>JAQNBH010000005.1:39075906-39675906 GCA_028752905.1 Cladorhizidae sp. MBARI D1340-BT2 | reverse complement strand
CATGATCTCTCAGTTGACATAATAACCAATAAATTTTATTCACTTGACGTTTCAACAAGATGCTTTAGCCTTCATCAGGAATAATCTTACCTATGAGTCTGGTTTGGATGTGTGGTGCTAGGACATTACTAGTTCTCCACCCCAGGATATATATATAGTTACCACGGAAGTCGTACATCTTTCATCTGAAGGCATGCTTGGATAAGTTTCTGGAAAAAGCCATGGGGCTAGTGCCCAAATTAGAGCCAAGATTGAAGCAATGCCTGGCTTCATGCATTTCCCATGTCTGCTCTGGATCTGAGGAATATGGATAAAAGATAATTCATGTAGACACTGACAAGCTTTTGCCTTGGTTTTATGGTGTATAGTCCTCATTCAGCCAACATTGTGGGGTTCTAATGACCAGCAGAAACTCCACGACTTACATTGCAGAAGAGCCTTCCAGACATCCTGCCACTAACAACGTCATAAGGCTCTACAAAAATCCCCTCTTTGTAACTGTCAGGTTTGGATCGAGATGATGGTAACCATCTGGTTGAACAACTGTGATGCCATGGAAACTGGGAAAGATTCTGGTCTGTGATGCTACAGTGCAGACACCTTTTGCCCCATTGCAGATCTTCTGAGCAGAAATCTGGGTGATTGCTAACAGAGATGAGGTCTTGAAGATTCAGAGTATTCTGGTATTGGAGTTACTATAGCTAGTTACCTGCTTTTTTAAATATTGGAGCCGGTTTTAAATGTTTAAAGGTTTGATTGTGGTCTGCATGGGTACGGTTCATTTTTGTTCTTGTTTCAAGTCTTCTTTCTTTCCATTGTTACAGTGTAGGACAAGACTTAATGCTGTTGTATACTACCATAATTATACACATCAGATCTTGTTGCCACTGGTGACTGGGGGGGGGGGGGGGGGAGATTCCAAAGCAACATCAAAGAAAATATATGAAGGAAACTTTTTTTTTTGCCAACGTCTTCACAATATAAATGTCTTCACAATTAATAATATGGGACAGCAGATGGGATTGATGGACATCATTTAGATTAATTATTTATGCACCTATTATAAAATTTATTAAAAAAATAATAATAAATAATAAAGTAGTTTGCTAGATATAGCATGAGTACATGATAATATATAGATAGATGAAAAAGTGTGGGAGGTTGCAAGTCAAGCACTAATGCTGGTGTCAATTAATAAGAGGAAGAAAAGAAGAGACATAAACGAACTAGGAATTGTTTGGATTACCAAAACTTGCTGATATGATAGAAAAAGAGAGGTTGATAGGAGTTAATGGGTCAGTGAGACAACATGACTAAAGTACTGGTGGCAGGTTGTGACTTTGCTTAAAGATGAGGATCTTGTTTGCAAATCTTACATACTGAATAAGATCAATATCGCCTGCATGTTGTGGACATTTCACCAAGATAGAAATTCAATCCAAAACATAAGAGGGAGATCTGCGGGTATAATTACATGATTAGTCATTCAATATGAACTTAGTTGCTGGACGCTGTTCTCTTTCAAGAGCTTTGATGCCCTTGATAGGTGAGGACAGGCAAGGTGTGATCTCACCAGAGAGATGGACTGGTGCTTTTTTCACATTTATTGCGGAGGTAATTGGAATTGATCTTCGAATCAAGTTGAGATGATTATATTATGCCCTACATATTGCTGTAATGTGAGCCGTCCCCATGGGAAGTTGCTGTTGACAAGTCCCTTTGCTGTAAAACTGTTTTTACCTTAATGTAGGATGATAAAGATGAGGACTGTGTAGGATGAGGAAGATGAGCATGTGTAAGATGATGAAGATGAATACTGAATAAGAGGGTGAAGATAAGCACTGTATAGGATGATGAAGATGAGCACTGTGTAGGATGTTGAAAATGAGTGTGTGTAGGATGATGAAGATGAGCACTGTGTATATAGGATGATGAAGATGAGCATTATGTAGGATGATGAACATAAGCATGAGTAGGACGATGAAGATGAGCATGTGTAGCATGATGAAAATGAGCACTGTATATATAGGATGATGAAGATGAGCACTGTATAGGATGATGAAGATGAGCACTGGGATGATGAAATTGAGCACTGTGTAGGAAGATGAAAAGATGACAACACTCTAGGATGATGAAGATGATCATGTGTAGAATGATGAAGATGAGCACTGTGTAGGATGTTGAAAATGAGTGGGTGTAGGATGCTGATGAGCACTGTATAGGATGATGAAGATGAGCACTGTTGATGAGGAAGATGAACACTGTGTAGGATGATGAAGATGGAACATGTGTAGGATGTTGAAAATGAGCATATTGTAGGATGAAGAACATGAGCACTGTTAGGATGATAAGATGAGCACTGTGTATGATGATGAAGTTGAGCACTGTCTAGATGATGAAGATGAGATAAGGAACCCCCCCCCCCCCCCCCCCAATGCAGACTTCATATATCGGGGCCCATGGCTGCTCCTACTTGTTGCTTCGTATTGTTGACTCACTGTACCCATGTACATTCAAATATCATATATACCATATCTTGTTGTTGCTTGCTGAACATATGTAGGTCTGCTACAGTTCCTTGACTTTGAAACAGTTTATTTTTAGGCAAAGCACATCTGCTGGCTTAAAAATCCATGCAGAGTGCCATCTTTCTCAAAAGTAAAGGAATTCAGAGGTTCCCGGAAAACATAAGTGCATCTGTTGCTTATTGCAGCAGGTAGCATTATATTGTCAACTCCTGCATGCATAACTTGAGGTATATATCTAAAAATGACGACATGTATAATTATACTTAATTTTATTGCATCTTAGCATTACCCACGCTTCATTATTATTATTGTTGTTGTTATTATTATTGTTATTATTGTTTTTATTTTTTTGTTTTGAAGTTTACAACATTGGACTTAAGCACAAAAACGAGAATAGATAGCAACTGATGACGGACAAGCTTTGGTATATGTAGCTTGTGAACTAAAATTAGATTAAAATCACCTTCTCAATAATCAACTTCAAATCACTCGACGTTTCGATTATATAGATGTTCTAGTCTTCATCAGATGAAGACTAGAGCATCTAGTCGAAACGTCGAGTGAATACAATTTGAAGTTGATTATTGAGAAGGCGATTTTAATGTTATTATGTCAACTGGAGAGTAAAATTAGATTACTGTTAAAGATGTTGGATAATGGAGCAGGAAGAACAAGGACAAATGAAATGGAAAGTGCAAGGGATATCGTGATCAAAATTGACTATATATATAAAATGATGATCCCAGAGGAAATCTATGATTCGATGTTTGATGTGAGAGTATTATATAGGAAAGTTGATAGATTAGGCAAGTCCATCAAAGAAGGACAACTCTTGTTATAATAAAAATGATGTATCGATGTAGACAGACTGAAGTTGTGTTTTAGATGATGAGATCTGGAGGCCCTTGTGGAAGAAAAGGAAATGTATGAGTTCATGTCAAGCTTATCGGAAGCTCTTAGCCAGCTAAACTTTTGTACTACACCTTAAATTTGGGACACTCATTTAGCAGTACAACTTTCAGTCCTGAAATTACTTCTAAGACTAACATAATGAACAGCAAAGGGTCCTGTAAATATTTGTGCTCTATATACAAAGGTCCTTGTTCCATTTCAACATGTTTTTAAATAAAATATTTTTTGTCTCGTTTCTATTAATTTTTAAAATTTTTATAGTCGAGCAGTCACCTACAAGAGTTCGTCATCATAGCACCATAACTAACCAAAAGGTGTTACTATTTACTGTACCACGATTGTGTACATGGATTTTTTTTGAAGGTCTGTGTTGTATTGTTAACTAATGCCACATGACCAGAATAAGGAAACCAACTGTTCACTCCTTGGTATGAATCACTCCTTGGTATGAAAATGTGCAGAGCCCTCAATATGCATTGATGACCTTTATCAACCTTCCAAGTTCTGCTTTTGCTGAACAAAGAAACAGAATCAAGAAATCTATTAGTTGATATTGGATAGTTTGTAGTCTTCTGGTAGCCATATTGTAAATATGCAATTTAAGTGTGTGTGTGTGTGGGTGGGGGGGGGGGGGAGTCTTACAAGATTATAATTATGAAGACCATCTATATTCAATATCATGAATATTCAACCTTTAGGGAGTGCAACCTGTGTTAGTATATATATGCAGCTACTACTTGTTACCACCGTAAGTTAAATTTGAGATGTTTTTGTAAACACAACCACTTCCCATTTGACTCGTAGAGTAGTAAATAAAACCGGTTGCATAAACCTCATTGAAAGCACTCCAAAAAGGTATAATTTGACTGCTCCAACCCCCTAAAAAATACTTTTCAGGAATAGGAGAACAAATTTAATTACAGCTGACAGACATAATATATAACAGACATAATATATAAAAGCAAAACACACAAAAAGTATAGCATAGTCTTATACACAGAAACCCGTATGTATTTGGTCCTTAGACTTGAATACTTTCTTTGGAGAGTGGTAAATAATTGCTCACACACACCAGCTAAAGCTATCCATTAAAATACACACCCAATGCGCACAGTCAGTTTCTACACCTACTCTACCTTGAAACAATTATTTTCGGCAAGACGTCCTGTGAAGGGACTCATTTGCATTTTGGGTATATACAACCTTCTAGACAATACTCTAAAAGAGACAGCCATGTTACAGCACTTCAACAATGGCTGTGAATTAGGGCTTCTATATAGGTGTAGTATACTATTAGCAACAGCTTTCTGGTATATACTTGCCCAAGAATCTGAGGCTTTATGGGTGTAGGATACTATGTTGGCAATGGCTTTCTGGTATATACTTGCACCACAAAGATGATGCCATTATATGCAACAGGGAGGCCTGAACTGCTTCCATCATTCCTTTGATCTCACTATTGATATATAGAATAACCATAAGTTGGGACCTTGGTTTTCCTCCAACAGTTTCACCATCGGAGAGATTTTTCTTGCATTTATAATTATTGATCCCTTTGAGGTGATGTAATGATGTTCCCGTGCATTTTTGTACATGCCTTATGCAGTCCAATTTTTTCACAAACTTTGTCAGCCCAAAAAACTTGTTTTGCTGTTCCCACAAACTAACTTGATGTATCGTGTTTTGTATATAGACCTAGAAAAAATTCGAAGTCCCACAAGGTTCACTTCCTTCAAAATTACTTCTACATTGTCTTTCATGCTCTTTTTTCCCAATCCTTAAACTCTTCATTCTCATAGTCATGGTGTTCCCAATACCTACATGTCTCACAGAACTTAGACCTTATAGTCTAACACAATTTCAATATTATAGTCTACTACAAAAAAGGCCCCAAACAGAGGAAAAAAACCATGCTGCTGCCAAGCTCCATCACAACTAACAGTAATATCCATAATGTCATCGTCATACAGAGCCCCATGTCTTTTGAACATACTCCCATACCTTATCCATTTCTTCAAGCATGCAAGCTTCTTCAACAGCCTTTACATGGTTAGTATTATTCATTGAAACTGGAAGAGGCAGATTCATTACAGCCCAAACTGGGAGTGTCTTGCCAATGCATTTAGCTGCAAAATCTTGAAAATTTAGCCACATAAGAAAATATACCTACTACATTCAAAGTATGGGGCTGTATACAAATGCTTCACTTCTTTGTACAGAATTTTCATGGACTTGCACTTAGGGCGACATAAAAAGGGCTTTATCAGTCCTGAAATGAACTTATCGTCCACACAGTAGTCATACTCATTACTATCCTCTTGTAACACTGCTCGAGACATAATGCTAATCTTCTTCCTAGTTGCAGTAGAGGAAAGATTGTTGAGGCTGCTAGGAGTAGAGGACAATGCACACTGACATCTAATGACACCTCAGGAGGACCTATAATGTTAATATGAACCTACCATCCTCAGTATAATATGACTACAGAATGAGCTAAACTTTCAGGGCATAGCACATTGTGCTTGTGATAGTAAGTTTCGAAGTGTTATTATATACCCTCCTACCAACAAGCGGAATCAGCCCAGGATCAGGTGCTTGCTGACAAGTTTTTTCTCTCGTCAGCTAGTTGGGTTTCTTGTGAATGACATCAAAAGAATAAATTTGGAAGTTGGGACTATTTATAGCAATGCTATGGAACTTCTTATGGTGACTTGTGTTTTTGGCAATGTTTCTTCTCCAAGGGAGATCATAACAAGATCATAACAGAAAGAGTGGTAAGAAAATCCAACCTTTAGGGAAGAATCCAGGTGAATCCAGGCTGTAAAAATCCAGGCTGTAAAATTCACTGTACTGTACTGATAATTGTACATATTTTGGGTGTTTGTTTGAATAGGATTAGTGGAACATTGGACAGATGATAGTTAGAAAGAGGGAACTGGGCCATGATGGCGAGGAAGAGTGAACTGGGCCTAAAATTGGTAGAAGGAGGAAACTGGGCCCGAGAGAGTTAGAGTGAGGAAAACTGACTGTGCCCAAAAAGACAAGCCCTCTGTCCAATGTTCCACTAACAATTTAGATGAGATCTAAAATTTTAAAATAGTGGTCAAACCAATACATTTTTTTGGTCTTACACCTACTGCTGCACAGATTGCATCCCTGGTATATATGGTAACAATAATACTGGGTACCCCTCCCCTCCCCCCCCTCCCCCCACTTTTGTTTTGTATCCTATACGTCATAAAGTATTTTTACACTATGTTCATAATAAAGCGCCTTTCTTTTTCATTGCTGCCATTGCTGTTATAAAAACAACAACAAAAACAACACTTTTTGTATGCTGCTGCATATACTTTATTTTCCCATGGCCGCCTTGTAATCATTTTTTTAAAGTACTCGTGGAAGTGCTGAACCAACACGTACACACACACAGTGCATATACTTGTGGCACTCATAGACCTGTCTTGTAATTGTTCCTTTAAAAGTACTTGTGGAAGTGCTGAAGCAACATACACACATACTTTGTGTATACATGTGGCAGTTCATAGATCAGTTTTGTAAAAGTACTTTGGAAGTGCTCAACCAACACACACACACACCTGCTGAAGTCAACACAGGCTAGCTGCTTCACATCAGTATAGGTACTGCCCATCTTGTCCCCTGAAAGCCTCATAGTTTGCTATGCCATTCTCATTATATCCTTGTTACACACTCCCAAATCTTCCTACTCATTTATCACCAACCCATCTAACCAATCTTCTTACTCCTGAGTCAGCATAACTAAATTAAATTATGGTTATATATTAAGAACGGCATTATCCATGTTTGATGGAATTTAGCTACATCATATACTGTCGTACTCAGTTGCTTAACTTTCATTATAATAAAATCAACTAAACAATTTGGAAATAATGTATTGGTGATTTCCTTAACATATATACATTAGGTCTGCATCAAAAAAGAATTTTTTCCCCCCTTCATGTCCGCTCTAAAATACATTTCAATGAGAAAGTTATTGCTGTTTGTTATGAATTAGAAGTTGAAACTCTGTGGTTGTCTTTGATAACACGTCATCTCTAACATCCAATCTATTTCTACTTTTAGTTGATTAATCGTAACAAGAGCTGTGATTCACAAAGATACGTGGTTGCAAATAGCCCTCTTTGCTAGGAGAGGATATCCTTGTGTTAAGGAGCACCAAAAATCTCTCACTAATTTGATTAATGTCAGCAAGGAAAGGATTACGAATCCATGCCTCGACTTTTAGGTCATCTGAGCAGAAGTAACCATTGTTCTGCAGGGTTTCCAGGTGCCTGCAAATTTCTGTATGCATAGAAACCGACAGCGCTTTCTCTCCTCTACTCCACTTGGCAGAAGCACTTCCTCAAGTATTGCAAAGTTTGCATAATTGTGTGCCTCCAGTCTCCTGGCAGTTTGGCCAAAAAAGCTTGTAGTGTTTCAGCAGCATCCATAATGGTGACTGCTTGGCTATCGAAAGACACACCTCATTCAAATGGCCAAAGAAATCTGCCAAATAAGCCAAGCCATATATGAACTCCTCCCTTTCAAATTGTTCAGAGAGTGGGGCATTCTTTTCTTTCAAAAAAAGAAGAAACTTCTGCCCAAGTTCCATCAAACGGTTCAAAATTTGTCCTCTGGAAAGCCAGCAGACTTCTGTGTGGTAAAGAACTTCATGTCCTGCTCCTTTCTCGACAAAACATCTTGAACGATGATTCAGAGCCAGGGCTTTTGTGTCCCATCATGCTCAGTGATGCAAGTAAAAGCAAAGGCTACATAGTCTTCATTGTACTTCCTTTTCTTTGACATTTTTTTGGTTCAAGCTGAGCTAGAAGTCTTGCTATAAAAAGCTATTGAAAGTGCAGTAAATGGAACCCTGAATGAAGTTTGATTATACACATGAATGAAGTGTGATGAGACGCATGAACCCACCCACATGAATGAAGTGTGATGTCGGACACATAACAATTTAGTAAGTTTGGTCACCACCATATTTAAACAGGTGGTAATATACTTAGATTCAGAAAGTTTGTTACCACTTTGTGGAAATTAGACATTTCTTACTCCTGGGCTTCACCTTAGGGTCATCCACAAATTATGGGCATTAAACCTATATATGTTGTGTACCCAGTTCATGGACCCTCTAAATCCCATCCATGGACTCCCCAGGTTAAGAACTCGTGATCTAAAAGGTATTGGGCACTATTGACATTGGCACATGTGATTCCATTTGATGCACATCTGCATTAATCAGGTTCATGTGGTCCTAAGAGTGTAGAGGGCAAGTAGTTGCTGTTTATTTGTGCCTAGTTGCTGTTTCCACATTGGCCTATGTTGCTCTAAAAGTCAAAATAGTCATACCTGTGGCGATTGCTGACTATGTACTTATAATTAGAGTTATGTGATGCGATTGACTTTGCCCAAATTATTATCAGCTATATACTTTCCGAGTGAAATGAATGTCAAAATTATTATAGCTATATACATACTTTCAGTGGCTTTGGCACTTTTGTGTAACGAGAACTGTGGTAGATATTTAAGAATGGTTCTTTGCTGTTGTTTTTCAGTTTTTCTACCAAAAATATAACTTTATCTTGAAGTCATAAATATTAGTTCATTAAATTCAGGCAATAATTTAAATGATGAAATTATTCATGTAAAATCTATTACAAAAGTTAGAATCTTCAGGTGTCTGTCGCTGAGGCAGCAAAGAAATCTGCTACATATCTATTTTTATGGAATCATAAAGGTTCTATAAAGGTAGAACCTGGATTAAGATATCTGCTCTTCCATAAAAATTACGAAAATAATTCTTAATTGCTACACCTTCTAAAACCATTTCGGCAAGGTTTGCAACTTGTCAACTTCTGTCATCCAGTAATTCCTTTTTCAGTTCCTCAATATCATCTCTAGAGAAGAATGGAATGGCAAAAAGAGAATCAAGATACAGTGCTGTTGGCTGTATTTCATGTGCTTTTTGTGGATGAAAAAGATGCGCAGCCTTAAAAGCTTCCAGGGGTGATTGCATTCCTCCACATAACTGTTGCTGAAAGTAAACAATTATCATACTATTTTTGGCTACCTAACCATCTTCATTGCTTAAAGAAGTCATGTGCAACCAATGTGGAGGACACTTACTGCACACTTTAACATGATAAATTATTGTCTTTAGCCCCGAAGAATGCGAGTTCAAGTGCTCTGTATACACACGCATATAATATATTTTGTGTGGATCGTTTCTTTACCATTAGTATCAGCTCATTGCCAACATTTAAACTGAGTCTTCATCAGGGCAAAGTAAAAATGTAAGCAATACAGCACATCCACACTCGCTCAATGCATTTCATGTGATGATCCATCTCATGATAGGCGTGGTTTCATGTAGCGAGTAAACGTACATTCATCATCAGTTAGATCACCCATCAAAGGATGCCCATTTGGGGTGGGTCCTCCTATATAACCCACATGCAAGTATCCCCTTCCTCTGCTGCACTAGGCCACCCGTCACTTGCGATTCCCTCCCACAGAGAGCACGACCTTGGAGAAGATACACTTCAACAGGACGTCTGCAAGATATGTGATGGTACCTCCTTCCTTGGCCCCAGAGTTACATGGGCATCCCCCCCCCCAAGACTGTAGTGATGGAGAAATCCTATTACCATCGGTACCCCCCCCCCCCCCCCCCCCGGAGACTGTTGTGATTGGGAAATCCTATTACCATCCCCCCTACATCCTTATCCTTAAAAGTATCACTGCAACCGGACTGAAGGAGCATCCCGTTTCCTCTACTACCATCCGAAAACAGCCTGAACATCCCTCCCAACCATGTAGATAGATGCCAAGTACATGGGATGGCACACTGGTCAGCCAGTCTCCAGCATGGGGAATGGTCAGAGCAAGAAGAGAGAACCGTGGATCATTAAGGCTGGTATATGGCCTTAGAGCAGTGGCATTACACATGGTCCAGTCTTCCCTACCTACAACCTTGGCCTGATCTAGGATGGCAGCAGGGGGGGCAGGAATCAGTAGCCTTACCAACAATTATCGCCACCATCTCCTGGGAAAAGCAGCCAGTTCAGATGAAGACCAGGGACCTCCCTTATGATCTTCTCCACAGTTGGATTGCGTGCCAGGTCGGTCCCCTTGTTCGATCCACATGGGCCGAGGATGTGACCCAGGCACAAGAGAGGAGCGAGGAGCTGTACCCCACAACAGCATTCCATTCTAAAGGCCTTCAAAAGTATACGGCTCTCAAGACAAATTTTTATTCTAAAGGCCTTTGTCAATCCCAAAAGTAGCATCCAGTTTTCCTCATAAAAGTATATATCCCAACGCTGCCCCCATCACTCACCTGCAGTGAGTCAAAATTACAAGAGCCCACTTTGTACGACCAAGAAAAAAATACCCTCTGAAGTCAGCCTACACAAGACCATCCTAACTGTTGCAGATCAGTTTGGTTCATTTTGTCTGGAGAGCAGCTTGATCGAAATGCTGATTATAGTTTCAGCAAAGTACAAGACAAGTGTGCAATGCCTCCATAATCTTTTCCCACGAGATTGGGTGATGTTGGTTCCATGCATGCTCTGAGATGGCCTCTAGTCAAATCCTCCGCTTCTTGACCACAGTTGCAAGGAATTCTAACACACCTGAGGTCATGGTAGTTTATAATCATCTTTGAACCTGGTAAGTAAACAAACCAAGACTACAACACACCTGATGTCAAGGGTTATGTATTACCTATGAAGTTGTTGCGAGCATTATTTTCAAAAACATACACTGGCAAAACCTTTTTACAACGAATATCGATACCAGCAATTTGTGCATTGGTAGAATGGAAGAAACAAACTCTTGATAACTAGATGCACTGCAGTCACTTCTGCTGGTTCTCATCTCAAAATTGTTCCATTTGAAAATGAATAAGGCAGTATGTGGGATATGAAAATAAAGAAAGTAGCACTTCGTCAGTAATTCGAAATTACCTATAATTTACCAACATGTTCGTTTTAATCGTTCTCAAATGAATTAATATTTGTCACTTCAACACGACTTTTTATTATTATTATCCTAAATCTAAATGTCCATGCAGCGGAATGCAAAAACAATAATATTTGACTAAAGTACATACCCATGACGGTATTCTAATAATTCAACTAGATTGCACCTCGTGCCCTGGCTTTTTGATAAGAGTCCTCATCCTTCTTCTCAGGGGCTACTTTGATCATATCGTCTATTCTAAGGATGGTTATGGCAGCCTCTGTTGCAAACTTGATGCTCTTCAGTTTGATGATCGCAGGCTCCAAGACACCAGCTTGATTGCTGTCTCTGATTTCTCCAGCCACAAGATCCAATCCATACCTGATGAAAATATATAAAACAGATATTATATAATAATTACATAGCCCAAATCAACCCCAAAGGAACAGTCAGCCAGTGATCAATGCTCATCTCTTTACAAGCACAACATAAGGTGACGGCATGGAGTGTGTGCGGCATATTATAAACCAGTCTTTAGGCAGGGACACCTAGAAAGTGCCCATTATACTTCCTAACTTTTACAAGTGTTTATAACGTACCTGTAGATTGAGTTTCAAGTTAACCCTCTTACTGTCGCAGGCGCCATAGCATTGTAAAAATATATACGCATGCAAATGCAATAATTTTTATATTAAAAGATAGACGACAATTTTTACAGCGGTTGGGCGGAGGAAAGTTGAAGAAATTATATTTAAAACACGAACGGTTTTCAGTCGGACGATATCAGCGATGGAGAAGAGACTGTCAATAGCTGAAGTTATTTCCCAAGTGACTGGGGCGGGGCAGCTTGGGACATCTCTGATGATGAATCAAGCGACGAAGAATGTGAAGGCATCCATTCCTACCTCGGAGAAAGATTTTTGGACCGTGGAGACGTGGAGTCTTTGGCTTCACTGACAGTAGATATGCCACAAGACAATTTTGTTCATGCTGCCAGTGATCCTCTCCTATCTGAGGAAGAAGTCACTGGTGTGGAAGTGTTCTCAGGTGTGCAATAATCTAGCTAGAGTATTAGCCAGTTATCTGCTGAGCTATTTTCCCCCCCTGGGTTTAAATAAATATTGTATATATTATGTTGATAGTGTCGGACCTTGCTCTCCAATATTAACTCCTACTGTTGCTCTATCAACCAGAGCATGTGAGTGTAGGTGGAGATTCATATATGCCGCATTCCTCTTATCACAATGCTATTACTCCTATGGTACAGCTTACTCGTCGTGCTAAACGCAGATTGCCCGTCACATCCAGTTCTGCTGGTGTTTCCTCTATTTCTGCTGCATCTTCCAGCTCCAGTTCTGTTGCTGCTTTCTCCTCCAGCACTTCTGTGACCACAACTTTGGGTAATCTCACTACTCCTTCACTTTCAACACCAAGTGGGAGTTGGAAGAAAGAAGAATCTTGTCAGTCAAAATATCGGTACACCCTACCTCGTCAGCCAGTTCAACAGCCTACTGTGACTTGTTTTGCCGTTTTTTTACTGACGAAGTATGGCAGCTTCTTGTCAACAACACTAACCAGTATGCAGCAGAACAGAGAAGCCACATTAGTTCTCCACATGTTCGTCCCTGGTATGATGTCACGGCAGTCCTATGCCTAGTGGCGCTACGGGATGTGGAGTAGCTTCCCACATAGTTGTATACATTAGCTGAGACGGCAGTCCTATGCCTAGTGGCGCTACGGGACGTGGAGTAGCTTCCCACCTAGTTGTATACATTAGCTATTAAAGGTCGCGGAAAAGAAAGGGAGATCCTACCCTCCAAGGGATGCATCGGGGAAAATGGTGGAGTTTGTGTGTCTCCTCCTAGCTAAGACGGCAGTCCTATGCCTAGCGGTGCTACGGGAGGTAGGGTGAGCACTGGTGCAAGTCGAGCTGCTCGACTGGTCCAGCGTATCCAATGGACACCTCAGTTGGACGCTTCGCTGCAAGAAATTATTAATGAGGTTGGGCCCAGGTCATCTGGGGCCCCAGAAAAGTGAGCGTCACCCTGAGTTAATCACGACGGTTGGTGCGATCGCAGCACGTTTACAAGAATTCTGAAGAGACAGAAGGAAGAGCCATTAGACTCTCCGCTCCGGGCCGGGTCCATGGAGAGAGTTGCGGCAGGAGTACCATCAGCTCCGGTGAGGCCTTCTGTCACTGATGAAACAGTCGCCGTTGAGCGGGAAGAACAGAGCTTGAGTGTCGTTTGTGATGACGAGTCAGTTGGTGACACAGATCTTAGACGAGAGCTCCGAACCGAGTTCGAGAGGCAGACTGAGGGATAAGACGAAGGCAGTTTTGAGAATCGTTCGAGGATGCTCTGCAAGGGTATCTGGAAGAACAGTCCCATAGTGAGAAAGGTTGACGAGGAGATCAGGAGATTGTGGCAAGATGGCGAAAAGAGCTTCTGGCGACTCAACTGTTTTGTTTACGCAGGTTCAGTTGTGGAGTGCGTGGGACATGTACAGGAGTGCGCCGTGCGTGATGTGAAGAAGACCTTTGTAGATGACATCGGTCAAGTGCGGAAGCTGAAGTGGGGTGGTGGGTAAGGGACGCTCGACTGAATCTGTGATTGATACTCTCACGGTGTACTTCGGAGAGGCTATCCGCAATTTTCCCGGGGACCGTGGATAGAATGCACAGAGTGATCTGGGCCGTCTTCCACCACTCCATGTCGACCAACACAACCACCAGTCAGTTTTTCCCGCCAGGATCAGGCTCATGGTGCAAGCACAATCGGGCACTTGCTGATGAGGAACCACCCAAGCACACCCCTAAGCTACCTAAGGATCTGGCTCCCTTCATCAAGCCAGTATTTACCGAGCTATCCAAGCTTGAATGAAAGCGCAAATACCACCACCTACTCCCTCCCTCTCTCTTTCCTTTCCATCTCCCATCCTCCCTGCCACCTTCTTGATGTCCTCTCCTCTCCCTCCATTCTCGCATCCACGAAACTTTCCTACGACATCCCGGGATGTCCCTACTGAGAGTGACTGGGACCAGGGCAGGGTATAGGTATACACACTCTGGGCTAAGGCTATTCTAGGACTAGGGTATTCACTGGCTAGCGGCATACAAGTCACACTCATCAAGGCATTCCCAGGATAGTGCAAAGATCACGGGATCCCGAGATGACCTAGGAAAGGTGTGGTCATTCCTCGACATTCAACAGTATTGGTGATTTCTACTTTCTTTTTTGTGGGTGGATTTTTATTTTATTGTTTTCTTCCTTATTTTTATCTGGTCACCCGACTATATTTTTTTGACCGGCTTTTTTCAAAGCCAACCTTTTTTTGTTGAAAATCCACCAGGGGGCAGCCACACTATCAAACTAGACGGGATAAGAGCGAGGAGGGCAACTGCACCTCTGCTTCGCATGCCACGGATTATATTCAATTAAGGAATTAATAAGAAGGGCTTAGTTAGACCCCATGGGCCACAGTCCAAAAAATGTGAATGGGGGGGGGAGGCTTCAACATGAGGTGTTTGCATCTACGGCAGCTGGGGTCCTGCTAAGTTTTTCTGCCGGAACGAGAGGAGTGGCTTGCATATCTGAAGTACCTGGGCGGGCTTCCAACACCACTGACTTCGGTACAGCTATCTCAACTCAACTTTAAGGGTTGTGAAAAGGCTTACATTGACGCACTTCGCGCACAGTTGAGAGGATGACTGAAGGGAATTCTGATCATGAGGAATACTCCTCAGCGGCAGCAGACAGGCATGCCGACTCTAGGAAGAAGGCTGGTTACGGGCAGGTCGGCGTCACTGTAGATATTGACAAGCAGGAGGATGAAGAAATTGGCTGTAAATATCAAGGACCTGTATGAGTCAGTGGAATTAAAGCTGACGAAGGAAGTATGCAGAGCAATTCTGGTGAAGGGAAAGACAGTGAAAAGTGCCATTGTGAAGCAGTTGCCTGCTGGAGCCACGCTTCACCACATCACACTCAATATTGCTAAGCAGTCTTTCTTGATTCGGCTCGACCGGACTGGCATGAAGGGCGCTATCTTTAGTGACGATGTCACTTTCTCTCGCCTGGCGGCATGTTGTGCTTATACGAACATCAAGGAGAACATGGGGATTGTCCCTTCTCTCGGGAAATCCTTTGGGATGCCAGCAGAGATAGCCATTTACTGCACAATTGGGATGAAGTACCTTTATGCCCTGCTCCTGCTGAACAATGATCAAGTTCAGTCCCTCCAAATCGCTACGCTGTACATGGAGAAAGGCGGACTGGGGAAAGGGTAAACACAGTGGCAGGAGATAGTGCAGTACAATGGACTGTCTGCAAACAGGTCATCGAGAGCTCTCCTGACATACTGCCAGAGTGCTGAGAAGGACGAGATTGGTTCCCTTGATAGCACTGTCCTAAGGGCAATGGCCATGGAGTCAAACCAGCCAGGGATGCGGGCACAGCAGGAGCTGTCTTCGGAGGAAGACGAGACTAGACTTGGCAGAGTCCATGGCCAGAGGTACCCGACACCTCAAACCCCTCCCCTGGTACTCCCTCCCTCCAGGAATCCACTTGTTAGAAGACCCGTTTGTAATAACCTTGCAGTGAGAGATTACTGCACCTCTATACCTGCAGGGCTACCAAGGAAAATAGAAAAAGGAAAATAGAAAGTCTCTGCGATCTAGGGCATTGACATCTGAAGCAAGGCATGCCATGGAAGAAGGTTCGACTTACGATGCTGGTTGATTCTGAGACAGAACAGGTTCATCCTGCCACTCCAAGCACACCGTTGCCGGCATCCTCAAGGGGGAAGCGGTCAGGACGCTTAGGGACCGCCTTGGATCCAGATGAGTTCAGGTATGTATTAACATATTTATATTCATTTTCTGTTGCAGCACCGATGATGCTAATAATCAAGCCACCATTATCAGCAGATATGAGGTAGGTTTTATTAGAGATCAATTTTATATGGTGGATCATAATTGGATTATTTACAACTCTTAGGCTATGGTTGCAGGATGACCAGACTATATAGGCTGCAGGTGGAGGATGACCAATGAACGAAGTTTGGAAATCATGAACGAAGTTTGGCATTAATATATTTGTATAAGTACAAAGTTTGGTTTAACCAATGATGGGTCTGCCTCATTCTCTCAGTTCAATGGCTTATGCAACACACAGCTTTGTCAGTTGACTGAGAAGGAAGCTCGCTTCTGTACATCTTCACAGTGTGCTAGATGTCGACCCTAACGAAATTGTTGACGGCACCTGGTCGAAACGTGGGCACACAGATGGCTACGGTGTGGTGGTGGTGATCTCTCAGCTAATTTAAACGTTTAATATCATATGAAAGCCTATCTCATCTCTGCTCTATGCAACAACTTTTCTCATTAATGTCAGAGGATCTTTTGCGCAAGTGTTTAGGCAGCTACACACAGAATCAAAACGCGAGTTTTAATTCTAGTGTGAAGACCAAGTATATGAGTGGGACAGGTATCAGGCCTGCATCGATTTCGGTGTGTTGAACTTCAATGTTGGGAGGAAGGTTGGCTATGGTAAGAGCATGTCTAAACTAGGTATTGAATCTAGTTGCCAGGTCATTTGAGTATTCCGATAAGTACAATTGCTAATGGGGAGAATCCACCACCACACACCCTTATCCCTCCTCATTTATGAGAAGGAGTCACTATGCAATGAACAGCTGCTGAAACAGTGAGAGTTGGGTGCCTCGCAAAACCAGAATGAAAGTTTCAACAACATTGTCTGGGAACGGTGCCTAAAGACGGTGTACTGTTTCTTGGTTAGTGTTGAGATTGCTGTCATCTAGCAGTGCTCACATACAATGGAGCCCACAGCTAACCTGTATGAATCATGAGCGGCTCTGTAGTAGTCAAGCTCTATTTGAGTCGAAACACAAGACAAGGATAAGTTTTTATAAAATTTTCAAGACGTGCAGTTTGTAGTACTCGTTATGATCGACTAATAGCCCGAATAACAGCCTCGCAAAGGTCGTTACTGGAACGTGGTTTACTTAACGGCTTACGGTCTGCACTGATAATGAGTGAGCGGCCACATTTGCTTACTGGGAACCACTCCCTACCCTCTTGAGAAAGGAGGTGCTCCTGAATCGATTTCCTTGCTGTAAGTTTAGACGTAGCATTGCACAGCACAGCTTTCCATTTGCTTACCGCATTGGAACTTATTGTCTCTAACTAAACACAATTGCTAAATGGCTCGTACTCACTGAAAAATAAAATGATATGATACTGGACCGACAGAGAATGGAGGAGTTCATCTGGGGAGCGAGTTGTAGGAGTTAGACTCAAGTCTCCTGAGACAGATTATGAAGGCGGAAGTCACTCAAGGGAGCTAGCGATGGCCTCTCAAACATTATTTGCAATGGACTTCTGAACTATGTTCATACACAGAATTTAGACATCCTTCACGGTAAAAAGCTCGTTTAGCCGAGGAAGAAACGATTCTTGCAACTGGCACGCTGTTGGTATCCTTCACGAGCAAGATGTATAACCGTTGGGTTTGTTGGAAAGTGGTTTGGAACTTCATAGGCCGTAGAAGAGGAGTTACCCGTGTTACGACTGGTGAAATGGCTAAAAATGCCTAGCTACAGAGCAGCAAGAAGATGTCAGTAACTATGACATGGTCATACTAGTAAACTCCTTGCATCAATTTTTTAAATAAATATGTTGCCTTGATGGTGAAGTTAATACGCATGCGCATAACTACTGCATAACTACTTACAACTGTATCGAGAACAGACATAGCAACGTGCAATATAGGTCTTAAGGATAGAGGATGTAACACCACTGGTTGTACTGGCTTTCTGGGGGGCCAAATAAACATGCATTGACATTATTACCTCCTCTCTACTACACTAACCATTTCAGGCCTTCCCGTTCAGTCATGGTCTGCGAGGCGTTGTGGAAGGCCCTGAGCTTGGCAACCAGGTCTATTGCATCAAATGCACCATTCACAGCCAGCGTCTTAGGGATGACGAGCAGGGAATTTGCAAATTCGGCCACAGCCAGCTGTTCTCGTGATGTCTTCACAAACAATCATGAATAAAGGGTTACAGAGGTAAGAGAGGAGGTAAGAGAGGAGGTAAGAGAGGAGGTAAGAGAGGAGGTAAGAGAGGAGGGAAGAGAGGAGGTAAGAGAGGAGGTAAGAGAGGAGGTAAGAGAGGAGGGAAGAGAGGAGGGAAGAGAGGAGGGAAGAGAGGAGGGAAGAGAGGAGGGAAGAGAGGAGGGAAGAGAGGAGGGAAGAGAGGAGGGAAGAGAGGAGGGAAGAGAGGAGGGAAGAGAGGAGGGAAGAGAGGAGGGAAGAGAGGAGGGAAGAGAGGAGGGAAGAGAGGAGGGAAGAGAGGAGGGAAGAGAGGAGGGAAGAGAGGAGGGAAGAGAGGAGGGAAGAGAGGAGGGAAGAGAGGAGGGAAGAGAGGAGGGAAGAGAGGAAGGAAGAGAGGAGGGGGAGGAGAGGTCAACACAGGTGGGCAGCACGTGAGGGACTTCCCAATATTATATAGTTGGTCATTCTCGCTAAAACCATGCTTGGATATCCCTAAAGATTCTTAGTAATCTGGATATGACCAAGGAGTATTTGTGGCAGTATTAGACATGTATGCACAAACGTACTATTGATGTAGCAAAGTTCTCTAAGTAGATGGACAATGCAGTTTCTACTGCCCCTCCTCCAGGGACCACGGCATTAGACTCCAGCACTCTCTTCACCACGCACAGGGCATCATGGATGGAGCGCTCCATCTCGTCCACCATGAAGTCATTGGCCCCACGCAAGATGATCGAGGATGAACTAAAAGCAGCTGGCCTGTGCAGGCAGGGAGTGACGAAGGGAAACAAAGAGAGAGAGAGAGAGGGGGGGGGGGAACATAACAATAATAATGGAGAACTTGTGCCAGACACCAGTTTTAATCACACAAAATGCAACTTACCCTTTGATCAAGACTAGTTCATCATCACAAATACGTTCTTGCACGACTTTCTCAGCTGAGCCAAGGAAAGATGCTTCGAAGCTTTCCTCTCCCTCCAAATTGGCCATAGTGACCAACACGGCGCCACCCGTCGCTCGAGCTATGCGCTTCAAGTCACCCTTCTTGCATCTCCGGATGGCCATGGCCCCTGCCTCAACAAAGTACTTGAGACACAGGTCATCAACCCCCCCAGTGGAGAGAATGACATTGGCTCCCGCTCCCGAAGAATGTGAGTTCAAGTGTATACACACGCATATAATATATTTCGTGTGGATCGTTTCTTTACGATTAGTATCAGCTCATCGCCAACATTTCAACCGAGTCATCAGGGCAAAGTAAAAATGAAAGCAACACAGTGTACATCCGCGTGGTTTCATGCAACCAGTGTAGGGAGTCAACATACATTCATCAAAGGATACCAGGAGGCCCGTTTGAGGTCCTCCTAACCCACATGCAAGTATCCCCTTCCTCTGCTGCACTAGGCCACCCGTCACCATGGAGACAAAGGTAACACCCACAAAATGGCAAAGCTCAACATGGGCTTCGCTTGCGATTCCCTCCCACAGAGAGCACGACCTTGGAGAGGATACACTTCAACAGGACGTCTGCAAGATATGTGATGGTACCTCCTTCCTTGGCCCACGAGCTACATGGGCAGTCGAGTCGAGTCGAGTCGAGGGCACCCCCCCCCCCCCCCCCCCCCCCGGAGACTGTTGTGATTGGGAAATCCTATTACCATCCCCCCTACATCCTTATCCTTAAAAGTATCACTGCAACCGAACTGAAGGAGCATCCAGTTTCCTCTACTACCATCCGAAAACAGCCTGAACATCCCTCCCAACCATGTAGATAGATGCCAAGTACATGGGATGGCACACTGTCTCCAGCATGGGGAATGGTCAGAGCAAGAAGAGAGAACTGTGGATCATGAAGGCTGGTATATGGCCTTAGAGCAGTGGCATTACACATGGTCCAGTCTTCCCTACCTACAACCTTGGCCTGATCTAGGATGGCAGCAGGGGGGGGCAAGTAACTGAGGAATCAGTAGCCTTACCAACAATTATCACCACCATCTCCTGGGAAAAGCAGCCAGTTCAGATGAAGACCAGGGACCTCCCTTATGATCTTCTCCACAGTTGGATTGCGGGCCAGGTCGGTCCCCTTGTTAGACTCCACATGGGCCGAGGATGTGAGAGGAGCTGTACCCCACAACAGCATTCCATCCTAAAGGCCTTCAAAAGTATACGGCTCTCAAGACAAATTTTTATTCTAAAGGCCTTTGTCAATCCCAAAAAGTAGCATCCAGTTTTCCTCATAAAAGCATATATCCCAACGCTGCCCCCATCACTCACCTGCAGTGAGTCAAAATTACAAGAGCCCACTTTGTACGACCAAGAAAAAAATACCCTCTGAAGTCAGCCTACACAAGACCATCCTAACTGTTGCAGATCAGTTTGGTTCATTTTGTCTGGAGAGCAGCTTGATCGAAATGCTGATTATAGTTTCAGCAAAGTACAAGACAAGTGTGCAATGCCTCCATAATCTTTTCCCACGAGATTGGGTGATGTTGGTTCCATGCATGCTCTGAGATGGCCTCTAGTCAAATCCTCCGCTTCTTGACCACAGTTGCAAGGAATTCTAACACACCTGAGGTCATGGTAGTTTATAATCATCTTTGAACCTGGTAAGTAAACAAACCAAGACTACAACACACCTGATGTCAAGGGTTATGTATTACCTATGAAGTTGTTGCGAGCATTATTTTCAAAAACATACACTGGCAAAACCTTTTTACAACGAATATCGATACCAGCAATTTGTGCATTGGTAGAATGGAAGAAACAAACTCTTGATAACTAGATGCACTGCAGTCACTTCTGCTGGTTCTCATCTCAAAATTGTTCCATTTGAAAATGAATAAGGCAGTATGTGGGATATGAAAATAAAGAAAGTAGCACTTCGTCAGTAATTCGAAATTACCTATAATTTACCAACATGTTCGTTTTAATCGTTCTCAAATGAATTAATATTTGTCACTTCAACACGACTTTTTATTATTATTATCCTAAATCTAAATGTCCATGCAGCGGAATGCAAAAACAATAATATTTGACTAAAGTACATACCCAAAAATGACGGCATTCTAATAATTCAACTAGATTGCACCTCGTGCCCTGGCTTTTTGATAAGAGTCCTCATCCTTCTTCTCAGGGGCTACTTTGATCATATCGTCTATTCTAAGGATGGTTATGGCAGCCTCTGTTGCAAACTTGATGCTCTTCAGTTTGATGATCGCAGGCTCCAAGACACCAGCTTGATTGCTGTCTCTGATTTCTCCAGCCACAAGATCCAATCCATACCTGATGAAAATATATAAAACAGATATTATATAATAATTACATAGCCCAAATCAACCCCAAAGGAACAGTCAGCCAGTGATCAATGCTCATCTCTTTACAAGCACAACATAAGGTGACGGCATGGAGTGTGTGCGGCATATTATAAACCAGTCTTTAGGCAGGGACACCTAGAAAGTGCCCATTATACTTCCTAACTTTTACAAGTGTTTATAACGTACCTGTAGATTGAGTTTCAAGTTAACCCTCTTACTGTCGCAGGCGCCATAGCATTGTAAAAATATATACGCATGCAAATGCAATAATTTTTATATTAAAAGATAGACGACAATTTTTACAGCGGTTGGGCGGAGGAAAGTTGAAGAAATTATATTTAAAACACGAACGGTTTTCAGTCGGACGATATCAGCGATGGAGAAGAGACTGTCAATAGCTGAAGTTATTTCCCAAGTGACTGGGGCGGGGCAGCTTGGGACATCTCTGATGATGAATCAAGCGACGAAGAATGTGAAGGCATCCATTCCTACCTCGGAGAAAGATTTTTGGACCGTGGAGACGTGGAGTCTTTGGCTTCACTGACAGTAGATATGCCACAAGACAATTTTGTTCATGCTGCCAGTGATCCTCTCCTATCTGAGGAAGAAGTCACTGGTGTGGAAGTGTTCTCAGGTGTGCAATAATCTAGCTAGAGTATTAGCCAGTTATCTGCTGAGCTATTTTCCCCCCCTGGGTTTAAATAAATATTGTATATATTATGTTGATAGTGTCGGACCTTGCTCTCCAATATTAACTCCTACTGTTGCTCTATCAACCAGAGCATGTGAGTGTAGGTGGAGATTCATATATGCCGCATTCCTCTTATCACAATGCTATTACTCCTATGGTACAGCTTACTCGTCGTGCTAAACGCAGATTGCCCGTCACATCCAGTTCTGCTGGTGTTTCCTCTATTTCTGCTGCATCTTCCAGCTCCAGTTCTGTTGCTGCTTTCTCCTTCAGCACTTCTGTGACCACAACTTTGGGTAATCTCACTACTCCTTCACTTTCAACACCAAGTGGGAGTTGGAAGAAAGAAGAATCTTGTCAGTCAAAATATCGGTACACCCTACCTCGTCAGCCAGTTCAACAGCCTACTGTGACTTGTTTTGCCGTTTTTTTACTGACGAAGTATGGCAGCTTCTTGTCAACAACACTAACCAGTATGCAGCAGAACAGAGAAGCCACATTAGTTCTCCACATGTTCGTCCCTGGTATGATGTCACGGCAGTCCTATGCCTAGTGGCGCTACGGGATGTGGAGTAGCTTCCCACATAGTTGTATACATTAGCTGAGACGGCAGTCCTATGCCTAGTGGCGCTACGGGACGTGGAGTAGCTTCCCACCTAGTTGTATACATTAGCTATTAAAGGTCGCGGAAAAGAAAGGGAGATCCTACCCTCCAAGGGATGCATCGGGGAAAATGGTGGAGTTTGTGTGTCTCCTCCTAGCTAAGACGGCAGTCCTATGCCTAGCGGTGCTACGGGAGGTAGGGTGAGCACTGGTGCAAGTCGAGCTGCTCGACTGGTCCAGCGTATCCAATGGACACCTCAGTTGGACGCTTCGCTGCAAGAAATTATTAATGAGGTTGGGCCCAGGTCATCTGGGGCCCCAGAAAAGTGAGCGTCACCCTGAGTTAATCACGACGGTTGGTGCGATCGCAGCACGTTTACAAGAATTCTGAAGAGACAGAAGGAAGAGCCATTAGACTCTCCGCCCCGGGCCGGGTCCATGGAGAGAGTTGCGGCAGGAGTACCATCAGCTCCGGTGAGGCCTTCTGTCACTGATGAAACAGTCGCCGTTGAGCGGGAAGAACAGAGCTTGAGTGTCGTTTGTGATGACGAGTCAGTTGGTGACACAGATCTTAGACGAGAGCTCCGAACCGAGTTCGAGAGGCAGACTGAGGGATAAGACGAAGGCAGTTTTGAGAATCGTTCGAGGATGCTCTGCAAGGGTATCTGGAAGAACAGTCCCATAGTGAGAAAGGTTGACGAGGAGATCAGGAGATTGTGGCAAGATGGCGAAAAGAGCTTCTGGCGACTCAACTGTTTTGTTTACGCAGGTTCAGTTGTGGAGTGCGTGGGACATGTACAGGAGTGCGCCGTGCGTGATGTGAAGAAGACCTTTGTAGATGACATCGGTCAAGTGCGGAAGCTGAAGTGGGGTGGTGGGTAAGGGACGCTCGACTGAATCTGTGATTGATACTCTCACGGTGTACTTCGGAGAGGCTATCCGCAATTTTCCCGGGGACCGTGGATAGAATGCACAGAGTGATCTGGGCCGTCTTCCACCACTCCATGTCGACCAACACAACCACCAGTCAGTTTTTCCCGCCAGGATCAGGCTCATGGTGCAAGCACAATCGGGCACTTGCTGATGAGGAACCACCCAAGCACACCCCTAAGCTACCTAAGGATCTGGCTCCCTTCATCAAGCCAGTATTTACCGAGCTATCCAAGCTTGGATGAAAGCTCAAATACCACCACCTACTCCCTCCCTCTCTCTTTCCTTTCCATCTCCCATCCTCCCTGCCACCTTCTTGATGTCCTCTCCTCTCCCTCCATTCTCGCATCCACGAAACTTTCCTACGACATCCCGGGATGTCCCTACTGAGAGTGACTGGGACCAGGGCAGGGTATAGGTATACACACTCTGGGCTAAGGCTATTCTAGGACTAGGGTATTCACTGGCTAGCGGCATACAAGTCACACTCATCAAGGCATTCCCAGGATAGTGCAAAGATCACGGGATCCCGAGATGACCTAGGAAAGGTGTGGTCATTCCTCGACATTCAACAGTATTGGTGATTTCTACTTTCTTTTTTGTGGGTGGATTTTTATTTTATTGTTTTCTTCCTTATTTTTATCTGGTCACCCGACTATATTTTTTTGACCGGCTTTTTTCAAAGCCAACCTTTTTTTGTTGAAAATCCACCAGGGGGCAGCCACACTATCAAACTAGACGGGATAAGAGCGAGGAGGGCAACTGCACCTCTGCTTCGCATGCCACGGATTATATTCAATTAAGGAATTAATAAGAAGGGCTTAGTTAGACCCCATGGGCCACAGTCCAAAAAATGTGAATGGGGGGGGGAGGCTTCAACATGAGGTGTTTGCATCTACGGCAGCTGGGGTCCTGCTAAGTTTTTCTGCCGGAACGAGAGGAGGTGGCTTGCGTATCTGAAGTACCTGGGCGGGCTTCCAACACCACTGACTTCGGTACAGCTATCTCAACTCAACTTTAAGGGTTGTGAAAAGGCTTACATTGACGCACTTCGCGCACAGTTGAGAGGATGACTGAAGGGAATTCTGATCATGAGGAATACTCCTCAGCGGCAGCAGACAGGCATGCCGACTCTAGGAAGAAGGCTGGTTACGGGCAGGTCGGCGTCACTGTAGATATTGACAAGCAGGAGGATGAAGAAATTGGCTGTAAATATCAAGGACCTGTATGAGTCAGTGGAATTAAAGCTGACGAAGGAAGTATGCAGAGCAATTCTGGTGAAGGGAAAGACAGTGAAAAGTGCCATTGTGAAGCAGTTGCCTGCTGGAGCCACGCTTCACCACATCACACTCAATATTGCTAAGCAGTCTTTCTTGATTCGGCTCGACCGGACTGGCATGAAGGGCGCTATCTTTAGTGACAATGTCACTTTCTCTCGCCTGGCGGCATGTTGTGCTTATACGAACATCAAGGAGAACATGGGGATTGTCCCTTCTCTCGGGAAATCCTTTGGGATGCTAGCAGAGATAGCCATTTACTGCACAATTGGGATGAAGTACCTTTATGCCCTGCTCCTGCTGAACAATGATCAAGTTCAGTCCCTCCAAATCGCTACGCTGTACATGGAGAAAGGCGGACTGGGGAAAGGGTAAACACAGTGGCAGGAGATAGTGCAGTACAATGGACTGTCTGCAAACAGGTCATCGAGAGCTCTCCTGACATACTGCCAGAGTGCTGAGAAGGACGAGATTGGTTCCCTTGATAGCACTGTCCTAAGGGCAATGGCCATGGAGTCAAACCAGCCAGGGATGCGGGCACAGCAGGAGCTGTCTTCGGAGGAAGACGAGACTAGACTTGGCAGAGTCCATGGCCAGAGGTACCCGACACCTCAAACCCCTCCCCTGGTACTCCCTCCCTCCAGGAATCCACTTGTTAGAAGACCCGTTTGTAATAACCTTGCAGTGAGAGATTACTGCACCTCTATACCTGCAGGGCTACCAAGGAAAATAGAAAGTCTCTGCGATCTAGGGCATTGACATCTGAAGCAAGGCATGCCATGGAAGATGGTTTGACTTACGATGCTGGTTGATTCTGAGACAGAACAGGTTCATCCTGCCACTCCAAGCACACCGATGCCGGCATCCTCAAGGGGGAAGCGGTCGGGACGCTTAGGGACCGCCTTGGATCCAGATGAGTTCAGGTATGTATTAACATATTTATATTCATTTTCTGTTGCAGCACCGATGATGCTAATAAATCAAGCCACCATTATCAGCAGATATGAGGTAGGTTTTATTAGAGATCAATTTTATATGGTTGATCATAATTGGATTATTTACAACTCTTAGGCTATGGTTGCAGGATGACCAGACTATATAGGCTGCAGGTGGAGGATGACCAATGAACGAAGTTTGGAAATCATGAACGAAGTTTGGCATTAATATATTTGTATAAGTACAAAGTTTGGTTTAACCAATGATGGGTCTGCCTCATTCTCTCAGTTCAATGGCTTATGCAACACACAGCTTTGTCAGTTGACTGAGAAGGAAGCTCGCTTCTGTACATCTTCACAGTGTGCTAGATGTCGACCCTAACGAAATTGTTGACGGCACCTGGTCGAAACGTGGGCACACAGATGGCTACGGTGTGGTGGTGGTGATCTCTCAGCTAATTTAAACGTTTAATATCATATGAAAGCCTATCTCATCTCTGCTCTATGCAACAACTTTTCTCATTAATGTCAGAGGATCTTTTGCGCAAGTGTTTAGGCAGCTACACACAGAATCAAAACGCGAGTTTTAATTCTAGTGTGAAGACCAAGTATATGAGTGGGACAGGTATCAGGCCTGCATCGATTTCGGTGTGTTGAACTTCAATGTTGGGAGGAAGGTTGGCTATGGTAAGAGCATGTCTAAACTAGGTATTGAATCTAGTTGCCAGGTCATTTGAGTATTCCGATAAGTACAATTGCTAATGGGGAGAATCCACCACCACACACCCTTATCCCTCCTCATTTATGAGAAGGAGTCACTATGCAATGAACAGCTGCTGAAACAGTGAGAGTTGGGTGCCTCGCAAAACCAGAATGAAAGTTTCAACAACATTGTCTGGGAACGGTGCCTAAAGACGGTGTACTGTTTCTTGGTTAGTGTTGAGATTGCTGTCATCTAGCAGTGCTCACATACAATGGAGCCCACAGCTAACCTGTATGAATCATGAGCGGCTCTGTAGTAGTCAAGCTCTATTTGAGTCGAAACACAAGACAAGGATAAGTTTTTATAAAATTTTCAAGACGTGCAGTTTGTAGTACTCGTTATGATCGACTAATAGCCCGAATAACAGCCTCGCAAAGGTCGTTACTGGAACGTGGTTTACTTAACGGCTTACGGTCTGCACTGATAATGAGTGAGCGGCCACATTTGCTTACTGGGAACCACTCCCTACCCTCTTGAGAAAGGAGGTGCTCCTGAATCGATTTCCTTGCTGTAAGTTTAGACGTAGCATTGCACAGCACAGCTTTCCATTTGCTTACCGCATTGGAACTTATTGTCTCTAACTAAACACAATTGCTAAATGGCTCGTACTCACTGAAAAATAAAATGATATGATACTGGACCGACAGAGAATGGAGGAGTTCATCTGGGGAGCGAGTTGTAGGAGTTAGACTCAAGTCTCCTGAGACAGATTATGAAGGCGGAAGTCACTCAAGGGAGCTAGCGATGGCCTCTCAAACATTATTTGCAATGGACTTCTGAACTATGTTCATACACAGAATTTAGACATCCTTCACGGTAAAAAGCTCGTTTAGCCGAGGAAGAAACGATTCTTGCAACTGGCACGCTGTTGGTATCCTTCACGAGCAAGATGTATAACCGTTGGGTTTGTTGGAAAGTGGTTTGGAACTTCATAGGCCGTAGAAGAGGAGTTACCCGTGTTACGACTGGTGAAATGGCTAAAAATGCCTAGCTACAGAGCAGCAAGAAGATGTCAGTAACTATGACATGGTCATACTAGTAAACTCCTTGCATCAATTTTTTAAATAAATATGTTGCCTTGATGGTGAAGTTAATACGCATGCGCATAACTACTGCATAACTACTTACAACTGTATCGAGAACAGACATAGCAACGTGCAATATAGGTCTTAAGGATAGAGGATGTAACACCACTGGTTGTACTGGCTTTCTGGGGGGCCAAATAAACATGCATTGACATTATTACCTCCTCTCTACTACACTAACCATTTCAGGCCTTCCCGTTCAGTCATGGTCTGCGAGGCGTTGTGGAAGGCCCTGAGCTTGGCAACCAGGTCTATTGCATCAAATGCACCATTCACAGCCAGCGTCTTAGGGATGACGAGCAGGGAATTTGCAAATTCGGCCACAGCCAGCTGTTCTCGTGATGTCTTCACAAACAATCATGAATAAAGGGTTACAGAGGTAAGAGAGGAGGTAAGAGAGGAGGTAAGAGAGGAGGTAAGAGAGGAGGTAAGAGAGGAGGGAAGAGAGGAGGTAAGAGAGGAGGTAAGAGAGGAGGTAAGAGAGGAGGTAAGAGAGGAGGGAAGAGAGGAGGGAAGAGAGGAGGGAAGAGAGGAGGGAAGAGAGGAGGGAAGAGAGGAGGGAAGAGAGGAGGGAAGAGAGGAGGGAAGAGAGGAGGGAAGAGAGGAGGGAAGAGAGGAGGGAAGAGAGGAGGGAAGAGAGGAGGGAAGAGAGGAGGGAAGAGAGGAGGGAAGAGAGGAGGGAAGAGAGGAGGGAAGAGAGGAGGGAAGAGAGGAGGGAAGAGAGGAGGGAAGAGAGGAGGGAAGAGAGGAGGGAAGAGAGGAAGGAAGAGAGGAGGGGGAGGAGAGGTCAACACAGGTGGGCAGCACGTGAGGGACTTCCCAATATTATATAGTTGGTCATTCTCGCTAAAACCATGCTTGGATATCCCTAAAGATTCTTAGTAATCTGGATATGACCAAGGAGTATTTGTGGCAGTATTAGACATGTATGCACAAACGTACTATTGATGTAGCAAAGTTCTCTAAGTAGATGGACAATGCAGTTTCTACTGCCCCTCCTCCAGGGACCACGGCATTAGACTCCAGCACTCTCTTCACCACGCACAGGGCATCATGGATGGAGCGCTCCATCTCGTCCACCATGAAGTCATTGGCCCCACGCAAGATGATCGAGGATGAACTAAAAGCAGCTGGCCTGTGCAGGCAGGGAGTGACGAAGGGAAACAAAGAGAGAGAGAGAGAGGGGGGGGGGGAACATAACAATAATAATGGAGAACTTGTGCCAGACACCAGTTTTAATCACACAAAATGCAACTTACCCTTTGATCAAGACTAGTTCATCATCACAAATACGTTCTTGCACGACTTTCTCAGCTGAGCCAAGGAAAGATGCTTCGAAGCTTTCCTCTCCCTCCAAATTGGCCATAGTGACCAACACGGCGCCACCCGTCGCTCGAGCTATGCGCTTCAAGTCACCCTTCTTGCATCTCCGGATGGCCATGGCCCCTGCCTCAACAAAGTACTTGAGACACAGGTCATCAACCCCCCCAGTGGAGAGAATGACATTGGCTCCCGCTCCCGAAGAATGTGAGTTCAAGTGTATACACACGCATATAATATATTTCGTGTGGATCGTTTCTTTACGATTAGTATCAGCTCATCGCCAACATTTCAACCGAGTCATCAGGGCAAAGTAAAAATGAAAGCAACACAGTGTACATCCGCGTGGTTTCATGCAACCAGTGTAGGGAGTCAACATACATTCATCAAAGGATACCAGGAGGCCCGTTTGAGGTCCTCCTAACCCACATGCAAGTATCTGCACTAGGCCACCCGTCACCATGGAGACAAAGGTAACACCCACAAAATGGCAAAGCTCAACATGGGCTTCGCTTGCGATTCCCTCCCACAGAGAGCACGACCTTGGAGAGGATACACTTCAACAGGACGTCTGCAAGATATGTGATGGTACCTCCTTCCTTGGCCCACGAGCTACATGGGCAGTCGAGTCGAGTCGAGTCGAGGGCACCCCCCCCCCCCCCCCCCCCCCGGAGACTGTTGTGATTGGGAAATCCTATTACCATCCCCCCTACATCCTTATCCTTAAAAGTATCACTGCAACCGAACTGAAGGAGCATCCAGTTTCCTCTACTACCATCCGAAAACAGCCTGAACATCCCTCCCAACCATGTAGATAGATGCCAAGTACATGGGATGGCACACTGTCTCCAGCATGGGGAATGGTCAGAGCAAGAAGAGAGAACTGTGGATCATGAAGGCTGGTATATGGCCTTAGAGCAGTGGCATTACACATGGTCCAGTCTTCCCTACCTACAACCTTGGCCTGATCTAGGATGGCAGCAGGGGGGGGCAAGTAACTGAGGAATCAGTAGCCTTACCAACAATTATCACCACCATCTCCTGGGAAAAGCAGCCAGTTCAGATGAAGACCAGGGACCTCCCTTATGATCTTCTCCACAGTTGGATTGCGGGCCAGGTCGGTCCCCTTGTTAGACTCCACATGGGCCGAGGATGTGAGAGGAGCTGTACCCCACAACAGCATTCCATCCTAAAGGCCTTCAAAAGTATACGGCTCTCAAGACAAATTTTTATTCTAAAGGCCTTTGTCAATCCCAAAAAGTAGCATCCAGTTTTCCTCATAAAAGCATATATCCCAACGCTGCCCCCATCACTCACCTGCAGTGAGTCAAAATTACAAGAGCCCACTTTGTACGACCAAGAAAAAAATACCCTCTGAAGTCAGCCTACACAAGACCATCCTAACTGTTGCAGATCAGTTTGGTTCATTTTGTCTGGAGAGCAGCTTGATCGAAATGCTGATTATAGTTTCAGCAAAGTACAAGACAAGTGTGCAATGCCTCCATAATCTTTTCCCACGAGATTGGGTGATGTTGGTTCCATGCATGCTCTGAGATGGCCTCTAGTCAAATCCTCCGCTTCTTGACCACAGTTGCAAGGAATTCTAACACACCTGAGGTCATGGTAGTTTATAATCATCTTTGAACCTGGTAAGTAAACAAACCAAGACTACAACACACCTGATGTCAAGGGTTATGTATTACCTATGAAGTTGTTGCGAGCATTATTTTCAAAAACATACACTGGCAAAACCTTTTTACAACGAATATCGATACCAGCAATTTGTGCATTGGTAGAATGGAAGAAACAAACTCTTGATAACTAGATGCACTGCAGTCACTTCTGCTGGTTCTCATCTCAAAATTGTTCCATTTGAAAATGAATAAGGCAGTATGTGGGATATGAAAATAAAGAAAGTAGCACTTCGTCAGTAATTCGAAATTACCTATAATTTACCAACATGTTCGTTTTAATCGTTCTCAAATGAATTAATATTTGTCACTTCAACACGACTTTTTATTATTATTATCCTAAATCTAAATGTCCATGCAGCGGAATGCAAAAACAATAATATTTGACTAAAGTACATACCCAAAAATGACGGCATTCTAATAATTCAACTAGATTGCACCTCGTGCCCTGGCTTTTTGATAAGAGTCCTCATCCTTCTTCTCAGGGGCTACTTTGATCATATCGTCTATTCTAAGGATGGTTATGGCAGCCTCTGTTGCAAACTTGATGCTCTTCAGTTTGATGATCGCAGGCTCCAAGACACCAGCTTGATTGCTGTCTCTGATTTCTCCAGCCACAAGATCCAATCCATACCTGATGAAAATATATAAAACAGATATTATATAATAATTACATAGCCCAAATCAACCCCAAAGGAACAGTCAGCCAGTGATCAATGCTCATCTCTTTACAAGCACAACATAAGGTGACGGCATGGAGTGTGTGCGGCATATTATAAACCAGTCTTTAGGCAGGGACACCTAGAAAGTGCCCATTATACTTCCTAACTTTTACAAGTGTTTATAACGTACCTGTAGATTGAGTTTCAAGTTAACCCTCTTACTGTCGCAGGCGCCATAGCATTGTAAAAATATATACGCATGCAAATGCAATAATTTTTATATTAAAAGATAGACGACAATTTTTACAGCGGTTGGGCGGAGGAAAGTTGAAGAAATTATATTTAAAACACGAACGGTTTTCAGTCGGACGATATCAGCGATGGAGAAGAGACTGTCAATAGCTGAAGTTATTTCCCAAGTGACTGGGGCGGGGCAGCTTGGGACATCTCTGATGATGAATCAAGCGACGAAGAATGTGAAGGCATCCATTCCTACCTCGGAGAAAGATTTTTGGACCGTGGAGACGTGGAGTCTTTGGCTTCACTGACAGTAGATATGCCACAAGACAATTTTGTTCATGCTGCCAGTGATCCTCTCCTATCTGAGGAAGAAGTCACTGGTGTGGAAGTGTTCTCAGGTGTGCAATAATCTAGCTAGAGTATTAGCCAGTTATCTGCTGAGCTATTTTCCCCCCCTGGGTTTAAATAAATATTGTATATATTATGTTGATAGTGTCGGACCTTGCTCTCCAATATTAACTCCTACTGTTGCTCTATCAACCAGAGCATGTGAGTGTAGGTGGAGATTCATATATGCCGCATTCCTCTTATCACAATGCTATTACTCCTATGGTACAGCTTACTCGTCGTGCTAAACGCAGATTGCCCGTCACATCCAGTTCTGCTGGTGTTTCCTCTATTTCTGCTGCATCTTCCAGCTCCAGTTCTGTTGCTGCTTTCTCCTTCAGCACTTCTGTGACCACAACTTTGGGTAATCTCACTACTCCTTCACTTTCAACACCAAGTGGGAGTTGGAAGAAAGAAGAATCTTGTCAGTCAAAATATCGGTACACCCTACCTCGTCAGCCAGTTCAACAGCCTACTGTGACTTGTTTTGCCGTTTTTTTACTGACGAAGTATGGCAGCTTCTTGTCAACAACACTAACCAGTATGCAGCAGAACAGAGAAGCCACATTAGTTCTCCACATGTTCGTCCCTGGTATGATGTCACGGCAGTCCTATGCCTAGTGGCGCTACGGGATGTGGAGTAGCTTCCCACATAGTTGTATACATTAGCTGAGACGGCAGTCCTATGCCTAGTGGCGCTACGGGACGTGGAGTAGCTTCCCACCTAGTTGTATACATTAGCTATTAAAGGTCGCGGAAAAGAAAGGGAGATCCTACCCTCCAAGGGATGCATCGGGGAAAATGGTGGAGTTTGTGTGTCTCCTCCTAGCTAAGACGGCAGTCCTATGCCTAGCGGTGCTACGGGAGGTAGGGTGAGCACTGGTGCAAGTCGAGCTGCTCGACTGGTCCAGCGTATCCAATGGACACCTCAGTTGGACGCTTCGCTGCAAGAAATTATTAATGAGGTTGGGCCCAGGTCATCTGGGGCCCCAGAAAAGTGAGCGTCACCCTGAGTTAATCACGACGGTTGGTGCGATCGCAGCACGTTTACAAGAATTCTGAAGAGACAGAAGGAAGAGCCATTAGACTCTCCGCCCCGGGCCGGGTCCATGGAGAGAGTTGCGGCAGGAGTACCATCAGCTCCGGTGAGGCCTTCTGTCACTGATGAAACAGTCGCCGTTGAGCGGGAAGAACAGAGCTTGAGTGTCGTTTGTGATGACGAGTCAGTTGGTGACACAGATCTTAGACGAGAGCTCCGAACCGAGTTCGAGAGGCAGACTGAGGGATAAGACGAAGGCAGTTTTGAGAATCGTTCGAGGATGCTCTGCAAGGGTATCTGGAAGAACAGTCCCATAGTGAGAAAGGTTGACGAGGAGATCAGGAGATTGTGGCAAGATGGCGAAAAGAGCTTCTGGCGACTCAACTGTTTTGTTTACGCAGGTTCAGTTGTGGAGTGCGTGGGACATGTACAGGAGTGCGCCGTGCGTGATGTGAAGAAGACCTTTGTAGATGACATCGGTCAAGTGCGGAAGCTGAAGTGGGGTGGTGGGTAAGGGACGCTCGACTGAATCTGTGATTGATACTCTCACGGTGTACTTCGGAGAGGCTATCCGCAATTTTCCCGGGGACCGTGGATAGAATGCACAGAGTGATCTGGGCCGTCTTCCACCACTCCATGTCGACCAACACAACCACCAGTCAGTTTTTCCCGCCAGGATCAGGCTCATGGTGCAAGCACAATCGGGCACTTGCTGATGAGGAACCACCCAAGCACACCCCTAAGCTACCTAAGGATCTGGCTCCCTTCATCAAGCCAGTATTTACCGAGCTATCCAAGCTTGGATGAAAGCGCAAATACCACCACCTACTCCCTCCCTCTCTCTTTCCTTTCCATCTCCCATCCTCCCTGCCACCTTCTTGATGTCCTCTCCTCTCCCTCCATTCTCGCATCCACGAAACTTTCCTACGACATCCCGGGATGTCCCTACTGAGAGTGACTGGGACCAGGGCAGGGTATAGGTATACACACTCTGGGCTAAGGCTATTCTAGGACTAGGGTATTCACTGGCTAGCGGCATACAAGTCACACTCATCAAGGCATTCCCAGGATAGTGCAAAGATCACGGGATCCCGAGATGACCTAGGAAAGGTGTGGTCATTCCTCGACATTCAACAGTATTGGTGATTTCTACTTTCTTTTTTGTGGGTGGATTTTTATTTTATTGTTTTCTTCCTTATTTTTATCTGGTCACCCGACTATATTTTTTTGACCGGCTTTTTTCAAAGCCAACCTTTTTTTGTTGAAAATCCACCAGGGGGCAGCCACACTATCAAACTAGACGGGATAAGAGCGAGGAGGGCAACTGCACCTCTGCTTCGCATGCCACGGATTATATTCAATTAAGGAATTAATAAGAAGGGCTTAGTTAGACCCCATGGGCCACAGTCCAAAAAATGTGAATGGGGGGGGGAGGCTTCAACATGAGGTGTTTGCATCTACGGCAGCTGGGGTCCTGCTAAGTTTTTCTGCCGGAACGAGAGGAGGTGGCTTGCGTATCTGAAGTACCTGGGCGGGCTTCCAACACCACTGACTTCGGTACAGCTATCTCAACTCAACTTTAAGGGTTGTGAAAAGGCTTACATTGACGCACTTCGCGCACAGTTGAGAGGATGACTGAAGGGAATTCTGATCATGAGGAATACTCCTCAGCGGCAGCAGACAGGCATGCCGACTCTAGGAAGAAGGCTGGTTACGGGCAGGTCGGCGTCACTGTAGATATTGACAAGCAGGAGGATGAAGAAATTGGCTGTAAATATCAAGGACCTGTATGAGTCAGTGGAATTAAAGCTGACGAAGGAAGTATGCAGAGCAATTCTGGTGAAGGGAAAGACAGTGAAAAGTGCCATTGTGAAGCAGTTGCCTGCTGGAGCCACGCTTCACCACATCACACTCAATATTGCTAAGCAGTCTTTCTTGATTCGGCTCGACCGGACTGGCATGAAGGGCGCTATCTTTAGTGACAATGTCACTTTCTCTCACCTGGCGGCATGTTGTGCTTATACGAACATCAAGGAGAACATGGGGATTGTCCCTTCTCTCGGGAAATCCTTTGGGATGCTAGCAGAGATAGCCATTTACTGCACAATTGGGATGAAGTACCTTTATGCCCTGCTCCTGCTGAACAATGATCAAGTTCAGTCCCTCCAAATCGCTACGCTGTACATGGAGAAAGGCGGACTGGGGAAAGGGTAAACACAGTGGCAGGAGATAGTGCAGTACAATGGACTGTCTGCAAACAGGTCATCGAGAGCTCTCCTGACATACTGCCAGAGTGCTGAGAAGGACGAGATTGGTTCCCTTGATAGCACTGTCCTAAGGGCAATGGCCATGGAGTCAAACCAGCCAGGGATGCGGGCACAGCAGGAGCTGTCTTCGGAGGAAGACGAGACTAGACTTGGCAGAGTCCATGGCCAGAGGTACCCGACACCTCAAACCCCTCCCCTGGTACTCCCTCCCTCCAGGAATCCACTTGTTAGAAGACCCGTTTGTAATAACCTTGCAGTGAGAGATTACTGCACCTCTATACCTGCAGGGCTACCAAGGAAAATAGAAAGTCTCTGCGATCTAGGGCATTGACATCTGAAGCAAGGCATGCCATGGAAGATGGTTTGACTTACGATGCTGGTTGATTCTGAGACAGAACAGGTTCATCCTGCCACTCCAAGCACACCGATGCCGGCATCCTCAAGGGGGAAGCGGTCGGGACGCTTAGGGACCGCCTTGGATCCAGATGAGTTCAGGTATGTATTAACATATTTATATTCATTTTCTGTTGCAGCACCGATGATGCTAATAAATCAAGCCACCATTATCAGCAGATATGAGGTAGGTTTTATTAGAGATCAATTTTATATGGTTGATCATAATTGGATTATTTACAACTCTTAGGCTATGGTTGCAGGATGACCAGACTATATAGGCTGCAGGTGGAGGATGACCAATGAACGAAGTTTGGAAATCATGAACGAAGTTTGGCATTAATATATTTGTATAAGTACAAAGTTTGGTTTAACCAATGATGGGTCTGCCTCATTCTCTCAGTTCAATGGCTTATGCAACACACAGCTTTGTCAGTTGACTGAGAAGGAAGCTCGCTTCTGTACATCTTCACAGTGTGCTAGATGTCGACCCTAACGAAATTGTTGACGGCACCTGGTCGAAACGTGGGCACACAGATGGCTACGGTGTGGTGGTGGTGATCTCTCAGCTAATTTAAACGTTTAATATCATATGAAAGCCTATCTCATCTCTGCTCTATGGAACGACTTTTCTCATTAATGTCAGAGGATCTTTTGCGCAAGTGTTTAGGCAGCTACACACAGAATCAAAACGAGAGTTTTAATTCTAGTGTGAAGACCAAGTATATGAGTGGGACAGGTATCAGGCCTGCGTCGATTTCGGTGTGTTGAACTTCAATGTTGGGAGGAAGGTTGGCTATGGTAAGAGCATGTCTAAACTAGGTATTGAATCTAGTTGCCAGGTCATTTGAGTATTCCGATAAGTACAATTGCTAATGGGGAGAATCCACCACCACACACCCTTATCCCTCCTCATTTATGAGAAGGAGTCACTATGCAATGAACAGCTGCTGAAACAGTGAGAGTTGGGTGCCTCGCAAAACCAGAATGAAAGTTTCAACAACATTGTCTGGGAACGGTGCCTAAAGACGGTGTACTGTTTCTTGGTTAGTGTTGAGATTGCTGTCATCTAGCAGTGCTCACATACAATGGAGCCCACAGCTAACCTGTATGAATCATGAGCGGCTCTGTAGTAGTCAAGCTCTATTTGAGTCGAAACACAAGACAAGGATAAGTTTTTATAAAATTTTCAAGACGTGCAGTTTGTAGTACTCGTTATGATCGACTAATAGCCCGAATAACAGCCTCGCAAAGGTCGTTACTGGAACGTGGTTTACTTAACGGCTTACGGTCTGCACTGATAATGAGTGAGCGGCCACATTTGCTTACTGGGAACCACTCCCTACCCTCTTGAGAAAGGAGGTGCTCCTGAATCGATTTCCTTGCTGTAAGTTTAGACGTAGCATTGCACAGCACAGCTTTCCATTTGCTTACCGCATTGGAACTTATTGTCTTACCAAATTGCATTTACACCGAGAAAAAAGTTATAGTTAGTTGTCGTGCATTTTCCGTGCTGTTATTGGGCATGGGATTTTATATATATATATATATATTTTTTTAATACTGTAAACTCTAGTTGTTGAGCCCCATTTCCAACAGAAAATGGATATATACTAAACCATGAACAGGTTGCTAACTAAACACAATTGCTAAATGGCTCGTACTCACTGAAAAATAAAATGATATGATACTGGACCGACAGAGAATGGAGGAGTTCATCTGGGGAGCGAGTTGTAGGAGTTAGACTCAAGTCTCCTGAGACAGATTATGAAGGCGGAAGTCACTCAAGGGAGCTAGCGATGGCCTCTCAAACATTATTTGCAATGGACTTCTGAACTATGTTCATACACAGAATTTAGACATCCTTCACGGTAAAAAGCTCGTTTAGCCGAGGAAGAAACGATTCTTGCAACTGGCACGCTGTTGGTATCCTTCACGAGCAAGATGTATAATCGTTGGGTTTGTTGGAAAGTGGTTTGGAACTTCATAGGCCGTAGAAGAGGAGTTACCCGTGTTACGACTGGTGAAATGGCTAAAAATGCCTAGCTACAGAGCAGCAAGAAGATGTCAGTAACTATTAATAATAGACATGGTCATACTAGTAAACTCCTTGCATCAATTTTTTAAAAAATATGTTGCCTTGATGGTGAAGTTAATACGCATGCGCATAACTACTGCATAACTACTTACAACTGTATCGATAACAGACATAGCAACGTGCAATATAGGTCTTAAGGATAGAGGATGTAACACCACTGGTTGTACTGGCTTTCTGGGGGGCCAAATAAACATGCATTGACATTATTACCTCCTCTCTACTACACTAACCATTTCAGGCCTTCCCGTTCAGTCATGGTCTGCGAGGCGTTGTGGAAGGCCCTGAGCTTGGCAACCAGGTCTATTGCATCAAATGCACCATTCACAGCCAGCGTCTTAGGGATGACGAGCAGGGAATTTGCAAATTCGGCCACAGCCAGCTGTTCTCGTGATGTCTTCACAAACAATCATGAATAAAGGGTTACAGAGGTAAGAGAGGAGGTAAGAGAGGAGGTAAGAGAGGAGGTAAGAGAGGAGGTAAGAGAGGAGGTAAGAGAGGAGGTAAGAGCGGAGGGAAGAGCGGAGGGAAGAGAGGAGGGAAGAGAGGAGGGAAGAGAGGAGGGAAGAGAGGAGGGAAGAGAGGAAGGAAGAGAGAGGAAGGAAGAGAGAGGAGGGAAGAGAGGAGGAAGAGAGGAGGGAAGAGAGGAGGGAAGAGAGGAGGGAAGAGAGGAGGTAAGAGAGGAGGTAAGAGAGGAGGTAAGAGAGGAGGTAAGAGAGGAGGTAAGAGAGGAGGTAAGAGAGGAGGTAAGAGAGGAGGGAAGAGCGGAGGGAAGAGCGGAGGGAAGAGAGGAGGGAAGAGCGGAGGGAAGAGAGGAGGGAAGAGAGGAGGGAAGAGAGGAGGGAAGAGAGGAGGGAAGAGAGGAGGGAAGAGAGGAGGGAAGAGAGGAGGGAAGAGAGGAGGGAAGAGAGGAGGGAAGAGAGGAAGGAAGAGAGAGGAAGGAAGAGAGAGGAAGGAAGAGAGAGGAGGGAAGAGAGGAGGGAAGAGAGGAGGGAAGAGAGGAGGGAAGAGCGGAGGGAAGAGCGGAGGGAAGAGAGGAGGGAAGAGAGGAGGGAAGAGAGGAGGGAAGAGAGGAGGGAAGAGAGGAGGGAAGAGAGGAGGGAAGAGAGGAGGGAAGAGAGGAGGGAAGAGAGGAGGGAAGAGAGGAGGGAAGAGAGGAGGGAAGAGAGGAGGGAAGAGAGGAAGGAAGAGAGAGGAAGGAAGAGAGAGGAGGGAAGAGAGGAGGGAAGAGAGGAGGGAAGAGAGGAGGGAAGAGAGGAGGGAAGAGAGGAGGGAAGAGAGGAGGGAAGAGAAGAGGGAAGAGAGGAGGGAAGAGAGAGGAGGGAAGAGAGAGGAGGGAAGAGAGGAGGGAAGAGAGAAGGAAGAGAGGAGGGGCAGGAGAGGTCAACACAGGTGGGCAGCACGTGAGGGACTTCCCAATGTTATATAGTTGGTCATTCTCGCTAAAACCATGCTTGGATATCCCTAACGATTCTTAGTAATCTGGATATGACCAAGGAGTATGTGTGGCAGTATTAGACATGTATGCACAAACGTACTATTGATGTAGCAAAGTTCTCCAAGTAGATGGACAATGCAGTTTCTACTGCCCCTCCTCCAGGGACCACGGCATTAGACTCCAGCACTCTCTTCACCACGCACAGGGCATCATGGATGGAGCGCTCCATCTCGTCCACCATGAAGTCATTGGCCCCACGCAAGATGATCGAGGATGAACTAAAAGCAGCTGGCCTGTGCAGGCAGGGAGTGATGAAGGGAAACAAAGAGAGAGAGAGAGAGAGGGGGGGGGGGGAACATAACAATAATAATGGAGAACTTGTGCCAGACACCAGTTTTAATCACACAAAATGCAACTTACCCTTTGATCAAGACTAGTTCATCATCACAAATACGTTCTTGCACGACTTTCTCAGCTGAGCCAAGGAAAGATGCTTCGAAGCTTTCCTCTCCCTCCAAATTGGCCATAGTGACCAACACGGCGCCACCCGTCGCTCGAGCTATGCGCTTCAAGTCACCCTTCTTGCATCTCCGGATGGCCATGGCCCCTGCCTCAACAAAGTACTTGAGACACAGGTCATCAATCCCCCCAGTGGAGAGAATGACATTGGCTCCCGCTCCCGAAGAATGCGAGTTCAAGTGTATACACACGCATATAATATATTTCGTGTGGATCGTTTCTTTACGATTAGTATCAGCTCATCGCCAACATTTCAACAGAGTCATCAGGGCAAAGTAAAAATGAAAGCAACACAGTGTACATCCGCGTGGTTTCATGCACCCAGTGTAGGGAGTAAACATACATTCATCAAAGGATACCAGGAGGCCCGTTTGGGGTCCTCCTAACCCACATGCAAGTATCCCCTTCCTCTGCTGCACTAGGCCACCCGTCACCAAGCCTCCGTCACCATGGAGACAAAGGTAACACCCACAAAATGGCAAAGCTCAACATGGGCTTCGCTTGCGATTCCCTCCCACAGAGAGCACGACCTTGGAGAGGATACACTTCAACAGGACGTCTGCAAGATATGTGATGGTACCCCCTTCCTTGGCCCACGAGCTACATGGGCAGTCGAGTCGAGTCGAGGGCACCCCCCCCGGAGACTGTTGTGATTGGGAAATCCTATTACCATCCCCCCTACATCCTTATCCTTAAAAGTATCACTGCAACCGGACTGAAGGAGCATCCAGTTTCCTCTACTACCATCCGAAAACAGCCTGAACATCCCTCCCAACCATGTAGATAGATGCCAAGTACATGGGATGGCACACTGTCTCCAGCATGGGGAATGGTCGGAGCAAGAAGAGAGAACTGTGGATCATTAAGGCTGGTATATGGCCTTAGAGCAGTGGCATTACACATGGTCCAGTCTTCCCTACCATTTGAAAATGAAAAAGGCAGTATGTGGGATATGAAAATGAAGAAAGTAGCACTTCGTCAGTAATTCGAAATTACCTATAATTTACCAACACGTTCGTTTTAATAGTTCACAAATGAATTAATATTTGTCACTTCAACACGACCTTTTATTATTATCCTAAATCTAAATGTCCATGCAGTGGAATGCAAAAACAATATTTGACTAAAGTACATGACGGTATTCTAATAATTCAACTAGATTGCACCTCGTGCCCTGGCTTTTTGATACGAATCCTCATCCTTCTTCTCAGGGGCTACTTTGATCATATCGTCTATTCTAAGGATGGTTATGGCAGCCTCTGTTGCAAACTTGATGCTCTTCAGTTTGATGATCGCAGGCTCCAAGACACCAGCTTGATTGCTGTCTCTGATTTCTCCAGCCACAAGATCCAATCCATACCTGATGGAAAATATATAAAACAGATATTATATAATAATTACATACTACTTAAAGCCCAAATCAACCCCAAAAGAACAGTCAGCCAGTGATCAATGCTCACCTCTTTACAAGCGCAACATAAGGTGACAGCATGGAGAGTGTGTGCAGCATATTATAAACCAGTCTTTAGGCAGGGACACCTAGAAAGTGCCCATTATACTTCCTAACTTTTACAAAAGTGTTTATAACGTACCTGTAGATTGAGTTTCAAGTTAACCCTCTTACTGTCGCAGGCGCCATAGCATTGTAAAAATTGATACGCATGTAAATGCAATAATTTTTATATTAAAAGATAGCTGAATTCAAACTCTCCATTTACACGACAATTTTTACAGCGGTTGGGCGGAGGAAAGTTGAAGAAATTATATTTAAAACACGAACGATTTTCAGTCGGACAATATCAGCGATGGAGAAGAGACTGTCAATAGCTGAAGTTATTTCCCAAGTGACTGGGGCAGCTTGGGACATCTCTGATGATGAATCAAGCGACGAAGAATGTGAAGGCATCCATTCCTACCTCGGAGAAAGATTTTTGGACCGTGGAGACGTGGAGTCTTTGGCTTCTCTGACAGTAGATATGCCACAAGACAATTTTGTTCGTGCTGCCAGTGATCCTCTCCTATCTGAGGAAGAAGTCACTGGTGTGGAAGTGTTCTCAGGTGTACAAAATAATCTAGCTAGAGTATTAGCCAGTTATCTGCTGAGCTATTTCCCCCCCTGGGTTTAAATAAATATTGTATATATTATGTTGATAGTGTCGGACCTTGCTCTCCAATAGTAACTCCATGTGAGTGTAGGTGGAGATTCATATATGCCGCATTCCTCTTATCACCATGCTATTACTCCTATGGTACAGCTTACTCGTCGTGCTAAACGCAGATTGCACGTCACATCCAGTTCTGCTGGTGTTTCCTCTATTTCTGCTGCATCTTCCAGCTCCAGTTCTGTTGCTGCTTTCTCCTCCAGCACTTCTGTGACCACAACTTTGGGTAATCTCACTACTCCTTCACTTTCAACACCAAGTGGGAGTTGGAAGAAAGAAGAATCTTGTCAGTCAAAATATCGGTACACCCTAACTCGTCAGCCGGTTCAACAGCCTACTGTGACTTGTTTTGCCGTTTTTTTTACTGACGAAGTATGGCAGCTTCTTGTCAACAACACTAACCAGTATGCAGCAGAACAGAGAAGCCACATTAGTTCTCCACATGTTCGTCCCTGGTATGATGTCACGGCATTCCTATGCCTAGTGGCGCTACGGGATGTGGAGTAGCTTCCCACATAGTTGTATACATTAGCTGAGACGGCAGTCCTATGCCTAGTGGCGCTACGGGACGTGGAGTAGCTTTCCACGTAGTTGTATACATTAGCTATTAAAGGTCGCGGAAAAGAAAGGGAGATCCTACCCTCCAAGGGATGCATCGGGGAAAATGGTGGAGTTTGTGCGTCTCCTCCTAGATAAGACGGCAGTCCTATACCTAGCGGCGCTACGGGAGGTAGGGTGAGCACTGGTGCAAGCCAAGCTGCTCGACTGGTCCAGCGTATCCAATGGACACCTCAGTTGGACGCTTCGCTGCAAGAAATTATTAATGAGGTTGGGCCCAGGTCATCTGGGGCCCCAGAAAAGAGAGCGTCACCCCGAGTTAATCACGACGGTTGGTGCGATCGCAGCACGGTTTACAAGAATTCTGAAGAGACAGAAGGAAGAGCCATTAGACTCTCCGCCCCGGGCCGGGTCCATGGAGAGAGTTGCGGCAGGAGTACCATCAGCTCCGGTGAGGCCTTCTGTCACTGGTGAAACAGTCGCCGTTGAGCGGGAAGAACAGAGCTTGAGTGTCGTTTGTGATGACGAGTCAGTTGGTGACACAGATCTTAGACGAGAGCTCCGAACCGAGTTCGAGAGGCAGACCGAGGGATAAGACGAAGGCAGTTTTGAGAATCGTTCGAGGATGCTCTGCAAGGGTATCTGGAAGAACAGTCCCATAGTGAGAAAGGTTGACGAGGAGATCAGGAGATTGTGGCAAGATGGCGAAAAGAGCTTCTGGCGACTCAACTGTTTTGTTTACGCAGGTTCAGTTGTGGAGTGCATGGGACATGTACAGAAGTGCGCCGTGCGTGATGTGAAGAAGACCTTTGTAGATGACAGCGGTCAAGTGCGGAAGCTGAAGTGGGGTGGTGGGTAAGGGACGCTCGACTGAATCTGTGATTGATACTCTCACGGTGTACTTCGGAGAGGCTATCCGCAATTTTCCCGGGGGCCGTGGATAGAATGCACAGAGTGATCTGGGCCGTGTTCGTGTTCCACCACTCCATGTCGACCAACACAACCACCAGTCAGTTTTTCCCGCCAGGATCAGGCTCATGGTGCAAGCACAATCGGGCACTTGCTGATGAGGAACCACCCAAGCACACCCCTAAGCTACCAAAGGATCTGGCTCCCTTCATCAAGCCAGTATTTACCGAGCTATCCAAGCTTGGATGAAAGCGCAAATACCACCACCTACTCCCTCCCTCTCTCTTTCCTTTCCATCTCCCATCCTCCCTGCCACCTTCTTGATGTCCTCTCCTCTCCCTCCATTCTCGCATCCACGAAACTTTCCTACGACATCCCGGGATGTCCCTACTGAGAGTGACTGGGACCAGGGCAGGGTATAGGTATACACACTCTGGGCTAAGGCTATTCTAGGACTAGGGTATTCACTGGCTAGCGGCATACAAGTCACACTCATCAAGGCATTCCCAGGATAGTGCAAAGATCACGGGATCCCGAGCTAAGCTACCAATAGTAAATAATGTCAAGATGCTACATAGACGAACCACCAGCTAGGTCCACTCGGAGTCAGACCTTGACCCCCGCTCCCCAGGCAGCAGTCGGGAACCATGGCCCCTTGGGGCAACCGACACTAGCCCTAGCCCCTAGCCCTAGCGATGACCTAGGAAAGGTGTGGTCATTCCTCGACATTCAACAGTATTGGTGATTTCTACTTTCTTTTTTGTGGGTGGATTTTTATTTTATTGTTCTTCCTTATTTTTATCTGGTCACCCGACTATATTTTTTTGACCGGCTTTTTTCAAAGCCAACCTTTTTTTGTTGAAAATCCACCAGGGGGCAGCCACACTATCAAACTAGATGGGATAAGAGCGAGGAGGGCAACTGCACCTCTGCTTCGCATGCCACGGATTATATTCAATTAAGGAATTAATAAGAAGGGCTTAGTTAGACCCCATGGGCCACAGTCCAAAAAATGTGAATGGGGGGGGAGGCTTCAACCTGAGGTGTTTGCATCTACGACAGCTGGGGTCCTGCTAAGTTTTTCTGCCGGAACGAGAGGAGGTGGCTTGCGTATCTGAAGTACCTGGGCGGGCTTCCAACACCACTGACTTCGGTACAGCTATCTCAACTCAACTTTAAGGGTTGTGAAAAGGCTTACATTGACGCACTTCGCGCACAGTTGAGAGGATGACTGAAGGGAATTCTGATCATGAGGAATACTCCTCAGCGGCAGCAGACAGGCATGCCGACTCTAGGAAGAAGGCTGGTTACGGGCTACGGGCAGGTCGGCATCACTGTAGATATTGACGAGCAGGAGGATGAAGAAATTGGCTGTAATATCAAGGACCTGTATGAGTCAGTGGAATTAAAGCTGACGAAGGAAGTATGCATTAAAGCTGACGAAGGAAGTATGCAGAGCAATTCTGGTGAAGGGAAAGACAGTGAAAAGTGCCATTGTGAAGCAGTTGCCTGCTGGAGCCACGCTTCACCACATCACACTCAATATTGCTAAGCAGTCTTTCTTGATTCGGCTCGACCGGACTGGCATGAAGGGCGCTATCTTTAGTGACGATGTCACTTTCTCTCGCCTGGCGGCATGTTGTGCTTATACGAACATCCAAGGAGAACATGGGGATTGTCCCTTCTTTCGGGAAATCCTTTGGGATGCCAGCAGAGATAGCCATTTACTGCACAATTGGGATGAAGTACCTTTATGCCCTACTCCTGCTGAACAATGATCAAGTTCAGTCCCTCCAAATCGCTACGCTGTACATGGAGAAAGGCGGACTGGGGAAAGGGCAAACACAGTGGCAGGAGATAGTGCAGTACAATGGACTGTCTGCAAACAGGTCATCGAGAGCTCTCCTGACATACTGCCAGAGTGCTGAGAAGGACGAGATTGGTTCCCTTGATAGCACTGTCCTAAGGGCAATGGCCATGGAGTCAAACCAGCCAGGGATGCGGGCACAGCAGGAGCTGTCTTCGAGGAAGATGAGACTAGACTTGGCAGAGTCCATGGCCAGAGGCACCTGACACCTCAAACCCCTCCCCTGGTACTCCCTCCCTCCAGGAATCCACTTGTTAGAAGACCCGTTTGTAATAACCTTGTAGTGAGAGATTACTGCACCTCTATACCTGCAGGGCTACCAAGGAAAATAGAAAGTCTCTGCGATCTAGGGCATTGACATCTGAAGCAAGGCATGCCATGGAAGAAGGTTCGACTTACGATGCTGGTTGATTCTGAGACAGAACAGGTTCATCCTGCCACTCCAAGCACACCGTTGCCGGCATCCTCAAGGGGGAAGCGGTCAGGACGCTTAGGGACCGCCTTGGATCCAGATGAGTTCAGGTATGTATTAACATATTTATATTCATTTTCTGTTGCAGCACCGATGATGCTAAATAATCAAGCCACCATTCAATGTTTTATGCAGATGTTGTAGGTGCAATAACATTTGTTCCGTCACAAATACCAATGTCATTTGTCTACATGGACATCAAGATTGTAGGTGTGGTGGGTCAGGCATTTCACCACTCCCCACATCATCGCATGGTTAGGAGACCTGTTTTGTCTCTTTTGTCTCTTGTGTATATATTATCAGCAGATATGAGGTAGGTTTTATTAGAGATCAATTTTATATGGTTGATCATAATTGGATTATTTACAACTCTTGGGCTATGGTTGCAGGATGACCAGACTATATAGGCTGCAGGTGGAGGATGACCAATGAACGAAGTTTGGAAATCATGAACGAAGTTCGGCATTAATATATTTGTATAAGTACAAAGTTTGGTTTAACCAATGATGGGTCTGCCTCAGGTGTTTGCATCTACGACAGCTGGGGTCCTGCTAAGTTTTTCTGCCGGAACGAGAGGAGGTGGCTTGCATATCTGAAGTACCTGGGCGGGCTTCCAACACCACTGACTTCGGTACAGCTATCTCAACTCAACTATAAGGGTTCTTCTTCTTGCAGCAGACCCCTACATTGCGGCTGAGAAATTCATCGTAATTAACCGCCTTCCAGCCTACCACTTGAATGAAGTGGCGGAATATCTTAAGGCTGGGGAATGCTGGGGACCAGTGGTGAGCACAGGATAGCTGCAGTAAATAGATGTTCAATATTGCTCCTTTAAATATGTGAAAAGGCTTACATTAACCTGAGGTGTTTGCATCTACGACAGCTGGGGTCCTGCTAAGTTTTTCTGCCGGAACGAGAGGAGGTGGCTTGCGTATCTGAAGTACCTGGGCGGGCTTCCAACACCACTGACTTCGGTACAGCTATCTCAACTCAACTTTAAGGGTTGTGAAAAGGCTTACATTGACGCACTTCGCGCACAGTTGAGAGGATGACTGAAGGGAATTTTGATCATGAGGAATACTCCTCAGCGGCAGCAGACAGGCATGCCGACTCTAGGAAGAAGGCTGGTTACGGGCAGGTCGGCATCACTGTAGACATTGACGAGCAGGAGGACGAAGAAATTGGCTGTAATATCAAGGACCTGTATGAGTCAGTGGAATTAAAGCTGACGAAGGAAGTATGCAGAGCAATTCTGGTGAAGGGAAAGACAGTGAAAAGTGCCATTGTGAAGCAGTTGCCTGCTGGAGCCACGCTTCACCACATCACACTCAATATTGCTAAGCAGTCTTTCTTGATTCGGCTCGACCGGACTGGCATGAAGGGCGCTATCTTTAGTGACGATGTCACTTTCTCTCGCCTGGCGGCATGTCGTGCTTATACGAACATCAAGGAGAACATGGGGATTGTCCCTTCTCTCGGGAAATCCTTTGGGATGCCAGCAGAGATAGCCATTTACTGCACAATGGGGATGAAGTACCTTTATGCCCTGCTCCTGCCGAACAATGATCAAGTTCAGTCCCTCCAAATCGCTACGCTGTACATGGAGAAAGGCGGACTGGGGAAAGGGCAAACACAGTGGCAGGAGATAGTGCAGTACAATGGCCTGTCTGCAAACAGGTCATCGAGAGCTCTCCTGACATACTGCCAGAGTGCTGAGAAGGACGAGATTGGTTCCCTTGATAGCACTGTCCTAAGGGCAATGGCCATGGAGTCAAACCAGCTAGGGATGCGGGCACAGCACAGGAGCTGTCTTCGAGGAAGATGAGACTAGACTTGGCAGAGTCCATGGCCAGAGGTACCTGACACCTCAAACCCCTCCCCTGGTACTCCCTCCCTCCAGGAATAATCCACTTGTTAGAAGACCCGTTTGTAATAACCTTGCAGTGAGAGATTACTGCACCTCTATACCTGCAGGGCTACCAAGGAAAATAGAAAAAGGAAAATAGAAAGTCTCTGCGATCTAGGGCATTGACATCTGAAGCAAGGCATGCCATGGAAGAAGGTTCGACTTACGATGCTGGTTGATTCTGAGACAGAACAGGTTCATCCTGCCACTCCAAGCACACCGTTGCCGGCATCCTCAAGGGGGAAGCGGTCAGGACGCTTAGGGACCGCCTTGGATCCAGATGAGTTCAGGTATGTATTAACATATTTATATTCATTTTCTGTTGCAGCACCGATGATGCTAAATAATCAAGCCACCATTCAATGTTTTATGCAGATGTTGTAGGTGCAATAACATTTGTTCCGTCACAAATACCAATGTCATTTGTCTACATGGACATCAAGATTGTAGGTGTGGTGGGTCAGGCATTTCACCACTCCCCACATCATCGCATGGTTAGGAGACCTGTTTTGTCTCTTTTGTCTCTTGTGTATATATTATCAGCAGATATGAGGTAGGTTTTATTAGAGATCAATTTTATATGGTTGATCATAATTGGATTATTTACAACTCTTGGGCTATGGTTGCAGGATGACCAGACTATATAGGCTGCAGGTGGAGGATGACCAATGAACGAAGTTTGGAAATCATGAACGAAGTTCGGCATTAATATATTTGTATAAGTACAAAGTTTGGTTTAACCAATGATGGGTCTGCCTCAGGTGTTTGCATCTACGACAGCTGGGGTCCTGCTAAGTTTTTCTGCCGGAACGAGAGGAGGTGGCTTGCATATCTGAAGTACCTGGGCGGGCTTCCAACACCACTGACTTCGGTACAGCTATCTCAACTCAACTATAAGGGTTCTTCTTCTTGCAGCAGACCCCTACATTGCGGCTGAGAAATTCATCGTAATTAACCGCCTTCCAGCCTACCACTTGAATGAAGTGGCGGAATATCTTAAGGCTGGGGAATGCTGGGGACCAGTGGTGAGCACAGGATAGCTGCAGTAAATAGATGTTCAATATTGCTCCTTTAAATATGTGAAAAGGCTTACATTAACCTGAGGTGTTTGCATCTACGACAGCTGGGGTCCTGCTAAGTTTTTCTGCCGGAACGAGAGGAGGTGGCTTGCGTATCTGAAGTACCTGGGCGGGCTTCCAACACCACTGACTTCGGTACAGCTATCTCAACTCAACTTTAAGGGTTGTGAAAAGGCTTACATTGACGCACTTCGCGCACAGTTGAGAGGATGACTGAAGGGAATTTTGATCATGAGGAATACTCCTCAGCGGCAGCAGACAGGCATGCCGACTCTAGGAAGAAGGCTGGTTACGGGCAGGTCGGCATCACTGTAGACATTGACGAGCAGGAGGACGAAGAAATTGGCTGTAATATCAAGGACCTGTATGAGTCAGTGGAATTAAAGCTGACGAAGGAAGTATGCAGAGCAATTCTGGTGAAGGGAAAGACAGTGAAAAGTGCCATTGTGAAGCAGTTGCCTGCTGGAGCCACGCTTCACCACATCACACTCAATATTGCTAAGCAGTCTTTCTTGATTCGGCTCGACCGGACTGGCATGAAGGGCGCTATCTTTAGTGACGATGTCACTTTCTCTCGCCTGGCGGCATGTCGTGCTTATACGAACATCAAGGAGAACATGGGGATTGTCCCTTCTCTCGGGAAATCCTTTGGGATGCCAGCAGAGATAGCCATTTACTGCACAATGGGGATGAAGTACCTTTATGCCCTGCTCCTGCCGAACAATGATCAAGTTCAGTCCCTCCAAATCGCTACGCTGTACATGGAGAAAGGCGGACTGGGGAAAGGGCAAACACAGTGGCAGGAGATAGTGCAGTACAATGGCCTGTCTGCAAACAGGTCATCGAGAGCTCTCCTGACATACTGCCAGAGTGCTGAGAAGGACGAGATTGGTTCCCTTGATAGCACTGTCCTAAGGGCAATGGCCATGGAGTCAAACCAGCTAGGGATGCGGGCACAGCACAGGAGCTGTCTTCGAGGAAGATGAGACTAGACTTGGCAGAGTCCATGGCCAGAGGTACCTGACACCTCAAACCCCTCCCCTGGTACTCCCTCCCTCCAGGAATAATCCACTTGTTAGAAGACCCGTTTGTAATAACCTTGCAGTGAGAGATTACTGCACCTCTATACCTGCAGGGCTACCAAGGAAAATAGAAAAAGGAAAATAGAAAGTCTCTGCGATCTAGGGCATTGACATCTGAAGCAAGGCATGCCATGGAAGAAGGTTCGACTTACGATGCTGGTTGATTCTGAGACAGAACAGGTTCATCCTGCCACTCCAAGCACACCGTTGCCGGCATCCTCAAGGGGGAAGCGGTCAGGACGCTTAGGGACCGCCTTGGATCCAGATGAGTTCAGGTATGTATTAACATATTTATATTCATTTTCTGTTGCAGCACCGATGATGCTAATAAATCAAGCCACCATTATCAGCAGATATGAGGTAGGTTTTATTAGAGATCAATTTTATATGGTTGATCATAATCGGATTATTTACAACTCTTAGGCTATGGTTGCAGGATGACCAGACTATATAGGCTGCAGGTGGAGGATGACCAATGAACGAAGTTTGGAAATCATGAACGAAGTTTGGCATTAATATATTTGTATAAGTACAAAGTTTGGTTTAACCAATGATGGGTCTGCCTCATTCTGTCAGTTCAATGGCTTATGCAACACACAGCTTTGTCAGTTGACTGAGAAGGAAGCTGATGTTAGCTCGCTTCTGTACTTCTTCACAGTGTGCTAGATGTCGACCCTAACGAAATTGTTGATATTACCATTACTTTTGATGGCACCTGGTCGAAACGTGGGCACACAGATGGCTACGGTGTGGTGATCTCTTGGGAGACTGGGCAAGTGCTTGATTCCGTAGTCCTTTCCAAGGAATGTCCACAATGTTCTTCCCACGATGGCATGGATAAGGACTCAGAGTAACACTGTCTATGGTGGGAAGGCCACGAGGATTATGTAACCAAAATTAAATTACAGTGGATCCTTGCCCTGCCATGCTGAGACAACTGGAGCGGAGATTCTTTTTTTGCGGTCCACCTCAAAGAATAATCTTCGCTACACAAAGGTAAACGCTTTTCACAACAGTACTCAAAAGTTACTTCGCTTTTCACAACAGTACTCCAAAGTTACTTGCCGTCTCCTGTTATTAGTGGGTCTCTCGAATCCTGAAGGTGAGGGTAGCGCCTTCTGCAAATTTTCACCAACCTTACAATCAATTGAAAATGTCTGAACCGAGTATTATGTTAGATGCAGCTTATAGTTACATGATATGTATGCGGCTGGACATGAAAAAATCATTGGTTAGTGTTACTATGGCACGTGGCATAGACTCATATCAAATTATGGCTTGGGACACTGGAGAAGTTTTAGATGATTATTTTATGTCAAAGTCCTGTCAAGCTTCACCTTTTCCCCTCTCATTATTTTTTTTGATTAAAAAAACAAACATTTATAAATGTTGTTGTAGGCATCTACTAGCCATTTCCAAAAGTTTTAGAAGCATTGGAGCATCATTTCATATTTTTTTGGTCCGTGCAATTCCACTTATCTCGACTCAAAATTGGAAGAGATGCACACAGAGAAAGCTTACGGCAAAGGTAAGTTTTGCGGCACCATAAAATGGCTACCGCTCATACCGGGAAGCTCATCTGCTACTGAAAGGCACGCAAATTTCTTGCCGAGTCATATCCTGCCCTTTGCGCAGGGGCCCTGAATATATAGCTCTGGTGCGCACGCGGCATTTCCCGTCGCCTCGTGTTCGATTTTTGGTTAAGTCAAGATGTCTTCTTCGTGCACTTACCACAAACAGTGCCATAGCCGGCACAAGAAGAGGTCTGGATTCTGTCAGCGTGCACGGGTAGTCTCAGAAAAAGGTGAGGTATCTTCTCCAGTAGCTCCTCCAGCACCGCTGGCGACAGCTACTGGGAAGAAACTAACACTAATTCGGCCATCGTCCTCAACCGGTGAACCCAGTCATGGAGCATGTAGTTCTGATTATCAGTGTGAGATGAAAGGCTACGGTGTGTTGACCTGGATAGTCTGCTAGCATCTGTCTCTAGACGTGCTAGTTGTAATGTCCGTGGTTCTCCGCTGACTGTTAGAGAAGACCTGAAGGGGGGACGATTGTATTTTTCTCCTTTTCCCCCTTGTCTTATACCATAGCTACATACATAAACTGTCATTGTTTCAAAGTTTCAGAGCATTTGAAAACTTAGGGGGGGGGTACGGTCGCTGACTTACAAACGCTTGAACGTCAGGAAGAAGGCAGCTCTTTCTCTGTTTCACCTTGAATATTCTTTGACAATGAAATGGTGTGTATAAAAAGTATCATAACTTTATAATGGAGCATTGAAACAAACTTGGATGCCAGAACACATCTGTCTTGTACTCTAGAAGTTTCCTCCCTCGAGTAAGGATCTTCGAAACCAGAACAAAAGATGGACATCTTCGAAACCAGACCTTTTCTACGAGACAGATCTTCATGGACATCCAAAGGCGCTACAGGCACAGAAAGCAAACCCCTTCAATGAGCCGATCAGTAGAGACCAGGTTATATGGAGTAGCCTGGCACATCTGCAGCTCACAGTCCAACATTTCAGAGGAAGGCCCAGCCTTAGAGGTAGCCACGGTTGGCCTAGTGAGCGCCAGCTTTTCCCCGCTGACAACCGACACCACTGGCATTGGCGAGTCATCGGTAGAAGCTGGTGTCTCCTGCTCAAGGTTCAACTCCTCAGCTAAAACCAACGACGCCTCTTCCGCCTTCTTACCGAGACAAACTTAGAAGGTCGAACTGGGGTCTTAGACACTGGTGGCATTGACTTTCCACTTCGCGGCATTCAGAGATAGCTGGACAACTGAAAAATTAGGGTGCGGCCGGGCGCTATATACCTCGTTTTCCGCGTTTTTACTGCACACACAGACTTCTTAGCTCAGCGCAGTTACTATGACAATCTTTTAAGCGTTAAAATGTAAGTAAGAGGTGGAAGATGAACTTTGTTAAAACTTAATTTCCATCCGCGCTCTCGACCGGGCAATTACACATTTTAACACTAATGAAAACAGTGATCGCATAGCCTAGGGCTTCCTCTAGCCACTGGTACTAATTAGAGGTCTTTAAGCACTTCGCAATCCCGAGTCGTTTATGTGGAGGTTGCGGTGATTCAGGTTTTTGAGGTCTCTCCGCTTTAGGGTCTAGTAACTTGCCTATAGTTATACCTATGAAACATATTTTTAGTATATTTTAGTATCAAAAGAGAGCACACAGAGAGACCTATCTTTTGAGCTATATATCAAGTCGATACAATAAAATTTGCAGAATCTACGGAGCCCTCAAGTTTTAACCACACACACACACACAAAAAAAATACAATCGCCCCCCCCCCGCTGAAGTTGAGTAGGGGAATATGCACTAGGTTGTCTCTGTCTGGAGCAATTCGTTGTGTGCAGGCAGTGATGATGCCTTTAGTGACCCTTCCAAGCATTCGAAAGCTTTCAACTGCAGGTTTCTTCTAGCAGGGAGGATGTGTGGCTGGGCTTGAGACTATCTCTGGGTTCTTGGGCTTGCATCTCCCATTAGCCCCCAACATCTTCTCAGAATACAACAATTCGCTCCACCAATCAGGCGTGGATAGCCAGCAAGCAGTTTCTGCTCAAGTTCGTTCGGTGTCCTGTTCGTTCGTTGCAGGACACCGAGCCAAATGATGTTGGTGACATTACGGTGACGTGTGATTGTACTTGGTCAAGGAGAGGATTCACAGCCACATATGGTGTAGTGGTTGTGATGTCATGGGATTCCGGCTAGGTCCTGGATGCAGTGGTACTCAGTGAGCAGTGCAATTTGTGCAAGCTGAAGGAGAGTACACTATGGATGAGCAGGAGTTCCTTGGTTGGTATGAGGCGCACAAGGAATCCTGCAATTCCAATTACTCCGGCTCGTCACCAGTGACGAGGAGCTGCTGAAACGGTGCGAGTTGAGTGCCTGAAAGACTGGATATTGTTCCTTGGTTAGTGTTGAGATTGCTGTCAATATAGCAGTTCCCACCTTCAATGGCGGCTAGTGTAAAGCTGACCTGTATGAGTTGTTTGTGGATACTCCTATTAGAGGCTCTGAAGCTAAGCTCTTAGAGTAGAAAGACAAGATAAGAGTAAGGAAGCCAACACAGAAAGCTAAGGGAGCTACAAAGAAAAATAGAAAGTCTCTGCGATCTAGGGCTTTGACATATCTTTTCAACATTATGGAACGGTTTCTACTTTTAAACGACAGTAAAAATCTTTTGGTGAGAAATCTCCACTTATTAACCAAAAGAAGCTCTATTTTGCTCTAATCGGGACGATTTGTAGCGTTTTGAGGAAAAACCTGAAGTGAGGCATGAGAGACGTACGTATGATACTGGTGGTTTCTGAGCACTAGAAACCTAAAAGGAATTTTAGGCCTCACTTGCATACTCTTATTCATGTTATTCTTTTCTTTCCCTCATTCATAGTGCACTAGAGGAGGCATCTCCAAGACTTGGTTTGCAAGAAGAACCCAAAGAAAAAAGGGGATGGGTGAATTAACCTCACGACACCTGTAACAGTTTCCACTTTCTTTGAATTAGCTGCATAAATTCAGCTAATTTAAACCTTTAATATCATATGAAAGCCTATCTCATCTCTGCTCTATGCAACGACTTTTCTCATTAATGTCAGAGGATCTTTTGCGCAAGTATTTAGGCAGCTACACACAGAATCAAAACGAGAGTTTTAATTCTAGTGTGAAGACCAAGTATATGAGTGGGACAGGTATCAGGCCTGCGTCGATTTCGGTGTGTTGAACTTCAATGTTGGGAGGAAGGTTGGCTATGGTAAGAGCATGTCTAAACTAGGTATTGAATCTAGTTGTCGACCTGCCAGGTCATTTGAGTATTCCGATAAGTACAATTGCTAATGGGGAGAATCCACCACCACACACCCTTATCCCTCCTCATTTATGAGAAGGAGTCACTATGCAATGAACAGCTGCTGAAACAGTGAGAGTTGGGTGCCTCGCAAAAGCAGAATGAAAGTTTCAACAACATTGTCTGGGAACGGTGCCTAAAGACGGTGTACTGTTTCTTGGTTAGTGTTGAGATTGCTGTCATCTAGCAGTGCTCACATACAATGGAGCCCACAGCTAACCTGTATGAAGCATGAGCGGCTCTGTAGTAGTCAAGCTCTATTTGAGTCGAAACACAAGACAAGGATAAGTTTTTATAAAATTTTCAAGACGTGCAGTTTGTAGTACTCGTTATGATCGACTAATAGCCCGAATAACAGCCTCGCAAAGGTCGTTACTGGAACGTGGTTTACTTAACGGCTTACGGTCTGCACTGATAATGAGTGAGCGGCCACATTTGCTTACTGGGAACCACTCCCTACCCTCTTGAGAAAGGAGGTGCTCCTGAATCGATTTCCTTGCTGTAAGTTTAGACGTAGCATTGCACAGCACAGCTTTCCATTTGCTTACCGCATTGGAACTTATTGTCTTACCAAATTGCATTTACACTGAGAAAAAAAGTTATAGTTAGTTGTCGTGCATTTTCCGTGCTGTTATTGGGCATGGGATTTTTTATTTTATATATATATATATTTTTAATACTGTAAACTCTAGTTGTTGAGCCCCATTTCCAACAGAAAATGGATATATACTAAACCATGAACAGGTTGCTAACTAAACACAATTGCTAAATGGCTCATACTCACTGAAAAATAAAATGATATGATACTGGACCGACAGAGAACGGAGGAGTTCATCTGGGGAGCGAGTTGTAGGAGTTAGACTCAAGTCTCCTGAGACAAGATTATGAAGGCGGAAGTCACTCAAGGGAGCTAGCGATGGCCTCTCAAACATTATTTGCAATGGACTTATGAACTATGTTCATACACAGAATTTAGACATCCTTCACGGTAAAAAGCTCGTTTAGCCGAGGAAGAAACGATTCTTGCAACTGGCACGCTGTTGGTATCCTTCACGAGCAAGATGTATAATCGTTGGGTTTGTTGGAAAGTGGTTTGGAACTTCATAGGCCGTAGAAGAGGAGTTACCCGTGTTACGACTGGTGAAATGGCTAAAAATGCCTAGCTACAGAGCAGCAAGAAGATGTCAGTAACTATTAATAATAGACATGGTCATACTAGTAAACTCCTTGCATCAATTAAAAAAAAAATATGTTGCCTTGATGGTGAAGTTAATACGCATGCGCATAACTACTGCATAACTACTTACAACTGTATCGAGAACAGACATAGCAACGTGCAATATAGGTCTTAAGGATAGAGGATGTAACACCACTGGTTGTACTGGCTTTCTGGGGGGCCAAATAAACATGCATTGACATTATTACCTCCTCTCTACTACACTAACCATTTCAGGCCTTCCCGTTCAGTCATGGTCTGCGAGGCGTTGTGGAAGGCCCTGAGCTTGGCAACCAGGTCTATTGCATCAAATGCACCATTCACAGCCAGCGTCTTAGGGATGACGAGCAGGGAATTTGCAAATTCGGCCACAGCCAGCTGTTCTCGTGATGTCTTCACAAACAATCATGAATAAAGGGTTACAGAGGGAAGAGAGGAGGGAATAGAGGAGGTAAGAGAGGAGGTAAGAGAGGAGGTAAGAGAGGAGGTAAGAGAGGAGGTAAGAGAGGAGGTAAGAGAGGAGGGAAGAGAGGAGGGAAGAGAGGAGGGAAGAGAGGAGGGAAGAGAGGAGGGAAGAGAGGAAGTAAGGAGGGAAGAGAAGAGGGAAGAGAGGAAGGAAGAGAGAGGAAGGAAGAGAGAGGAGGGAAGAGAGAGGAGGGAAGAGAGGAGAGAAGAGAGGAGAGAAGAGAGGAGGGAAGAGAGGAGGGAAGAGAGGAGGGAAGAGAGGAGGGAAGAGAGGAGGGAAGAGAGGAGGGAAGAGAGGAGGGAAGAGAGGAGGGAAGAGAGGAGGGAAGAGAGGAGGGAAGAGAGGAGGGAAGAGAGGAGGGAAGAGAGGAGGGAAGAGAGGAGGGAAGAGAGGAGGGAAGAGAGGAGGGAAGAGAGGAGGGAAGAGAGGAGGGAAGAGAGGAGGGAAGAGAAGAGGGAAGAGAGAGGAGGGAAGAGAGGAGGGAAGAGAGGAGGGAAGAGAGGAAGGAAGAGAGGAGGGGTCAACACAGGTGGGCAGCACGTGAGGGACTTCCAGTACTGGCACAATTTAGCAAGCACTTCCCTAGATACTTGGACCATCCTAACTCTAGAGTATACATAGGCTGAGTCTTATGTATCTCTCCTAACATGGCATAAAATACCTGTATCGCTAGCAACGATCAATTATTCTGGGATCAATGTTATATAGTTGGTCATTCTCGCTAAAACCATGCTTGGATATCCCTAACGATTCTTGTAATCTGGATATGACCAAGGAGTATTTGTGGCAGTATTAGACATCTATGCACAAACGTACTATTGATGTAGCAAAGTTCTCTAAGTAGATGGACAATGCAGTTTCTACTGCCCCTCCTCCAGGGACCACGGCATTAGACTCCAGCACTCTCTTCACCACGCACAGGGCATCATGGATGGAGCGCTCCATCTCGTCCACCATGAAGTCATTGGCCCCACGCAAGATGATCGAGGATGAACTAAAAGCAGCTGGCCTGTGCAGGCAGGGAGTGATGAAGGGAAACAAAGAGAGAGAGGAGTGGGAACATAAGAATAATAATGGAGAACTTGTGCCAGACACCAGTTTTAATCACACAAAATGCAACTTACCCTTTGATCAAGACTAGTTCATCATCACAAATACGTTCCTGCACGACTTTCTCAGCTGAGCCAAGGAAAGATGCTTCGAAGCTTTCCTCTCCCTCCAAATTGGCCATAGTGACCAACACGGCGCCACCCGTCGCTCGAGCTATGCGCTTCAAGTCACCCTTCTTGCATCTCCGGATGGCCATGGCCCCTGCCTCAACAAAGTACTTGAGACACAGGTCATCAATCCCCCCAGTGGAGAGAATGACATTGGCTCCCGCTCCCGAAGAATGTGAGTTCAAGTGTATACACACGCATATAATATATTTCGTGTGGATCGTTTCTTTACGATTAGTATCAGCTCATCGCCAACATTTCAACCGAGTCATCAGGGCAAAGTAAAAATGAAAGCAACACAGTGTACATCCGCGTGGTTTCATGCAACCAGTGTAGGGAGTCAACATACATTCATCAAAGGATACCAGGAGGCCCGTTTGAGGTCCTCCTAACCCACATGCAAGTATCCCCTTCCTCTGCTGCACTAGGCCACCCGTCACCATGGAGACAAAGGTAACACCCACAAAATGGCAAAGCTCAACATGGGCTTCGCTTGCGATTCCCTCCCACAGAGAGCACGACCTTGGAGAGGATACACTTCAACAGGACGTCTGCAAGATATGTGATGGTACCTCCTTCCTTGGCCCACGAGCTACATGGGCAGTCGAGTCGAGTCGAGTCGAGGGCACCCCCCCCCCCCCCCCCCCCGGAGACTGTTGTGTGGGAAATCCTATTACCACCCCCCCTACATCCTTATCCTTAAAAGTATCACTGCAACCGGACTGAAGGAGCATCCAGTTTCCTCTACTACCATCCGAAAACAGCCTGAACATCCCTCCCAACCATGTAGATAGATGCCAAGTACATGGGATGGCACACTGTCTCCAGCATGGGGAATGGTCAGAGCAAGAAGAGAGAACTGTGGATCATGAAGGCTGGTATATGGCCTTAGAGCAGTGGCATTACACATGGTCCAGTCTTCCCTACCTACAACCTTGGCCTGATCTAGGATGGCAGCAGGGGGGGGCAAGTAAATGAGGAATCAGTGGCCTTACCAACAATTATCACCACCATCTCCTGGGAAAAGCAGCCAGTTCAGATGAAGACCAGGGACCTCCCTTATGATCTTCTCCACAGTTGGATTGCGGGCCAGGTCGGTCCCCTTGTTAGACTCCACATGGGCCGAGGATGTGAGAGGAGCTGTACCCCACAACAGCATTCCATCCTAAAGGCCTTCAAAAGTATACGGCTCTCAAGACAAATTTTTATTCTAAAGGCCTTTGTCAATCCCAAAAAGTAGCATCCAGTTTTCCTCATAAAAGCATATATCCCAATGCTGCCACCATCACTCACCTGCAGTGAGTCAAAATTACAAGAGCCCACTTTGTACGACCAAGAAAAAAAACCCCTCTGAAGTCAGCCTACACAAGACCATCCTAACTGTTGCAGATCAGTTTGGTTCATTTTGTCTGGAGAGCAGCATTAGTGCAGCTTGATCGAAATGCTGATTATAGTTTCAGCCAAGTACAAGACAAGTGTGCAATGCCTCCATTAATCTTTTCCCACGAGATTGGGTGATGTTGGTTCCATGTATGCTCTGAGATGGCCTCTAGTCAAATCCTCCGCTTCTTGACCGCAGTTGCAAGGAATTCTAACACACCTGAGGTCATGGTAGTTTATAATCATCTCTGAACCTGGTAAGTAAACAAACCAAGACTACAACACACCTGATGTCAAGGGTTATGTATTACCTATGAAGTTGTTGCGAGCATTATTTTCAAAAACATACACTGGCAAAACCTTTTTACAACGAATATCGATACCAGCAATTTGTGCATTGGTAGAATGGAAGAAACAAACTCTTGATAACTAGATGCACTGCAGTCACTTCCGCTGGTTCTCATCTCAAAATTGTTCCATTTGAAAATGAATAAGGCAGTATGTGGGATATGAAAATAAAGAAAGTAGCACTTCGTCAGTAATTCGAAATTACCTATAATTTACCAACATGTTCGTTTTAATCGTTCTCAAATGAATTAATATTTGTCACTTCAACACGACTTTTTATTATTATTATCCTAAATCTAAATGTCCATGCAGTGGAATGCAAAAACAATAATATTTGACTAAAGTACATACCCAAAAATGACGGCATTCTAATAATTCAACTAGATTGCACCTCGTGCCCTGGCTTTTTGATAAGAGTCCTCATCCTTCTTCTCAGGGGCTACTTTGATCATATCGTCTATTCTAAGGATGGTTATGGCAGCCTCTGTTGCAAACTTGATGCTCTTCAGTTTGATGATCGCAGGCTCCAAGACACCAGCTTGATTGCTGTCTCTGATTTCTCCAGCCACAAGATCCAATCCATACCTGATGAAAATATATAAAACAGATATTATATAATAATTACATAGCCCAAATCAACCCCAAAAGGAACAGTCAGCCAGTGATCAATGCTCATCTCTTTACAAGCACAACATAAGGTGACGGCATGGAGTGTGTGCGGCATATTATAAACCAGTCTTTAGGCAGGGACACCTAGAAAGTGCCCATTATACTTCCTAACTTTTACAAGTGTTTATAACGTACCTGTAGATTGAGTTTCAAGTTAACCCTCTTACTGTCGCAGGCGCCATAGCATTGTAAAAATATATACGCATGCAAATGCAATAATTTTTATATTAAAAGATAGCTGAATTCAAACTCTCTATCTACACGACAATTTTTACAGCGGTTGGGCGGAGGAAAGTTGAAGAAATTATATTTAAAACATGAACGGTTTTCAGTCGGACGATATCAGCGATGGAGAAGAGACTGTCAATAGCTGAAGTTATTTTCCCAAGTGACTGGGGCAGCTTCGGACATCTCTGATGATGAATCAAGCGACGAAGAATGTGAAGGTATCCATTCCTACCTCGGAGAAAGATTTTTGGAATGGGCCCAGGTCATCAGAAAAGAGAGCGTCACCCCGAGTTAATCACGACGGTTGGTGCGATCGCAGCACGGTTTACAAGAATTCTGAAGAGACAGAAGGAAGAGCCATTAGACTCTCCGCCCCAGGCCGGGTCCATGGAGAGAGTTGCGGCAATCTCAAAATGAAATGTTGTTGAGGTACAGAGGAGAGACGAAAACTACATCGAAAAGAGAAGAAGCTACTTGTGCCTTCTTCAACATTTCATTTTAAGATTCACAGCTGCCACCGCAGAAAATCACTCTCCCCACCATCTCGTCAGATGTGCTAAATATGCTGACAATGAAATCTCATTTGATAGGGAAGATGTTTGCTGATTAATTTCCATTTTTAATTGGTTCATCCATCTTTTTCTTGGACAGGCTGGAGGAAACCAGAGAAAAGTACACTACTGCATGAACCACCTTCTTCTTGGACAAGAATATTCAGCAGCAATATTTTTTACTCCACTATCTATCATCATTCAGCAGCAATATTTTTTACTCCACTATCTATCATCATTCAGCAGCAATATTTTTTACTCCACTATCTATCATCATTCAGCAGCAATATTTTTTACTCCACTATCTATCATCATTCAGCAGCAATATTTGTACTCCAGCATTCACTCACTCATATTTATTTAATTTAGACCGCATGAAACCCAATGTCTTGAGGGATAAGACGAAGGCAGTTTTGAGAATCGTTCGAGGATGCTCTGCAAGGGTATCTGGAAGAACAGTCCCATAGTGAGAAAGGTTGACGAGGAGATCAGGAGATTGTGGCAAGATGGCGAAAAGAGCTTCTGGCGACTCAACTGTTTTGTTTACGCAGGTTCAGTTGTGGAGTGCGTGGGACATGTACAGGAGTGCGCCGTGCGTGATGTGAAGAAGACCTTTGTAGATGACATCGGTCAAGTGCGGAAGCTGAAGTGGGGTGGTGGGTAAGGGACGCTCGACTGAATCTGTGATTGATACTCTCACGGTGTACTTCGGAGAGGCTATCCGCAATTTTCCCGGGGACCGTGGATAGAATGCACAGAGTGATCTGGGCCGTGTTCCACCACTCCATGTCGACCAACACAACCACCAGTCAGTTTTTCCCGCCAGGATCAGGCTCATGGTGCAAGCACAATCGGGCACTTGCTGATGAGGAACCACCCAAGCACACCCCTAAGCTACCTAAGGATCTGGCTCCCTTCATCAAGCCAGTATTTACCGAGCTATCCAAGCTTGGATGAAAGCGCAAATACCACCACCTACTCCCTCCCTCTCTCTTTCCTTTCCATCTCCCATCCTCCCTGCCACCTTCTTGATGTCCTCTCCTCTCCCTCCATTCTCGCATCCACGAAACTTTCCTACGACATCCCGGGATGTCCCTACTGAGAGTGACTGGGACCAGGGCAGGGTATAGGTATACACACTCTGGGCTAAGGCTATTCTAGGACTAGGGTATTCACTGGCTAGCGGCATACAAGTCACACTCATCAAGGCATTCCCAGGATAGTGCAAAGATCACGGGATCCCGAGATGACCTAGGAAAGGTGTGGTCATTCCTCGACATTCAACAGTATTGGTGATTTCTACTTTCTTTTTTGTGGGTGGATTTTTATTTTATTGTTTTCTTCCTTATTTTTATCTGGTCACCCGACTATATTTTTTTGACCGGCTTTTTTCAAAGCCAACCTTTTTTTGTTGAAAATCCACCAGGGGGCAGCCACACTATCAAACTAGACGGGATAAGAGCGAGGAGGGCAACTGCACCTCTGCTTCGCATGCCACGGATTATATTCAATTAAGGAATTAATAAGAAGGGCTTAGTTAGACCCCATGGGCCACAGTCCAAAAAATGTGAATGGGGGGGGGGGGGGGGCGGGCTTCAACCTGAGGTGTTTGCATCTACGACAGCTGGGGTCCTGCTAAGTTTTTCTGCCGGAACGAGAGGAGGTGGCTTGCGTATCTGAAGTACCTGGGCGGGCTTCCAACACCACTGACTTCGGTACAGCTATCTCAACTCAACTTTAAGGGTTGTGAAAAGGCTTACATTTGACGCACTTCGCGCACAGTTGAGAGGATGACTGAAGGGAATTCTGATCATGAGGAATACTCCTCAGCGGCAGCAGACGGGCATGCCGACTCTAGGAAGAAGGCTGGTTACGGGCAGGTCGGCATCACTGTAGATATTGACGAGCAGGAGGATGAAGAAATTGGCTGTAATATCAAGGACCTGTATGAGTCAGTGGAATTAAAGCTGACGAAGGAAGTATGCAGAGCAATTCTGGTGAAGGGAAAGACAGTGAAAAGTGCCATTGTGAAGCAGTTGCCTGCTGGAGCCACGCTTCACCACATCACACTCAATATTGCTAAGCAGTCTTTCTTGATTCGGCTCGACCGGACTGGCATGAAGGGCGCTATCTTTAGTGACGATGTCACTTTCTCTCGCCTGGCGGCATGTTGTGCTTATACGAACATCAAGGAGAACATGGGGATTGTCCCTTCTCTCGGGAAATCCTTTGGGATGCCAGCAGAGATAGCCATTTACTGCACAATTGGGATGAAGTACCTTTATGCCCTGCTCCTGCTGAACAATGATCAAGTTCAGTCCCTCCAAATCGCTACGCTGTACATGGAGAAAGGCGGACTGGGGAAAGGGCAAACACAGTGGCAGGAGATAGTGCAGTACAATGGACTGTCTGCAAACAGGTCATCGAGAGCTCTCCTGACATACTGCCAGAGTGCTGAGAAGGACGAGATTGGTTCCCTTGATAGCACTGTCCTAAGGGCAATGGCCATGGAGTCAAACCAGCCAGGGATGCGGGCACAGCAGGAGCTGTCTTCGAGGAAGATGAGACTAGACTTGGCAGAGTCCATGGCCAGAGGTACCTGACACCTCAAACCCCTCCCCTGGTACTCCCTCCCTCCAGGAATCCACTTGTTAGAAGACCTGTTTGTAATAACCTTGTAGTGAGAGATTACTGCACCTCTATACCTGCAGGGCTACCAAGGAAAATAGAAAGTCTCTGCGATCTAGGGCATTGACATCTGAAGCAAGGCATGCCATGGAAGAAGGTTCGACTTACGATGCTGGTTGATTCTGAGACAGAACAGGTTCATCCTGCCACTCCAAGCACACCGATGCCGGCATCCTCAAGGGCGAAGCGGTCGGGACGCTTAGGGACCGCCTTGGATCCAGATGAGTTCAGGTATGTATTAACATATTTATATTCATTTTCTGTTGCAGCACCGATGATGCTAATAAATCAAGCCACCATTATCAGCAGATATGAGGTAGGTTTTATTAGAGATCAATTTTATATGGTTGATCATAATTGGATTATTTACAACTCTTAGGCTATGGTTGCAGGATGACCAGACTATATAGGCTGCAGGTGGAGGATGACCAATGAACGAAGTTTGGAAATCATGAACGAAGTTTGGCATTAATATATTTGTATAAGTACAAAGTTTGGTTTAACCAATGATGGGTCTGCCTCATTCTCTCAGTTCAATGGCTTATGCAACACACAGCTTTGTCAGTTGACTGAGAAGGAAGCTCGCTTCTGTACATCTTCACAGTGTGCTAGATGTCGACCCTAACGAAATTGTTGACGGCACCTGGTCGAAACGTGGGCACACAGATGGCTACGGTGTGGTGGTGGTGATCTCTCAGCTAATTTAAACGTTTAATATCATATGAAAGCCTATCTCATCTCTGCTCTATGCAACGACTTTTCTCATTAATGTCAGAGGATCTTTTGCGCAAGTGTTTAGGCAGCTACACACAGAATCAAAACGAGAGTTTTAATTCTAGTGTGAAGACCAAGTATATGAGTGGGACAGGTATCAGGCCTGCGTCGATTTCGGTGTGTTGAACTTCAATGTTGGGAGGAAGGTTGGCTATGGTAAGAGCATGTCTAAACTAGGTATTGAATCTAGTTGCCAGGTCATTTGAGTATTCCGATAAGTACAATTGCTAATGGGGAGAATCCACCACCACACACCCTTATCCCTCCTCATTTATGAGAAGGAGTCACTATGCAATGAACAGCTGCTGAAACAGTGAGAGTTGGGTGCCTCGCAAAACCAGAATGAAAGTTTCAACAACATTGTCTGGGAACGGTGCCTAAAGACGGTGTACTGTTTCTTGGTTAGTGTTGAGATTGCTGTCATCTAGCAGTGCTCACATACAATGGAGCCCACAGCTAACCTGTATGAATCATGAGCGGCTCTGTAGTAGTCAAGCTCTATTTGAGTCGAAACACAAGACAAGGATAAGTTTTTATAAAATTTTCAAGACGTGCAGTTTGTAGTACTCGTTATGATCGACTAATAGCCCGAATAACAGCCTCGCAAAGGTCGTTACTGGAACGTGGTTTACTTAACGGCTTACGGTCTGCACTGATAATGAGTGAGCGGCCACATTTGCTTACTGGGAACCACTCCCTACCCTCTTGAGAAAGGAGGTGCTCCTGAATCGATTTCCTTGCTGTAAGTTTAGACGTAGCATTGCACAGCACAGCTTTCCATTTGCTTACCGCATTGGAACTTATTGTCTCTAACTAAACACAATTGCTAAATGGCTCGTACTCACTGAAAAATAAAATGATATGATACTGGACCGACAGAGAATGGAGGAGTTCATCTGGGGAGCGAGTTGTAGGAGTTAGACTCAAGTCTCCTGAGACAGATTATGAAGGCGGAAGTCACTCAAGGGAGCTAGCGATGGCCTCTCAAACATTATTTGCAATGGACTTCTGAACTATGTTCATACACAGAATTTAGACATCCTTCACGGTAAAAAGCTCGTTTAGCCGAGGAAGAAACGATTCTTGCAACTGGCACGCTGTTGGTATCCTTCACGAGCAAGATGTATAACCGTTGGGTTTGTTGGAAAGTGGTTTGGAACTTCATAGGCCGTAGAAGAGGAGTTACCCGTGTTACGACTGGTGAAATGGCTAAAAATGCCTAGCTACAGAGCAGCAAGAAGATGTCAGTAACTATGACATGGTCATACTAGTAAACTCCTTGCATCAATTTTTAAAATAAATATGTTGCCTTGATGGTGAAGTTAATACGCATGCGCATAACTACTGCATAACTACTTACAACTGTATCGAGAACAGACATAGCAACGTGCAATATAGGTCTTAAGGATAGAGGATGTAACACCACTGGTTGTACTGGCTTTCTGGGGGGCCAAATAAACATGCATTGACATTATTACCTCCTCTCTACTACACTAACCATTTCAGGCCTTCCCGTTCAGTCATGGTCTGCGAGGCGTTGTGGAAGGCCCTGAGCTTGGCAACCAGGTCTATTGCATCAAATGCACCATTCACAGCCAGCGTCTTAGGGATGACGAGCAGGGAATTTGCAAATTCGGCCACAGCCAGCTGTTCTCGTGATGTCTTCACAAACAATCATGAATAAAGGGTTACAGAGGTAAGAGAGGAGGTAAGAGAGGAGGTAAGAGAGGAGGTAAGAGAGGAGGTAAGAGAGGAGGTAAGAGAGGAGGTAAGAGAGGAGGTAAGAGAGGAGGTAAGAGAGGAGGTAAGAGAGGAGGTAAGAGAGGAGGTAAGAGAGGAGGGAAGAGAGGAGGGAAGAGAGGAGGGAAGAGAGGAGGGAAGAGAGGAGGGAAGAGAGGAGGGAAGAGAGGAGGGAAGAGAGGAGGGAAGAGAGGAGGGAAGAGAGGAGGGAAGAGAGGAGGGAAGAGAGGAGGGAAGAGAGGAGGGAAGAGAGGAGGGAAGAGAGGAGGGAAGAGAGGAGGGAAGAGAGGAGGGAAGAGAGGAGGGAAGAGAGGAGGGAAGAGAGGAGGGAAGAGAGGAGGGAAGAGAGGAGGGAAGAGAGGAGGGAAGAGAGGAGGGAAGAGAGGAGGGAAGAGAGGAGGGAAGAGAGGAGGGAAGAGAGGAGGGAAGAGAGGAGGGAAGAGAGGAGGGAAGAGAGGAGGGAAGAGAGGAGGGAAGAGAGGAGGGAAGAGAGGAGGGAAGAGAGGAGGGAAGAGAGGAGGGAAGAGAGGAGGGAAGAGAGGAGGGAAGAGAGGAGGGAAGAGAGGAAGGAAGAGAGGAGGGGGAGGAGAGGTCAACACAGGTGGGCAGCACGTGAGGGACTTCCCAATATTATATAGTTGGTCATTCTCGCTAAAACCATGCTTGGATATCCCTAAAGATTCTTAGTAATCTGGATATGACCAAGGAGTATTTGTGGCAGTATTAGACATGTATGCACAAACGTACTATTGATGTAGCAAAGTTCTCTAAGTAGATGGACAATGCAGTTTCTACTGCCCCTCCTCCAGGGACCACGGCATTAGACTCCAGCACTCTCTTCACCACGCACAGGGCATCATGGATGGAGCGCTCCATCTCGTCCACCATGAAGTCATTGGCCCCACGCAAGATGATCGAGGATGAACTAAAAGCAGCTGGCCTGTGCAGGCAGGGAGTGATGAAGGGAAACAAAGAGAGAGAGAGGAGGGGTAACATAACAATAATAATGGAGAACTTGTGCCAGACACCAGTTTTAATCACACAAAATGCAACTTACTTTGATCAAGACTAGTTCATCATCACAAATACGTTCCTGCACAACTTTCTCAGCTGAGCCAAGGAAAGATGCTTCGAAGCTTTCCTCTCCCTCCAAATTGGCCATAGTGACCAACACGGCGCCACCCGAGCTATGCGCTTCAAGTCACCCTTCTTGCATCTCCGGATGGCCATGGCCCCTGCCTCAACAAAGTACTTGAGACACAGGTCATCAATCCCCCCAGTGGAGAGAATGACATTGGCTCCCGCTCCCGAAGAATGTGAGTTCAAGTGTATACACACGCATATAATATATTTCGTGTGGATCGTTTCTTTACGATTAGTATCAGCTCATCGCCAACATTTCAACCGAGTCATCAGGGCAAAGTAAAAATGAAAGCAACACAGTGTACATCCGCGTGGTTTCATGCAACCAGTGTAGGGAGTCAACATACATTCATCAAAGGATACCAGGAGGCCCGTTTGAGGTCCTCCTAACCCACATGCAAGTATCCCCTTCCTCTGCTGCACTAGGCCACCCGTCACCATGGAGACAAAGGTAACACCAACAAAATGGCAAAGCTCAACATGGGCTTCGCTTGCGATTCCCTCCCACAGAGAGCACGACCTTGGAGAGGATACACTTCAACAGGACGTCTGCAAGATATGTGATGGTACCTCCTTCCTTGGCCCACGAGCTACATGGGCAGTCGAGTCGAGTCGAGTCGAGGGCACCCCCCCCCCCCCCCCCCCCGGAGACTGTTGTGATTGGGAAATCCTATTACCATCCCCCCTACATCCTTATCCTTAAAAGTATCACTGCAACCGAACTGAAGGAGCATCCAGTTTCCTCTACTACCATCCGAAAACAGCCTGAACATCCCTCCCAACCATGTAGATAGATGCCAAGTACATGGGATGGCACACTGTCTCCAGCATGGGGAATGGTCAGAGCAAGAAGAGAGAACTGTGGATCATGAAGGCTGGTATATGGCCTTAGAGCAGTGGCATTACACATGGTCCAGTCTTCCCTACCTACAACCTTGGCCTGATCTAGGATGGCAGCAGGGGGGGGCAAGTAACTGAGGAATCAGTAGCCTTACCAACAATTATCACCACCATCTCCTGGGAAAAGCAGCCAGTTCAGATGAAGACCAGGGACCTCCCTTATGATCTTCTCCACAGTTGGATTGCGGGCCAGGTCGGTCCCCTTGTTAGACTCCACATGGGCCGAGGATGTGAGAGGAGCTGTACCCCACAACAGCATTCCATCCTAAAGGCCTTCAAAAGTATACGGCTCTCAAGACAAATTTTTATTCTAAAGGCCTTTGTCAATCCCAAAAAGTAGCATCCAGTTTTCCTCATAAAAGCATATATCCCAACGCTGCCCCCATCACTCACCTGCAGTGAGTCAAAATTACAAGAGCCCACTTTGTACGACCAAGAAAAAAATACCCTCTGAAGTCAGCCTACACAAGACCATCCTAACTGTTGCAGATCAGTTTGGTTCATTTTGTCTGGAGAGCAGCTTGATCGAAATGCTGATTATAGTTTCAGCAAAGTACAAGACAAGTGTGCAATGCCTCCATAATCTTTTCCCACGAGATTGGGTGATGTTGGTTCCATGCATGCTCTGAGATGGCCTCTAGTCAAATCCTCCGCTTCTTGACCACAGTTGCAAGGAATTCTAACACACCTGAGGTCATGGTAGTTTATAATCATCTTTGAACCTGGTAAGTAAACAAACCAAGACTACAACACACCTGATGTCAAGGGTTATGTATTACCTATGAAGTTGTTGCGAGCATTATTTTCAAAAACATACACTGGCAAAACCTTTTTACAACGAATATCGATACCAGCAATTTGTGCATTGGTAGAATGGAAGAAACAAACTCTTGATAACTAGATGCACTGCAGTCACTTCTGCTGGTTCTCATCTCAAAATTGTTCCATTTGAAAATGAATAAGGCAGTATGTGGGATATGAAAATAAAGAAAGTAGCACTTCGTCAGTAATTCGAAATTACCTATAATTTACCAACATGTTCGTTTTAATCGTTCTCAAATGAATTAATATTTGTCACTTCAACACGACTTTTTATTATTATTATCCTAAATCTAAATGTCCATGCAGCGGAATGCAAAAACAATAATATTTGACTAAAGTACATACCCAAAAATGACGGCATTCTAATAATTCAACTAGATTGCACCTCGTGCCCTGGCTTTTTGATAAGAGTCCTCATCCTTCTTCTCAGGGGCTACTTTGATCATATCGTCTATTCTAAGGATGGTTATGGCAGCCTCTGTTGCAAACTTGATGCTCTTCAGTTTGATGATCGCAGGCTCCAAGACACCAGCTTGATTGCTGTCTCTGATTTCTCCAGCCACAAGATCCAATCCATACCTGATGAAAATATATAAAACAGATATTATATAATAATTACATAGCCCAAATCAACCCCAAAGGAACAGTCAGCCAGTGATCAATGCTCATCTCTTTACAAGCACAACATAAGGTGACGGCATGGAGTGTGTGCGGCATATTATAAACCAGTCTTTAGGCAGGGACACCTAGAAAGTGCCCATTATACTTCCTAACTTTTACAAGTGTTTATAACGTACCTGTAGATTGAGTTTCAAGTTAACCCTCTTACTGTCGCAGGCGCCATAGCATTGTAAAAATATATACGCATGCAAATGCAATAATTTTTATATTAAAAGATAGACGACAATTTTTACAGCGGTTGGGCGGAGGAAAGTTGAAGAAATTATATTTAAAACACGAACGGTTTTCAGTCGGACGATATCAGCGATGGAGAAGAGACTGTCAATAGCTGAAGTTATTTCCCAAGTGACTGGGGCGGGGCAGCTTGGGACATCTCTGATGATGAATCAAGCGACGAAGAATGTGAAGGCATCCATTCCTACCTCGGAGAAAGATTTTTGGACCGTGGAGACGTGGAGTCTTTGGCTTCACTGACAGTAGATATGCCACAAGACAATTTTGTTCATGCTGCCAGTGATCCTCTCCTATCTGAGGAAGAAGTCACTGGTGTGGAAGTGTTCTCAGGTGTGCAATAATCTAGCTAGAGTATTAGCCAGTTATCTGCTGAGCTATTTTCCCCCCCTGGGTTTAAATAAATATTGTATATATTATGTTGATAGTGTCGGACCTTGCTCTCCAATATTAACTCCTACTGTTGCTCTATCAACCAGAGCATGTGAGTGTAGGTGGAGATTCATATATGCCGCATTCCTCTTATCACAATGCTATTACTCCTATGGTACAGCTTACTCGTCGTGCTAAACGCAGATTGCCCGTCACATCCAGTTCTGCTGGTGTTTCCTCTATTTCTGCTGCATCTTCCAGCTCCAGTTCTGTTGCTGCTTTCTCCTCCAGCACTTCTGTGACCACAACTTTGGGTAATCTCACTACTCCTTCACTTTCAACACCAAGTGGGAGTTGGAAGAAAGAAGAATCTTGTCAGTCAAAATATCGGTACACCCTACCTCGTCAGCCAGTTCAACAGCCTACTGTGACTTGTTTTGCCGTTTTTTTACTGACGAAGTATGGCAGCTTCTTGTCAACAACACTAACCAGTATGCAGCAGAACAGAGAAGCCACATTAGTTCTCCACATGTTCGTCCCTGGTATGATGTCACGGCAGTCCTATGCCTAGTGGCGCTACGGGATGTGGAGTAGCTTCCCACATAGTTGTATACATTAGCTGAGACGGCAGTCCTATGCCTAGTGGCGCTACGGGACGTGGAGTAGCTTCCCACCTAGTTGTATACATTAGCTATTAAAGGTCGCGGAAAAGAAAGGGAGATCCTACCCTCCAAGGGATGCATCGGGGAAAATGGTGGAGTTTGTGTGTCTCCTCCTAGCTAAGACGGCAGTCCTATGCCTAGCGGTGCTACGGGAGGTAGGGTGAGCACTGGTGCAAGTCGAGCTGCTCGACTGGTCCAGCGTATCCAATGGACACCTCAGTTGGACGCTTCGCTGCAAGAAATTATTAATGAGGTTGGGCCCAGGTCATCTGGGGCCCCAGAAAAGTGAGCGTCACCCTGAGTTAATCACGACGGTTGGTGCGATCGCAGCACGTTTACAAGAATTCTGAAGAGACAGAAGGAAGAGCCATTAGACTCTCCGCCCCGGGCCGGGTCCATGGAGAGAGTTGCGGCAGGAGTACCATCAGCTCCGGTGAGGCCTTCTGTCACTGATGAAACAGTCGCCGTTGAGCGGGAAGAACAGAGCTTGAGTGTCGTTTGTGATGACGAGTCAGTTGGTGACACAGATCTTAGACGAGAGCTCCGAACCGAGTTCGAGAGGCAGACTGAGGGATAAGACGAAGGCAGTTTTGAGAATCGTTCGAGGATGCTCTGCAAGGGTATCTGGAAGAACAGTCCCATAGTGAGAAAGGTTGACGAGGAGATCAGGAGATTGTGGCAAGATGGCGAAAAGAGCTTCTGGCGACTCAACTGTTTTGTTTACGCAGGTTCAGTTGTGGAGTGCGTGGGACATGTACAGGAGTGCGCCGTGCGTGATGTGAAGAAGACCTTTGTAGATGACATCGGTCAAGTGCGGAAGCTGAAGTGGGGTGGTGGGTAAGGGACGCTCGACTGAATCTGTGATTGATACTCTCACGGTGTACTTCGGAGAGGCTATCCGCAATTTTCCCGGGGACCGTGGATAGAATGCACAGAGTGATCTGGGCCGTCTTCCACCACTCCATGTCGACCAACACAACCACCAGTCAGTTTTTCCCGCCAGGATCAGGCTCATGGTGCAAGCACAATCGGGCACTTGCTGATGAGGAACCACCCAAGCACACCCCTAAGCTACCTAAGGATCTGGCTCCCTTCATCAAGCCAGTATTTACCGAGCTATCCAAGCTTGGATGAAAGCGCAAATACCACCACCTACTCCCTCCCTCTCTCTTTCCTTTCCATCTCCCATCCTCCCTGCCACCTTCTTGATGTCCTCTCCTCTCCCTCCATTCTCGCATCCACGAAACTTTCCTACGACATCCCGGGATGTCCCTACTGAGAGTGACTGGGACCAGGGCAGGGTATAGGTATACACACTCTGGGCTAAGGCTATTCTAGGACTAGGGTATTCACTGGCTAGCGGCATACAAGTCACACTCATCAAGGCATTCCCAGGATAGTGCAAAGATCACGGGATCCCGAGATGACCTAGGAAAGGTGTGGTCATTCCTCGACATTCAACAGTATTGGTGATTTCTACTTTCTTTTTTGTGGGTGGATTTTTATTTTATTGTTTTCTTCCTTATTTTTATCTGGTCACCCGACTATATTTTTTTGACCGGCTTTTTTCAAAGCCAACCTTTTTTTGTTGAAAATCCACCAGGGGGCAGCCACACTATCAAACTAGACGGGATAAGAGCGAGGAGGGCAACTGCACCTCTGCTTCGCATGCCACGGATTATATTCAATTAAGGAATTAATAAGAAGGGCTTAGTTAGACCCCATGGGCCACAGTCCAAAAAATGTGAATGGGGGGGGGAGGCTTCAACATGAGGTGTTTGCATCTACGGCAGCTGGGGTCCTGCTAAGTTTTTCTGCCGGAACGAGAGGAGGTGGCTTGCGTATCTGAAGTACCTGGGCGGGCTTCCAACACCACTGACTTCGGTACAGCTATCTCAACTCAACTTTAAGGGTTGTGAAAAGGCTTACATTGACGCACTTCGCGCACAGTTGAGAGGATGACTGAAGGGAATTCTGATCATGAGGAATACTCCTCAGCGGCAGCAGACAGGCATGCCGACTCTAGGAAGAAGGCTGGTTACGGGCAGGTCGGCGTCACTGTAGATATTGACAAGCAGGAGGATGAAGAAATTGGCTGTAAATATCAAGGACCTGTATGAGTCAGTGGAATTAAAGCTGACGAAGGAAGTATGCAGAGCAATTCTGGTGAAGGGAAAGACAGTGAAAAGTGCCATTGTGAAGCAGTTGCCTGCTGGAGCCACGCTTCACCACATCACACTCAATATTGCTAAGCAGTCTTTCTTGATTCGGCTCGACCGGACTGGCATGAAGGGCGCTATCTTTAGTGACAATGTCACTTTCTCTCGCCTGGCGGCATGTTGTGCTTATACGAACATCAAGGAGAACATGGGGATTGTCCCTTCTCTCGGGAAATCCTTTGGGATGCTAGCAGAGATAGCCATTTACTGCACAATTGGGATGAAGTACCTTTATGCCCTGCTCCTGCTGAACAATGATCAAGTTCAGTCCCTCCAAATCGCTACGCTGTACATGGAGAAAGGCGGACTGGGGAAAGGGTAAACACAGTGGCAGGAGATAGTGCAGTACAATGGACTGTCTGCAAACAGGTCATCGAGAGCTCTCCTGACATACTGCCAGAGTGCTGAGAAGGACGAGATTGGTTCCCTTGATAGCACTGTCCTAAGGGCAATGGCCATGGAGTCAAACCAGCCAGGGATGCGGGCACAGCAGGAGCTGTCTTCGGAGGAAGACGAGACTAGACTTGGCAGAGTCCATGGCCAGAGGTACCCGACACCTCAAACCCCTCCCCTGGTACTCCCTCCCTCCAGGAATCCACTTGTTAGAAGACCCGTTTGTAATAACCTTGCAGTGAGAGATTACTGCACCTCTATACCTGCAGGGCTACCAAGGAAAATAGAAAGTCTCTGCGATCTAGGGCATTGACATCTGAAGCAAGGCATGCCATGGAAGATGGTTTGACTTACGATGCTGGTTGATTCTGAGACAGAACAGGTTCATCCTGCCACTCCAAGCACACCGATGCCGGCATCCTCAAGGGGGAAGCGGTCGGGACGCTTAGGGACCGCCTTGGATCCAGATGAGTTCAGGTATGTATTAACATATTTATATTCATTTTCTGTTGCAGCACCGATGATGCTAATAAATCAAGCCACCATTATCAGCAGATATGAGGTAGGTTTTATTAGAGATCAATTTTATATGGTTGATCATAATTGGATTATTTACAACTCTTAGGCTATGGTTGCAGGATGACCAGACTATATAGGCTGCAGGTGGAGGATGACCAATGAACGAAGTTTGGAAATCATGAACGAAGTTTGGCATTAATATATTTGTATAAGTACAAAGTTTGGTTTAACCAATGATGGGTCTGCCTCATTCTCTCAGTTCAATGGCTTATGCAACACACAGCTTTGTCAGTTGACTGAGAAGGAAGCTCGCTTCTGTACATCTTCACAGTGTGCTAGATGTCGACCCTAACGAAATTGTTGACGGCACCTGGTCGAAACGTGGGCACACAGATGGCTACGGTGTGGTGGTGGTGATCTCTCAGCTAATTTAAACGTTTAATATCATATGAAAGCCTATCTCATCTCTGCTCTATGGAACGACTTTTCTCATTAATGTCAGAGGATCTTTTGCGCAAGTGTTTAGGCAGCTACACACAGAATCAAAACGAGAGTTTTAATTCTAGTGTGAAGACCAAGTATATGAGTGGGACAGGTATCAGGCCTGCGTCGATTTCGGTGTGTTGAACTTCAATGTTGGGAGGAAGGTTGGCTATGGTAAGAGCATGTCTAAACTAGGTATTGAATCTAGTTGCCAGGTCATTTGAGTATTCCGATAAGTACAATTGCTAATGGGGAGAATCCACCACCACACACCCTTATCCCTCCTCATTTATGAGAAGGAGTCACTATGCAATGAACAGCTGCTGAAACAGTGAGAGTTGGGTGCCTCGCAAAACCAGAATGAAAGTTTCAACAACATTGTCTGGGAACGGTGCCTAAAGACGGTGTACTGTTTCTTGGTTAGTGTTGAGATTGCTGTCATCTAGCAGTGCTCACATACAATGGAGCCCACAGCTAACCTGTATGAATCATGAGCGGCTCTGTAGTAGTCAAGCTCTATTTGAGTCGAAACACAAGACAAGGATAAGTTTTTATAAAATTTTCAAGACGTGCAGTTTGTAGTACTCGTTATGATCGACTAATAGCCCGAATAACAGCCTCGCAAAGGTCGTTACTGGAACGTGGTTTACTTAACGGCTTACGGTCTGCACTGATAATGAGTGAGCGGCCACATTTGCTTACTGGGAACCACTCCCTACCCTCTTGAGAAAGGAGGTGCTCCTGAATCGATTTCCTTGCTGTAAGTTTAGACGTAGCATTGCACAGCACAGCTTTCCATTTGCTTACCGCATTGGAACTTATTGTCTTACCAAATTGCATTTACACCGAGAAAAAAGTTATAGTTAGTTGTCGTGCATTTTCCGTGCTGTTATTGGGCATGGGATTTTATATATATATATATATATTTTTTTAATACTGTAAACTCTAGTTGTTGAGCCCCATTTCCAACAGAAAATGGATATATACTAAACCATGAACAGGTTGCTAACTAAACACAATTGCTAAATGGCTCGTACTCACTGAAAAATAAAATGATATGATACTGGACCGACAGAGAATGGAGGAGTTCATCTGGGGAGCGAGTTGTAGGAGTTAGACTCAAGTCTCCTGAGACAGATTATGAAGGCGGAAGTCACTCAAGGGAGCTAGCGATGGCCTCTCAAACATTATTTGCAATGGACTTCTGAACTATGTTCATACACAGAATTTAGACATCCTTCACGGTAAAAAGCTCGTTTAGCCGAGGAAGAAACGATTCTTGCAACTGGCACGCTGTTGGTATCCTTCACGAGCAAGATGTATAATCGTTGGGTTTGTTGGAAAGTGGTTTGGAACTTCATAGGCCGTAGAAGAGGAGTTACCCGTGTTACGACTGGTGAAATGGCTAAAAATGCCTAGCTACAGAGCAGCAAGAAGATGTCAGTAACTATTAATAATAGACATGGTCATACTAGTAAACTCCTTGCATCAATTTTTTAAAAAATATGTTGCCTTGATGGTGAAGTTAATACGCATGCGCATAACTACTGCATAACTACTTACAACTGTATCGATAACAGACATAGCAACGTGCAATATAGGTCTTAAGGATAGAGGATGTAACACCACTGGTTGTACTGGCTTTCTGGGGGGCCAAATAAACATGCATTGACATTATTACCTCCTCTCTACTACACTAACCATTTCAGGCCTTCCCGTTCAGTCATGGTCTGCGAGGCGTTGTGGAAGGCCCTGAGCTTGGCAACCAGGTCTATTGCATCAAATGCACCATTCACAGCCAGCGTCTTAGGGATGACGAGCAGGGAATTTGCAAATTCGGCCACAGCCAGCTGTTCTCGTGATGTCTTCACAAACAATCATGAATAAAGGGTTACAGAGGTAAGAGAGGAGGTAAGAGAGGAGGTAAGAGAGGAGGTAAGAGAGGAGGTAAGAGAGGAGGTAAGAGAGGAGGTAAGAGCGGAGGGAAGAGCGGAGGGAAGAGAGGAGGGAAGAGAGGAGGGAAGAGAGGAGGGAAGAGAGGAGGGAAGAGAGGAAGGAAGAGAGAGGAAGGAAGAGAGAGGAGGGAAGAGAGGAGGAAGAGAGGAGGGAAGAGAGGAGGGAAGAGAGGAGGTAAGAGAGGAGGTAAGAGAGGAGGTAAGAGAGGAGGTAAGAGAGGAGGTAAGAGAGGAGGTAAGAGAGGAGGTAAGAGAGGAGGTAAGAGAGGAGGGAAGAGCGGAGGGAAGAGCGGAGGGAAGAGAGGAGGGAAGAGCGGAGGGAAGAGAGGAGGGAAGAGAGGAGGGAAGAGAGGAGGGAAGAGAGGAGGGAAGAGAGGAGGGAAGAGAGGAGGGAAGAGAGGAGGGAAGAGAGGAGGGAAGAGAGGAGGGAAGAGAGGAAGGAAGAGAGAGGAAGGAAGAGAGAGGAAGGAAGAGAGAGGAGGGAAGAGAGGAGGGAAGAGAGGAGGGAAGAGAGGAGGGAAGAGCGGAGGGAAGAGCGGAGGGAAGAGAGGAGGGAAGAGAGGAGGGAAGAGAGGAGGGAAGAGAGGAGGGAAGAGAGGAGGGAAGAGAGGAGGGAAGAGAGGAGGGAAGAGAGGAGGGAAGAGAGGAGGGAAGAGAGGAGGGAAGAGAGGAGGGAAGAGAGGAGGGAAGAGAGGAAGGAAGAGAGAGGAAGGAAGAGAGAGGAGGGAAGAGAGGAGGGAAGAGAGGAGGGAAGAGAGGAGGGAAGAGAGGAGGGAAGAGAGGAGGGAAGAGAGGAGGGAAGAGAAGAGGGAAGAGAGGAGGGAAGAGAGAGGAGGGAAGAGAGAGGAGGGAAGAGAGGAGGGAAGAGAGAAGGAAGAGAGGAGGGGCAGGAGAGGTCAACACAGGTGGGCAGCACGTGAGGGACTTCCCAATGTTATATAGTTGGTCATTCTCGCTAAAACCATGCTTGGATATCCCTAACGATTCTTAGTAATCTGGATATGACCAAGGAGTATGTGTGGCAGTATTAGACATGTATGCACAAACGTACTATTGATGTAGCAAAGTTCTCCAAGTAGATGGACAATGCAGTTTCTACTGCCCCTCCTCCAGGGACCACGGCATTAGACTCCAGCACTCTCTTCACCACGCACAGGGCATCATGGATGGAGCGCTCCATCTCGTCCACCATGAAGTCATTGGCCCCACGCAAGATGATCGAGGATGAACTAAAAGCAGCTGGCCTGTGCAGGCAGGGAGTGATGAAGGGAAACAAAGAGAGAGAGAGAGAGAGGGGGGGGGGGGAACATAACAATAATAATGGAGAACTTGTGCCAGACACCAGTTTTAATCACACAAAATGCAACTTACCCTTTGATCAAGACTAGTTCATCATCACAAATACGTTCTTGCACGACTTTCTCAGCTGAGCCAAGGAAAGATGCTTCGAAGCTTTCCTCTCCCTCCAAATTGGCCATAGTGACCAACACGGCGCCACCCGTCGCTCGAGCTATGCGCTTCAAGTCACCCTTCTTGCATCTCCGGATGGCCATGGCCCCTGCCTCAACAAAGTACTTGAGACACAGGTCATCAATCCCCCCAGTGGAGAGAATGACATTGGCTCCCGCTCCCGAAGAATGCGAGTTCAAGTGTATACACACGCATATAATATATTTCGTGTGGATCGTTTCTTTACGATTAGTATCAGCTCATCGCCAACATTTCAACAGAGTCATCAGGGCAAAGTAAAAATGAAAGCAACACAGTGTACATCCGCGTGGTTTCATGCACCCAGTGTAGGGAGTAAACATACATTCATCAAAGGATACCAGGAGGCCCGTTTGGGGTCCTCCTAACCCACATGCAAGTATCCCCTTCCTCTGCTGCACTAGGCCACCCGTCACCAAGCCTCCGTCACCATGGAGACAAAGGTAACACCCACAAAATGGCAAAGCTCAACATGGGCTTCGCTTGCGATTCCCTCCCACAGAGAGCACGACCTTGGAGAGGATACACTTCAACAGGACGTCTGCAAGATATGTGATGGTACCCCCTTCCTTGGCCCACGAGCTACATGGGCAGTCGAGTCGAGTCGAGGGCACCCCCCCCGGAGACTGTTGTGATTGGGAAATCCTATTACCATCCCCCCTACATCCTTATCCTTAAAAGTATCACTGCAACCGGACTGAAGGAGCATCCAGTTTCCTCTACTACCATCCGAAAACAGCCTGAACATCCCTCCCAACCATGTAGATAGATGCCAAGTACATGGGATGGCACACTGTCTCCAGCATGGGGAATGGTCGGAGCAAGAAGAGAGAACTGTGGATCATTAAGGCTGGTATATGGCCTTAGAGCAGTGGCATTACACATGGTCCAGTCTTCCCTACCATTTGAAAATGAAAAAGGCAGTATGTGGGATATGAAAATGAAGAAAGTAGCACTTCGTCAGTAATTCGAAATTACCTATAATTTACCAACACGTTCGTTTTAATAGTTCACAAATGAATTAATATTTGTCACTTCAACACGACCTTTTATTATTATCCTAAATCTAAATGTCCATGCAGTGGAATGCAAAAACAATATTTGACTAAAGTACATGACGGTATTCTAATAATTCAACTAGATTGCACCTCGTGCCCTGGCTTTTTGATACGAATCCTCATCCTTCTTCTCAGGGGCTACTTTGATCATATCGTCTATTCTAAGGATGGTTATGGCAGCCTCTGTTGCAAACTTGATGCTCTTCAGTTTGATGATCGCAGGCTCCAAGACACCAGCTTGATTGCTGTCTCTGATTTCTCCAGCCACAAGATCCAATCCATACCTGATGGAAAATATATAAAACAGATATTATATAATAATTACATACTACTTAAAGCCCAAATCAACCCCAAAAGAACAGTCAGCCAGTGATCAATGCTCACCTCTTTACAAGCGCAACATAAGGTGACAGCATGGAGAGTGTGTGCAGCATATTATAAACCAGTCTTTAGGCAGGGACACCTAGAAAGTGCCCATTATACTTCCTAACTTTTACAAAAGTGTTTATAACGTACCTGTAGATTGAGTTTCAAGTTAACCCTCTTACTGTCGCAGGCGCCATAGCATTGTAAAAATTGATACGCATGTAAATGCAATAATTTTTATATTAAAAGATAGCTGAATTCAAACTCTCCATTTACACGACAATTTTTACAGCGGTTGGGCGGAGGAAAGTTGAAGAAATTATATTTAAAACACGAACGATTTTCAGTCGGACAATATCAGCGATGGAGAAGAGACTGTCAATAGCTGAAGTTATTTCCCAAGTGACTGGGGCAGCTTGGGACATCTCTGATGATGAATCAAGCGACGAAGAATGTGAAGGCATCCATTCCTACCTCGGAGAAAGATTTTTGGACCGTGGAGACGTGGAGTCTTTGGCTTCTCTGACAGTAGATATGCCACAAGACAATTTTGTTCGTGCTGCCAGTGATCCTCTCCTATCTGAGGAAGAAGTCACTGGTGTGGAAGTGTTCTCAGGTGTACAAAATAATCTAGCTAGAGTATTAGCCAGTTATCTGCTGAGCTATTTCCCCCCCTGGGTTTAAATAAATATTGTATATATTATGTTGATAGTGTCGGACCTTGCTCTCCAATAGTAACTCCATGTGAGTGTAGGTGGAGATTCATATATGCCGCATTCCTCTTATCACCATGCTATTACTCCTATGGTACAGCTTACTCGTCGTGCTAAACGCAGATTGCACGTCACATCCAGTTCTGCTGGTGTTTCCTCTATTTCTGCTGCATCTTCCAGCTCCAGTTCTGTTGCTGCTTTCTCCTCCAGCACTTCTGTGACCACAACTTTGGGTAATCTCACTACTCCTTCACTTTCAACACCAAGTGGGAGTTGGAAGAAAGAAGAATCTTGTCAGTCAAAATATCGGTACACCCTAACTCGTCAGCCGGTTCAACAGCCTACTGTGACTTGTTTTGCCGTTTTTTTTACTGACGAAGTATGGCAGCTTCTTGTCAACAACACTAACCAGTATGCAGCAGAACAGAGAAGCCACATTAGTTCTCCACATGTTCGTCCCTGGTATGATGTCACGGCATTCCTATGCCTAGTGGCGCTACGGGATGTGGAGTAGCTTCCCACATAGTTGTATACATTAGCTGAGACGGCAGTCCTATGCCTAGTGGCGCTACGGGACGTGGAGTAGCTTCCCACGTAGTTGTATACATTAGCTATTAAAGGTCGCGGAAAAGAAAGGGAGATCCTACCCTCCAAGGGATGCATCGGGGAAAATGGTGGAGTTTGTGCGTCTCCTCCTAGATAAGACGGCAGTCCTATGCCTAGCGGCGCTACGGGAGGTAGGGTGAGCACTGGTGCAAGCCAAGCTGCTCGACTGGTCCAGCGTATCCAATGGACACCTCAGTTGGACGCTTCGCTGCAAGAAATTATTAATGAGGTTGGGCCCAGGTCATCTGGGGCCCCAGAAAAGAGAGCGTCACCCCGAGTTAATCACGACGGTTGGTGCGATCGCAGCACGGTTTACAAGAATTCTGAAGAGACAGAAGGAAGAGCCATTAGACTCTCCGCCCCGGGCCGGGTCCATGGAGAGAGTTGCGGCAGGAGTACCATCAGCTCCGGTGAGGCCTTCTGTCACTGGTGAAACAGTCGCCGTTGAGCGGGAAGAACAGAGCTTGAGTGTCGTTTGTGATGACGAGTCAGTTGGTGACACAGATCTTAGACGAGAGCTCCGAACCGAGTTCGAGAGGCAGACCGAGGGATAAGACGAAGGCAGTTTTGAGAATCGTTCGAGGATGCTCTGCAAGGGTATCTGGAAGAACAGTCCCATAGTGAGAAAGGTTGACGAGGAGATCAGGAGATTGTGGCAAGATGGCGAAAAGAGCTTCTGGCGACTCAACTGTTTTGTTTACGCAGGTTCAGTTGTGGAGTGCATGGGACATGTACAGAAGTGCGCCGTGCGTGATGTGAAGAAGACCTTTGTAGATGACAGCGGTCAAGTGCGGAAGCTGAAGTGGGGTGGTGGGTAAGGGACGCTCGACTGAATCTGTGATTGATACTCTCACGGTGTACTTCGGAGAGGCTATCCGCAATTTTCCCGGGGGCCGTGGATAGAATGCACAGAGTGATCTGGGCCGTGTTCGTGTTCCACCACTCCATGTCGACCAACACAACCACCAGTCAGTTTTTCCCGCCAGGATCAGGCTCATGGTGCAAGCACAATCGGGCACTTGCTGATGAGGAACCACCCAAGCACACCCCTAAGCTACCAAAGGATCTGGCTCCCTTCATCAAGCCAGTATTTACCGAGCTATCCAAGCTTGGATGAAAGCGCAAATACCACCACCTACTCCCTCCCTCTCTCTTTCCTTTCCATCTCCCATCCTCCCTGCCACCTTCTTGATGTCCTCTCCTCTCCCTCCATTCTCGCATCCACGAAACTTTCCTACGACATCCCGGGATGTCCCTACTGAGAGTGACTGGGACCAGGGCAGGGTATAGGTATACACACTCTGGGCTAAGGCTATTCTAGGACTAGGGTATTCACTGGCTAGCGGCATACAAGTCACACTCATCAAGGCATTCCCAGGATAGTGCAAAGATCACGGGATCCCGAGCTAAGCTACCAATAGTAAATAATGTCAAGATGCTACATAGACGAACCACCAGCTAGGTCCACTCGGAGTCAGACCTTGACCCCCGCTCCCCGGGCAGCAGTCGGGAACCATGGCCCCTTGGGGCAACCGACACTAGCCCTAGCCCCTAGCCCTAGCGATGACCTAGGAAAGGTGTGGTCATTCCTCGACATTCAACAGTATTGGTGATTTCTACTTTCTTTTTTGTGGGTGGATTTTTATTTTATTGTTCTTCCTTATTTTTATCTGGTCACCCGACTATATTTTTTTGACCGGCTTTTTTCAAAGCCAACCTTTTTTTGTTGAAAATCCACCAGGGGGCAGCCACACTATCAAACTAGATGGGATAAGAGCGAGGAGGGCAACTGCACCTCTGCTTCGCATGCCACGGATTATATTCAATTAAGGAATTAATAAGAAGGGCTTAGTTAGACCCCATGGGCCACAGTCCAAAAAATGTGAATGGGGGGGGAGGCTTCAACCTGAGGTGTTTGCATCTACGACAGCTGGGGTCCTGCTAAGTTTTTCTGCCGGAACGAGAGGAGGTGGCTTGCGTATCTGAAGTACCTGGGCGGGCTTCCAACACCACTGACTTCGGTACAGCTATCTCAACTCAACTTTAAGGGTTGTGAAAAGGCTTACATTGACGCACTTCGCGCACAGTTGAGAGGATGACTGAAGGGAATTCTGATCATGAGGAATACTCCTCAGCGGCAGCAGACAGGCATGCCGACTCTAGGAAGAAGGCTGGTTACGGGCTACGGGCAGGTCGGCATCACTGTAGATATTGACGAGCAGGAGGATGAAGAAATTGGCTGTAATATCAAGGACCTGTATGAGTCAGTGGAATTAAAGCTGACGAAGGAAGTATGCATTAAAGCTGACGAAGGAAGTATGCAGAGCAATTCTGGTGAAGGGAAAGACAGTGAAAAGTGCCATTGTGAAGCAGTTGCCTGCTGGAGCCACGCTTCACCACATCACACTCAATATTGCTAAGCAGTCTTTCTTGATTCGGCTCGACCGGACTGGCATGAAGGGCGCTATCTTTAGTGACGATGTCACTTTCTCTCGCCTGGCGGCATGTTGTGCTTATACGAACATCCAAGGAGAACATGGGGATTGTCCCTTCTTTCGGGAAATCCTTTGGGATGCCAGCAGAGATAGCCATTTACTGCACAATTGGGATGAAGTACCTTTATGCCCTACTCCTGCTGAACAATGATCAAGTTCAGTCCCTCCAAATCGCTACGCTGTACATGGAGAAAGGCGGACTGGGGAAAGGGCAAACACAGTGGCAGGAGATAGTGCAGTACAATGGACTGTCTGCAAACAGGTCATCGAGAGCTCTCCTGACATACTGCCAGAGTGCTGAGAAGGACGAGATTGGTTCCCTTGATAGCACTGTCCCAAGGGCAATGGCCATGGAGTCAAACCAGCCAGGGATGCGGGCACAGCAGGAGCTGTCTTCGAGGAAGATGAGACTAGACTTGGCAGAGTCCATGGCCAGAGGCACCTGACACCTCAAACCCCTCCCCTGGTACTCCCTCCCTCCAGGAATCCACTTGTTAGAAGACCCGTTTGTAATAACCTTGTAGTGAGAGATTACTGCACCTCTATACCTGCAGGGCTACCAAGGAAAATAGAAAGTCTCTGCGATCTAGGGCATTGACATCTGAAGCAAGGCATGCCATGGAAGAAGGTTCGACTTACGATGCTGGTTGATTCTGAGACAGAACAGGTTCATCCTGCCACTCCAAGCACACCGATGCCGGCATCCTCAAGGGCGAAGCGGTCAGGACGCTTAGGGACCGCCTTGGATCCAGATGAGTTCAGGTATGTATTAACATATTTATATTCATTTTCTGTTGCAGCACCGATGATGCTAAATAATCAAGCCACCATTCAATGTTTTATGCAGATGTTGTAGGTGCAATAACATTTGTTCCGTCACAAATACCAATGTCATTTGTCTACATGGACATCAAGATTGTAGGTGTGGTGGGTCAGGCATTTCACCACTCCCCACATCATCGCATGGTTAGGAGACCTGTTTTGTCTCTTTTGTCTCTTGTGTATATATTATCAGCAGATATGAGGTAGGTTTTATTAGAGATCAATTTTATATGGTTGATCATAATTGGATTATTTACAACTCTTGGGCTATGGTTGCAGGATGACCAGACTATATAGGCTGCAGGTGGAGGATGACCAATGAACGAAGTTTGGAAATCATGAACGAAGTTCGGCATTAATATATTTGTATAAGTACAAAGTTTGGTTTAACCAATGATGGGTCTGCCTCAGGTGTTTGCATCTACGACAGCTGGGGTCCTGCTAAGTTTTTCTGCCGGAACGAGAGGAGGTGGCTTGCATATCTGAAGTACCTGGGCGGGCTTCCAACACCACTGACTTCGGTACAGCTATCTCAACTCAACTATAAGGGTTCTTCTTCTTGCAGCAGACCCCTACATTGCGGCTGAGAAATTCATCGTAATTAACCGCCTTCCAGCCTACCACTTGAATGAAGTGGCGGAATATCTTAAGGCTGGGGAATGCTGGGGACCAGTGGTGAGCACAGGATAGCTGCAGTAAATAGATGTTCAATATTGCTCCTTTAAATATGTGAAAAGGCTTACATTAACCTGAGGTGTTTGCATCTACGACAGCTGGGGTCCTGCTAAGTTTTTCTGCCGGAACGAGAGGAGGTGGCTTGCGTATCTGAAGTACCTGGGCGGGCTTCCAACACCACTGACTTCGGTACAGCTATCTCAACTCAACTTTAAGGGTTGTGAAAAGGCTTACATTGACGCACTTCGCGCACAGTTGAGAGGATGACTGAAGGGAATTTTGATCATGAGGAATACTCCTCAGCGGCAGCAGACAGGCATGCCGACTCTAGGAAGAAGGCTGGTTACGGGCAGGTCGGCATCACTGTAGACATTGACGAGCAGGAGGACGAAGAAATTGGCTGTAATATCAAGGACCTGTATGAGTCAGTGGAATTAAAGCTGACGAAGGAAGTATGCAGAGCAATTCTGGTGAAGGGAAAGACAGTGAAAAGTGCCATTGTGAAGCAGTTGCCTGCTGGAGCCACGCTTCACCACATCACACTCAATATTGCTAAGCAGTCTTTCTTGATTCGGCTCGACCGGACTGGCATGAAGGGCGCTATCTTTAGTGACGATGTCACTTTCTCTCGCCTGGCGGCATGTCGTGCTTATACGAACATCAAGGAGAACATGGGGATTGTCCCTTCTCTCGGGAAATCCTTTGGGATGCCAGCAGAGATAGCCATTTACTGCACAATGGGGATGAAGTACCTTTATGCCCTGCTCCTGCCGAACAATGATCAAGTTCAGTCCCTCCAAATCGCTACGCTGTACATGGAGAAAGGCGGACTGGGGAAAGGGCAAACACAGTGGCAGGAGATAGTGCAGTACAATGGCCTGTCTGCAAACAGGTCATCGAGAGCTCTCCTGACATACTGCCAGAGTGCTGAGAAGGACGAGATTGGTTCCCTTGATAGCACTGTCCTAAGGGCAATGGCCATGGAGTCAAACCAGCCAGGGATGCGGGCACAGCACAGGAGCTGTCTTCGAGGAAGATGAGACTAGACTTGGCAGAGTCCATGGCCAGAGGTACCTGACACCTCAAACCCCTCCCCTGGTACTCCCTCCCTCCAGGAATAATCCACTTGTTAGAAGACCCGTTTGTAATAACCTTGCAGTGAGAGATTACTGCACCTCTATACCTGCAGGGCTACCAAGGAAAATAGAAAAAGGAAAATAGAAAGTCTCTGCGATCTAGGGCATTGACATCTGAAGCAAGGCATGCCATGGAAGAAGGTTCGACTTACGATGCTGGTTGATTCTGAGACAGAACAGGTTCATCCTGCCACTCCAAGCACACCGTTGCCGGCATCCTCAAGGGGGAAGCGGTCAGGACGCTTAGGGACCGCCTTGGATCCAGATGAGTTCAGGTATGTATTAACATATTTATATTCATTTTCTGTTGCAGCACCGATGATGCTAATAAATCAAGCCACCATTATCAGCAGATATGAGGTAGGTTTTATTAGAGATCAATTTTATATGGTTGATCATAATCGGATTATTTACAACTCTTAGGCTATGGTTGCAGGATGACCAGACTATATAGGCTGCAGGTGGAGGATGACCAATGAACGAAGTTTGGAAATCATGAACGAAGTTTGGCATTAATATATTTGTATAAGTACAAAGTTTGGTTTAACCAATGATGGGTCTGCCTCATTCTGTCAGTTCAATGGCTTATGCAACACACAGCTTTGTCAGTTGACTGAGAAGGAAGCTGATGTTAGCTCGCTTCTGTACTTCTTCACAGTGTGCTAGATGTCGACCCTAACGAAATTGTTGATATTACCATTACTTTTGATGGCACCTGGTCGAAACGTGGGCACACAGATGGCTACGGTGTGGTGATCTCTTGGGAGACTGGGCAAGTGCTTGATTCCGTAGTCCTTTCCAAGGAATGTCCACAATGTTCTTCCCACGATGGCATGGATAAGGACTCAGAGTAACACTGTCTATGGTGGGAAGGCCACGAGGATTATGTAACCAAAATTAAATTACAGTGGATCCTTGCCCTGCCATGCTGAGACAACTGGAGCGGAGATTCTTTTTTTGCGGTCCACCTCAAAGAATAATCTTCGCTACACAAAGGTAAACGCTTTTCACAACAGTACTCAAAAGTTACTTCGCTTTTCACAACAGTACTCCAAAGTTACTTGCCGTCTCCTGTTATTAGTGGGTCTCTCGAATCCTGAAGGTGAGGGTAGCGCCTTCTGCAAATTTTCACCAACCTTACAATCAATTGAAAATGTCTGAACCGAGTATTATGTTAGATGCAGCTTATAGTTACATGATATGTATGCGGCTGGACATGAAAAAATCATTGGTTAGTGTTACTATGGCACGTGGCATAGACTCATATCAAATTATGGCTTGGGACACTGGAGAAGTTTTAGATGATTATTTTATGTCAAAGTCCTGTCAAGCTTCACCTTTTCCCCTCTCATTATTTTTTTTGATTAAAAAAACAAACATTTATAAATGTTGTTGTAGGCATCTACTAGCCATTTCCAAAAGTTTTAGAAGCATTGGAGCATCATTTCATATTTTTTTGGTCCGTGCAATTCCACTTATCTCGACTCAAAATTGGAAGAGATGCACACAGAGAAAGCTTACGGCAAAGGTAAGTTTTGCGGCACCATAAAATGGCTACCGCTCATACCGGGAAGCTCATCTGCTACTGAAAGGCACGCAAATTTCTTGCCGAGTCATATCCTGCCCTTTGCGCAGGGGCCCTGAATATATAGCTCTGGTGCGCACGCGGCATTTCCCGTCGCCTCGTGTTCGATTTTTGGTTAAGTCAAGATGTCTTCTTCGTGCACTTACCACAAACAGTGCCATAGCCGGCACAAGAAGAGGTCTGGATTCTGTCAGCGTGCACGGGTAGTCTCAGAAAAAGGTGAGGTATCTTCTCCAGTAGCTCCTCCAGCACCGCTGGCGACAGCTACTGGGAAGAAACTAACACTAATTCGGCCATCGTCCTCAACCGGTGAACCCAGTCATGGAGCATGTAGTTCTGATTATCAGTGTGAGATGAAAGGCTACGGTGTGTTGACCTGGATAGTCTGCTAGCATCTGTCTCTAGACGTGCTAGTTGTAATGTCCGTGGTTCTCCGCTGACTGTTAGAGAAGACCTGAAGGGGGGACGATTGTATTTTTCTCCTTTTCCCCCTTGTCTTATACCATAGCTACATACATAAACTGTCATTGTTTCAAAGTTTCAGAGCATTTGAAAACTTAGGGGGGGGGTACGGTCGCTGACTTACAAACGCTTGAACGTCAGGAAGAAGGCAGCTCTTTCTCTGTTTCACCTTGAATATTCTTTGACAATGAAATGGTGTGTATAAAAAGTATCATAACTTTATAATGGAGCATTGAAACAAACTTGGATGCCAGAACACATCTGTCTTGTACTCTAGAAGTTTCCTCCCTCGAGTAAGGATCTTCGAAACCAGAACAAAAGATGGACATCTTCGAAACCAGACCTTTTCTACGAGACAGATCTTCATGGACATCCAAAGGCGCTACAGGCACAGAAAGCAAACCCCTTCAATGAGCCGATCAGTAGAGACCAGGTTATATGGAGTAGCCTGGCACATCTGCAGCTCACAGTCCAACATTTCAGAGGAAGGCCCAGCCTTAGAGGTAGCCACGGTTGGCCTAGTGAGCGCCAGCTTTTCCCCGCTGACAACCGACACTACTGGCATTGGCGAGTCATCGGTAGAAGCTGGTGTCTCCTGCTCAAGGTTCAACTCCTCAGCTAAAACCAACGACGCCTCTTCCGCCTTCTTACCGAGACAAACTTAGAAGGTCGAACTGGGGTCTTAGACACTGGTGGCATTGACTTTCCACTTCGCGGCATTCAGAGATAGCTGGACAACTGAAAAATTAGGGTGCGGCCGGGCGCTATATACCTCGTTTTCCGCGTTTTTACTGCACACACAGACTTCTTAGCTCAGCGCAGTTACTATGACAATCTTTTAAGCGTTAAAATGTAAGTAAGAGGTGGAAGATGAACTTTGTTAAAACTTAATTTCCATCCGCGCTCTCGACCGGGCAATTACACATTTTAACACTAATGAAAACAGTGATCGCATAGCCTAGGGCTTCCTCTAGCCACTGGTACTAATTAGAGGTCTTTAAGCACTTCGCAATCCCGAGTCGTTTATGTGGAGGTTGCGGTGATTCAGGTTTTTGAGGTCTCTCCGCTTTAGGGTCTAGTAACTTGCCTATAGTTATACCTATGAAACATATTTTTAGTATATTTTAGTATCAAAAGAGAGCACACAGAGAGACCTATCTTTTGAGCTATATATCAAGTCGATACAATAAAATTTGCAGAATCTACGGAGCCCTCAAGTTTTAACCACACACACACACACAAAAAAAATACAATCGCCCCCCCCCCGCTGAAGTTGAGTAGGGGAATATGCACTAGGTTGTCTCTGTCTGGAGCAATTCGTTGTGTGCAGGCAGTGATGATGCCTTTAGTGACCCTTCCAAGCATTCGAAAGCTTTCAACTGCAGGTTTCTTCTAGCAGGGAGGATGTGTGGCTGGGCTTGAGACTATCTCTGGGTTCTTGGGCTTGCATCTCCCATTAGCCCCCAACATCTTCTCAGAATACAACAATTCGCTCCACCAATCAGGCGTGGATAGCCAGCAAGCAGTTTCTGCTCAAGTTCGTTCGGTGTCCTGTTCGTTCGTTGCAGGACACCGAGCCAAATGATGTTGGTGACATTACGGTGACGTGTGATGGTACTTGGTCAAGGAGAGGATTCACAGCCACATATGGTGTAGTGGTTGTGATGTCATGGGATTCCGGCTAGGTCCTGGATGCAGTGGTACTCAGTGAGCAGTGCAATTTGTGCAAGCTGAAGGAGAGTACACTATGGATGAGCAGGAGTTCCTTGGTTGGTATGAGGCGCACAAGGAATCCTGCAATTCCAATTACTCCGGCTCGTCACCAGTGACGAGGAGCTGCTGAAACGGTGCGAGTTGAGTGCCTGAAAGACTGGATATTGTTCCTTGGTTAGTGTTGAGATTGCTGTCAATATAGCAGTTCCCACCTTCAATGGCGGCTAGTGTAAAGCTGACCTGTATGAGTTGTTTGTGGATACTCCTATTAGAGGCTCTGAAGCTAAGCTCTTAGAGTAGAAAGACAAGATAAGAGTAAGGAAGCCAACACAGAAAGCTAAGGGAGCTACAAAGAAAAATAGAAAGTCTCTGCGATCTAGGGCTTTGACATATCTTTTCAACATTATGGAACGGTTTCTACTTTTAAACGACAGTAAAAATCTTTTGGTGAGAAATCTCCACTTATTAACCAAAAGAAGCTCTATTTTGCTCTAATCGGGACGATTTGTAGCGTTTTGAGGAAAAACCTGAAGTGAGGCATGAGAGACGTACGTATGATACTGGTGGTTTCTGAGCACTAGAAACCTAAAAGGAATTTTAGGCCTCACTTGCATACTCTTATTCATGTTATTCTTTTCTTTCCCTCATTCATAGTGCACTAGAGGAGGCATCTCCAAGACTTGGTTTGCAAGAAGAACCCAAAGAAAAAAGGGGATGGGTGAATTAACCTCACGACACCTGTAACAGTTTCCACTTTCTTTGAATTAGCTGCATAAATTCAGCTAATTTAAACCTTTAATATCATATGAAAGCCTATCTCATCTCTGCTCTATGCAACGACTTTTCTCATTAATGTCAGAGGATCTTTTGCGCAAGTATTTAGGCAGCTACACACAGAATCAAAACGAGAGTTTTAATTCTAGTGTGAAGACCAAGTATATGAGTGGGACAGGTATCAGGCCTGCGTCGATTTCGGTGTGTTGAACTTCAATGTTGGGAGGAAGGTTGGCTATGGTAAGAGCATGTCTAAACTAGGTATTGAATCTAGTTGTCGACCTGCCAGGTCATTTGAGTATTCCGATAAGTACAATTGCTAATGGGGAGAATCCACCACCACACACCCTTATCCCTCCTCATTTATGAGAAGGAGTCACTATGCAATGAACAGCTGCTGAAACAGTGAGAGTTGGGTGCCTCGCAAAAGCAGAATGAAAGTTTCAACAACATTGTCTGGGAACGGTGCCTAAAGACGGTGTACTGTTTCTTGGTTAGTGTTGAGATTGCTGTCATCTAGCAGTGCTCACATACAATGGAGCCCACAGCTAACCTGTATGAAGCATGAGCGGCTCTGTAGTAGTCAAGCTCTATTTGAGTCGAAACACAAGACAAGGATAAGTTTTTATAAAATTTTCAAGACGTGCAGTTTGTAGTACTCGTTATGATCGACTAATAGCCCGAATAACAGCCTCGCAAAGGTCGTTACTGGAACGTGGTTTACTTAACGGCTTACGGTCTGCACTGATAATGAGTGAGCGGCCACATTTGCTTACTGGGAACCACTCCCTACCCTCTTGAGAAAGGAGGTGCTCCTGAATCGATTTCCTTGCTGTAAGTTTAGACGTAGCATTGCACAGCACAGCTTTCCATTTGCTTACCGCATTGGAACTTATTGTCTTACCAAATTGCATTTACACTGAGAAAAAAAGTTATAGTTAGTTGTCGTGCATTTTCCGTGCTGTTATTGGGCATGGGATTTTTTATTTTATATATATATATATTTTTAATACTGTAAACTCTAGTTGTTGAGCCCCATTTCCAACAGAAAATGGATATATACTAAACCATGAACAGGTTGCTAACTAAACACAATTGCTAAATGGCTCATACTCACTGAAAAATAAAATGATATGATACTGGACCGACAGAGAACGGAGGAGTTCATCTGGGGAGCGAGTTGTAGGAGTTAGACTCAAGTCTCCTGAGACAAGATTATGAAGGCGGAAGTCACTCAAGGGAGCTAGCGATGGCCTCTCAAACATTATTTGCAATGGACTTATGAACTATGTTCATACACAGAATTTAGACATCCTTCACGGTAAAAAGCTCGTTTAGCCGAGGAAGAAACGATTCTTGCAACTGGCACGCTGTTGGTATCCTTCACGAGCAAGATGTATAATCGTTGGGTTTGTTGGAAAGTGGTTTGGAACTTCATAGGCCGTAGAAGAGGAGTTACCCGTGTTACGACTGGTGAAATGGCTAAAAATGCCTAGCTACAGAGCAGCAAGAAGATGTCAGTAACTATTAATAATAGACATGGTCATACTAGTAAACTCCTTGCATCAATTAAAAAAAAAATATGTTGCCTTGATGGTGAAGTTAATACGCATGCGCATAACTACTGCATAACTACTTACAACTGTATCGAGAACAGACATAGCAACGTGCAATATAGGTCTTAAGGATAGAGGATGTAACACCACTGGTTGTACTGGCTTTCTGGGGGGCCAAATAAACATGCATTGACATTATTACCTCCTCTCTACTACACTAACCATTTCAGGCCTTCCCGTTCAGTCATGGTCTGCGAGGCGTTGTGGAAGGCCCTGAGCTTGGCAACCAGGTCTATTGCATCAAATGCACCATTCACAGCCAGCGTCTTAGGGATGACGAGCAGGGAATTTGCAAATTCGGCCACAGCCAGCTGTTCTCGTGATGTCTTCACAAACAATCATGAATAAAGGGTTACAGAGGGAAGAGAGGAGGGAATAGAGGAGGTAAGAGAGGAGGTAAGAGAGGAGGTAAGAGAGGAGGTAAGAGAGGAGGTAAGAGAGGAGGGAAGAGAGGAGGGAAGAGAGGAGGGAAGAGAGGAGGGAAGAGAGGAGGGAAGAGAGGAAGTAAGGAGGGAAGAGAAGAGGGAAGAGAGGAAGGAAGAGAGAGGAAGGAAGAGAGAGGAGGGAAGAGAGAGGAGGGAAGAGAGGAGAGAAGAGAGGAGAGAAGAGAGGAGGGAAGAGAGGAGGGAAGAGAGGAGGGAAGAGAGGAGGGAAGAGAGGAGGGAAGAGAGGAGGGAAGAGAGGAGGGAAGAGAGGAGGGAAGAGAGGAGGGAAGAGAGGAGGGAAGAGAGGAGGGAAGAGAGGAGGGAAGAGAGGAGGGAAGAGAGGAGGGAAGAGAGGAGGGAAGAGAGGAGGGAAGAGAGGAGGGAAGAGAGGAGGGAAGAGAGGAGGGAAGAGAAGAGGGAAGAGAGAGGAGGGAAGAGAGGAGGGAAGAGAGGAGGGAAGAGAGGAAGGAAGAGAGGAGGGGTCAACACAGGTGGGCAGCACGTGAGGGACTTCCAGTACTGGCACAATTTAGCAAGCACTTCCCTAGATACTTGGACCATCCTAACTCTAGAGTATACATAGGCTGAGTCTTATGTATCTCTCCTAACATGGCATAAAATACCTGTATCGCTAGCAACGATCAATTATTCTGGGATCAATGTTATATAGTTGGTCATTCTCGCTAAAACCATGCTTGGATATCCCTAACGATTCTTGTAATCTGGATATGACCAAGGAGTATTTGTGGCAGTATTAGACATCTATGCACAAACGTACTATTGATGTAGCAAAGTTCTCTAAGTAGATGGACAATGCAGTTTCTACTGCCCCTCCTCCAGGGACCACGGCATTAGACTCCAGCACTCTCTTCACCACGCACAGGGCATCATGGATGGAGCGCTCCATCTCGTCCACCATGAAGTCATTGGCCCCACGCAAGATGATCGAGGATGAACTAAAAGCAGCTGGCCTGTGCAGGCAGGGAGTGATGAAGGGAAACAAAGAGAGAGAGGAGTGGGAACATAAGAATAATAATGGAGAACTTGTGCCAGACACCAGTTTTAATCACACAAAATGCAACTTACCCTTTGATCAAGACTAGTTCATCATCACAAATACGTTCCTGCACGACTTTCTCAGCTGAGCCAAGGAAAGATGCTTCGAAGCTTTCCTCTCCCTCCAAATTGGCCATAGTGACCAACACGGCGCCACCCGTCGCTCGAGCTATGCGCTTCAAGTCACCCTTCTTGCATCTCCGGATGGCCATGGCCCCTGCCTCAACAAAGTACTTGAGACACAGGTCATCAATCCCCCCAGTGGAGAGAATGACATTGGCTCCCGCTCCCGAAGAATGTGAGTTCAAGTGTATACACACGCATATAATATATTTCGTGTGGATCGTTTCTTTACGATTAGTATCAGCTCATCGCCAACATTTCAACCGAGTCATCAGGGCAAAGTAAAAATGAAAGCAACACAGTGTACATCCGCGTGGTTTCATGCAACCAGTGTAGGGAGTCAACATACATTCATCAAAGGATACCAGGAGGCCCGTTTGAGGTCCTCCTAACCCACATGCAAGTATCCCCTTCCTCTGCTGCACTAGGCCACCCGTCACCATGGAGACAAAGGTAACACCCACAAAATGGCAAAGCTCAACATGGGCTTCGCTTGCGATTCCCTCCCACAGAGAGCACGACCTTGGAGAGGATACACTTCAACAGGACGTCTGCAAGATATGTGATGGTACCTCCTTCCTTGGCCCACGAGCTACATGGGCAGTCGAGTCGAGTCGAGTCGAGGGCACCCCCCCCCCCCCCCCCCGGAGACTGTTGTGTGGGAAATCCTATTACCACCCCCCCTACATCCTTATCCTTAAAAGTATCACTGCAACCGGACTGAAGGAGCATCCAGTTTCCTCTACTACCATCCGAAAACAGCCTGAACATCCCTCCCAACCATGTAGATAGATGCCAAGTACATGGGATGGCACACTGTCTCCAGCATGGGGAATGGTCAGAGCAAGAAGAGAGAACTGTGGATCATGAAGGCTGGTATATGGCCTTAGAGCAGTGGCATTACACATGGTCCAGTCTTCCCTACCTACAACCTTGGCCTGATCTAGGATGGCAGCAGGGGGGGGCAAGTAAATGAGGAATCAGTGGCCTTACCAACAATTATCACCACCATCTCCTGGGAAAAGCAGCCAGTTCAGATGAAGACCAGGGACCTCCCTTATGATCTTCTCCACAGTTGGATTGCGGGCCAGGTCGGTCCCCTTGTTAGACTCCACATGGGCCGAGGATGTGAGAGGAGCTGTACCCCACAACAGCATTCCATCCTAAAGGCCTTCAAAAGTATACGGCTCTCAAGACAAATTTTTATTCTAAAGGCCTTTGTCAATCCCAAAAAGTAGCATCCAGTTTTCCTCATAAAAGCATATATCCCAATGCTGCCACCATCACTCACCTGCAGTGAGTCAAAATTACAAGAGCCCACTTTGTACGACCAAGAAAAAAAAACCCTCTGAAGTCAGCCTACACAAGACCATCCTAACTGTTGCAGATCAGTTTGGTTCATTTTGTCTGGAGAGCAGCATTAGTGCAGCTTGATCGAAATGCTGATTATAGTTTCAGCCAAGTACAAGACAAGTGTGCAATGCCTCCATTAATCTTTTCCCACGAGATTGGGTGATGTTGGTTCCATGTATGCTCTGAGATGGCCTCTAGTCAAATCCTCCGCTTCTTGACCACAGTTGCAAGGAATTCTAACACACCTGAGGTCATGGTAGTTTATAATCATCTCTGAACCTGGTAAGTAAACAAACCAAGACTACAACACACCTGATGTCAAGGGTTATGTATTACCTATGAAGTTGTTGCGAGCATTATTTTCAAAAACATACACTGGCAAAACCTTTTTACAACGAATATCGATACCAGCAATTTGTGCATTGGTAGAATGGAAGAAACAAACTCTTGATAACTAGATGCACTGCAGTCACTTCCGCTGGTTCTCATCTCAAAATTGTTCCATTTGAAAATGAATAAGGCAGTATGTGGGATATGAAAATAAAGAAAGTAGCACTTCGTCAGTAATTCGAAATTACCTATAATTTACCAACATGTTCGTTTTAATCGTTCTCAAATGAATTAATATTTGTCACTTCAACACGACTTTTTATTATTATTATCCTAAATCTAAATGTCCATGCAGTGGAATGCAAAAACAATAATATTTGACTAAAGTACATACCCAAAAATGACGGCATTCTAATAATTCAACTAGATTGCACCTCGTGCCCTGGCTTTTTGATAAGAGTCCTCATCCTTCTTCTCAGGGGCTACTTTGATCATATCGTCTATTCTAAGGATGGTTATGGCAGCCTCTGTTGCAAACTTGATGCTCTTCAGTTTGATGATCGCAGGCTCCAAGACACCAGCTTGATTGCTGTCTCTGATTTCTCCAGCCACAAGATCCAATCCATACCTGATGAAAATATATAAAACAGATATTATATAATAATTACATAGCCCAAATCAACCCCAAAAGGAACAGTCAGCCAGTGATCAATGCTCATCTCTTTACAAGCACAACATAAGGTGACGGCATGGAGTGTGTGCGGCATATTATAAACCAGTCTTTAGGCAGGGACACCTAGAAAGTGCCCATTATACTTCCTAACTTTTACAAGTGTTTATAACGTACCTGTAGATTGAGTTTCAAGTTAACCCTCTTACTGTCGCAGGCGCCATAGCATTGTAAAAATATATACGCATGCAAATGCAATAATTTTTATATTAAAAGATAGCTGAATTCAAACTCTCTATCTACACGACAATTTTTACAGCGGTTGGGCGGAGGAAAGTTGAAGAAATTATATTTAAAACATGAACGGTTTTCAGTCGGACGATATCAGCGATGGAGAAGAGACTGTCAATAGCTGAAGTTATTTTCCCAAGTGACTGGGGCAGCTTCGGACATCTCTGATGATGAATCAAGCGACGAAGAATGTGAAGGTATCCATTCCTACCTCGGAGAAAGATTTTTGGACCGTGGAGACGTGGAGTCTTTGGCTTCTCTGACAGTAGATATGCCACAAGACAATTTTGTTCATGCTGCCAGTGATCCTCTCCTATCTGAGGAAGAAGTCACTGGTGTGGAAGTGTTCTCAGGTGTGCAAAATAATCTAGCTAGAGTATTAGCCAGTTATCTGCTGAGCTATTTTCCCCCCTGGGTTTAAATAAATATTGTATATATTATGTTGATAGTGTCGGACCTTGCTCTCCAATAGTAACTCCATGTGAGTGTAGGTGGAGATTCATATATGCCGCATTCCTCTTATCACCATGCTATGGTACAGCTTACTCGTCGGGCTAAACGCAGATTGCCCGTCACATCCAGTTCTGCTGGTGTTTCCTCTATTTCTGCTGCATCTTCCAGCTCCAGTTCTGTTGCTGCTTCATGCTCCAGTTCTGTTGCTGCTTTCTCCTCCAGCACTTCTGTGACCACAACTTTGGGTAATCTCACTACTCCTTCACTTTCAACACCAAGTGGGAGTTGGAAGAAAGAAGAATCTTGTCAGTCAAAATATCGGTACACCCTAACTCGTCAGCCAGTTCAACAGCCTACTGTGACTTGTTTTGCCTTTTTTTTTTACTGACGAAGTATGGCAGCTTCTTGTCAACAACACTAACCAGTATGCAGCAGAACAGAGAAGCCACATTAGTTCTCCACATGTTCGTCCCTGGTATGATGTCACGGCAGTCCTATGCCTAGTGGCGCTACGGGATGTGGAGTAGCTTCCCACATAGTTGTATACATTAGCTGAGACGGCAGTCCTATGCCTAGTGGCGCTACGGGACGTGGAGTAGCTTCCCACGTAGTTGTATACATTAGCTATTAAAGGTCGCGGAAAAGAAAGGGAGATCCTACCCTCCAAGGGATGCATCGGGGAAAATGGTGGAGTTTGTGTGTCTCCTCCTAGCTAAGACGGCAGTCCTATGCCTAGCGGCGCTACGGGAGGTAGGGTGAGCACTGGTGCAAGCCAAGCTGCTCGACTGGTCCAGCGTATCCAATGGACACCTCAGTTGGACGCTTCGCTGCAATAAATTATTAATGAGGTTGGGCCCAGGTCATCAGAAAAGAGAGCGTCACCCCGAGTTAATCACGACGGTTGGTGCGATCGCAGCACGGTTTACAAGAATTCTGAAGAGACAGAAGGAAGAGCCATTAGACTCTCCGCCCCAGGCCGGGTCCATGGAGAGAGTTGCGGCAATCTCAAAATGAAATGTTGTTGAGGTACAGAGGAGAGACGAAAACTACATCGAAAAGAGAAGAAGCTACTTGTGCCTTCTTCAACATTTCATTTTAAGATTCGCAGCTGCCACCGCAGAAAATCACTCTCCCCACCATCTCGTCAGATGTGCTAAATATGCTGACAATGAAATCTCATTTGATAGGGAAGATGTTTGCTGATTAATTTCCATTTTTAATTGGTTCATCCATCTTTTTCTTGGACAGGCTGGAGGAAACCAGAGAAAAGTACACTACTGCATGAACCACCTTCTTCTTGGACAAGAATATTCAGCAGCAATATTTTTTACTCCACTATCTATCATCATTCAGCAGCAATATTTTTTACTCCACTATCTATCATCATTCAGCAGCAATATTTTTTACTCCACTATCTATCATCATTCAGCAGCAATATTTTTTACTCCACTATCTATCATCATTCAGCAGCAATATTTGTACTCCAGCATTCACTCACTCATATTTATTTAATTTAGACCGCATGAAACCCAATGTCTTGAGGGATAAGACGAAGGCAGTTTTGAGAATCGTTCGAGGATGCTCTGCAAGGGTATCTGGAAGAACAGTCCCATAGTGAGAAAGGTTGACGAGGAGATCAGGAGATTGTGGCAAGATGGCGAAAAGAGCTTCTGGCGACTCAACTGTTTTGTTTACGCAGGTTCAGTTGTGGAGTGCGTGGGACATGTACAGGAGTGCGCCGTGCGTGATGTGAAGAAGACCTTTGTAGATGACATCGGTCAAGTGCGGAAGCTGAAGTGGGGTGGTGGGTAAGGGACGCTCGACTGAATCTGTGATTGATACTCTCACGGTGTACTTCGGAGAGGCTATCCGCAATTTTCCCGGGGACCGTGGATAGAATGCACAGAGTGATCTGGGCCGTGTTCCACCACTCCATGTCGACCAACACAACCACCAGTCAGTTTTTCCCGCCAGGATCAGGCTCATGGTGCAAGCACAATCGGGCACTTGCTGATGAGGAACCACCCAAGCACACCCCTAAGCTACCTAAGGATCTGGCTCCCTTCATCAAGCCAGTATTTACCGAGCTATCCAAGCTTGGATGAAAGCGCAAATACCACCACCTACTCCCTCCCTCTCTCTTTCCTTTCCATCTCCCATCCTCCCTGCCACCTTCTTGATGTCCTCTCCTCTCCCTCCATTCTCGCATCCACGAAACTTTCCTACGACATCCCGGGATGTCCCTACTGAGAGTGACTGGGACCAGGGCAGGGTATAGGTATACACACTCTGGGCTAAGGCTATTCTAGGACTAGGGTATTCACTGGCTAGCGGCATACAAGTCACACTCATCAAGGCATTCCCAGGATAGTGCAAAGATCACGGGATCCCGAGATGACCTAGGAAAGGTGTGGTCATTCCTCGACATTCAACAGTATTGGTGATTTCTACTTTCTTTTTTGTGGGTGGATTTTTATTTTATTGTTTTCTTCCTTATTTTTATCTGGTCACCCGACTATATTTTTTTGACCGGCTTTTTTCAAAGCCAACCTTTTTTTGTTGAAAATCCACCAGGGGGCAGCCACACTATCAAACTAGACGGGATAAGAGCGAGGAGGGCAACTGCACCTCTGCTTCGCATGCCACGGATTATATTCAATTAAGGAATTAATAAGAAGGGCTTAGTTAGACCCCATGGGCCACAGTCCAAAAAATGTGAATGGGGGGGGGGGGGGGGGCGGGCTTCAACCTGAGGTGTTTGCATCTACGACAGCTGGGGTCCTGCTAAGTTTTTCTGCCGGAACGAGAGGAGGTGGCTTGCGTATCTGAAGTACCTGGGCGGGCTTCCAACACCACTGACTTCGGTACAGCTATCTCAACTCAACTTTAAGGGTTGTGAAAAGGCTTACATTTGACGCACTTCGCGCACAGTTGAGAGGATGACTGAAGGGAATTCTGATCATGAGGAATACTCCTCAGCGGCAGCAGACGGGCATGCCGACTCTAGGAAGAAGGCTGGTTACGGGCAGGTCGGCATCACTGTAGATATTGACGAGCAGGAGGATGAAGAAATTGGCTGTAATATCAAGGACCTGTATGAGTCAGTGGAATTAAAGCTGACGAAGGAAGTATGCAGAGCAATTCTGGTGAAGGGAAAGACAGTGAAAAGTGCCATTGTGAAGCAGTTGCCTGCTGGAGCCACGCTTCACCACATCACACTCAATATTGCTAAGCAGTCTTTCTTGATTCGGCTCGACCGGACTGGCATGAAGGGCGCTATCTTTAGTGACGATGTCACTTTCTCTCGCCTGGCGGCATGTTGTGCTTATACGAACATCAAGGAGAACATGGGGATTGTCCCTTCTCTCGGGAAATCCTTTGGGATGCCAGCAGAGATAGCCATTTACTGCACAATTGGGATGAAGTACCTTTATGCCCTGCTCCTGCTGAACAATGATCAAGTTCAGTCCCTCCAAATCGCTACGCTGTACATGGAGAAAGGCGGACTGGGGAAAGGGCAAACACAGTGGCAGGAGATAGTGCAGTACAATGGACTGTCTGCAAACAGGTCATCGAGAGCTCTCCTGACATACTGCCAGAGTGCTGAGAAGGACGAGATTGGTTCCCTTGATAGCACTGTCCTAAGGGCAATGGCCATGGAGTCAAACCAGCCAGGGATGCGGGCACAGCAGGAGCTGTCTTCGAGGAAGATGAGACTAGACTTGGCAGAGTCCATGGCCAGAGGTACCTGACACCTCAAACCCCTCCCCTGGTACTCCCTCCCTCCAGGAATCCACTTGTTAGAAGACCTGTTTGTAATAACCTTGTAGTGAGAGATTACTGCACCTCTATACCTGCAGGGCTACCAAGGAAAATAGAAAGTCTCTGCGATCTAGGGCATTGACATCTGAAGCAAGGCATGCCATGGAAGAAGGTTCGACTTACGATGCTGGTTGATTCTGAGACAGAACAGGTTCATCCTGCCACTCCAAGCACACCGATGCCGGCATCCTCAAGGGCGAAGCGGTCGGGACGCTTAGGGACCGCCTTGGATCCAGATGAGTTCAGGTATGTATTAACATATTTATATTCATTTTCTGTTGCAGCACCGATGATGCTAATAAATCAAGCCACCATTATCAGCAGATATGAGGTAGGTTTTATTAGAGATCAATTTTATATGGTTGATCATAATTGGATTATTTACAACTCTTAGGCTATGGTTGCAGGATGACCAGACTATATAGGCTGCAGGTGGAGGATGACCAATGAACGAAGTTTGGAAATCATGAACGAAGTTTGGCATTAATATATTTGTATAAGTACAAAGTTTGGTTTAACCAATGATGGGTCTGCCTCATTCTCTCAGTTCAATGGCTTATGCAACACACAGCTTTGTCAGTTGACTGAGAAGGAAGCTCGCTTCTGTACATCTTCACAGTGTGCTAGATGTCGACCCTAACGAAATTGTTGACGGCACCTGGTCGAAACGTGGGCACACAGATGGCTACGGTGTGGTGGTGGTGATCTCTCAGCTAATTTAAACGTTTAATATCATATGAAAGCCTATCTCATCTCTGCTCTATGCAACGACTTTTCTCATTAATGTCAGAGGATCTTTTGCGCAAGTGTTTAGGCAGCTACACACAGAATCAAAACGAGAGTTTTAATTCTAGTGTGAAGACCAAGTATATGAGTGGGACAGGTATCAGGCCTGCGTCGATTTCGGTGTGTTGAACTTCAATGTTGGGAGGAAGGTTGGCTATGGTAAGAGCATGTCTAAACTAGGTATTGAATCTAGTTGCCAGGTCATTTGAGTATTCCGATAAGTACAATTGCTAATGGGGAGAATCCACCACCACACACCCTTATCCCTCCTCATTTATGAGAAGGAGTCACTATGCAATGAACAGCTGCTGAAACAGTGAGAGTTGGGTGCCTCGCAAAACCAGAATGAAAGTTTCAACAACATTGTCTGGGAACGGTGCCTAAAGACGGTGTACTGTTTCTTGGTTAGTGTTGAGATTGCTGTCATCTAGCAGTGCTCACATACAATGGAGCCCACAGCTAACCTGTATGAATCATGAGCGGCTCTGTAGTAGTCAAGCTCTATTTGAGTCGAAACACAAGACAAGGATAAGTTTTTATAAAATTTTCAAGACGTGCAGTTTGTAGTACTCGTTATGATCGACTAATAGCCCGAATAACAGCCTCGCAAAGGTCGTTACTGGAACGTGGTTTACTTAACGGCTTACGGTCTGCACTGATAATGAGTGAGCGGCCACATTTGCTTACTGGGAACCACTCCCTACCCTCTTGAGAAAGGAGGTGCTCCTGAATCGATTTCCTTGCTGTAAGTTTAGACGTAGCATTGCACAGCACAGCTTTCCATTTGCTTACCGCATTGGAACTTATTGTCTCTAACTAAACACAATTGCTAAATGGCTCGTACTCACTGAAAAATAAAATGATATGATACTGGACCGACAGAGAATGGAGGAGTTCATCTGGGGAGCGAGTTGTAGGAGTTAGACTCAAGTCTCCTGAGACAGATTATGAAGGCGGAAGTCACTCAAGGGAGCTAGCGATGGCCTCTCAAACATTATTTGCAATGGACTTCTGAACTATGTTCATACACAGAATTTAGACATCCTTCACGGTAAAAAGCTCGTTTAGCCGAGGAAGAAACGATTCTTGCAACTGGCACGCTGTTGGTATCCTTCACGAGCAAGATGTATAACCGTTGGGTTTGTTGGAAAGTGGTTTGGAACTTCATAGGCCGTAGAAGAGGAGTTACCCGTGTTACGACTGGTGAAATGGCTAAAAATGCCTAGCTACAGAGCAGCAAGAAGATGTCAGTAACTATGACATGGTCATACTAGTAAACTCCTTGCATCAATTTTTAAAATAAATATGTTGCCTTGATGGTGAAGTTAATACGCATGCGCATAACTACTGCATAACTACTTACAACTGTATCGAGAACAGACATAGCAACGTGCAATATAGGTCTTAAGGATAGAGGATGTAACACCACTGGTTGTACTGGCTTTCTGGGGGGCCAAATAAACATGCATTGACATTATTACCTCCTCTCTACTACACTAACCATTTCAGGCCTTCCCGTTCAGTCATGGTCTGCGAGGCGTTGTGGAAGGCCCTGAGCTTGGCAACCAGGTCTATTGCATCAAATGCACCATTCACAGCCAGCGTCTTAGGGATGACGAGCAGGGAATTTGCAAATTCGGCCACAGCCAGCTGTTCTCGTGATGTCTTCACAAACAATCATGAATAAAGGGTTACAGAGGTAAGAGAGGAGGTAAGAGAGGAGGTAAGAGAGGAGGTAAGAGAGGAGGTAAGAGAGGAGGTAAGAGAGGAGGTAAGAGAGGAGGTAAGAGAGGAGGTAAGAGAGGAGGTAAGAGAGGAGGTAAGAGAGGAGGGAAGAGAGGAGGGAAGAGAGGAGGGAAGAGAGGAGGGAAGAGAGGAGGGAAGAGAGGAGGGAAGAGAGGAGGGAAGAGAGGAGGGAAGAGAGGAGGGAAGAGAGGAGGGAAGAGAGGAGGGAAGAGAGGAGGGAAGAGAGGAGGGAAGAGAGGAGGGAAGAGAGGAGGGAAGAGAGGAGGGAAGAGAGGAGGGAAGAGAGGAGGGAAGAGAGGAGGGAAGAGAGGAGGGAAGAGAGGAGGGAAGAGAGGAGGGAAGAGAGGAGGGAAGAGAGGAGGGAAGAGAGGAGGGAAGAGAGGAGGGAAGAGAGGAGGGAAGAGAGGAGGGAAGAGAGGAGGGAAGAGAGGAGGGAAGAGAGGAGGGAAGAGAGGAGGGAAGAGAGGAGGGAAGAGAGGAGGGAAGAGAGGAGGGAAGAGAGGAGGGAAGAGAGGAGGGAAGAGAGGAAGGAAGAGAGGAGGGGGAGGAGAGGTCAACACAGGTGGGCAGCACGTGAGGGACTTCCCAATATTATATAGTTGGTCATTCTCGCTAAAACCATGCTTGGATATCCCTAAAGATTCTTAGTAATCTGGATATGACCAAGGAGTATTTGTGGCAGTATTAGACATGTATGCACAAACGTACTATTGATGTAGCAAAGTTCTCTAAGTAGATGGACAATGCAGTTTCTACTGCCCCTCCTCCAGGGACCACGGCATTAGACTCCAGCACTCTCTTCACCACGCACAGGGCATCATGGATGGAGCGCTCCATCTCGTCCACCATGAAGTCATTGGCCCCACGCAAGATGATCGAGGATGAACTAAAAGCAGCTGGCCTGTGCAGGCAGGGAGTGATGAAGGGAAACAAAGAGAGAGAGAGGAGGGGTAACATAACAATAATAATGGAGAACTTGTGCCAGACACCAGTTTTAATCACACAAAATGCAACTTACTTTGATCAAGACTAGTTCATCATCACAAATACGTTCCTGCACAACTTTCTCAGCTGAGCCAAGGAAAGATGCTTCGAAGCTTTCCTCTCCCTCCAAATTGGCCATAGTGACCAACACGGCGCCACCCGAGCTATGCGCTTCAAGTCACCCTTCTTGCATCTCCGGATGGCCATGGCCCCTGCCTCAACAAAGTACTTGAGACACAGGTCATCAATCCCCCCAGTGGAGAGAATGACATTGGCTCCCGCTCCCGAAGAATGTGAGTTCAAGTGTATACACACGCATATAATATATTTCGTGTGGATCGTTTCTTTACGATTAGTATCAGCTCATCGCCAACATTTCAACCGAGTCATCAGGGCAAAGTAAAAATGAAAGCAACACAGTGTACATCCGCGTGGTTTCATGCAACCAGTGTAGGGAGTCAACATACATTCATCAAAGGATACCAGGAGGCCCGTTTGAGGTCCTCCTAACCCACATGCAAGTATCCCCTTCCTCTGCTGCACTAGGCCACCCGTCACCATGGAGACAAAGGTAACACCCACAAAATGGCAAAGCTCAACATGGGCTTCGCTTGCGATTCCCTCCCACAGAGAGCACGACCTTGGAGAGGATACACTTCAACAGGACGTCTGCAAGATATGTGATGGTACCTCCTTCCTTGGCCCACGAGCTACATGGGCAGTCGAGTCGAGTCGAGTCGAGGGCACCCCCCCCCCCCCGGAGACTGTTGTGATTGGGAAATCCTATTACCACCCCCCTACATCCTTATCCTTAAAAGTATCACTGCAACCGGACTGAAGGAGCATCCAGTTTCCTCTACTACCATCCGAAAACAGCCTGAACATCCCTCCCAACCATGTAGATAGATGCCAAGTACATGGGATGGCACACTGTCTCCAGCATGGGGAATGGTCAGAGCAAGAAGAGAGAACTGTGGATCATGAAGGCTGGTATATGGCCTTAGAGCAGTGGCATTACACATGGTCCAGTCTTCCCTACCTACAACCTTGGCCTGATCTAGGATGGCAGCAGGGGGGGGCAAGTAAATGAGGAATCAGTGGCCTTACCAACAATTATCACCACCATCTCCTGGGAAAAGCAGCCAGTTCAGATGAAGACCAGGGACCTCCCTTATGATCTTCTCCACAGTTGGATTGCGGGCCAGGTCGGTCCCCTTGTTAGACTCCACATGGGCCGAGGATGTGAGAGGAGCTGTACCCCACAACAGCATTCCATCCTAAAGGCCTTCAAAAGTATACGGCTCTCAAGACAAATTTTTATTCTAAAGGCCTTTGTCAATCCCAAAAAGTAGCATCCAGTTTTCCTCATAAAAGCATATATCCCAATGCTGCCACCATCACTCACCTGCAGTGAGTCAAAATTACAAGAGCCCACTTTGTACGACCAAGAAAAAAATACCCTCTGAAGTCAGCCTACACAAGACCATCCTAACTGTTGCAGATCAGTTTGGTTCATTTTGTCTGGAGAGCAGCATTAGTGCAGCTTGATCGAAATGCTGATTATAGTTTCAGCCAAGTACAAGACAAGTGTGCAATGCCTCCATTAATCTTTTCCCACGAGATTGGGTGATGTTGGTTCCATGCATGCTCTGAGATGGCCTCTAGTCAAATCCTCCGCTTCTTGACCACAGTTGCAAGGAATTCTAACACACCTGAGGTCATGGTAGTTTATAATCATCTCTGAACCTGGTAAGTAAACAAACCAAGACTACAACACACCTGATGTCAAGGGTTATGTATTACCTATGAAGTTGTTGCGAGCATTATTTTCAAAAACATACACTGGCAAAACCTTTTTACAACGAATATCGATACCAGCAATTTGTGCATTGGTAGAATGGAAGAAACAAACTCTTGATAACTAGATGCACTGCAGTCACTTCCGCTGGTTCTCATCTCAAAATTGTTCCATTTGAAAATGAATAAGGCAGTATGTGGGATATGAAAATAAAGAAAGTAGCACTTCGTCAGTAATTCGAAATTACCTATAATTTACCAACATGTTCGTTTTAATCGTTCTCAAATGAATTAATATTTGTCACTTCAACACGACTTTTTATTATTATTATCCTAAATCTAAATGTCCATGCAGTGGAATGCAAAAACAATAATATTTGACTAAAGTACATACCCAAAAATGACGGCATTCTAATAATTCAACTAGATTGCACCTCGTGCCCTGGCTTTTTGATAAGAGTCCTCATCCTTCTTCTCAGGGGCTACTTTGATCATATCGTCTATTCTAAGGATGGTTATGGCAGCCTCTGTTGCAAACTTGATGCTCTTCAGTTTGATGATCGCAGGCTCCAAGACACCAGCTTGATTGCTGTCTCTGATTTCTCCAGCCACAAGATCCAATCCATACCTGATGAAAATATATAAAACAGATATTATATAATAATTACATAGCCCAAATCAACCCCAAAAGGAACAGTCAGCCAGTGATCAATGCTCATCTCTTTACAAGCACAACATAAGGTGACGGCATGGAGTGTGTGCGGCATATTATAAACCAGTCTTTAGGCAGGGACACCTAGAAAGTGCCCATTATACTTCCTAACTTTTACAAGTGTTTATAACGTACCTGTAGATTGAGTTTCAAGTTAACCCTCTTACTGTCGCAGGCGCCATAGCATTGTAAAAATATATACGCATGCAAATGCAATAATTTTTATATTAAAAGATAGCTGAATTCAAACTCTCTATCTACACGACAATTTTTACAGCGGTTGGGCGGAGGAAAGTTGAAGAAATTATATTTAAAACACGAACGGTTTTCAGTCGGACGATATCAGCGATGGAGAAGAGACTGTCAATAGCTGAAGTTATTTTCCCAAGTGACTGGGGCAGCTTCGGACATCTCTGATGATGAATCAAGCGACGAAGAATGTGAAGGTATCCATTCCTACCTCGGAGAAAGATTTTTGGACCGTGGAGACGTGGAGTCTTTGGCTTCTCTGACAGTAGATATGCCACAAGACAATTTTGTTCATGCTGCCAGTGATCCTCTCCTATCTGAGGAAGAAGTCACTGGTGTGGAAGTGTTCTCAGGTGTGCAAAATAATCTAGCTAGAGTATTAGCCAGTTATCTGCTGAGCTATTTTCCCCCCTGGGTTTAAATAAATATTGTATATATTATGTTGATAGTGTCGGACCTTGCTCTCCAATAGTAACTCCATGTGAGTGTAGGTGGAGATTCATATATGCCGCATTCCTCTTATCACCATGCTATGGTACAGCTTACTCGTCGGGCTAAACGCAGATTGCCCGTCACATCCAGTTCTGCTGGTGTTTCCTCTATTTCTGCTGCATCTTCCAGCTCCAGTTCTGTTGCTGCTTCATGCTCCAGTTCTGTTGCTGCTTTCTCCTCCAGCACTTCTGTGACCACAACTTTGGGTAATCTCACTACTCCTTCACTTTCAACACCAAGTGGGAGTTGGAAGAAAGAAGAATCTTGTCAGTCAAAATATCGGTACACCCTAACTCGTCAGCCAGTTCAACAGCCTACTGTGACTTGTTTTGCCTTTTTTTTTTACTGACGAAGTATGGCAGCTTCTTGTCAACAACACTAACCAGTATGCAGCAGAACAGAGAAGCCACATTAGTTCTCCACATGTTCGTCCCTGGTATGATGTCACGGCAGTCCTATGCCTAGTGGCGCTACGGGATGTGGAGTAGCTTCCCACATAGTTGTATACATTAGCTGAGACGGCAGTCCTATGCCTAGTGGCGCTACGGGACGTGGAGTAGCTTCCCACGTAGTTGTATACATTAGCTATTAAAGGTCGCGGAAAAGAAAGGGAGATCCTACCCTCCAAGGGATGCATCGGGGAAAATGGTGGAGTTTGTGTGTCTCCTCCTAGCTAAGACGGCAGTCCTATGCCTAGCGGCGCTACGGGAGGTAGGGTGAGCACTGGTGCAAGCCAAGCTGCTCGACTGGTCCAGCGTATCCAATGGACACCTCAGTTGGACGCTTCGCTGCAATAAATTATTAATGAGGTTGGGCCCAGGTCATCAGAAAAGAGAGCGTCACCCCGAGTTAATCACGACGGTTGGTGCGATCGCAGCACGGTTTACAAGAATTCTGAAGAGACAGAAGGAAGAGCCATTAGACTCTCCGCCCCAGGCCGGGTCCATGGAGAGAGTTGCGGCAATCTCAAAATGAAATGTTGTTGAGGTACAGAGGAGAGACGAAAACTACATCGAAAAGAGAAGAAGCTACTTGTGCCTTCTTCAACATTTCATTTTAAGATTCGCAGCTGCCACCGCAGAAAATCACTCTCCCCACCATCTCGTCAGATGTGCTAAATATGCTGACAATGAAATCTCATTTGATAGGGAAGATGTTTGCTGATTAATTTCCATTTTTAATTGGTTCATCCATCTTTTTCTTGGACAGGCTGGAGGAAACCAGAGAAAAGTACACTACTGCATGAACCACCTTCTTCTTGGACAAGAATATTCAGCAGCAATATTTTTTACTCCACTATCTATCATCATTCAGCAGCAATATTTTTTACTCCACTATCTATCATCATTCAGCAGCAATATTTTTTACTCCACTATCTATCATCATTCAGCAGCAATATTTTTTACTCCACTATCTATCATCATTCAGCAGCAATATTTGTACTCCAGCATTCACTCACTCATATTTATTTAATTTAGACCGCATGAAACCCAATGTCTTGAGGGATAAGACGAAGGCAGTTTTGAGAATCGTTCGAGGATGCTCTGCAAGGGTATCTGGAAGAACAGTCCCATAGTGAGAAAGGTTGACGAGGAGATCAGGAGATTGTGGCAAGATGGCGAAAAGAGCTTCTGGCGACTCAACTGTTTTGTTTACGCAGGTTCAGTTGTGGAGTGCGTGGGACATGTACAGGAGTGCGCCGTGCGTGATGTGAAGAAGACCTTTGTAGATGACATCGGTCAAGTGCGGAAGCTGAAGTGGGGTGGTGGGTAAGGGACGCTCGACTGAATCTGTGATTGATACTCTCACGGTGTACTTCGGAGAGGCTATCCGCAATTTTCCCGGGGACCGTGGATAGAATGCACAGAGTGATCTGGGCCGTGTTCCACCACTCCATGTCGACCAACACAACCACCAGTCAGTTTTTCCCGCCAGGATCAGGCTCATGGTGCAAGCACAATCGGGCACTTGCTGATGAGGAACCACCCAAGCACACCCCTAAGCTACCTAAGGATCTGGCTCCCTTCATCAAGCCAGTATTTACCGAGCTATCCAAGCTTGGATGAAAGCGCAAATACCACCACCTACTCCCTCCCTCTCTCTTTCCTTTCCATCTCCCATCCTCCCTGCCACCTTCTTGATGTCCTCTCCTCTCCCTCCATTCTCGCATCCACGAAACTTTCCTACGACATCCCGGGATGTCCCTACTGAGAGTGACTGGGACCAGGGCAGGGTATAGGTATACACACTCTGGGCTAAGGCTATTCTAGGACTAGGGTATTCACTGGCTAGCGGCATACAAGTCACACTCATCAAGGCATTCCCAGGATAGTGCAAAGATCACGGGATCCCGAGATGACCTAGGAAAGGTGTGGTCATTCCTCGACATTCAACAGTATTGGTGATTTCTACTTTCTTTTTTGTGGGTGGATTTTTATTTTATTGTTTTCTTCCTTATTTTTATCTGGTCACCCGACTATATTTTTTTGACCGGCTTTTTTCAAAGCCAACCTTTTTTTGTTGAAAATCCACCAGGGGGCAGCCACACTATCAAACTAGACGGGATAAGAGCGAGGAGGGCAACTGCACCTCTGCTTCGCATGCCACGGATTATATTCAATTAAGGAATTAATAAGAAGGGCTTAGTTAGACCCCATGGGCCACAGTCCAAAAAATGTGAATGGGGGGGGGGGGGGGGGGGCGGGCTTCAACCTGAGGTGTTTGCATCTACGACAGCTGGGGTCCTGCTAAGTTTTTCTGCCGGAACGAGAGGAGGTGGCTTGCGTATCTGAAGTACCTGGGCGGGCTTCCAACACCACTGACTTCGGTACAGCTATCTCAACTCAACTTTAAGGGTTGTGAAAAGGCTTACATTTGACGCACTTCGCGCACAGTTGAGAGGATGACTGAAGGGAATTCTGATCATGAGGAATACTCCTCAGCGGCAGCAGACGGGCATGCCGACTCTAGGAAGAAGGCTGGTTACGGGCAGGTCGGCATCACTGTAGATATTGACGAGCAGGAGGATGAAGAAATTGGCTGTAATATCAAGGACCTGTATGAGTCAGTGGAATTAAAGCTGACGAAGGAAGTATGCAGAGCAATTCTGGTGAAGGGAAAGACAGTGAAAAGTGCCATTGTGAAGCAGTTGCCTGCTGGAGCCACGCTTCACCACATCACACTCAATATTGCTAAGCAGTCTTTCTTGATTCGGCTCGACCGGACTGGCATGAAGGGCGCTATCTTTAGTGACGATGTCACTTTCTCTCGCCTGGCGGCATGTTGTGCTTATACGAACATCAAGGAGAACATGGGGATTGTCCCTTCTCTCGGGAAATCCTTTGGGATGCCAGCAGAGATAGCCATTTACTGCACAATTGGGATGAAGTACCTTTATGCCCTGCTCCTGCTGAACAATGATCAAGTTCAGTCCCTCCAAATCGCTACGCTGTACATGGAGAAAGGCGGACTGGGGAAAGGGCAAACACAGTGGCAGGAGATAGTGCAGTACAATGGACTGTCTGCAAACAGGTCATCGAGAGCTCTCCTGACATACTGCCAGAGTGCTGAGAAGGACGAGATTGGTTCCCTTGATAGCACTGTCCTAAGGGCAATGGCCATGGAGTCAAACCAGCCAGGGATGCGGGCACAGCAGGAGCTGTCTTCGAGGAAGATGAGACTAGACTTGGCAGAGTCCATGGCCAGAGGTACCTGACACCTCAAACCCCTCCCCTGGTACTCCCTCCCTCCAGGAATCCACTTGTTAGAAGACCTGTTTGTAATAACCTTGTAGTGAGAGATTACTGCACCTCTATACCTGCAGGGCTACCAAGGAAAATAGAAAGTCTCTGCGATCTAGGGCATTGACATCTGAAGCAAGGCATGCCATGGAAGAAGGTTCGACTTACGATGCTGGTTGATTCTGAGACAGAACAGGTTCATCCTGCCACTCCAAGCACACCGATGCCGGCATCCTCAAGGGCGAAGCGGTCGGGACGCTTAGGGACCGCCTTGGATCCAGATGAGTTCAGGTATGTATTAACATATTTATATTCATTTTCTGTTGCAGCACCGATGATGCTAATAAATCAAGCCACCATTATCAGCAGATATGAGGTAGGTTTTATTAGAGATCAATTTTATATGGTTGATCATAATTGGATTATTTACAACTCTTAGGCTATGGTTGCAGGATGACCAGACTATATAGGCTGCAGGTGGAGGATGACCAATGAACGAAGTTTGGAAATCATGAACGAAGTTTGGCATTAATATATTTGTATAAGTACAAAGTTTGGTTTAACCAATGATGGGTCTGCCTCATTCTCTCAGTTCAATGGCTTATGCAACACACAGCTTTGTCAGTTGACTGAGAAGGAAGCTCGCTTCTGTACATCTTCACAGTGTGCTAGATGTCGACCCTAACGAAATTGTTGACGGCACCTGGTCGAAACGTGGGCACACAGATGGCTACGGTGTGGTGGTGGTGATCTCTCAGCTAATTTAAACGTTTAATATCATATGAAAGCCTATCTCATCTCTGCTCTATGCAACGACTTTTCTCATTAATGTCAGAGGATCTTTTGCGCAAGTGTTTAGGCAGCTACACACAGAATCAAAACGAGAGTTTTAATTCTAGTGTGAAGACCAAGTATATGAGTGGGACAGGTATCAGGCCTGCGTCGATTTCGGTGTGTTGAACTTCAATGTTGGGAGGAAGGTTGGCTATGGTAAGAGCATGTCTAAACTAGGTATTGAATCTAGTTGCCAGGTCATTTGAGTATTCCGATAAGTACAATTGCTAATGGGGAGAATCCACCACCACACACCCTTATCCCTCCTCATTTATGAGAAGGAGTCACTATGCAATGAACAGCTGCTGAAACAGTGAGAGTTGGGTGCCTCGCAAAACCAGAATGAAAGTTTCAACAACATTGTCTGGGAACGGTGCCTAAAGACGGTGTACTGTTTCTTGGTTAGTGTTGAGATTGCTGTCATCTAGCAGTGCTCACATACAATGGAGCCCACAGCTAACCTGTATGAATCATGAGCGGCTCTGTAGTAGTCAAGCTCTATTTGAGTCGAAACACAAGACAAGGATAAGTTTTTATAAAATTTTCAAGACGTGCAGTTTGTAGTACTCGTTATGATCGACTAATAGCCCGAATAACAGCCTCGCAAAGGTCGTTACTGGAACGTGGTTTACTTAACGGCTTACGGTCTGCACTGATAATGAGTGAGCGGCCACATTTGCTTACTGGGAACCACTCCCTACCCTCTTGAGAAAGGAGGTGCTCCTGAATCGATTTCCTTGCTGTAAGTTTAGACGTAGCATTGCACAGCACAGCTTTCCATTTGCTTACCGCATTGGAACTTATTGTCTCTAACTAAACACAATTGCTAAATGGCTCGTACTCACTGAAAAATAAAATGATATGATACTGGACCGACAGAGAATGGAGGAGTTCATCTGGGGAGCGAGTTGTAGGAGTTAGACTCAAGTCTCCTGAGACAGATTATGAAGGCGGAAGTCACTCAAGGGAGCTAGCGATGGCCTCTCAAACATTATTTGCAATGGACTTCTGAACTATGTTCATACACAGAATTTAGACATCCTTCACGGTAAAAAGCTCGTTTAGCCGAGGAAGAAACGATTCTTGCAACTGGCACGCTGTTGGTATCCTTCACGAGCAAGATGTATAACCGTTGGGTTTGTTGGAAAGTGGTTTGGAACTTCATAGGCCGTAGAAGAGGAGTTACCCGTGTTACGACTGGTGAAATGGCTAAAAATGCCTAGCTACAGAGCAGCAAGAAGATGTCAGTAACTATGACATGGTCATACTAGTAAACTCCTTGCATCAATTTTTAAAATAAATATGTTGCCTTGATGGTGAAGTTAATACGCATGCGCATAACTACTGCATAACTACTTACAACTGTATCGAGAACAGACATAGCAACGTGCAATATAGGTCTTAAGGATAGAGGATGTAACACCACTGGTTGTACTGGCTTTCTGGGGGGCCAAATAAACATGCATTGACATTATTACCTCCTCTCTACTACACTAACCATTTCAGGCCTTCCCGTTCAGTCATGGTCTGCGAGGCGTTGTGGAAGGCCCTGAGCTTGGCAACCAGGTCTATTGCATCAAATGCACCATTCACAGCCAGCGTCTTAGGGATGACGAGCAGGGAATTTGCAAATTCGGCCACAGCCAGCTGTTCTCGTGATGTCTTCACAAACAATCATGAATAAAGGGTTACAGAGGTAAGAGAGGAGGTAAGAGAGGAGGTAAGAGAGGAGGTAAGAGAGGAGGTAAGAGAGGAGGTAAGAGAGGAGGTAAGAGAGGAGGTAAGAGAGGAGGTAAGAGAGGAGGTAAGAGAGGAGGGAAGAGAGGAGGGAAGAGAGGAGGGAAGAGAGGAGGGAAGAGAGGAGGGAAGAGAGGAGGGAAGAGAGGAGGGAAGAGAGGAGGGAAGAGAGGAGGGAAGAGAGGAGGGAAGAGAGGAGGGAAGAGAGGAGGGAAGAGAGGAGGGAAGAGAGGAGGGAAGAGAGGAGGGAAGAGAGGAGGGAAGAGAGGAGGGAAGAGAGGAGGGAAGAGAGGAGGGAAGAGAGGAGGGAAGAGAGGAGGGAAGAGAGGAGGGAAGAGAGGAGGGAAGAGAGGAGGGAAGAGAGGAGGGAAGAGAGGAGGGAAGAGAGGAGGGAAGAGAGGAGGGAAGAGAGGAGGGAAGAGAGGAGGGAAGAGAGGAGGGAAGAGAGGAGGGAAGAGAGGAGGGAAGAGAGGAGGGAAGAGAGGAGGGAAGAGAGGAGGGAAGAGAGGAAGGAAGAGAGGAGGGGGAGGAGAGGTCAACACAGGTGGGCAGCACGTGAGGGACTTCCCAATATTATATAGTTGGTCATTCTCGCTAAAACCATGCTTGGATATCCCTAAAGATTCTTAGTAATCTGGATATGACCAAGGAGTATTTGTGGCAGTATTAGACATGTATGCACAAACGTACTATTGATGTAGCAAAGTTCTCTAAGTAGATGGACAATGCAGTTTCTACTGCCCCTCCTCCAGGGACCACGGCATTAGACTCCAGCACTCTCTTCACCACGCACAGGGCATCATGGATGGAGCGCTCCATCTCGTCCACCATGAAGTCATTGGCCCCACGCAAGATGATCGAGGATGAACTAAAAGCAGCTGGCCTGTGCAGGCAGGGAGTGATGAAGGGAAACAAAGAGAGAGAGAGGAGGGGTAACATAACAATAATAATGGAGAACTTGTGCCAGACACCAGTTTTAATCACACAAAATGCAACTTACTTTGATCAAGACTAGTTCATCATCACAAATACGTTCCTGCACAACTTTCTCAGCTGAGCCAAGGAAAGATGCTTCGAAGCTTTCCTCTCCCTCCAAATTGGCCATAGTGACCAACACGGCGCCACCCGAGCTATGCGCTTCAAGTCACCCTTCTTGCATCTCCGGATGGCCATGGCCCCTGCCTCAACAAAGTACTTGAGACACAGGTCATCAATCCCCCCAGTGGAGAGAATGACATTGGCTCCCGCTCCCGAAGAATGTGAGTTCAAGTGTATACACACGCATATAATATATTTCGTGTGGATCGTTTCTTTACGATTAGTATCAGCTCATCGCCAACATTTCAACCGAGTCATCAGGGCAAAGTAAAAATGAAAGCAACACAGTGTACATCCGCGTGGTTTCATGCAACCAGTGTAGGGAGTCAACATACATTCATCAAAGGATACCAGGAGGCCCGTTTGAGGTCCTCCTAACCCACATGCAAGTATCCCCTTCCTCTGCTGCACTAGGCCACCCGTCACCATGGAGACAAAGGTAACACCCACAAAATGGCAAAGCTCAACATGGGCTTCGCTTGCGATTCCCTCCCACAGAGAGCACGACCTTGGAGAGGATACACTTCAACAGGACGTCTGCAAGATATGTGATGGTACCTCCTTCCTTGGCCCACGAGCTACATGGGCAGTCGAGTCGAGTCGAGGGCACCCCCCCCCCCCCCCCCCCCCCCCCCCCGGAGACTGTTGTGATTGGGAAATCCTATTACCACCCCCCCTACATCCTTATCCTTAAAAGTATCACTGCAACCGGACTGAAGGAGCATCCAGTTTCCTCTACTACCATCCGAAAACAGCCTGAACATCCCTCCCAACCATGTAGATAGATGCCAAGTACATGGGATGGCACACTGTCTCCAGCATGGGGAATGGTCAGAGCAAGAAGAGAGAACTGTGGATCATGAAGGCTGGTATATGGCCTTAGAGCAGTGGCATTACACATGGTCCAGTCTTCCCTACCTACAACCTTGGCCTGATCTAGGATGGCAGCAGGGGGGGGCAAGTAAATGAGGAATCAGTGGCCTTACCAACAATTATCACCACCATCTCCTGGGAAAAGCAGCCAGTTCAGATGAAGACCAGGGACCTCCCTTATGATCTTCTCCACAGTTGGATTGCGGGCCAGGTCGGTCCCCTTGTTAGACTCCACATGGGCCGAGGATGTGAGAGGAGCTGTACCCCACAACAGCATTCCATCCTAAAGGCCTTCAAAAGTATACGGCTCTCAAGACAAATTTTTATTCTAAAGGCCTTTGTCAATCCCAAAAAGTAGCATCCAGTTTTCCTCATAAAAGCATATATCCCAATGCTGCCACCATCACTCACCTGCAGTGAGTCAAAATTACAAGAGCCCACTTTGTACGACCAAGAAAAAAATACCCTCTGAAGTCAGCCTACACAAGACCATCCTAACTGTTGCAGATCAGTTTGGTTCATTTTGTCTGGAGAGCAGCATTAGTGCAGCTTGATCGAAATGCTGATTATAGTTTCAGCCAAGTACAAGACAAGTGTGCAATGCCTCCATTAATCTTTTCCCACGAGATTGGGTGATGTTGGTTCCATGCATGCTCTGAGATGGCCTCTAGTCAAATCCTCCGCTTCTTGACCACAGTTGCAAGGAATTCTAACACACCTGAGGTCATGGTAGTTTATAATCATCTCTGAACCTGGTAAGTAAACAAACCAAGACTACAACACACCTGATGTCAAGGGTTATGTATTACCTATGAAGTTGTTGCGAGCATTATTTTCAAAAACATACACTGGCAAAACCTTTTTACAACGAATATCGATACCAGCAATTTGTGCATTGGTAGAATGGAAGAAACAAACTCTTGATAACTAGATGCACTGCAGTCACTTCCGCTGGTTCTCATCTCAAAATTGTTCCATTTGAAAATGAATAAGGCAGTATGTGGGATATGAAAATAAAGAAAGTAGCACTTCGTCAGTAATTCGAAATTACCTATAATTTACCAACATGTTCGTTTTAATCGTTCTCAAATGAATTAATATTTGTCACTTCAACACGACTTTTTATTATTATTATCCTAAATCTAAATGTCCATGCAGTGGAATGCAAAAACAATAATATTTGACTAAAGTACATACCCAAAAATGACGGCATTCTAATAATTCAACTAGATTGCACCTCGTGCCCTGGCTTTTTGATAAGAGTCCTCATCCTTCTTCTCAGGGGCTACTTTGATCATATCGTCTATTCTAAGGATGGTTATGGCAGCCTCTGTTGCAAACTTGATGCTCTTCAGTTTGATGATCGCAGGCTCCAAGACACCAGCTTGATTGCTGTCTCTGATTTCTCCAGCCACAAGATCCAATCCATACCTGATGAAAATATATAAAACAGATATTATATAATAATTACATAGCCCAAATCAACCCCAAAAGGAACAGTCAGCCAGTGATCAATGCTCATCTCTTTACAAGCACAACATAAGGTGACGGCATGGAGTGTGTGCGGCATATTATAAACCAGTCTTTAGGCAGGGACACCTAGAAAGTGCCCATTATACTTCCTAACTTTTACAAGTGTTTATAACGTACCTGTAGATTGAGTTTCAAGTTAACCCTCTTACTGTCGCAGGCGCCATAGCATTGTAAAAATATATACGCATGCAAATGCAATAATTTTTATATTAAAAGATAGCTGAATTCAAACTCTCTATCTACACGACAATTTTTACAGCGGTTGGGCGGAGGAAAGTTGAAGAAATTATATTTAAAACACGAACGGTTTTCAGTCGGACGATATCAGCGATGGAGAAGAGACTGTCAATAGCTGAAGTTATTTTCCCAAGTGACTGGGGCAGCTTCGGACATCTCTGATGATGAATCAAGCGACGAAGAATGTGAAGGTATCCATTCCTACCTCGGAGAAAGATTTTTGGACCGTGGAGACGTGGAGTCTTTGGCTTCTCTGACAGTAGATATGCCACAAGACAATTTTGTTCATGCTGCCAGTGATCCTCTCCTATCTGAGGAAGAAGTCACTGGTGTGGAAGTGTTCTCAGGTGTGCAAAATAATCTAGCTAGAGTATTAGCCAGTTATCTGCTGAGCTATTTTCCCCCCTGGGTTTAAATAAATATTGTATATATTATGTTGATAGTGTCGGACCTTGCTCTCCAATAGTAACTCCATGTGAGTGTAGGTGGAGATTCATATATGCCGCATTCCTCTTATCACCATGCTATGGTACAGCTTACTCGTCGGGCTAAACGCAGATTGCCCGTCACATCCAGTTCTGCTGGTGTTTCCTCTATTTCTGCTGCATCTTCCAGCTCCAGTTCTGTTGCTGCTTCATGCTCCAGTTCTGTTGCTGCTTTCTCCTCCAGCACTTCTGTGACCACAACTTTGGGTAATCTCACTACTCCTTCACTTTCAACACCAAGTGGGAGTTGGAAGAAAGAAGAATCTTGTCAGTCAAAATATCGGTACACCCTAACTCGTCAGCCAGTTCAACAGCCTACTGTGACTTGTTTTGCCTTTTTTTTTTACTGACGAAGTATGGCAGCTTCTTGTCAACAACACTAACCAGTATGCAGCAGAACAGAGAAGCCACATTAGTTCTCCACATGTTCGTCCCTGGTATGATGTCACGGCAGTCCTATGCCTAGTGGCGCTACGGGATGTGGAGTAGCTTCCCACATAGTTGTATACATTAGCTGAGACGGCAGTCCTATGCCTAGTGGCGCTACGGGACGTGGAGTAGCTTCCCACGTAGTTGTATACATTAGCTATTAAAGGTCGCGGAAAAGAAAGGGAGATCCTACCCTCCAAGGGATGCATCGGGGAAAATGGTGGAGTTTGTGTGTCTCCTCCTAGCTAAGACGGCAGTCCTATGCCTAGCGGCGCTACGGGAGGTAGGGTGAGCACTGGTGCAAGCCAAGCTGCTCGACTGGTCCAGCGTATCCAATGGACACCTCAGTTGGACGCTTCGCTGCAATAAATTATTAATGAGGTTGGGCCCAGGTCATCAGAAAAGAGAGCGTCACCCCGAGTTAATCACGACGGTTGGTGCGATCGCAGCACGGTTTACAAGAATTCTGAAGAGACAGAAGGAAGAGCCATTAGACTCTCCGCCCCAGGCCGGGTCCATGGAGAGAGTTGCGGCAATCTCAAAATGAAATGTTGTTGAGGTACAGAGGAGAGACGAAAACTACATCGAAAAGAGAAGAAGCTACTTGTGCCTTCTTCAACATTTCATTTTAAGATTCGCAGCTGCCACCGCAGAAAATCACTCTCCCCACCATCTCGTCAGATGTGCTAAATATGCTGACAATGAAATCTCATTTGATAGGGAAGATGTTTGCTGATTAATTTCCATTTTTAATTGGTTCATCCATCTTTTTCTTGGACAGGCTGGAGGAAACCAGAGAAAAGTACACTACTGCATGAACCACCTTCTTCTTGGACAAGAATATTCAGCAGCAATATTTTTTACTCCACTATCTATCATCATTCAGCAGCAATATTTTTTACTCCACTATCTATCATCATTCAGCAGCAATATTTTTTACTCCACTATCTATCATCATTCAGCAGCAATATTTTTTACTCCACTATCTATCATCATTCAGCAGCAATATTTGTACTCCAGCATTCACTCACTCATATTTATTTAATTTAGACCGCATGAAACCCAATGTCTTGAGGGATAAGACGAAGGCAGTTTTGAGAATCGTTCGAGGATGCTCTGCAAGGGTATCTGGAAGAACAGTCCCATAGTGAGAAAGGTTGACGAGGAGATCAGGAGATTGTGGCAAGATGGCGAAAAGAGCTTCTGGCGACTCAACTGTTTTGTTTACGCAGGTTCAGTTGTGGAGTGCGTGGGACATGTACAGGAGTGCGCCGTGCGTGATGTGAAGAAGACCTTTGTAGATGACATCGGTCAAGTGCGGAAGCTGAAGTGGGGTGGTGGGTAAGGGACGCTCGACTGAATCTGTGATTGATACTCTCACGGTGTACTTCGGAGAGGCTATCCGCAATTTTCCCGGGGACCGTGGATAGAATGCACAGAGTGATCTGGGCCGTGTTCCACCACTCCATGTCGACCAACACAACCACCAGTCAGTTTTTCCCGCCAGGATCAGGCTCATGGTGCAAGCACAATCGGGCACTTGCTGATGAGGAACCACCCAAGCACACCCCTAAGCTACCTAAGGATCTGGCTCCCTTCATCAAGCCAGTATTTACCGAGCTATCCAAGCTTGGATGAAAGCGCAAATACCACCACCTACTCCCTCCCTCTCTCTTTCCTTTCCATCTCCCATCCTCCCTGCCACCTTCTTGATGTCCTCTCCTCTCCCTCCATTCTCGCATCCACGAAACTTTCCTACGACATCCCGGGATGTCCCTACTGAGAGTGACTGGGACCAGGGCAGGGTATAGGTATACACACTCTGGGCTAAGGCTATTCTAGGACTAGGGTATTCACTGGCTAGCGGCATACAAGTCACACTCATCAAGGCATTCCCAGGATAGTGCAAAGATCACGGGATCCCGAGATGACCTAGGAAAGGTGTGGTCATTCCTCGACATTCAACAGTATTGGTGATTTCTACTTTCTTTTTTGTGGGTGGATTTTTATTTTATTGTTTTCTTCCTTATTTTTATCTGGTCACCCGACTATATTTTTTTGACCGGCTTTTTTCAAAGCCAACCTTTTTTTGTTGAAAATCCACCAGGGGGCAGCCACACTATCAAACTAGACGGGATAAGAGCGAGGAGGGCAACTGCACCTCTGCTTCGCATGCCACGGATTATATTCAATTAAGGAATTAATAAGAAGGGCTTAGTTAGACCCCATGGGCCACAGTCCAAAAAATGTGAATGGGGGGGGGGGGGGGGGGGCGGGCTTCAACCTGAGGTGTTTGCATCTACGACAGCTGGGGTCCTGCTAAGTTTTTCTGCCGGAACGAGAGGAGGTGGCTTGCGTATCTGAAGTACCTGGGCGGGCTTCCAACACCACTGACTTCGGTACAGCTATCTCAACTCAACTTTAAGGGTTGTGAAAAGGCTTACATTTGACGCACTTCGCGCACAGTTGAGAGGATGACTGAAGGGAATTCTGATCATGAGGAATACTCCTCAGCGGCAGCAGACGGGCATGCCGACTCTAGGAAGAAGGCTGGTTACGGGCAGGTCGGCATCACTGTAGATATTGACGAGCAGGAGGATGAAGAAATTGGCTGTAATATCAAGGACCTGTATGAGTCAGTGGAATTAAAGCTGACGAAGGAAGTATGCAGAGCAATTCTGGTGAAGGGAAAGACAGTGAAAAGTGCCATTGTGAAGCAGTTGCCTGCTGGAGCCACGCTTCACCACATCACACTCAATATTGCTAAGCAGTCTTTCTTGATTCGGCTCGACCGGACTGGCATGAAGGGCGCTATCTTTAGTGACGATGTCACTTTCTCTCGCCTGGCGGCATGTTGTGCTTATACGAACATCAAGGAGAACATGGGGATTGTCCCTTCTCTCGGGAAATCCTTTGGGATGCCAGCAGAGATAGCCATTTACTGCACAATTGGGATGAAGTACCTTTATGCCCTGCTCCTGCTGAACAATGATCAAGTTCAGTCCCTCCAAATCGCTACGCTGTACATGGAGAAAGGCGGACTGGGGAAAGGGCAAACACAGTGGCAGGAGATAGTGCAGTACAATGGACTGTCTGCAAACAGGTCATCGAGAGCTCTCCTGACATACTGCCAGAGTGCTGAGAAGGACGAGATTGGTTCCCTTGATAGCACTGTCCTAAGGGCAATGGCCATGGAGTCAAACCAGCCAGGGATGCGGGCACAGCAGGAGCTGTCTTCGAGGAAGATGAGACTAGACTTGGCAGAGTCCATGGCCAGAGGTACCTGACACCTCAAACCCCTCCCCTGGTACTCCCTCCCTCCAGGAATCCACTTGTTAGAAGACCTGTTTGTAATAACCTTGTAGTGAGAGATTACTGCACCTCTATACCTGCAGGGCTACCAAGGAAAATAGAAAGTCTCTGCGATCTAGGGCATTGACATCTGAAGCAAGGCATGCCATGGAAGAAGGTTCGACTTACGATGCTGGTTGATTCTGAGACAGAACAGGTTCATCCTGCCACTCCAAGCACACCGATGCCGGCATCCTCAAGGGCGAAGCGGTCGGGACGCTTAGGGACCGCCTTGGATCCAGATGAGTTCAGGTATGTATTAACATATTTATATTCATTTTCTGTTGCAGCACCGATGATGCTAATAAATCAAGCCACCATTATCAGCAGATATGAGGTAGGTTTTATTAGAGATCAATTTTATATGGTTGATCATAATTGGATTATTTACAACTCTTAGGCTATGGTTGCAGGATGACCAGACTATATAGGCTGCAGGTGGAGGATGACCAATGAACGAAGTTTGGAAATCATGAACGAAGTTTGGCATTAATATATTTGTATAAGTACAAAGTTTGGTTTAACCAATGATGGGTCTGCCTCATTCTCTCAGTTCAATGGCTTATGCAACACACAGCTTTGTCAGTTGACTGAGAAGGAAGCTCGCTTCTGTACATCTTCACAGTGTGCTAGATGTCGACCCTAACGAAATTGTTGACGGCACCTGGTCGAAACGTGGGCACACAGATGGCTACGGTGTGGTGGTGGTGATCTCTCAGCTAATTTAAACGTTTAATATCATATGAAAGCCTATCTCATCTCTGCTCTATGCAACGACTTTTCTCATTAATGTCAGAGGATCTTTTGCGCAAGTGTTTAGGCAGCTACACACAGAATCAAAACAAGAGTTTTAATTCTAGTGTGAAGACCAAGTATATGAGTGGGACAGGTATCAGGCCTGCGTCGATTTCGGTGTGTTGAACTTCAATGTTGGGAGGAAGGTTGGCTATGGTAAGAGCATGTCTAAACTAGGTATTGAATCTAGTTGCCAGGTCATTTGAGTATTCCGATAAGTACAATTGCTAATGGGGAGAATCCACCACCACACACCCTTATCCCTCCTCATTTATGAGAAGGAGTCACTATGCAATGAACAGCTGCTGAAACAGTGAGAGTTGGGTGCCTCGCAAAACCAGAATGAAAGTTTCAACAACATTGTCTGGGAACGGTGCCTAAAGACGGTGTACTGTTTCTTGGTTAGTGTTGAGATTGCTGTCATCTAGCAGTGCTCACATACAATGGAGCCCACAGCTAACCTGTATGAATCATGAGCGGCTCTGTAGTAGTCAAGCTCTATTTGAGTCGAAACACAAGACAAGGATAAGTTTTTATAAAATTTTCAAGACGTGCAGTTTGTAGTACTCGTTATGATCGACTAATAGCCCGAATAACAGCCTCGCAAAGGTCGTTACTGGAACGTGGTTTACTTAACGGCTTACGGTCTGCACTGATAATGAGTGAGCGGCCACATTTGCTTACTGGGAACCACTCCCTACCCTCTTGAGAAAGGAGGTGCTCCTGAATCGATTTCCTTGCTGTAAGTTTAGACGTAGCATTGCACAGCACAGCTTTCCATTTGCTTACCGCATTGGAACTTATTGTCTCTAACTAAACACAATTGCTAAATGGCTCGTACTCACTGAAAAATAAAATGATATGATACTGGACCGACAGAGAATGGAGGAGTTCATCTGGGGAGCGAGTTGTAGGAGTTAGACTCAAGTCTCCTGAGACAGATTATGAAGGCGGAAGTCACTCAAGGGAGCTAGCGATGGCCTCTCAAACATTATTTGCAATGGACTTCTGAACTATGTTCATACACAGAATTTAGACATCCTTCACGGTAAAAAGCTCGTTTAGCCGAGGAAGAAACGATTCTTGCAACTGGCACGCTGTTGGTATCCTTCACGAGCAAGATGTATAACCGTTGGGTTTGTTGGAAAGTGGTTTGGAACTTCATAGGCCGTAGAAGAGGAGTTACCCGTGTTACGACTGGTGAAATGGCTAAAAATGCCTAGCTACAGAGCAGCAAGAAGATGTCAGTAACTATGACATGGTCATACTAGTAAACTCCTTGCATCAATTTTTAAAATAAATATGTTGCCTTGATGGTGAAGTTAATACGCATGCGCATAACTACTGCATAACTACTTACAACTGTATCGAGAACAGACATAGCAACGTGCAATATAGGTCTTAAGGATAGAGGATGTAACACCACTGGTTGTACTGGCTTTCTGGGGGGCCAAATAAACATGCATTGACATTATTACCTCCTCTCTACTACACTAACCATTTCAGGCCTTCCCGTTCAGTCATGGTCTGCGAGGCGTTGTGGAAGGCCCTGAGCTTGGAAACCAGGTCTATTGCATCAAATGCACCATTCACAGCCAGCGTCTTAGGGATGACGAGCAGGGAATTTGCAAATTCGGCCACAGCCAGCTGTTCTCGTGATGTCTTCACAAACAATCATGAATAAAGGGTTACAGAGGTAAGAGAGGAGGTAAGAGAGGAGGTAAGAGAGGAGGTAAGAGAGGAGGTAAGAGAGGAGGTAAGAGAGGAGGTAAGAGAGGAGGTAAGAGAGGAGGTAAGAGAGGAGGTAAGAGAGGAGGTAAGAGAGGAGGTAAGAGAGGAGGTAAGAGAGGAGGGAAGAGAGGAGGGAAGAGAGGAGGGAAGAGAGGAGGGAAGAGAGGAGGGAAGAGAGGAGGGAAGAGAGGAGGGAAGAGAGGAGGGAAGAGAGGAGGGAAGAGAGGAGGGAAGAGAGGAGGGAAGAGAGGAGGGAAGAGAGGAGGGAAGAGAGGAGGGAAGAGAGGAGGGAAGAGAGGAGGGAAGAGAGGAGGGAAGAGAGGAGGGAAGAGAGGAGGGAAGAGAGGAGGGAAGAGAGGAGGGAAGAGAGGAGGGAAGAGAGGAGGGAAGAGAGGAGGGAAGAGAGGAGGGAAGAGAGGAGGGAAGAGAGGAGGGAAGAGAGGAGGGAAGAGAGGAGGGAAGAGAGGAGGGAAGAGAGGAGGGAAGAGAGGAGGGAAGAGAGGAGGGAAGAGAGGAGGGAAGAGAGGAGGGAAGAGAGGAGGGAAGAGAGGAGGGAAGAGAGGAGGGAAGAGAGGAAGGAAGAGAGGAGGGGGAGGAGAGGTCAACACAGGTGGGCAGCACGTGAGGGACTTCCCAATATTATATAGTTGGTCATTCTCGCTAAAACCATGCTTGGATATCCCTAAAGATTCTTAGTAATCTGGATATGACCAAGGAGTATTTGTGGCAGTATTAGACATGTATGCACAAACGTACTATTGATGTAGCAAAGTTCTCTAAGTAGATGGACAATGCAGTTTCTACTGCCCCTCCTCCAGGGACCACGGCATTAGACTCCAGCACTCTCTTCACCACGCACAGGGCATCATGGATGGAGCGCTCCATCTCGTCCACCATGAAGTCATTGGCCCCACGCAAGATGATCGAGGATGAACTAAAAGCAGCTGGCCTGTGCAGGCAGGGAGTGATGAAGGGAAACAAAGAGAGAGAGAGGAGGGGTAACATAACAATAATAATGGAGAACTTGTGCCAGACACCAGTTTTAATCACACAAAATGCAACTTACTTTGATCAAGACTAGTTCATCATCACAAATACGTTCCTGCACAACTTTCTCAGCTGAGCCAAGGAAAGATGCTTCGAAGCTTTCCTCTCCCTCCAAATTGGCCATAGTGACCAACACGGCGCCACCCGAGCTATGCGCTTCAAGTCACCCTTCTTGCATCTCCGGATGGCCATGGCCCCTGCCTCAACAAAGTACTTGAGACACAGGTCATCAATCCCCCCAGTGGAGAGAATGACATTGGCTCCCGCTCCCGAAGAATGTGAGTTCAAGTGTATACACACGCATATAATATATTTCGTGTGGATCGTTTCTTTACGATTAGTATCAGCTCATCGCCAACATTTCAACCGAGTCATCAGGGCAAAGTAAAAATGAAAGCAACACAGTGTACATCCGCGTGGTTTCATGCAACCAGTGTAGGGAGTCAACATACATTCATCAAAGGATACCAGGAGGCCCGTTTGAGGTCCTCCTAACCCACATGCAAGTATCCCCTTCCTCTGCTGCACTAGGCCACCCGTCACCATGGAGACAAAGGTAACACCCACAAAATGGCAAAGCTCAACATGGGCTTCGCTTGCGATTCCCTCCCACAGAGAGCACGACCTTGGAGAGGATACACTTCAACAGGACGTCTGCAAGATATGTGATGGTACCTCCTTCCTTGGCCCACGAGCTACATGGGCAGTCGAGTCGAGTCGAGTCGAGGGCACCCCCCCCCCCCCCCCCCGGAGACTGTTGTGATTGGGAAATCCTATTACCACCCCCCCTACATCCTTATCCTTAAAAGTATCACTGCAACCGGACTGAAGGAGCATCCAGTTTCCTCTACTACCATCCGAAAACAGCCTGAACATCCCTCCCAACCATGTAGATAGATGCCAAGTACATGGGATGGCACACTGTCTCCAGCATGGGGAATGGTCAGAGCAAGAAGAGAGAACTGTGGATCATGAAGGCTGGTATATGGCCTTAGAGCAGTGGCATTACACATGGTCCAGTCTTCCCTACCTACAACCTTGGCCTGATCTAGGATGGCAGCAGGGGGGGGCAAGTAAATGAGGAATCAGTGGCCTTACCAACAATTATCACCACCATCTCCTGGGAAAAGCAGCCAGTTCAGATGAAGACCAGGGACCTCCCTTATGATCTTCTCCACAGTTGGATTGCGGGCCAGGTCGGTCCCCTTGTTAGACTCCACATGGGCCGAGGATGTGAGAGGAGCTGTACCCCACAACAGCATTCCATCCTAAAGGCCTTCAAAAGTATACGGCTCTCAAGACAAATTTTTATTCTAAAGGCCTTTGTCAATCCCAAAAAGTAGCATCCAGTTTTCCTCATAAAAGCATATATCCCAATGCTGCCACCATCACTCACCTGCAGTGAGTCAAAATTACAAGAGCCCACTTTGTACGACCAAGAAAAAAATACCCTCTGAAGTCAGCCTACACAAGACCATCCTAACTGTTGCAGATCAGTTTGGTTCATTTTGTCTGGAGAGCAGCATTAGTGCAGCTTGATCGAAATGCTGATTATAGTTTCAGCCAAGTACAAGACAAGTGTGCAATGCCTCCATAATCTTTTCCCACGAGATTGGGTGATGTTGGTTCCATGTATGCTCTGAGATGGCCTCTAGTCAAATCCTCCGCTTCTTGACCACAGTTGCAAGGAATTCTAACACACCTGAGGTCATGGTAGTTTATAATCATCTCTGAACCTGGTAAGTAAACAAACCAAGACTACAACACACCTGATGTCAAGGGTTATGTATTACCTATGAAGTTGTTGCGAGCATTATTTTCAAAAACATACACTGGCAAAACCTTTTTACAACGAATATCGATACCAGCAATTTGTGCATTGGTAGAATGGAAGAAACAAACTCTTGATAACTAGATGCACTGCAGTCACTTCCGCTGGTTCTCATCTCAAAATTGTTCCATTTGAAAATGAATAAGGCAGTATGTGGGATATGAAAATAAAGAAAGTAGCACTTCGTCAGTAATTCGAAATTACCTATAATTTACCAACATGTTCGTTTTAATCGTTCTCAAATGAATTAATATTTGTCACTTCAACACGACTTTTTATTATTATTATCCTAAATCTAAATGTCCATGCAGTGGAATGCAAAAACAATAATATTTGACTAAAGTACATACCCAAAAATGACGGCATTCTAATAATTCAACTAGATTGCACCTCGTGCCCTGGCTTTTTGATAAGAGTCCTCATCCTTCTTCTCAGGGGCTACTTTGATCATATCGTCTATTCTAAGGATGGTTATGGCAGCCTCTGTTGCAAACTTGATGCTCTTCAGTTTGATGATCGCAGGCTCCAAGACACCAGCTTGATTGCTGTCTCTGATTTCTCCAGCCACAAGATCCAATCCATACCTGATGAAAATATATAAAACAGATATTATATAATAATTACATAGCCCAAATCAACCCCAAAAGGAACAGTCAGCCAGTGATCAATGCTCATCTCTTTACAAGCACAACATAAGGTGACGGCATGGAGTGTGTGCGGCATATTATAAACCAGTCTTTAGGCAGGGACACCTAGAAAGTGCCCATTATACTTCCTAACTTTTACAAGTGTTTATAACGTACCTGTAGATTGAGTTTCAAGTTAACCCTCTTACTGTCGCAGGCGCCATAGCATTGTAAAAATATATACGCATGCAAATGCAATAATTTTTATATTAAAAGATAGCTGAATTCAAACTCTCTATCTACACGACAATTTTTACAGCGGTTGGGCGGAGGAAAGTTGAAGAAATTATATTTAAAACACGAACGGTTTTCAGTCGGACGATATCAGCGATGGAGAAGAGACTGTCAATAGCTGAAGTTATTTTCCCAAGTGACTGGGGCAGCTTCGGACATCTCTGATGATGAATCAAGCGACGAAGAATGTGAAGGTATCCATTCCTACCTCGGAGAAAGATTTTTGGACCGTGGAGACGTGGAGTCTTTGGCTTCTCTGACAGTAGATATGCCACAAGACAATTTTGTTCATGCTGCCAGTGATCCTCTCCTATCTGAGGAAGAAGTCACTGGTGTGGAAGTGTTCTCAGGTGTGCAAAATAATCTAGCTAGAGTATTAGCCAGTTATCTGCTGAGCTATTTTCCCCCCTGGGTTTAAATAAATATTGTATATATTATGTTGATAGTGTCGGACCTTGCTCTCCAATAGTAACTCCATGTGAGTGTAGGTGGAGATTCATATATGCCGCATTCCTCTTATCACCATGCTATGGTACAGCTTACTCGTCGGGCTAAACGCAGATTGCCCGTCACATCCAGTTCTGCTGGTGTTTCCTCTATTTCTGCTGCATCTTCCAGCTCCAGTTCTGTTGCTGCTTCATGCTCCAGTTCTGTTGCTGCTTTCTCCTCCAGCACTTCTGTGACCACAACTTTGGGTAATCTCACTACTCCTTCACTTTCAACACCAAGTGGGAGTTGGAAGAAAGAAGAATCTTGTCAGTCAAAATATCGGTACACCCTAACTCGTCAGCCAGTTCAACAGCCTACTGTGACTTGTTTTGCCTTTTTTTTTTACTGACGAAGTATGGCAGCTTCTTGTCAACAACACTAACCAGTATGCAGCAGAACAGAGAAGCCACATTAGTTCTCCACATGTTCGTCCCTGGTATGATGTCACGGCAGTCCTATGCCTAGTGGCGCTACGGGATGTGGAGTAGCTTCCCACATAGTTGTATACATTAGCTGAGACGGCAGTCCTATGCCTAGTGGCGCTACGGGACGTGGAGTAGCTTCCCACGTAGTTGTATACATTAGCTATTAAAGGTCGCGGAAAAGAAAGGGAGATCCTACCCTCCAAGGGATGCATCGGGGAAAATGGTGGAGTTTGTGCGTCTCCTCCTAGCTAAGACGGCAGTCCTATGCCTAGCGGCGCTACGGGAGGTAGGGTGAGCACTGGTGCAAGCCAAGCTGCTCGACTGGTCCAGCGTATCCAATGGACACCTCAGTTGGACGCTTCGCTGCAATAAATTATTAATGAGGTTGGGCCCAGGTCATCAGAAAAGAGAGCGTCACCCCGAGTTAATCACGACGGTTGGTGCGATCGCAGCACGGTTTACAAGAATTCTGAAGAGACAGAAGGAAGAGCCATTAGACTCTCCGCCCCAGGCCGGGTCCATGGAGAGAGTTGCGGCAATCTCAAAATGAAATGTTGTTGAGGTACAGAGGAGAGACGAAAACTACATCGAAAAGAGAAGAAGCTACTTGTGCCTTCTTCAACATTTCATTTTAAGATTCGCAGCTGCCACCGCAGAAAATCACTCTCCCCACCATCTCGTCAGATGTGCTAAATATGCTGACAATGAAATCTCATTTGATAGGGAAGATGTTTGCTGATTAATTTCCATTTTTAATTGGTTCATCCATCTTTTTCTTGGACAGGCTGGAGGAAACCAGAGAAAAGTACACTACTGCATGAACCACCTTCTTCTTGGACAAGAATATTCAGCAGCAATATTTTTTACTCCACTATCTATCATCATTCAGCAGCAATATTTTTTACTCCACTATCTATCATCATTCAGCAGCAATATTTTTTACTCCACTATCTATCATCATTCAGCAGCAATATTTTTTACTCCACTATCTATCATCATTCAGCAGCAATATTTGTACTCCAGCATTCACTCACTCATATTTATTTAATTTAGACCGCATGAAACCCAATGTCTTGAGGGATAAGACGAAGGCAGTTTTGAGAATCGTTCGAGGATGCTCTGCAAGGGTATCTGGAAGAACAGTCCCATAGTGAGAAAGGTTGACGAGGAGATCAGGAGATTGTGGCAAGATGGCGAAAAGAGCTTCTGGCGACTCAACTGTTTTGTTTACGCAGGTTCAGTTGTGGAGTGCGTGGGACATGTACAGGAGTGCGCCGTGCGTGATGTGAAGAAGACCTTTGTAGATGACATCGGTCAAGTGCGGAAGCTGAAGTGGGGTGGTGGGTAAGGGACGCTCGACTGAATCTGTGATTGATACTCTCATGGTGTACTTCGGAGAGGCTATCCGCAATTTTCCCGGGGACCGTGGATAGAATGCACAGAGTGATCTGGGCCGTGTTCCACCACTCCATGTCGACCAACACAACCACCAGTCAGTTTTTCCCGCCAGGATCAGGCTCATGGTGCAAGCACAATCGGGCACTTGCTGATGAGGAACCACCCAAGCACACCCCTAAGCTACCTAAGGATCTGGCTCCCTTCATCAAGCCAGTATTTACCGAGCTATCCAAGCTTGGATGAAAGCGCAAATACCACCACCTACTCCCTCCCTCTCTCTTTCCTTTCCATCTCCCATCCTCCCTGCCACCTTCTTGATGTCCTCTCCTCTCCCTCCATTCTCGCATCCACGAAACTTTCCTACGACATCCCGGGATGTCCCTACTGAGAGTGACTGGGACCAGGGCAGGGTATAGGTATACACACTCTGGGCTAAGGCTATTCTAGGACTAGGGTATTCACTGGCTAGCGGCATACAAGTCACACTCATCAAGGCATTCCCAGGATAGTGCAAAGATCACGGGATCCCGAGATGACCTAGGAAAGGTGTGGTCATTCCTCGACATTCAACAGTATTGGTGATTTCTACTTTCTTTTTTGTGGGTGGATTTTTATTTTATTGTTTTCTTCCTTATTTTTATCTGGTCACCCGACTATATTTTTTTGACCGGCTTTTTTCAAAGCCAACCTTTTTTTGTTGAAAATCCACCAGGGGGCAGCCACACTATCAAACTAGACGGGATAAGAGCGAGGAGGGCAACTGCACCTCTGCTTCGCATGCCACGGATTATATTCAATTAAGGAATTAATAAGAAGGGCTTAGTTAGACCCCATGGGCCACAGTCCAAAAAATGTGAATGGGGGGGGGGGGGGGGGGCGGGCTTCAACCTGAGGTGTTTGCATCTACGACAGCTGGGGTCCTGCTAAGTTTTTCTGCCGGAACGAGAGGAGGTGGCTTGCGTATCTGAAGTACCTGGGCGGGCTTCCAACACCACTGACTTCGGTACAGCTATCTCAACTCAACTTTAAGGGTTGTGAAAAGGCTTACATTTGACGCACTTCGCGCACAGTTGAGAGGATGACTGAAGGGAATTCTGATCATGAGGAATACTCCTCAGCGGCAGCAGACGGGCATGCCGACTCTAGGAAGAAGGCTGGTTACGGGCAGGTCGGCATCACTGTAGATATTGACGAGCAGGAGGATGAAGAAATTGGCTGTAATATCAAGGACCTGTATGAGTCAGTGGAATTAAAGCTGACGAAGGAAGTATGCAGAGCAATTCTGGTGAAGGGAAAGACAGTGAAAAGTGCCATTGTGAAGCAGTTGCCTGCTGGAGCCACGCTTCACCACATCACACTCAATATTGCTAAGCAGTCTTTCTTGATTCGGCTCGACCGGACTGGCATGAAGGGCGCTATCTTTAGTGACGATGTCACTTTCTCTCGCCTGGCGGCATGTTGTGCTTATACGAACATCAAGGAGAACATGGGGATTGTCCCTTCTCTCGGGAAATCCTTTGGGATGCCAGCAGAGATAGCCATTTACTGCACAATTGGGATGAAGTACCTTTATGCCCTGCTCCTGCTGAACAATGATCAAGTTCAGTCCCTCCAAATCGCTACGCTGTACATGGAGAAAGGCGGACTGGGGAAAGGGCAAACACAGTGGCAGGAGATAGTGCAGTACAATGGACTGTCTGCAAACAGGTCATCGAGAGCTCTCCTGACATACTGCCAGAGTGCTGAGAAGGACGAGATTGGTTCCCTTGATAGCACTGTCCTAAGGGCAATGGCCATGGAGTCAAACCAGCCAGGGATGCGGGCACAGCACAGGAGCTGTCTTCGAGGAAGATGAGACTAGACTTGGCAGAGTCCATGGCCAGAGGTACCTGACACCTCAAACCCCTCCCCTGGTACTCCCTCCCTCCAGGAATCCACTTGTTAGAAGACCTGTTTGTAATAACCTTGTAGTGAGAGATTACTGCACCTCTATACCTGCAGGGCTACCAAGGAAAATAGAAAGTCTCTGCGATCTAGGGCATTGACATCTGAAGCAAGGCATGCCATGGAAGAAGGTTCGACTTACGATGCTGGTTGATTCTGAGACAGAACAGGTTCATCCTGCCACTCCAAGCACACCGATGCCGGCATCCTCAAGGGCGAAGCGGTCGGGACGCTTAGGGACCGCCTTGGATCCAGATGAGTTCAGGTATGTATTAACATATTTATATTCATTTTCTGTTGCAGCACCGATGATGCTAATAAATCAAGCCACCATTATCAGCAGATATGAGGTAGATTTTATTAGAGATCAATTTTATATGGTTGATCATAATTGGATTATTTACAACTCTTAGGCTATGGTTGCAGGATGACCAGACTATATAGGCTGCAGGTGGAGGATGACCAATGAACGAAGTTTGGAAATCATGAACGAAGTTTGGCATTAATATATTTGTATAAGTACAAAGTTTGGTTTAACCAATGATGGGTCTGCCTCATTCTCTCAGTTCAATGGCTTATGCAACACACAGCTTTGTCAGTTGACTGAGAAGGAAGCTCGCTTCTGTACATCTTCACAGTGTGCTAGATGTCGACCCTAACGAAATTGTTGACGGCACCTGGTCGAAACGTGGGCACACAGATGGCTACGGTGTGGTGGTGGTGATCTCTCAGCTAATTTAAACGTTTAATATCATATGAAAGCCTATCTCATCTCTGCTCTATGCAACGACTTTTCTCATTAATGTCAGAGGATCTTTTGCGCAAGTGTTTAGGCAGCTACACACAGAATCAAAACGAGAGTTTTAATTCTAGTGTGAAGACCAAGTATATGAGTGGGACAGGTATCAGGCCTGCGTCGATTTCGGTGTGTTGAACTTCAATGTTGGGAGGAAGGTTGGCTATGGTAAGAGCATGTCTAAACTAGGTATTGAATCTAGTTGCCAGGTCATTTGAGTATTCCGATAAGTACAATTGCTAATGGGGAGAATCCACCACCACACACCCTTATCCCTCCTCATTTATGAGAAGGAGTCACTATGCAATGAACAGCTGCTGAAACAGTGAGAGTTGGGTGCCTCGCAAAACCAGAATGAAAGTTTCAACAACATTGTCTGGGAACGGTGCCTAAAGACGGTGTACTGTTTCTTGGTTAGTGTTGAGATTGCTGTCATCTAGCAGTGCTCACATACAATGGAGCCCACAGCTAACCTGTATGAATCATGAGCGGCTCTGTAGTAGTCAAGCTCTATTTGAGTCGAAACACAAGACAAGGATAAGTTTTTATAAAATTTTCAAGACGTGCAGTTTGTAGTACTCGTTATGATCGACTAATAGCCCGAATAACAGCCTCGCAAAGGTCGTTACTGGAACGTGGTTTACTTAACGGCTTACGGTCTGCACTGATAATGAGTGAGCGGCCACATTTGCTTACTGGGAACCACTCCCTACCCTCTTGAGAAAGGAGGTGCTCCTGAATCGATTTCCTTGCTGTAAGTTTAGACGTAGCATTGCACAGCACAGCTTTCCATTTGCTTACCGCATTGGAACTTATTGTCTCTAACTAAACACAATTGCTAAATGGCTCGTACTCACTGAAAAATAAAATGATATGATACTGGACCGACAGAGAATGGAGGAGTTCATCTGGGGAGCGAGTTGTAGGAGTTAGACTCAAGTCTCCTGAGACAGATTATGAAGGCGGAAGTCACTCAAGGGAGCTAGCGATGGCCTCTCAAACATTATTTGCAATGGACTTCTGAACTATGTTCATACACAGAATTTAGACATCCTTCACGGTAAAAAGCTCGTTTAGCCGAGGAAGAAACGATTCTTGCAACTGGCACGCTGTTGGTATCCTTCACGAGCAAGATGTATAACCGTTGGGTTTGTTGGAAAGTGGTTTGGAACTTCATAGGCCGTAGAAGAGGAGTTACCCGTGTTACGACTGGTGAAATGGCTAAAAATGCCTAGCTACAGAGCAGCAAGAAGATGTCAGTAACTATGACATGGTCATACTAGTAAACTCCTTGCATCAATTTTTAAAATAAATATGTTGCCTTGATGGTGAAGTTAATACGCATGCGCATAACTACTGCATAACTACTTACAACTGTATCGAGAACAGACATAGCAACGTGCAATATAGGTCTTAAGGATAGAGGATGTAACACCACTGGTTGTACTGGCTTTCTGGGGGGCCAAATAAACATGCATTGACATTATTACCTCCTCTCTACTACACTAACCATTTCAGGCCTTCCCGTTCAGTCATGGTCTGCGAGGCGTTGTGGAAGGCCCTGAGCTTGGCAACCAGGTCTATTGCATCAAATGCACCATTCACAGCCAGCGTCTTAGGGATGACGAGCAGGGAATTTGCAAATTCGGCCACAGCCAGCTGTTCTCGTGATGTCTTCACAAACAATCATGAATAAAGGGTTACAGAGGTAAGAGAGGAGGTAAGAGAGGAGGTAAGAGAGGAGGTAAGAGAGGAGGTAAGAGAGGAGGTAAGAGAGGAGGTAAGAGAGGAGGTAAGAGAGGAGGTAAGAGAGGAGGTAAGAGAGGAGGTAAGAGAGGAGGTAAGAGAGGAGGTAAGAGAGGAGGGAAGAGAGGAGGGAAGAGAGGAGGGAAGAGAGGAGGGAAGAGAGGAGGGAAGAGAGGAGGGAAGAGAGGAGGGAAGAGAGGAGGGAAGAGAGGAGGGAAGAGAGGAGGGAAGAGAGGAGGGAAGAGAGGAGGGAAGAGAGGAGGGAAGAGAGGAGGGAAGAGAGGAGGGAAGAGAGGAGGGAAGAGAGGAGGGAAGAGAGGAGGGAAGAGAGGAGGGAAGAGAGGAGGGAAGAGAGGAGGGAAGAGAGGAGGGAAGAGAGGAGGGAAGAGAGGAGGGAAGAGAGGAGGGAAGAGAGGAGGGAAGAGAGGAGGGAAGAGAGGAGGGAAGAGAGGAGGGAAGAGAGGAGGGAAGAGAGGAGGGAAGAGAGGAGGGAAGAGAGGAGGGAAGAGAGGAGGGAAGAGAGGAGGGAAGAGAGGAGGGAAGAGAGGAGGGAAGAGAGGAGGGAAGAGAGGAAGGAAGAGAGGAGGGGGAGGAGAGGTCAACACAGGTGGGCAGCACGTGAGGGACTTCCCAATATTATATAGTTGGTCATTCTCGCTAAAACCATGCTTGGATATCCCTAAAGATTCTTAGTAATCTGGATATGACCAAGGAGTATTTGTGGCAGTATTAGACATGTATGCACAAACGTACTATTGATGTAGCAAAGTTCTCTAAGTAGATGGACAATGCAGTTTCTACTGCCCCTCCTCCAGGGACCACGGCATTAGACTCCAGCACTCTCTTCACCACGCACAGGGCATCATGGATGGAGCGCTCCATCTCGTCCACCATGAAGTCATTGGCCCCACGCAAGATGATCGAGGATGAACTAAAAGCAGCTGGCCTGTGCAGGCAGGGAGTGATGAAGGGAAACAAAGAGAGAGAGAGGAGGGGTAACATAACAATAATAATGGAGAACTTGTGCCAGACACCAGTTTTAATCACACAAAATGCAACTTACTTTGATCAAGACTAGTTCATCATCACAAATACGTTCCTGCACAACTTTCTCAGCTGAGCCAAGGAAAGATGCTTCGAAGCTTTCCTCTCCCTCCAAATTGGCCATAGTGACCAACACGGCGCCACCCGAGCTATGCGCTTCAAGTCACCCTTCTTGCATCTCCGGATGGCCATGGCCCCTGCCTCAACAAAGTACTTGAGACACAGGTCATCAATCCCCCCAGTGGAGAGAATGACATTGGCTCCCGCTCCCGAAGAATGTGAGTTCAAGTGTATACACACGCATATAATATATTTCGTGTGGATCGTTTCTTTACGATTAGTATCAGCTCATCGCCAACATTTCAACCGAGTCATCAGGGCAAAGTAAAAATGAAAGCAACACTGTGCAGGCAGGGAGTGATGAAGGGAAACAAAGAGAGAGAGAGGAGGGGTAACATAACAATAATAATGGAGAACTTGTGCCAGACACCAGTTTTAATCACACAAAATGCAACTTACTTTGATCAAGACTAGTTCATCATCACAAATACGTTCCTGCACAACTTTCTCAGCTGAGCCAAGGAAAGATGCTTCGAAGCTTTCCTCTCCCTCCAAATTGGCCATAGTGACCAACACGGCGCCACCCGAGCTATGCGCTTCAAGTCACCCTTCTTGCATCTCCGGATGGCCATGGCCCCTGCCTCAACAAAGTACTTGAGACACAGGTCATCAATCCCCCCAGTGGAGAGAATGACATTGGCTCCCGCTCCCGAAGAATGTGAGTTCAAGTGTATACACACGCATATAATATATTTCGTGTGGATCGTTTCTTTACGATTAGTATCAGCTCATCGCCAACATTTCAACCGAGTCATCAGGGCAAAGTAAAAATGAAAGCAACACAGTGTACATCCGCGTGGTTTCATGCAACCAGTGTAGGGAGTCAACATACATTCATCAAAGGATACCAGGAGGCCCGTTTGAGGTCCTCCTAACCCACATGCAAGTATCCCCTTCCTCTGCTGCACTAGGCCACCCGTCACCATGGAGACAAAGGTAACACCCACAAAATGGCAAAGCTCAACATGGGCTTCGCTTGCGATTCCCTCCCACAGAGAGCACGACCTTGGAGAGGATACACTTCAACAGGACGTCTGCAAGATATGTGATGGTACCTCCTTCCTTGGCCCACGAGCTACATGGGCAGTCGAGTCGAGTCGAGTCGAGGGCACCCCCCCCCCCCCCCCCCCGGAGACTGTTGTGATTGGGAAATCCTATTACCACCCCCCCTACATCCTTATCCTTAAAAGTATCACTGCAACCGGACTGAAGGAGCATCCAGTTTCCTCTACTACCATCCGAAAACAGCCTGAACATCCCTCCCAACCATGTAGATAGATGCCAAGTACATGGGATGGCACACTGTCTCCAGCATGGGGAATGGTCAGAGCAAGAAGAGAGAACTGTGGATCATGAAGGCTGGTATATGGCCTTAGAGCAGTGGCATTACACATGGTCCAGTCTTCCCTACCTACAACCTTGGCCTGATCTAGGATGGCAGCAGGGGGGGGCAAGTAAATGAGGAATCAGTGGCCTTACCAACAATTATCACCACCATCTCCTGGGAAAAGCAGCCAGTTCAGATGAAGACCAGGGACCTCCCTTATGATCTTCTCCACAGTTGGATTGCGGGCCAGGTCGGTCCCCTTGTTAGACTCCACATGGGCCGAGGATGTGAGAGGAGCTGTACCCCACAACAGCATTCCATCCTAAAGGCCTTCAAAAGTATACGGCTCTCAAGACAAATTTTTATTCTAAAGGCCTTTGTCAATCCCAAAAAGTAGCATCCAGTTTTCCTCATAAAAGCATATATCCCAATGCTGCCACCATCACTCACCTGCAGTGAGTCAAAATTACAAGAGCCCACTTTGTACGACCAAGAAAAAAATACCCTCTGAAGTCAGCCTACACAAGACCATCCTAACTGTTGCAGATCAGTTTGGTTCATTTTGTCTGGAGAGCAGCATTAGTGCAGCTTGATCGAAATGCTGATTATAGTTTCAGCCAAGTACAAGACAAGTGTGCAATGCCTCCATAATCTTTTCCCACGAGATTGGGTGATGTTGGTTCCATGTATGCTCTGAGATGGCCTCTAGTCAAATCCTCCGCTTCTTGACCACAGTTGCAAGGAATTCTAACACACCTGAGGTCATGGTAGTTTATAATCATCTCTGAACCTGGTAAGTAAACAAACCAAGACTACAACACACCTGATGTCAAGGGTTATGTATTACCTATGAAGTTGTTGCGAGCATTATTTTCAAAAACATACACTGGCAAAACCTTTTTACAACGAATATCGATACCAGCAATTTGTGCATTGGTAGAATGGAAGAAACAAACTCTTGATAACTAGATGCACTGCAGTCACTTCCGCTGGTTCTCATCTCAAAATTGTTCCATTTGAAAATGAATAAGGCAGTATGTGGGATATGAAAATAAAGAAAGTAGCACTTCGTCAGTAATTCGAAATTACCTATAATTTACCAACATGTTCGTTTTAATCGTTCTCAAATGAATTAATATTTGTCACTTCAACACGACTTTTTATTATTATTATCCTAAATCTAAATGTCCATGCAGTGGAATGCAAAAACAATAATATTTGACTAAAGTACATACCCAAAAATGACGGCATTCTAATAATTCAACTAGATTGCACCTCGTGCCCTGGCTTTTTGATAAGAGTCCTCATCCTTCTTCTCAGGGGCTACTTTGATCATATCGTCTATTCTAAGGATGGTTATGGCAGCCTCTGTTGCAAACTTGATGCTCTTCAGTTTGATGATCGCAGGCTCCAAGACACCAGCTTGATTGCTGTCTCTGATTTCTCCAGCCACAAGATCCAATCCATACCTGATGAAAATATATAAAACAGATATTATATAATAATTACATAGCCCAAATCAACCCCAAAAGGAACAGTCAGCCAGTGATCAATGCTCATCTCTTTACAAGCACAACATAAGGTGACGGCATGGAGTGTGTGCGGCATATTATAAACCAGTCTTTAGGCAGGGACACCTAGAAAGTGCCCATTATACTTCCTAACTTTTACAAGTGTTTATAACGTACCTGTAGATTGAGTTTCAAGTTAACCCTCTTACTGTCGCAGGCGCCATAGCATTGTAAAAATATATACGCATGCAAATGCAATAATTTTTATATTAAAAGATAGCTGAATTCAAACTCTCTATCTACACGACAATTTTTACAGCGGTTGGGCGGAGGAAAGTTGAAGAAATTATATTTAAAACACGAACGGTTTTCAGTCGGACGATATCAGCGATGGAGAAGAGACTGTCAATAGCTGAAGTTATTTTCCCAAGTGACTGGGGCAGCTTCGGACATCTCTGATGATGAATCAAGCGACGAAGAATGTGAAGGTATCCATTCCTACCTCGGAGAAAGATTTTTGGACCGTGGAGACGTGGAGTCTTTGGCTTCTCTGACAGTAGATATGCCACAAGACAATTTTGTTCATGCTGCCAGTGATCCTCTCCTATCTGAGGAAGAAGTCACTGGTGTGGAAGTGTTCTCAGGTGTGCAAAATAATCTAGCTAGAGTATTAGCCAGTTATCTGCTGAGCTATTTTCCCCCCTGGGTTTAAATAAATATTGTATATATTATGTTGATAGTGTCGGACCTTGCTCTCCAATAGTAACTCCATGTGAGTGTAGGTGGAGATTCATATATGCCGCATTCCTCTTATCACCATGCTATGGTACAGCTTACTCGTCGGGCTAAACGCAGATTGCCCGTCACATCCAGTTCTGCTGGTGTTTCCTCTATTTCTGCTGCATCTTCCAGCTCCAGTTCTGTTGCTGCTTCATGCTCCAGTTCTGTTGCTGCTTTCTCCTCCAGCACTTCTGTGACCACAACTTTGGGTAATCTCACTACTCCTTCACTTTCAACACCAAGTGGGAGTTGGAAGAAAGAAGAATCTTGTCAGTCAAAATATCGGTACACCCTAACTCGTCAGCCAGTTCAACAGCCTACTGTGACTTGTTTTGCCTTTTTTTTTTACTGACGAAGTATGGCAGCTTCTTGTCAACAACACTAACCAGTATGCAGCAGAACAGAGAAGCCACATTAGTTCTCCACATGTTCGTCCCTGGTATGATGTCACGGCAGTCCTATGCCTAGTGGCGCTACGGGATGTGGAGTAGCTTCCCACATAGTTGTATACATTAGCTGAGACGGCAGTCCTATGCCTAGTGGCGCTACGGGACGTGGAGTAGCTTCCCACGTAGTTGTATACATTAGCTATTAAAGGTCGCGGAAAAGAAAGGGAGATCCTACCCTCCAAGGGATGCATCGGGGAAAATGGTGGAGTTTGTGCGTCTCCTCCTAGCTAAGACGGCAGTCCTATGCCTAGCGGCGCTACGGGAGGTAGGGTGAGCACTGGTGCAAGCCAAGCTGCTCGACTGGTCCAGCGTATCCAATGGACACCTCAGTTGGACGCTTCGCTGCAATAAATTATTAATGAGGTTGGGCCCAGGTCATCAGAAAAGAGAGCGTCACCCCGAGTTAATCACGACGGTTGGTGCGATCGCAGCACGGTTTACAAGAATTCTGAAGAGACAGAAGGAAGAGCCATTAGACTCTCCGCCCCAGGCCGGGTCCATGGAGAGAGTTGCGGCAATCTCAAAATGAAATGTTGTTGAGGTACAGAGGAGAGACGAAAACTACATCGAAAAGAGAAGAAGCTACTTGTGCCTTCTTCAACATTTCATTTTAAGATTCGCAGCTGCCACCGCAGAAAATCACTCTCCCCACCATCTCGTCAGATGTGCTAAATATGCTGACAATGAAATCTCATTTGATAGGGAAGATGTTTGCTGATTAATTTCCATTTTTAATTGGTTCATCCATCTTTTTCTTGGACAGGCTGGAGGAAACCAGAGAAAAGTACACTACTGCATGAACCACCTTCTTCTTGGACAAGAATATTCAGCAGCAATATTTTTTACTCCACTATCTATCATCATTCAGCAGCAATATTTTTTACTCCACTATCTATCATCATTCAGCAGCAATATTTTTTACTCCACTATCTATCATCATTCAGCAGCAATATTTTTTACTCCACTATCTATCATCATTCAGCAGCAATATTTGTACTCCAGCATTCACTCACTCATATTTATTTAATTTAGACCGCATGAAACCCAATGTCTTGAGGGATAAGACGAAGGCAGTTTTGAGAATCGTTCGAGGATGCTCTGCAAGGGTATCTGGAAGAACAGTCCCATAGTGAGAAAGGTTGACGAGGAGATCAGGAGATTGTGGCAAGATGGCGAAAAGAGCTTCTGGCGACTCAACTGTTTTGTTTACGCAGGTTCAGTTGTGGAGTGCGTGGGACATGTACAGGAGTGCGCCGTGCGTGATGTGAAGAAGACCTTTGTAGATGACATCGGTCAAGTGCGGAAGCTGAAGTGGGGTGGTGGGTAAGGGACGCTCGACTGAATCTGTGATTGATACTCTCATGGTGTACTTCGGAGAGGCTATCCGCAATTTTCCCGGGGACCGTGGATAGAATGCACAGAGTGATCTGGGCCGTGTTCCACCACTCCATGTCGACCAACACAACCACCAGTCAGTTTTTCCCGCCAGGATCAGGCTCATGGTGCAAGCACAATCGGGCACTTGCTGATGAGGAACCACCCAAGCACACCCCTAAGCTACCTAAGGATCTGGCTCCCTTCATCAAGCCAGTATTTACCGAGCTATCCAAGCTTGGATGAAAGCGCAAATACCACCACCTACTCCCTCCCTCTCTCTTTCCTTTCCATCTCCCATCCTCCCTGCCACCTTCTTGATGTCCTCTCCTCTCCCTCCATTCTCGCATCCACGAAACTTTCCTATCCCGGGATGTCCCTACTGAGAGTGACTGGGACCAGGGCAGGGTATAGGTATACACACTCTGGGCTAAGGCTATTCTAGGACTAGGGTATTCACTGGCTAGCGGCATACAAGTCACACTCATCAAGGCATTCCCAGGATAGTGCAAAGATCACGGGATCCCGAGATGACCTAGGAAAGGTGTGGTCATTCCTCGACATTCAACAGTATTGGTGATTTCTACTTTCTTTTTTGTGGGTGGATTTTTATTTTATTGTTTTCTTCCTTATTTTTATCTGGTCACCCGACTATATTTTTTTGACCGGCTTTTTTCAAAGCCAACCTTTTTTTGTTGAAAATCCACCAGGGGGCAGCCACACTATCAAACTAGACGGGATAAGAGCGAGGAGGGCAACTGCACCTCTGCTTCGCATGCCACGGATTATATTCAATTAAGGAATTAATAAGAAGGGCTTAGTTAGACCCCATGGGCCACAGTCCAAAAAATGTGAATGGGGGGGGGGGGGGGGGCGGGCTTCAACCTGAGGTGTTTGCATCTACGACAGCTGGGGTCCTGCTAAGTTTTTCTGCCGGAACGAGAGGAGGTGGCTTGCGTATCTGAAGTACCTGGGCGGGCTTCCAACACCACTGACTTCGGTACAGCTATCTCAACTCAACTTTAAGGGTTGTGAAAAGGCTTACATTTGACGCACTTCGCGCACAGTTGAGAGGATGACTGAAGGGAATTCTGATCATGAGGAATACTCCTCAGCGGCAGCAGACGGGCATGCCGACTCTAGGAAGAAGGCTGGTTACGGGCAGGTCGGCATCACTGTAGATATTGACGAGCAGGAGGATGAAGAAATTGGCTGTAATATCAAGGACCTGTATGAGTCAGTGGAATTAAAGCTGACGAAGGAAGTATGCAGAGCAATTCTGGTGAAGGGAAAGACAGTGAAAAGTGCCATTGTGAAGCAGTTGCCTGCTGGAGCCACGCTTCACCACATCACACTCAATATTGCTAAGCAGTCTTTCTTGATTCGGCTCGACCGGACTGGCATGAAGGGCGCTATCTTTAGTGACGATGTCACTTTCTCTCGCCTGGCGGCATGTTGTGCTTATACGAACATCAAGGAGAACATGGGGATTGTCCCTTCTCTCGGGAAATCCTTTGGGATGCCAGCAGAGATAGCCATTTACTGCACAATTGGGATGAAGTACCTTTATGCCCTGCTCCTGCTGAACAATGATCAAGTTCAGTCCCTCCAAATCGCTACGCTGTACATGGAGAAAGGCGGACTGGGGAAAGGGCAAACACAGTGGCAGGAGATAGTGCAGTACAATGGACTGTCTGCAAACAGGTCATCGAGAGCTCTCCTGACATACTGCCAGAGTGCTGAGAAGGACGAGATTGGTTCCCTTGATAGCACTGTCCTAAGGGCAATGGCCATGGAGTCAAACCAGCCAGGGATGCGGGCACAGCAGGAGCTGTCTTCGGAGGAAGACGAGACTAGACTTGGCAGAGTCCATGGCCAGAGGTACCCGACACCTCAAACCCCTCCCCTGGTACTCCCTCCCTCCAGGAATCCACTTGTTAGAAGACCTGTTTGTAATAACCTTGTAGTGAGAGATTACTGCACCTCTATACCTGCAGGGCTACCAAGGAAAATAGAAAGTCTCTGCGATCTAGGGCATTGACATCTGAAGCAAGGCATGCCATGGAAGAAGGTTCGACTTACGATGCTGGTTGATTCTGAGACAGAACAGGTTCATCCTGCCACTCCAAGCACACCGATGCCGGCATCCTCAAGGGCGAAGCGGTCGGGACGCTTAGGGACCGCCTTGGATCCAGATGAGTTCAGGTATGTATTAACATATTTATATTCATTTTCTGTTGCAGCACCGATGATGCTAATAAATCAAGCCACCATTATCAGCAGATATGAGGTAGGTTTTATTAGAGATCAATTTTATATGGTTGATCATAATTGGATTATTTACAACTCTTAGGCTATGGTTGCAGGATGACCAGACTATATAGGCTGCAGGTGGAGGATGACCAATGAACGAAGTTTGGAAATCATGAACGAAGTTTGGCATTAATATATTTGTATAAGTACAAAGTTTGGTTTAACCAATGATGGGTCTGCCTCATTCTCTCAGTTCAATGGCTTATGCAACACACAGCTTTGTCAGTTGACTGAGAAGGAAGCTCGCTTCTGTACATCTTCACAGTGTGCTAGATGTCGACCCTAACGAAATTGTTGACGGCACCTGGTCGAAACGTGGGCACACAGATGGCTACGGTGTGGTGGTGGTGATCTCTCAGCTAATTTAAACGTTTAATATCATATGAAAGCCTATCTCATCTCTGCTCTATGCAACGACTTTTCTCATTAATGTCAGAGGATCTTTTGCGCAAGTGTTTAGGCAGCTACACACAGAATCAAAACGAGAGTTTTAATTCTAGTGTGAAGACCAAGTATATGAGTGGGACAGGTATCAGGCCTGCGTCGATTTCGGTGTGTTGAACTTCAATGTTGGGAGGAAGGTTGGCTATGGTAAGAGCATGTCTAAACTAGGTATTGAATCTAGTTGCCAGGTCATTTGAGTATTCCGATAAGTACAATTGCTAATGGGGAGAATCCACCACCACACACCCTTATCCCTCCTCATTTATGAGAAGGAGTCACTATGCAATGAACAGCTGCTGAAACAGTGAGAGTTGGGTGCCTCGCAAAACCAGAATGAAAGTTTCAACAACATTGTCTGGGAACGGTGCCTAAAGACGGTGTACTGTTTCTTGGTTAGTGTTGAGATTGCTGTCATCTAGCAGTGCTCACATACAATGGAGCCCACAGCTAACCTGTATGAATCATGAGCGGCTCTGTAGTAGTCAAGCTCTATTTGAGTCGAAACACAAGACAAGGATAAGTTTTTATAAAATTTTCAAGACGTGCAGTTTGTAGTACTCGTTATGATCGACTAATAGCCCGAATAACAGCCTCGCAAAGGTCGTTACTGGAACGTGGTTTACTTAACGGCTTACGGTCTGCACTGATAATGAGTGAGCGGCCACATTTGCTTACTGGGAACCACTCCCTACCCTCTTGAGAAAGGAGGTGCTCCTGAATCGATTTCCTTGCTGTAAGTTTAGACGTAGCATTGCACAGCACAGCTTTCCATTTGCTTACCGCATTGGAACTTATTGTCTCTAACTAAACACAATTGCTAAATGGCTCGTACTCACTGAAAAATAAAATGATATGATACTGGACCGACAGAGAATGGAGGAGTTCATCTGGGGAGCGAGTTGTAGGAGTTAGACTCAAGTCTCCTGAGACAGATTATGAAGGCGGAAGTCACTCAAGGGAGCTAGCGATGGCCTCTCAAACATTATTTGCAATGGACTTCTGAACTATGTTCATACACAGAATTTAGACATCCTTCACGGTAAAAAGCTCGTTTAGCCGAGGAAGAAACGATTCTTGCAACTGGCACGCTGTTGGTATCCTTCACGAGCAAGATGTATAACCGTTGGGTTTGTTGGAAAGTGGTTTGGAACTTCATAGGCCGTAGAAGAGGAGTTACCCGTGTTACGACTGGTGAAATGGCTAAAAATGCCTAGCTACAGAGCAGCAAGAAGATGTCAGTAACTATGACATGGTCATACTAGTAAACTCCTTGCATCAATTTAAAAAATAAATATGTTGCCTTGATGGTGAAGTTAATACGCATGCGCATAACTACTGCATAACTACTTACAACTGTATCGAGAACAGACATAGCAACGTGCAATATAGGTCTTAAGGATAGAGGATGTAACACCACTGGTTGTACTGGCTTTCTGGGGGGCCAAATAAACATGCATTGACATTATTACCTCCTCTCTACTACACTAACCATTTCAGGCCTTCCCGTTCAGTCATGGTCTGCGAGGCGTTGTGGAAGGCCCTGAGCTTGGCAACCAGGTCTATTGCATCAAATGCACCATTCACAGCCAGCGTCTTAGGGATGACGAGCAGGGAATTTGCAAATTCGGCCACAGCCAGCTGTTCTCGTGATGTCTTCACAAACAATCATGAATAAAGGGTTACAGAGGTAAGAGAGGAGGTAAGAGAGGAGGTAAGAGAGGAGGTAAGAGAGGAGGTAAGAGAGGAGGTAAGAGAGGAGGTAAGAGAGGAGGTAAGAGAGGAGGTAAGAGAGGAGGTAAGAGAGGAGGTAAGAGAGGAGGTAAGAGAGGAGGTAAGAGAGGAGGGAAGAGAGGAGGGAAGAGAGGAGGGAAGAGAGGAGGGAAGAGAGGAGGGAAGAGAGGAGGGAAGAGAGGAGGGAAGAGAGGAGGGAAGAGAGGAGGGAAGAGAGGAGGGAAGAGAGGAGGGAAGAGAGGAGGGAAGAGAGGAGGGAAGAGAGGAGGGAAGAGAGGAGGGAAGAGAGGAGGGAAGAGAGGAGGGAAGAGAGGAGGGAAGAGAGGAGGGAAGAGAGGAGGGAAGAGAGGAGGGAAGAGAGGAGGGAAGAGAGGAGGGAAGAGAGGAGGGAAGAGAGGAGGGAAGAGAGGAGGGAAGAGAGGAGGGAAGAGAGGAGGGAAGAGAGGAGGGAAGAGAGGAGGGAAGAGAGGAGGGAAGAGAGGAGGGAAGAGAGGAGGGAAGAGAGGAGGGAAGAGAGGAGGGAAGAGAGGAGGGAAGAGAGGAGGGAAGAGAGGAAGGAAGAGAGGAGGGGGAGGAGAGGTCAACACAGGTGGGCAGCACGTGAGGGACTTCCCAATATTATATAGTTGGTCATTCTCGCTAAAACCATGCTTGGATATCCCTAAAGATTCTTAGTAATCTGGATATGACCAAGGAGTATTTGTGGCAGTATTAGACATGTATGCACAAACGTACTATTGATGTAGCAAAGTTCTCTAAGTAGATGGACAATGCAGTTTCTACTGCCCCTCCTCCAGGGACCACGGCATTAGACTCCAGCACTCTCTTCACCACGCACAGGGCATCATGGATGGAGCGCTCCATCTCGTCCACCATGAAGTCATTGGCCCCACGCAAGATGATCGAGGATGAACTAAAAGCAGCTGGCCTGTGCAGGCAGGGAGTGATGAAGGGAAACAAAGAGAGAGAGAGGAGGGGTAACATAACAATAATAATGGAGAACTTGTGCCAGACACCAGTTTTAATCACACAAAATGCAACTTACTTTGATCAAGACTAGTTCATCATCACAAATACGTTCCTGCACAACTTTCTCAGCTGAGCCAAGGAAAGATGCTTCGAAGCTTTCCTCTCCCTCCAAATTGGCCATAGTGACCAACACGGCGCCACCCGAGCTATGCGCTTCAAGTCACCCTTCTTGCATCTCCGGATGGCCATGGCCCCTGCCTCAACAAAGTACTTGAGACACAGGTCATCAATCCCCCCAGTGGAGAGAATGACATTGGCTCCCGCTCCCGAAGAATGTGAGTTCAAGTGTATACACACGCATATAATATATTTCGTGTGGATCGTTTCTTTACGATTAGTATCAGCTCATCGCCAACATTTCAACCGAGTCATCAGGGCAAAGTAAAAATGAAAGCAACACTGTGCAGGCAGGGAGTGATGAAGGGAAACAAAGAGAGAGAGAGGAGGGGTAACATAACAATAATAATGGAGAACTTGTGCCAGACACCAGTTTTAATCACACAAAATGCATTACTTTGATCAAGACTAGTTCATCATCACAAATACGTTCCTGCACAACTTTCTCAGCTGAGCCAAGGAAAGATGCTTCGAAGCTTTCCTCTCCCTCCAAATTGGCCATAGTGACCAACACGGCGCCACCCGAGCTATGCGCTTCAAGTCACCCTTCTTGCATCTCCGGATGGCCATGGCCCCTGCCTCAACAAAGTACTTGAGACACAGGTCATCAATCCCCCCAGTGGAGAGAATGACATTGGCTCCCGCTCCCGAAGAATGTGAGTTCAAGTGTATACACACGCATATAATATATTTCGTGTGGATCGTTTCTTTACGATTAGTATCAGCTCATCGCCAACATTTCAACCGAGTCATCAGGGCAAAGTAAAAATGAAAGCAACACAGTGTACATCCGCGTGGTTTCATGCAACCAGTGTAGGGAGTCAACATACATTCATCAAAGGATACCAGGAGGCCCGTTTGAGGTCCTCCTAACCCACATGCAAGTATCCCCTTCCTCTGCTGCACTAGGCCACCCGTCACCATGGAGACAAAGGTAACACCCACAAAATGGCAAAGCTCAACATGGGCTTCGCTTGCGATTCCCTCCCACAGAGAGCACGACCTTGGAGAGGATACACTTCAACAGGACGTCTGCAAGATATGTGATGGTACCTCCTTCCTTGGCCCACGAGCTACATGGGCAGTCGAGTCGAGTCGAGTCGAGGGCACCCCCCCCCCCCCCCCCCGGAGACTGTTGTGATTGGGAAATCCTATTACCACCCCCCCTACATCCTTATCCTTAAAAGTATCACTGCAACCGGACTGAAGGAGCATCCAGTTTCCTCTACTACCATCCGAAAACAGCCTGAACATCCCTCCCAACCATGTAGATAGATGCCAAGTACATGGGATGGCACACTGTCTCCAGCATGGGGAATGGTCAGAGCAAGAAGAGAGAACTGTGGATCATGAAGGCTGGTATATGGCCTTAGAGCAGTGGCATTACACATGGTCCAGTCTTCCCTACCTACAACCTTGGCCTGATCTAGGATGGCAGCAGGGGGGGGCAAGTAAATGAGGAATCAGTGGCCTTACCAACAATTATCACCACCATCTCCTGGGAAAAGCAGCCAGTTCAGATGAAGACCAGGGACCTCCCTTATGATCTTCTCCACAGTTGGATTGCGGGCCAGGTCGGTCCCCTTGTTAGACTCCACATGGGCCGAGGATGTGAGAGGAGCTGTACCCCACAACAGCATTCCATCCTAAAGGCCTTCAAAAGTATACGGCTCTCAAGACAAATTTTTATTCTAAAGGCCTTTGTCAATCCCAAAAAGTAGCATCCAGTTTTCCTCATAAAAGCATATATCCCAATGCTGCCACCATCACTCACCTGCAGTGAGTCAAAATTACAAGAGCCCACTTTGTACGACCAAGAAAAAAATACCCTCTGAAGTCAGCCTACACAAGACCATCCTAACTGTTGCAGATCAGTTTGGTTCATTTTGTCTGGAGAGCAGCATTAGTGCAGCTTGATCGAAATGCTGATTATAGTTTCAGCCAAGTACAAGACAAGTGTGCAATGCCTCCATTAATCTTTTCCCACGAGATTGGGTGATGTTGGTTCCATGCATGCTCTGAGATGGCCTCTAGTCAAATCCTCCGCTTCTTGACCACAGTTGCAAGGAATTCTAACACACCTGAGGTCATGGTAGTTTATAATCATCTCTGAACCTGGTAAGTAAACAAACCAAGACTACAACACACCTGATGTCAAGGGTTATGTATTACCTATGAAGTTGTTGCGAGCATTATTTTCAAAAACATACACTGGCAAAACCTTTTTACAACGAATATCGATACCAGCAATTTGTGCATTGGTAGAATGGAAGAAACAAACTCTTGATAACTAGATGCACTGCAGTCACTTCCGCTGGTTCTCATCTCAAAATTGTTCCATTTGAAAATGAATAAGGCAGTATGTGGGATATGAAAATAAAGAAAGTAGCACTTCGTCAGTAATTCGAAATTACCTATAATTTACCAACATGTTCGTTTTAATCGTTCTCAAATGAATTAATATTTGTCACTTCAACACGACTTTTTATTATTATTATCCTAAATCTAAATGTCCATGCAGTGGAATGCAAAAACAATAATATTTGACTAAAGTACATACCCAAAAATGACGGCATTCTAATAATTCAACTAGATTGCACCTCGTGCCCTGGCTTTTTGATAAGAGTCCTCATCCTTCTTCTCAGGGGCTACTTTGATCATATCGTCTATTCTAAGGATGGTTATGGCAGCCTCTGTTGCAAACTTGATGCTCTTCAGTTTGATGATCGCAGGCTCCAAGACACCAGCTTGATTGCTGTCTCTGATTTCTCCAGCCACAAGATCCAATCCATACCTGATGAAAATATATAAAACAGATATTATATAATAATTACATAGCCCAAATCAACCCCAAAAGGAACAGTCAGCCAGTGATCAATGCTCATCTCTTTACAAGCACAACATAAGGTGACGGCATGGAGTGTGTGCGGCATATTATAAACCAGTCTTTAGGCAGGGACACCTAGAAAGTGCCCATTATACTTCCTAACTTTTACAAGTGTTTATAACGTACCTGTAGATTGAGTTTCAAGTTAACCCTCTTACTGTCGCAGGCGCCATAGCATTGTAAAAATATATACGCATGCAAATGCAATAATTTTTATATTAAAAGATAGCTGAATTCAAACTCTCTATCTACACGACAATTTTTACAGCGGTTGGGCGGAGGAAAGTTGAAGAAATTATATTTAAAACACGAACGGTTTTCAGTCGGACGATATCAGCGATGGAGAAGAGACTGTCAATAGCTGAAGTTATTTTCCCAAGTGACTGGGGCAGCTTCGGACATCTCTGATGATGAATCAAGCGACGAAGAATGTGAAGGTATCCATTCCTACCTCGGAGAAAGATTTTTGGACCGTGGAGACGTGGAGTCTTTGGCTTCTCTGACAGTAGATATGCCACAAGACAATTTTGTTCATGCTGCCAGTGATCCTCTCCTATCTGAGGAAGAAGTCACTGGTGTGGAAGTGTTCTCAGGTGTGCAAAATAATCTAGCTAGAGTATTAGCCAGTTATCTGCTGAGCTATTTTCCCCCCTGGGTTTAAATAAATATTGTATATATTATGTTGATAGTGTCGGACCTTGCTCTCCAATAGTAACTCCATGTGAGTGTAGGTGGAGATTCATATATGCCGCATTCCTCTTATCACCATGCTATGGTACAGCTTACTCGTCGGGCTAAACGCAGATTGCCCGTCACATCCAGTTCTGCTGGTGTTTCCTCTATTTCTGCTGCATCTTCCAGCTCCAGTTCTGTTGCTGCTTCATGCTCCAGTTCTGTTGCTGCTTTCTCCTCCAGCACTTCTGTGACCACAACTTTGGGTAATCTCACTACTCCTTCACTTTCAACACCAAGTGGGAGTTGGAAGAAAGAAGAATCTTGTCAGTCAAAATATCGGTACACCCTAACTCGTCAGCCAGTTCAACAGCCTACTGTGACTTGTTTTGCCTTTTTTTTTTACTGACGAAGTATGGCAGCTTCTTGTCAACAACACTAACCAGTATGCAGCAGAACAGAGAAGCCACATTAGTTCTCCACATGTTCGTCCCTGGTATGATGTCACGGCAGTCCTATGCCTAGTGGCGCTACGGGATGTGGAGTAGCTTCCCACATAGTTGTATACATTAGCTGAGACGGCAGTCCTATGCCTAGTGGCGCTACGGGACGTGGAGTAGCTTCCCACGTAGTTGTATACATTAGCTATTAAAGGTCGCGGAAAAGAAAGGGAGATCCTACCCTCCAAGGGATGCATCGGGGAAAATGGTGGAGTTTGTGTGTCTCCTCCTAGCTAAGACGGCAGTCCTATGCCTAGCGGCGCTACGGGAGGTAGGGTGAGCACTGGTGCAAGCCAAGCTGCTCGACTGGTCCAGCGTATCCAATGGACACCTCAGTTGGACGCTTCGCTGCAATAAATTATTAATGAGGTTGGGCCCAGGTCATCAGAAAAGAGAGCGTCACCCCGAGTTAATCACGACGGTTGGTGCGATCGCAGCACGGTTTACAAGAATTCTGAAGAGACAGAAGGAAGAGCCATTAGACTCTCCGCCCCAGGCCGGGTCCATGGAGAGAGTTGCGGCAATCTCAAAATGAAATGTTGTTGAGGTACAGAGGAGAGACGAAAACTACATCGAAAAGAGAAGAAGCTACTTGTGCCTTCTTCAACATTTCATTTTAAGATTCGCAGCTGCCACCGCAGAAAATCACTCTCCCCACCATCTCGTCAGATGTGCTAAATATGCTGACAATGAAATCTCATTTGATAGGGAAGATGTTTGCTGATTAATTTCCATTTTTAATTGGTTCATCCATCTTTTTCTTGGACAGGCTGGAGGAAACCAGAGAAAAGTACACTACTGCATGAACCACCTTCTTCTTGGACAAGAATATTCAGCAGCAATATTTTTTACTCCACTATCTATCATCATTCAGCAGCAATATTTTTTACTCCACTATCTATCATCATTCAGCAGCAATATTTTTTACTCCACTATCTATCATCATTCAGCAGCAATATTTTTTACTCCACTATCTATCATCATTCAGCAGCAATATTTGTACTCCAGCATTCACTCACTCATATTTATTTAATTTAGACCGCATGAAACCCAATGTCTTGAGGGATAAGACGAAGGCAGTTTTGAGAATCGTTCGAGGATGCTCTGCAAGGGTATCTGGAAGAACAGTCCCATAGTGAGAAAGGTTGACGAGGAGATCAGGAGATTGTGGCAAGATGGCGAAAAGAGCTTCTGGCGACTCAACTGTTTTGTTTACGCAGGTTCAGTTGTGGAGTGCGTGGGACATGTACAGGAGTGCGCCGTGCGTGATGTGAAGAAGACCTTTGTAGATGACATCGGTCAAGTGCGGAAGCTGAAGTGGGGTGGTGGGTAAGGGACGCTCGACTGAATCTGTGATTGATACTCTCACGGTGTACTTCGGAGAGGCTATCCGCAATTTTCCCGGGGACCGTGGATAGAATGCACAGAGTGATCTGGGCCGTGTTCCACCACTCCATGTCGACCAACACAACCACCAGTCAGTTTTTCCCGCCAGGATCAGGCTCATGGTGCAAGCACAATCGGGCACTTGCTGATGAGGAACCACCCAAGCACACCCCTAAGCTACCTAAGGATCTGGCTCCCTTCATCAAGCCAGTATTTACCGAGCTATCCAAGCTTGGATGAAAGCGCAAATACCACCACCTACTCCCTCCCTCTCTCTTTCCTTTCCATCTCCCATCCTCCCTGCCACCTTCTTGATGTCCTCTCCTCTCCCTCCATTCTCGCATCCACGAAACTTTCCTACGACATCCCGGGATGTCCCTACTGAGAGTGACTGGGACCAGGGCAGGGTATAGGTATACACACTCTGGGCTAAGGCTATTCTAGGACTAGGGTATTCACTGGCTAGCGGCATACAAGTCACACTCATCAAGGCATTCCCAGGATAGTGCAAAGATCACGGGATCCCGAGATGACCTAGGAAAGGTGTGGTCATTCCTCGACATTCAACAGTATTGGTGATTTCTACTTTCTTTTTTGTGGGTGGATTTTTATTTTATTGTTTTCTTCCTTATTTTTATCTGGTCACCCGACTATATTTTTTTGACCGGCTTTTTTCAAAGCCAACCTTTTTTTGTTGAAAATCCACCAGGGGGCAGCCACACTATCAAACTAGACGGGATAAGAGCGAGGAGGGCAACTGCACCTCTGCTTCGCATGCCACGGATTATATTCAATTAAGGAATTAATAAGAAGGGCTTAGTTAGACCCCATGGGCCACAGTCCAAAAAATGTGAATGGGGGGGGGGGGGGGGGGGCGGGCTTCAACCTGAGGTGTTTGCATCTACGACAGCTGGGGTCCTGCTAAGTTTTTCTGCCGGAACGAGAGGAGGTGGCTTGCGTATCTGAAGTACCTGGGCGGGCTTCCAACACCACTGACTTCGGTACAGCTATCTCAACTCAACTTTAAGGGTTGTGAAAAGGCTTACATTTGACGCACTTCGCGCACAGTTGAGAGGATGACTGAAGGGAATTCTGATCATGAGGAATACTCCTCAGCGGCAGCAGACGGGCATGCCGACTCTAGGAAGAAGGCTGGTTACGGGCAGGTCGGCATCACTGTAGATATTGACGAGCAGGAGGATGAAGAAATTGGCTGTAATATCAAGGACCTGTATGAGTCAGTGGAATTAAAGCTGACGAAGGAAGTATGCAGAGCAATTCTGGTGAAGGGAAAGACAGTGAAAAGTGCCATTGTGAAGCAGTTGCCTGCTGGAGCCACGCTTCACCACATCACACTCAATATTGCTAAGCAGTCTTTCTTGATTCGGCTCGACCGGACTGGCATGAAGGGCGCTATCTTTAGTGACGATGTCACTTTCTCTCGCCTGGCGGCATGTTGTGCTTATACGAACATCAAGGAGAACATGGGGATTGTCCCTTCTCTCGGGAAATCCTTTGGGATGCCAGCAGAGATAGCCATTTACTGCACAATTGGGATGAAGTACCTTTATGCCCTGCTCCTGCTGAACAATGATCAAGTTCAGTCCCTCCAAATCGCTACGCTGTACATGGAGAAAGGCGGACTGGGGAAAGGGCAAACACAGTGGCAGGAGATAGTGCAGTACAATGGACTGTCTGCAAACAGGTCATCGAGAGCTCTCCTGACATACTGCCAGAGTGCTGAGAAGGACGAGATTGGTTCCCTTGATAGCACTGTCCTAAGGGCAATGGCCATGGAGTCAAACCAGCCAGGGATGCGGGCACAGCAGGAGCTGTCTTCGAGGAAGATGAGACTAGACTTGGCAGAGTCCATGGCCAGAGGTACCTGACACCTCAAACCCCTCCCCTGGTACTCCCTCCCTCCAGGAATCCACTTGTTAGAAGACCTGTTTGTAATAACCTTGTAGTGAGAGATTACTGCACCTCTATACCTGCAGGGCTACCAAGGAAAATAGAAAGTCTCTGCGATCTAGGGCATTGACATCTGAAGCAAGGCATGCCATGGAAGAAGGTTCGACTTACGATGCTGGTTGATTCTGAGACAGAACAGGTTCATCCTGCCACTCCAAGCACACCGATGCCGGCATCCTCAAGGGCGAAGCGGTCGGGACGCTTAGGGACCGCCTTGGATCCAGATGAGTTCAGGTATGTATTAACATATTTATATTCATTTTCTGTTGCAGCACCGATGATGCTAATAAATCAAGCCACCATTATCAGCAGATATGAGGTAGGTTTTATTAGAGATCAATTTTATATGGTTGATCATAATTGGATTATTTACAACTCTTAGGCTATGGTTGCAGGATGACCAGACTATATAGGCTGCAGGTGGAGGATGACCAATGAACGAAGTTTGGAAATCATGAACGAAGTTTGGCATTAATATATTTGTATAAGTACAAAGTTTGGTTTAACCAATGATGGGTCTGCCTCATTCTCTCAGTTCAATGGCTTATGCAACACACAGCTTTGTCAGTTGACTGAGAAGGAAGCTCGCTTCTGTACATCTTCACAGTGTGCTAGATGTCGACCCTAACGAAATTGTTGACGGCACCTGGTCGAAACGTGGGCACACAGATGGCTACGGTGTGGTGGTGGTGATCTCTCAGCTAATTTAAACGTTTAATATCATATGAAAGCCTATCTCATCTCTGCTCTATGCAACGACTTTTCTCATTAATGTCAGAGGATCTTTTGCGCAAGTGTTTAGGCAGCTACACACAGAATCAAAACGAGAGTTTTAATTCTAGTGTGAAGACCAAGTATATGAGTGGGACAGGTATCAGGCCTGCGTCGATTTCGGTGTGTTGAACTTCAATGTTGGGAGGAAGGTTGGCTATGGTAAGAGCATGTCTAAACTAGGTATTGAATCTAGTTGCCAGGTCATTTGAGTATTCCGATAAGTACAATTGCTAATGGGGAGAATCCACCACCACACACCCTTATCCCTCCTCATTTATGAGAAGGAGTCACTATGCAATGAACAGCTGCTGAAACAGTGAGAGTTGGGTGCCTCGCAAAACCAGAATGAAAGTTTCAACAACATTGTCTGGGAACGGTGCCTAAAGACGGTGTACTGTTTCTTGGTTAGTGTTGAGATTGCTGTCATCTAGCAGTGCTCACATACAATGGAGCCCACAGCTAACCTGTATGAATCATGAGCGGCTCTGTAGTAGTCAAGCTCTATTTGAGTCGAAACACAAGACAAGGATAAGTTTTTATAAAATTTTCAAGACGTGCAGTTTGTAGTACTCGTTATGATCGACTAATAGCCCGAATAACAGCCTCGCAAAGGTCGTTACTGGAACGTGGTTTACTTAACGGCTTACGGTCTGCACTGATAATGAGTGAGCGGCCACATTTGCTTACTGGGAACCACTCCCTACCCTCTTGAGAAAGGAGGTGCTCCTGAATCGATTTCCTTGCTGTAAGTTTAGACGTAGCATTGCACAGCACAGCTTTCCATTTGCTTACCGCATTGGAACTTATTGTCTCTAACTAAACACAATTGCTAAATGGCTCGTACTCACTGAAAAATAAAATGATATGATACTGGACCGACAGAGAATGGAGGAGTTCATCTGGGGAGCGAGTTGTAGGAGTTAGACTCAAGTCTCCTGAGACAGATTATGAAGGCGGAAGTCACTCAAGGGAGCTAGCGATGGCCTCTCAAACATTATTTGCAATGGACTTCTGAACTATGTTCATACACAGAATTTAGACATCCTTCACGGTAAAAAGCTCGTTTAGCCGAGGAAGAAACGATTCTTGCAACTGGCACGCTGTTGGTATCCTTCACGAGCAAGATGTATAACCGTTGGGTTTGTTGGAAAGTGGTTTGGAACTTCATAGGCCGTAGAAGAGGAGTTACCCGTGTTACGACTGGTGAAATGGCTAAAAATGCCTAGCTACAGAGCAGCAAGAAGATGTCAGTAACTATGACATGGTCATACTAGTAAACTCCTTGCATCAATTTTTAAAATAAATATGTTGCCTTGATGGTGAAGTTAATACGCATGCGCATAACTACTGCATAACTACTTACAACTGTATCGAGAACAGACATAGCAACGTGCAATATAGGTCTTAAGGATAGAGGATGTAACACCACTGGTTGTACTGGCTTTCTGGGGGGCCAAATAAACATGCATTGACATTATTACCTCCTCTCTACTACACTAACCATTTCAGGCCTTCCCGTTCAGTCATGGTCTGCGAGGCGTTGTGGAAGGCCCTGAGCTTGGCAACCAGGTCTATTGCATCAAATGCACCATTCACAGCCAGCGTCTTAGGGATGACGAGCAGGGAATTTGCAAATTCGGCCACAGCCAGCTGTTCTCGTGATGTCTTCACAAACAATCATGAATAAAGGGTTACAGAGGTAAGAGAGGAGGTAAGAGAGGAGGTAAGAGAGGAGGTAAGAGAGGAGGTAAGAGAGGAGGTAAGAGAGGAGGTAAGAGAGGAGGTAAGAGAGGAGGTAAGAGAGGAGGTAAGAGAGGAGGTAAGAGAGGAGGTAAGAGAGGAGGTAAGAGAGGAGGGAAGAGAGGAGGGAAGAGAGGAGGGAAGAGAGGAGGGAAGAGAGGAGGGAAGAGAGGAGGGAAGAGAGGAGGGAAGAGAGGAGGGAAGAGAGGAGGGAAGAGAGGAGGGAAGAGAGGAGGGAAGAGAGGAGGGAAGAGAGGAGGGAAGAGAGGAGGGAAGAGAGGAGGGAAGAGAGGAGGGAAGAGAGGAGGGAAGAGAGGAGGGAAGAGAGGAGGGAAGAGAGGAGGGAAGAGAGGAGGGAAGAGAGGAGGGAAGAGAGGAGGGAAGAGAGGAGGGAAGAGAGGAGGGAAGAGAGGAGGGAAGAGAGGAGGGAAGAGAGGAGGGAAGAGAGGAGGGAAGAGAGGAGGGAAGAGAGGAGGGAAGAGAGGAGGGAAGAGAGGAGGGAAGAGAGGAGGGAAGAGAGGAGGGAAGAGAGGAGGGAAGAGAGGAGGGAAGAGAGGAGGGAAGAGAGGAGGGAAGAGAGGAGGGAAGAGAGGAGGGAAGAGAGGAGGGAAGAGAGGAGGGAAGAGAGGAGGGAAGAGAGGAAGGAAGAGAGGAGGGGGAGGAGAGGTCAACACAGGTGGGCAGCACGTGAGGGACTTCCCAATATTATATAGTTGGTCATTCTCGCTAAAACCATGCTTGGATATCCCTAAAGATTCTTAGTAATCTGGATATGACCAAGGAGTATTTGTGGCAGTATTAGACATGTATGCACAAACGTACTATTGATGTAGCAAAGTTCTCTAAGTAGATGGACAATGCAGTTTCTACTGCCCCTCCTCCAGGGACCACGGCATTAGACTCCAGCACTCTCTTCACCACGCACAGGGCATCATGGATGGAGCGCTCCATCTCGTCCACCATGAAGTCATTGGCCCCACGCAAGATGATCGAGGATGAACTAAAAGCAGCTGGCCTGTGCAGGCAGGGAGTGATGAAGGGAAACAAAGAGAGAGAGAGGAGGGGTAACATAACAATAATAATGGAGAACTTGTGCCAGACACCAGTTTTAATCACACAAAATGCAACTTACTTTGATCAAGACTAGTTCATCATCACAAATACGTTCCTGCACAACTTTCTCAGCTGAGCCAAGGAAAGATGCTTCGAAGCTTTCCTCTCCCTCCAAATTGGCCATAGTGACCAACACGGCGCCACCCGAGCTATGCGCTTCAAGTCACCCTTCTTGCATCTCCGGATGGCCATGGCCCCTGCCTCAACAAAGTACTTGAGACACAGGTCATCAATCCCCCCAGTGGAGAGAATGACATTGGCTCCCGCTCCCGAAGAATGTGAGTTCAAGTGTATACACACGCATATAATATATTTCGTGTGGATCGTTTCTTTACGATTAGTATCAGCTCATCGCCAACATTTCAACCGAGTCATCAGGGCAAAGTAAAAATGAAAGCAACACAGTGTACATCCGCGTGGTTTCATGCAACCAGTGTAGGGAGTCAACATACATTCATCAAAGGATACCAGGAGGCCCGTTTGAGGTCCTCCTAACCCACATGCAAGTATCCCCTTCCTCTGCTGCACTAGGCCACCCGTCACCATGGAGACAAAGGTAACACCCACAAAATGGCAAAGCTCAACATGGGCTTCGCTTGCGATTCCCTCCCACAGAGAGCACGACCTTGGAGAGGATACACTTCAACAGGACGTCTGCAAGATATGTGATGGTACCTCCTTCCTTGGCCCACGAGCTACATGGGCAGTCGAGTCGAGTCGAGTCGAGGGCACCCCCCCCCCCCGGAGACTGTTGTGATTGGGAAATCCTATTACCACCCCCCCTACATCCTTATCCTTAAAAGTATCACTGCAACCGGACTGAAGGAGCATCCAGTTTCCTCTACTACCATCCGAAAACAGCCTGAACATCCCTCCCAACCATGTAGATAGATGCCAAGTACATGGGATGGCACACTGTCTCCAGCATGGGGAATGGTCAGAGCAAGAAGAGAGAACTGTGGATCATGAAGGCTGGTATATGGCCTTAGAGCAGTGGCATTACACATGGTCCAGTCTTCCCTACCTACAACCTTGGCCTGATCTAGGATGGCAGCAGGGGGGGGCAAGTAAATGAGGAATCAGTGGCCTTACCAACAATTATCACCACCATCTCCTGGGAAAAGCAGCCAGTTCAGATGAAGACCAGGGACCTCCCTTATGATCTTCTCCACAGTTGGATTGCGGGCCAGGTCGGTCCCCTTGTTAGACTCCACATGGGCCGAGGATGTGAGAGGAGCTGTACCCCACAACAGCATTCCATCCTAAAGGCCTTCAAAAGTATACGGCTCTCGGCTCTCAAGACAAATTTTTATTCTAAAGGCCTTTGTCAATCCCAAAAAGTAGCATCCAGTTTTCCTCATAAAAGCATATATCCCAATGCTGCCACCATCACTCACCTGCAGTGAGTCAAAATTACAAGAGCCCACTTTGTACGACCAAGAAAAAAATACCCTCTGAAGTCAGCCTACACAAGACCATCCTAACTGTTGCAGATCAGTTTGGTTCATTTTGTCTGGAGAGCAGCATTAGTGCAGCTTGATCGAAATGCTGATTATAGTTTCAGCCAAGTACAAGACAAGTGTGCAATGCCTCCATTAATCTTTTCCCACGAGATTGGGTGATGTTGGTTCCATGCATGCTCTGAGATGGCCTCTAGTCAAATCCTCCGCTTCTTGACCACAGTTGCAAGGAATTCTAACACACCTGAGGTCATGGTAGTTTATAATCATCTCTGAACCTGGTAAGTAAACAAACCAAGACTACAACACACCTGATGTCAAGGGTTATGTATTACCTATGAAGTTGTTGCGAGCATTATTTTCAAAAACATACACTGGCAAAACCTTTTTACAACGAATATCGATACCAGCAATTTGTGCATTGGTAGAATGGAAGAAACAAACTCTTGATAACTAGATGCACTGCAGTCACTTCCGCTGGTTCTCATCTCAAAATTGTTCCATTTGAAAATGAATAAGGCAGTATGTGGGATATGAAAATAAAGAAAGTAGCACTTCGTCAGTAATTCGAAATTACCTATAATTTACCAACATGTTCGTTTTAATCGTTCTCAAATGAATTAATATTTGTCACTTCAACACGACTTTTTATTATTATTATCCTAAATCTAAATGTCCATGCAGTGGAATGCAAAAACAATAATATTTGACTAAAGTACATACCCAAAAATGACGGCATTCTAATAATTCAACTAGATTGCACCTCGTGCCCTGGCTTTTTGATAAGAGTCCTCATCCTTCTTCTCAGGGGCTACTTTGATCATATCGTCTATTCTAAGGATGGTTATGGCAGCCTCTGTTGCAAACTTGATGCTCTTCAGTTTGATGATCGCAGGCTCCAAGACACCAGCTTGATTGCTGTCTCTGATTTCTCCAGCCACAAGATCCAATCCATACCTGATGAAAATATATAAAACAGATATTATATAATAATTACATAGCCCAAATCAACCCCAAAAGGAACAGTCAGCCAGTGATCAATGCTCATCTCTTTACAAGCACAACATAAGGTGACGGCATGGAGTGTGTGCGGCATATTATAAACCAGTCTTTAGGCAGGGACACCTAGAAAGTGCCCATTATACTTCCTAACTTTTACAAGTGTTTATAACGTACCTGTAGATTGAGTTTCAAGTTAACCCTCTTACTGTCGCAGGCGCCATAGCATTGTAAAAATATATACGCATGCAAATGCAATAATTTTTATATTAAAAGATAGCTGAATTCAAACTCTCTATCTACACGACAATTTTTACAGCGGTTGGGCGGAGGAAAGTTGAAGAAATTATATTTAAAACACGAACGGTTTTCAGTCGGACGATATCAGCGATGGAGAAGAGACTGTCAATAGCTGAAGTTATTTTCCCAAGTGACTGGGGCAGCTTCGGACATCTCTGATGATGAATCAAGCGACGAAGAATGTGAAGGTATCCATTCCTACCTCGGAGAAAGATTTTTGGACCGTGGAGACGTGGAGTCTTTGGCTTCTCTGACAGTAGATATGCCACAAGACAATTTTGTTCATGCTGCCAGTGATCCTCTCCTATCTGAGGAAGAAGTCACTGGTGTGGAAGTGTTCTCAGGTGTGCAAAATAATCTAGCTAGAGTATTAGCCAGTTATCTGCTGAGCTATTTTCCCCCCTGGGTTTAAATAAATATTGTATATATTATGTTGATAGTGTCGGACCTTGCTCTCCAATAGTAACTCCATGTGAGTGTAGGTGGAGATTCATATATGCCGCATTCCTCTTATCACCATGCTATGGTACAGCTTACTCGTCGGGCTAAACGCAGATTGCCCGTCACATCCAGTTCTGCTGGTGTTTCCTCTATTTCTGCTGCATCTTCCAGCTCCAGTTCTGTTGCTGCTTCATGCTCCAGTTCTGTTGCTGCTTTCTCCTCCAGCACTTCTGTGACCACAACTTTGGGTAATCTCACTACTCCTTCACTTTCAACACCAAGTGGGAGTTGGAAGAAAGAAGAATCTTGTCAGTCAAAATATCGGTACACCCTAACTCGTCAGCCAGTTCAACAGCCTACTGTGACTTGTTTTGCCTTTTTTTTTTACTGACGAAGTATGGCAGCTTCTTGTCAACAACACTAACCAGTATGCAGCAGAACAGAGAAGCCACATTAGTTCTCCACATGTTCGTCCCTGGTATGATGTCACGGCAGTCCTATGCCTAGTGGCGCTACGGGATGTGGAGTAGCTTCCCACATAGTTGTATACATTAGCTGAGACGGCAGTCCTATGCCTAGTGGCGCTACGGGACGTGGAGTAGCTTCCCACGTAGTTGTATACATTAGCTATTAAAGGTCGCGGAAAAGAAAGGGAGATCCTACCCTCCAAGGGATGCATCGGGGAAAATGGTGGAGTTTGTGTGTCTCCTCCTAGCTAAGACGGCAGTCCTATGCCTAGCGGCGCTACGGGAGGTAGGGTGAGCACTGGTGCAAGCCAAGCTGCTCGACTGGTCCAGCGTATCCAATGGACACCTCAGTTGGACGCTTCGCTGCAATAAATTATTAATGAGGTTGGGCCCAGGTCATCAGAAAAGAGAGCGTCACCCCGAGTTAATCACGACGGTTGGTGCGATCGCAGCACGGTTTACAAGAATTCTGAAGAGACAGAAGGAAGAGCCATTAGACTCTCCGCCCCAGGCCGGGTCCATGGAGAGAGTTGCGGCAATCTCAAAATGAAATGTTGTTGAGGTACAGAGGAGAGACGAAAACTACATCGAAAAGAGAAGAAGCTACTTGTGCCTTCTTCAACATTTCATTTTAAGATTCGCAGCTGCCACCGCAGAAAATCACTCTCCCCACCATCTCGTCAGATGTGCTAAATATGCTGACAATGAAATCTCATTTGATAGGGAAGATGTTTGCTGATTAATTTCCATTTTTAATTGGTTCATCCATCTTTTTCTTGGACAGGCTGGAGGAAACCAGAGAAAAGTACACTACTGCATGAACCACCTTCTTCTTGGACAAGAATATTCAGCAGCAATATTTTTTACTCCACTATCTATCATCATTCAGCAGCAATATTTTTTACTCCACTATCTATCATCATTCAGCAGCAATATTTTTTACTCCACTATCTATCATCATTCAGCAGCAATATTTTTTACTCCACTATCTATCATCATTCAGCAGCAATATTTGTACTCCAGCATTCACTCACTCATATTTATTTAATTTAGACCGCATGAAACCCAATGTCTTGAGGGATAAGACGAAGGCAGTTTTGAGAATCGTTCGAGGATGCTCTGCAAGGGTATCTGGAAGAACAGTCCCATAGTGAGAAAGGTTGACGAGGAGATCAGGAGATTGTGGCAAGATGGCGAAAAGAGCTTCTGGCGACTCAACTGTTTTGTTTACGCAGGTTCAGTTGTGGAGTGCGTGGGACATGTACAGGAGTGCGCCGTGCGTGATGTGAAGAAGACCTTTGTAGATGACATCGGTCAAGTGCGGAAGCTGAAGTGGGGTGGTGGGTAAGGGACGCTCGACTGAATCTGTGATTGATACTCTCACGGTGTACTTCGGAGAGGCTATCCGCAATTTTCCCGGGGACCGTGGATAGAATGCACAGAGTGATCTGGGCCGTGTTCCACCACTCCATGTCGACCAACACAACCACCAGTCAGTTTTTCCCGCCAGGATCAGGCTCATGGTGCAAGCACAATCGGGCACTTGCTGATGAGGAACCACCCAAGCACACCCCTAAGCTACCTAAGGATCTGGCTCCCTTCATCAAGCCAGTATTTACCGAGCTATCCAAGCTTGGATGAAAGCGCAAATACCACCACCTACTCCCTCCCTCTCTCTTTCCTTTCCATCTCCCATCCTCCCTGCCACCTTCTTGATGTCCTCTCCTCTCCCTCCATTCTCGCATCCACGAAACTTTCCTACGACATCCCGGGATGTCCCTACTGAGAGTGACTGGGACCAGGGCAGGGTATAGGTATACACACTCTGGGCTAAGGCTATTCTAGGACTAGGGTATTCACTGGCTAGCGGCATACAAGTCACACTCATCAAGGCATTCCCAGGATAGTGCAAAGATCACGGGATCCCGAGATGACCTAGGAAAGGTGTGGTCATTCCTCGACATTCAACAGTATTGGTGATTTCTACTTTCTTTTTTGTGGGTGGATTTTTATTTTATTGTTTTCTTCCTTATTTTTATCTGGTCACCCGACTATATTTTTTTGACCGGCTTTTTTCAAAGCCAACCTTTTTTTGTTGAAAATCCACCAGGGGGCAGCCACACTATCAAACTAGACGGGATAAGAGCGAGGAGGGCAACTGCACCTCTGCTTCGCATGCTACGGATTATATTCAATTAAGGAATTAATAAGAAGGGCTTAGTTAGACCCCATGGGCCACAGTCCAAAAAATGTGAATGGGGGGGGGGGGGGGGGGGCGGGCTTCAACCTGAGGTGTTTGCATCTACGACAGCTGGGGTCCTGCTAAGTTTTTCTGCCGGAACGAGAGGAGGTGGCTTGCGTATCTGAAGTACCTGGGCGGGCTTCCAACACCACTGACTTCGGTACAGCTATCTCAACTCAACTTTAAGGGTTGTGAAAAGGCTTACATTTGACGCACTTCGCGCACAGTTGAGAGGATGACTGAAGGGAATTCTGATCATGAGGAATACTCCTCAGCGGCAGCAGACGGGCATGCCGACTCTAGGAAGAAGGCTGGTTACGGGCAGGTCGGCATCACTGTAGATATTGACGAGCAGGAGGATGAAGAAATTGGCTGTAATATCAAGGACCTGTATGAGTCAGTGGAATTAAAGCTGACGAAGGAAGTATGCAGAGCAATTCTGGTGAAGGGAAAGACAGTGAAAAGTGCCATTGTGAAGCAGTTGCCTGCTGGAGCCACGCTTCACCACATCACACTCAATATTGCTAAGCAGTCTTTCTTGATTCGGCTCGACCGGACTGGCATGAAGGGCGCTATCTTTAGTGACGATGTCACTTTCTCTCGCCTGGCGGCATGTTGTGCTTATACGAACATCAAGGAGAACATGGGGATTGTCCCTTCTCTCGGGAAATCCTTTGGGATGCCAGCAGAGATAGCCATTTACTGCACAATTGGGATGAAGTACCTTTATGCCCTGCTCCTGCTGAACAATGATCAAGTTCAGTCCCTCCAAATCGCTACGCTGTACATGGAGAAAGGCGGACTGGGGAAAGGGCAAACACAGTGGCAGGAGATAGTGCAGTACAATGGACTGTCTGCAAACAGGTCATCGAGAGCTCTCCTGACATACTGCCAGAGTGCTGAGAAGGACGAGATTGGTTCCCTTGATAGCACTGTCCTAAGGGCAATGGCCATGGAGTCAAACCAGCCAGGGATGCGGGCACAGCAGGAGCTGTCTTCGAGGAAGATGAGACTAGACTTGGCAGAGTCCATGGCCAGAGGTACCTGACACCTCAAACCCCTCCCCTGGTACTCCCTCCCTCCAGGAATCCACTTGTTAGAAGACCTGTTTGTAATAACCTTGTAGTGAGAGATTACTGCACCTCTATACCTGCAGGGCTACCAAGGAAAATAGAAAGTCTCTGCGATCTAGGGCATTGACATCTGAAGCAAGGCATGCCATGGAAGAAGGTTCGACTTACGATGCTGGTTGATTCTGAGACAGAACAGGTTCATCCTGCCACTCCAAGCACACCGATGCCGGCATCCTCAAGGGCGAAGCGGTCGGGACGCTTAGGGACCGCCTTGGATCCAGATGAGTTCAGGTATGTATTAACATATTTATATTCATTTTCTGTTGCAGCACCGATGATGCTAATAAATCAAGCCACCATTATCAGCAGATATGAGGTAGGTTTTATTAGAGATCAATTTTATATGGTTGATCATAATTGGATTATTTACAACTCTTAGGCTATGGTTGCAGGATGACCAGACTATATAGGCTGCAGGTGGAGGATGACCAATGAACGAAGTTTGGAAATCATGAACGAAGTTTGGCATTAATATATTTGTATAAGTACAAAGTTTGGTTTAACCAATGATGGGTCTGCCTCATTCTCTCAGTTCAATGGCTTATGCAACACACAGCTTTGTCAGTTGACTGAGAAGGAAGCTCGCTTCTGTACATCTTCACAGTGTGCTAGATGTCGACCCTAACGAAATTGTTGACGGCACCTGGTCGAAACGTGGGCACACAGATGGCTACGGTGTGGTGGTGGTGATCTCTCAGCTAATTTAAACGTTTAATATCATATGAAAGCCTATCTCATCTCTGCTCTATGCAACGACTTTTCTCATTAATGTCAGAGGATCTTTTGCGCAAGTGTTTAGGCAGCTACACACAGAATCAAAACGAGAGTTTTAATTCTAGTGTGAAGACCAAGTATATGAGTGGGACAGGTATCAGGCCTGCGTCGATTTCGGTGTGTTGAACTTCAATGTTGGGAGGAAGGTTGGCTATGGTAAGAGCATGTCTAAACTAGGTATTGAATCTAGTTGCCAGGTCATTTGAGTATTCCGATAAGTACAATTGCTAATGGGGAGAATCCACCACCACACACCCTTATCCCTCCTCATTTATGAGAAGGAGTCACTATGCAATGAACAGCTGCTGAAACAGTGAGAGTTGGGTGCCTCGCAAAACCAGAATGAAAGTTTCAACAACATTGTCTGGGAACGGTGCCTAAAGACGGTGTACTGTTTCTTGGTTAGTGTTGAGATTGCTGTCATCTAGCAGTGCTCACATACAATGGAGCCCACAGCTAACCTGTATGAATCATGAGCGGCTCTGTAGTAGTCAAGCTCTATTTGAGTCGAAACACAAGACAAGGATAAGTTTTTATAAAATTTTCAAGACGTGCAGTTTGTAGTACTCGTTATGATCGACTAATAGCCCGAATAACAGCCTCGCAAAGGTCGTTACTGGAACGTGGTTTACTTAACGGCTTACGGTCTGCACTGATAATGAGTGAGCGGCCACATTTGCTTACTGGGAACCACTCCCTACCCTCTTGAGAAAGGAGGTGCTCCTGAATCGATTTCCTTGCTGTAAGTTTAGACGTAGCATTGCACAGCACAGCTTTCCATTTGCTTACCGCATTGGAACTTATTGTCTCTAACTAAACACAATTGCTAAATGGCTCGTACTCACTGAAAAATAAAATGATATGATACTGGACCGACAGAGAATGGAGGAGTTCATCTGGGGAGCGAGTTGTAGGAGTTAGACTCAAGTCTCCTGAGACAGATTATGAAGGCGGAAGTCACTCAAGGGAGCTAGCGATGGCCTCTCAAACATTATTTGCAATGGACTTCTGAACTATGTTCATACACAGAATTTAGACATCCTTCACGGTAAAAAGCTCGTTTAGCCGAGGAAGAAACGATTCTTGCAACTGGCACGCTGTTGGTATCCTTCACGAGCAAGATGTATAACCGTTGGGTTTGTTGGAAAGTGGTTTGGAACTTCATAGGCCGTAGAAGAGGAGTTACCCGTGTTACGACTGGTGAAATGGCTAAAAATGCCTAGCTACAGAGCAGCAAGAAGATGTCAGTAACTATGACATGGTCATACTAGTAAACTCCTTGCATCAATTTTTAAAATAAATATGTTGCCTTGATGGTGAAGTTAATACGCATGCGCATAACTACTGCATAACTACTTACAACTGTATCGAGAACAGACATAGCAACGTGCAATATAGGTCTTAAGGATAGAGGATGTAACACCACTGGTTGTACTGGCTTTCTGGGGGGCCAAATAAACATGCATTGACATTATTACCTCCTCTCTACTACACTAACCATTTCAGGCCTTCCCGTTCAGTCATGGTCTGCGAGGCGTTGTGGAAGGCCCTGAGCTTGGCAACCAGGTCTATTGCATCAAATGCACCATTCACAGCCAGCGTCTTAGGGATGACGAGCAGGGAATTTGCAAATTCGGCCACAGCCAGCTGTTCTCGTGATGTCTTCACAAACAATCATGAATAAAGGGTTACAGAGGTAAGAGAGGAGGTAAGAGAGGAGGTAAGAGAGGAGGTAAGAGAGGAGGTAAGAGAGGAGGTAAGAGAGGAGGTAAGAGAGGAGGTAAGAGAGGAGGTAAGAGAGGAGGTAAGAGAGGAGGTAAGAGAGGAGGTAAGAGAGGAGGTAAGAGAGGAGGTAAGAGAGGAGGGAAGAGAGGAGGGAAGAGAGGAGGGAAGAGAGGAGGGAAGAGAGGAGGGAAGAGAGGAGGGAAGAGAGGAGGGAAGAGAGGAGGGAAGAGAGGAGGGAAGAGAGGAGGGAAGAGAGGAGGGAAGAGAGGAGGGAAGAGAGGAGGGAAGAGAGGAGGGAAGAGAGGAGGGAAGAGAGGAGGGAAGAGAGGAGGGAAGAGAGGAGGGAAGAGAGGAGGGAAGAGAGGAGGGAAGAGAGGAGGGAAGAGAGGAGGGAAGAGAGGAGGGAAGAGAGGAGGGAAGAGAGGAGGGAAGAGAGGAGGGAAGAGAGGAGGGAAGAGAGGAGGGAAGAGAGGAGGGAAGAGAGGAGGGAAGAGAGGAGGGAAGAGAGGAGGGAAGAGAGGAGGGAAGAGAGGAGGGAAGAGAGGAGGGAAGAGAGGAGGGAAGAGAGGAGGGAAGAGAGGAGGGAAGAGAGGAGGGAAGAGAGGAGGGAAGAGAGGAGGGAAGAGAGGAGGGAAGAGAGGAAGGAAGAGAGGAGGGGGAGGAGAGGTCAACACAGGTGGGCAGCACGTGAGGGACTTCCCAATATTATATAGTTGGTCATTCTCGCTAAAACCATGCTTGGATATCCCTAAAGATTCTTAGTAATCTGGATATGACCAAGGAGTATTTGTGGCAGTATTAGACATGTATGCACAAACGTACTATTGATGTAGCAAAGTTCTCTAAGTAGATGGACAATGCAGTTTCTACTGCCCCTCCTCCAGGGACCACGGCATTAGACTCCAGCACTCTCTTCACCACGCACAGGGCATCATGGATGGAGCGCTCCATCTCGTCCACCATGAAGTCATTGGCCCCACGCAAGATGATCGAGGATGAACTAAAAGCAGCTGGCCTGTGCAGGCAGGGAGTGATGAAGGGAAACAAAGAGAGAGAGAGGAGGGGTAACATAACAATAATAATGGAGAACTTGTGCCAGACACCAGTTTTAATCACACAAAATGCAACTTACTTTGATCAAGACTAGTTCATCATCACAAATACGTTCCTGCACAACTTTCTCAGCTGAGCCAAGGAAAGATGCTTCGAAGCTTTCCTCTCCCTCCAAATTGGCCATAGTGACCAACACGGCGCCACCCGAGCTATGCGCTTCAAGTCACCCTTCTTGCATCTCCGGATGGCCATGGCCCCTGCCTCAACAAAGTACTTGAGACACAGGTCATCAATCCCCCCAGTGGAGAGAATGACATTGGCTCCCGCTCCCGAAGAATGTGAGTTCAAGTGTATACACACGCATATAATATATTTCGTGTGGATCGTTTCTTTACGATTAGTATCAGCTCATCGCCAACATTTCAACCGAGTCATCAGGGCAAAGTAAAAATGAAAGCAACACAGTGTACATCCGCGTGGTTTCATGCAACCAGTGTAGGGAGTCAACATACATTCATCAAAGGATACCAGGAGGCCCGTTTGAGGTCCTCCTAACCCACATGCAAGTATCCCCTTCCTCTGCTGCACTAGGCCACCCGTCACCATGGAGACAAAGGTAACACCCACAAAATGGCAAAGCTCAACATGGGCTTCGCTTGCGATTCCCTCCCACAGAGAGCACGACCTTGGAGAGGATACACTTCAACAGGACGTCTGCAAGATATGTGATGGTACCTCCTTCCTTGGCCCACGAGCTACATGGGCAGTCGAGTCGAGTCGAGTCGAGGGCACCCCCCCCCCCGGAGACTGTTGTGATTGGGAAATCCTATTACCACCCCCCCTACATCCTTATCCTTAAAAGTATCACTGCAACCGGACTGAAGGAGCATCCAGTTTCCTCTACTACCATCCGAAAACAGCCTGAACATCCCTCCCAACCATGTAGATAGATGCCAAGTACATGGGATGGCACACTGTCTCCAGCATGGGGAATGGTCAGAGCAAGAAGAGAGAACTGTGGATCATGAAGGCTGGTATATGGCCTTAGAGCAGTGGCATTACACATGGTCCAGTCTTCCCTACCTACAACCTTGGCCTGATCTAGGATGGCAGCAGGGGGGGGCAAGTAAATGAGGAATCAGTGGCCTTACCAACAATTATCACCACCATCTCCTGGGAAAAGCAGCCAGTTCAGATGAAGACCAGGGACCTCCCTTATGATCTTCTCCACAGTTGGATTGCGGGCCAGGTCGGTCCCCTTGTTAGACTCCACATGGGCCGAGGATGTGAGAGGAGCTGTACCCCACAACAGCATTCCATCCTAAAGGCCTTCAAAAGTATACGGCTCTCGGCTCTCAAGACAAATTTTTATTCTAAAGGCCTTTGTCAATCCCAAAAAGTAGCATCCAGTTTTCCTCATAAAAGCATATATCCCAATGCTGCCACCATCACTCACCTGCAGTGAGTCAAAATTACAAGAGCCCACTTTGTACGACCAAGAAAAAAATACCCTCTGAAGTCAGCCTACACAAGACCATCCTAACTGTTGCAGATCAGTTTGGTTCATTTTGTCTGGAGAGCAGCATTAGTGCAGCTTGATCGAAATGCTGATTATAGTTTCAGCCAAGTACAAGACAAGTGTGCAATGCCTCCATTAATCTTTTCCCACGAGATTGGGTGATGTTGGTTCCATGCATGCTCTGAGATGGCCTCTAGTCAAATCCTCCGCTTCTTGACCACAGTTGCAAGGAATTCTAACACACCTGAGGTCATGGTAGTTTATAATCATCTCTGAACCTGGTAAGTAAACAAACCAAGACTACAACACACCTGATGTCAAGGGTTATGTATTACCTATGAAGTTGTTGCGAGCATTATTTTCAAAAACATACACTGGCAAAACCTTTTTACAACGAATATCGATACCAGCAATTTGTGCATTGGTAGAATGGAAGAAACAAACTCTTGATAACTAGATGCACTGCAGTCACTTCCGCTGGTTCTCATCTCAAAATTGTTCCATTTGAAAATGAATAAGGCAGTATGTGGGATATGAAAATAAAGAAAGTAGCACTTCGTCAGTAATTCGAAATTACCTATAATTTACCAACATGTTCGTTTTAATCGTTCTCAAATGAATTAATATTTGTCACTTCAACACGACTTTTTATTATTATTATCCTAAATCTAAATGTCCATGCAGTGGAATGCAAAAACAATAATATTTGACTAAAGTACATACCCAAAAATGACGGCATTCTAATAATTCAACTAGATTGCACCTCGTGCCCTGGCTTTTTGATAAGAGTCCTCATCCTTCTTCTCAGGGGCTACTTTGATCATATCGTCTATTCTAAGGATGGTTATGGCAGCCTCTGTTGCAAACTTGATGCTCTTCAGTTTGATGATCGCAGGCTCCAAGACACCAGCTTGATTGCTGTCTCTGATTTCTCCAGCCACAAGATCCAATCCATACCTGATGAAAATATATAAAACAGATATTATATAATAATTACATAGCCCAAATCAACCCCAAAAGGAACAGTCAGCCAGTGATCAATGCTCATCTCTTTACAAGCACAACATAAGGTGACGGCATGGAGTGTGTGCGGCATATTATAAACCAGTCTTTAGGCAGGGACACCTAGAAAGTGCCCATTATACTTCCTAACTTTTACAAGTGTTTATAACGTACCTGTAGATTGAGTTTCAAGTTAACCCTCTTACTGTCGCAGGCGCCATAGCATTGTAAAAATATATACGCATGCAAATGCAATAATTTTTATATTAAAAGATAGCTGAATTCAAACTCTCTATCTACACGACAATTTTTACAGCGGTTGGGCGGAGGAAAGTTGAAGAAATTATATTTAAAACACGAACGGTTTTCAGTCGGACGATATCAGCGATGGAGAAGAGACTGTCAATAGCTGAAGTTATTTTCCCAAGTGACTGGGGCAGCTTCGGACATCTCTGATGATGAATCAAGCGACGAAGAATGTGAAGGTATCCATTCCTACCTCGGAGAAAGATTTTTGGACCGTGGAGACGTGGAGTCTTTGGCTTCTCTGACAGTAGATATGCCACAAGACAATTTTGTTCATGCTGCCAGTGATCCTCTCCTATCTGAGGAAGAAGTCACTGGTGTGGAAGTGTTCTCAGGTGTGCAAAATAATCTAGCTAGAGTATTAGCCAGTTATCTGCTGAGCTATTTTCCCCCCTGGGTTTAAATAAATATTGTATATATTATGTTGATAGTGTCGGACCTTGCTCTCCAATAGTAACTCCATGTGAGTGTAGGTGGAGATTCATATATGCCGCATTCCTCTTATCACCATGCTATGGTACAGCTTACTCGTCGGGCTAAACGCAGATTGCCCGTCACATCCAGTTCTGCTGGTGTTTCCTCTATTTCTGCTGCATCTTCCAGCTCCAGTTCTGTTGCTGCTTCATGCTCCAGTTCTGTTGCTGCTTTCTCCTCCAGCACTTCTGTGACCACAACTTTGGGTAATCTCACTACTCCTTCACTTTCAACACCAAGTGGGAGTTGGAAGAAAGAAGAATCTTGTCAGTCAAAATATCGGTACACCCTAACTCGTCAGCCAGTTCAACAGCCTACTGTGACTTGTTTTGCCTTTTTTTTTTACTGACGAAGTATGGCAGCTTCTTGTCAACAACACTAACCAGTATGCAGCAGAACAGAGAAGCCACATTAGTTCTCCACATGTTCGTCCCTGGTATGATGTCACGGCAGTCCTATGCCTAGTGGCGCTACGGGATGTGGAGTAGCTTCCCACATAGTTGTATACATTAGCTGAGACGGCAGTCCTATGCCTAGTGGCGCTACGGGACGTGGAGTAGCTTCCCACGTAGTTGTATACATTAGCTATTAAAGGTCGCGGAAAAGAAAGGGAGATCCTACCCTCCAAGGGATGCATCGGGGAAAATGGTGGAGTTTGTGTGTCTCCTCCTAGCTAAGACGGCAGTCCTATGCCTAGCGGCGCTACGGGAGGTAGGGTGAGCACTGGTGCAAGCCAAGCTGCTCGACTGGTCCAGCGTATCCAATGGACACCTCAGTTGGACGCTTCGCTGCAATAAATTATTAATGAGGTTGGGCCCAGGTCATCAGAAAAGAGAGCGTCACCCCGAGTTAATCACGACGGTTGGTGCGATCGCAGCACGGTTTACAAGAATTCTGAAGAGACAGAAGGAAGAGCCATTAGACTCTCCGCCCCAGGCCGGGTCCATGGAGAGAGTTGCGGCAATCTCAAAATGAAATGTTGTTGAGGTACAGAGGAGAGACGAAAACTACATCGAAAAGAGAAGAAGCTACTTGTGCCTTCTTCAACATTTCATTTTAAGATTCGCAGCTGCCACCGCAGAAAATCACTCTCCCCACCATCTCGTCAGATGTGCTAAATATGCTGACAATGAAATCTCATTTGATAGGGAAGATGTTTGCTGATTAATTTCCATTTTTAATTGGTTCATCCATCTTTTTCTTGGACAGGCTGGAGGAAACCAGAGAAAAGTACACTACTGCATGAACCACCTTCTTCTTGGACAAGAATATTCAGCAGCAATATTTTTTACTCCACTATCTATCATCATTCAGCAGCAATATTTTTTACTCCACTATCTATCATCATTCAGCAGCAATATTTTTTACTCCACTATCTATCATCATTCAGCAGCAATATTTTTTACTCCACTATCTATCATCATTCAGCAGCAATATTTGTACTCCAGCATTCACTCACTCATATTTATTTAATTTAGACCGCATGAAACCCAATGTCTTGAGGGATAAGACGAAGGCAGTTTTGAGAATCGTTCGAGGATGCTCTGCAAGGGTATCTGGAAGAACAGTCCCATAGTGAGAAAGGTTGACGAGGAGATCAGGAGATTGTGGCAAGATGGCGAAAAGAGCTTCTGGCGACTCAACTGTTTTGTTTACGCAGGTTCAGTTGTGGAGTGCGTGGGACATGTACAGGAGTGCGCCGTGCGTGATGTGAAGAAGACCTTTGTAGATGACATCGGTCAAGTGCGGAAGCTGAAGTGGGGTGGTGGGTAAGGGACGCTCGACTGAATCTGTGATTGATACTCTCACGGTGTACTTCGGAGAGGCTATCCGCAATTTTCCCGGGGACCGTGGATAGAATGCACAGAGTGATCTGGGCCGTGTTCCACCACTCCATGTCGACCAACACAACCACCAGTCAGTTTTTCCCGCCAGGATCAGGCTCATGGTGCAAGCACAATCGGGCACTTGCTGATGAGGAACCACCCAAGCACACCCCTAAGCTACCTAAGGATCTGGCTCCCTTCATCAAGCCAGTATTTACCGAGCTATCCAAGCTTGGATGAAAGCGCAAATACCACCACCTACTCCCTCCCTCTCTCTTTCCTTTCCATCTCCCATCCTCCCTGCCACCTTCTTGATGTCCTCTCCTCTCCCTCCATTCTCGCATCCACGAAACTTTCCTACGACATCCCGGGATGTCCCTACTGAGAGTGACTGGGACCAGGGCAGGGTATAGGTATACACACTCTGGGCTAAGGCTATTCTAGGACTAGGGTATTCACTGGCTAGCGGCATACAAGTCACACTCATCAAGGCATTCCCAGGATAGTGCAAAGATCACGGGATCCCGAGATGACCTAGGAAAGGTGTGGTCATTCCTCGACATTCAACAGTATTGGTGATTTCTACTTTCTTTTTTGTGGGTGGATTTTTATTTTATTGTTTTCTTCCTTATTTTTATCTGGTCACCCGACTATATTTTTTTGACCGGCTTTTTTCAAAGCCAACCTTTTTTTGTTGAAAATCCACCAGGGGGCAGCCACACTATCAAACTAGACGGGATAAGAGCGAGGAGGGCAACTGCACCTCTGCTTCGCATGCCACGGATTATATTCAATTAAGGAATTAATAAGAAGGGCTTAGTTAGACCCCATGGGCCACAGTCCAAAAAATGTGAATGGGGGGGGGGGGGGGGGGGCGGGCTTCAACCTGAGGTGTTTGCATCTACGACAGCTGGGGTCCTGCTAAGTTTTTCTGCCGGAACGAGAGGAGGTGGCTTGCGTATCTGAAGTACCTGGGCGGGCTTCCAACACCACTGACTTCGGTACAGCTATCTCAACTCAACTTTAAGGGTTGTGAAAAGGCTTACATTTGACGCACTTCGCGCACAGTTGAGAGGATGACTGAAGGGAATTCTGATCATGAGGAATACTCCTCAGCGGCAGCAGACGGGCATGCCGACTCTAGGAAGAAGGCTGGTTACGGGCAGGTCGGCATCACTGTAGATATTGACGAGCAGGAGGATGAAGAAATTGGCTGTAATATCAAGGACCTGTATGAGTCAGTGGAATTAAAGCTGACGAAGGAAGTATGCAGAGCAATTCTGGTGAAGGGAAAGACAGTGAAAAGTGCCATTGTGAAGCAGTTGCCTGCTGGAGCCACGCTTCACCACATCACACTCAATATTGCTAAGCAGTCTTTCTTGATTCGGCTCGACCGGACTGGCATGAAGGGCGCTATCTTTAGTGACGATGTCACTTTCTCTCGCCTGGCGGCATGTTGTGCTTATACGAACATCAAGGAGAACATGGGGATTGTCCCTTCTCTCGGGAAATCCTTTGGGATGCCAGCAGAGATAGCCATTTACTGCACAATTGGGATGAAGTACCTTTATGCCCTGCTCCTGCTGAACAATGATCAAGTTCAGTCCCTCCAAATCGCTACGCTGTACATGGAGAAAGGCGGACTGGGGAAAGGGCAAACACAGTGGCAGGAGATAGTGCAGTACAATGGACTGTCTGCAAACAGGTCATCGAGAGCTCTCCTGACATACTGCCAGAGTGCTGAGAAGGACGAGATTGGTTCCCTTGATAGCACTGTCCTAAGGGCAATGGCCATGGAGTCAAACCAGCCAGGGATGCGGGCACAGCAGGAGCTGTCTTCGAGGAAGATGAGACTAGACTTGGCAGAGTCCATGGCCAGAGGTACCTGACACCTCAAACCCCTCCCCTGGTACTCCCTCCCTCCAGGAATAATCCACTTGTTAGAAGACCCGTTTGTAATAACCTTGCAGTGAGAGATTACTGCACCTCTATACCTGCAGGGCTACCAAGGAAAATAGAAAAAGGAAAATAGAAAGTCTCTGCGATCTAGGGCATTGACATCTGAAGCAAGGCATGCCATGGAAGAAGGTTCGACTTACGATGCTGGTTGATTCTGAGACAGAACAGGTTCATCCTGCCACTCCAAGCACACCGTTGCCGGCATCCTCAAGGGGGAAGCGGTCAGGACGCTTAGGGACCGCCTTGGATCCAGATGAGTTCAGGTATGTATTAACATATTTATATTCATTTTCTGTTGCAGCACCGATGATGCTAATAATCAAGCCACCATTATCAGCAGATATGAGGTAGGTTTTATTAGAGATCAATTTTATATGGTGGATCATACCAACCATCTCGTCCGATGTACAAATATGCTGAGAATGAATCTGGTTTGGGCGGGAAGATCGCTGCAGATGAGGTTTCACTTTTACTAGGTAGGCTCCATACATTTTACCTTCTTGGACAAGAACATCATTTTAAACATCAATATTTTTTTACTCCACCATCTATTCAGCAGCACCATTTTACTCCACTATCTATTCCACATAATTGGATCATTTACAACTCTTAGGCTATGGTTGCAGGATGACCAGACTATATAGGCTGCAGGTGGAGGATGACCAATGAACGAAGTTTGGAAATCATGAACGAAGTTTGGCATTAATATATTTGTATAAGTACAAAGTTTGGTTTAACCAATGATGGGTCTGCCTCATTCTCTCAGTTCAATGGCTTATGCAACACACAGCTTTGTCAGTTGACTGAGAAGGAAGCTGATGTTAGCTCGCTTCTGTACATCTTCACAGTGTGCTAGATGTCGACCCTAACAAAATTGTTGATATTACCATTACTTTTGACGGCACCTGGTCGAAACGTGGGCACACAGATGGCTACGGTGTGGTGGTGGTGATCTCTTGGGAGACTGGGCAAGTGCTTGATTCCGTAGTCCTTTCCAAGGAATGTCCACTCAGAGTAACACTGTCTATGGTGGGAAGGCCACGAGGATTATGTAACCAAAATTAAATTACAGTGGATCCTTGCCCTGCCATGCTGAGACAACTGGAGCGGAGATTCTTTTTTTTTGCGGTCCATCTCAAAGAATAATCTTCGCTACACAAAGGTAAACGCTAACAGTACTCAAAAGTTACTTCGCTTTTCACAACAGTTACTCAAAAGTTACTTGCCGTCTCCTGTTATTAGTGGGTCTCTCGAATCCTGAAGGTGAGGGTAGGCGCCTTCTGCGAATTTGCACCAACCTTACAATCAATTGAAAATGTCTGAACAGAGTATTATGTTAGATGCAGCTTATAGTTACATGATTTGTATGCGGCTGGACATGAAAAAATCATTGGTAAGTGTTACTATGGCACGTGGCTTAGACGCATATCAAATTATGGCTTGGGACACTGGAGAAGTTTTAGATGATTATTTTATGTCAAAGTCCTGTCAAGCTTCACCTTTCCCCCTCTCATCATTTTTTTTGATAAAAAAACAAAACATTTATAAATGTTGTTGTAAGAATCTACTAGCCATTTCCAAAAGTTTTAGAAGCATTGGAGCATCATTTCATATTTTTTTGGTCCGTGCAATTCCACTTATCTCGATTCAAAATTGGAAGAGATGATGCACACAGAGAAGGCTTACGGCAAAGGTAAGTTTTGCGGCACCATAAAATGGCTACCGCTCATACCGGGAAGCTCATCTGCTACTGAAAGGCACGCAAATTTCTTGCCGAGTCATATCCTGCCCTTTGCGCAGGGGCCCTGAATATATAGCTCTGGTGTGCACGCGGCATTTCCCGTCGCCTCGTGTTCGATTTTTGGTTAAGTCAAGATGTCTTCAGTAGCTCCTCCAGCACCGCTGGCGACAGCTACTGGGAAGAAACTAGCACTAATTCGGCCATCGTCCTCAACCGGTGAACCCAGTCATGGAGCCTGTAGTTCTGATTATCAGTGTGAGATGAAAGGCTACGGCGTGTTGACCTGGATAGTCTGCTAGCATCTGTCTCTAGACGTGCTAGTTGTAATGTCCGTGGTTCTCCGCTGACTGTTAAGAGAAGACCTGAAGGGGGGACAATAGTATTTTTCTCCTTTTCCCCCTTGTCTTATACCATAGCTACATACATAAACTGTCATTGTTTCAAGTTTCAGAGCATTTGAAAACTTAGGGGGGGTACGGTCGCTGACTTACAAACACTTGAACGTCAGGAAGAAGGCAGCTCTTTCTCTGTTTCACCTTGAATATTCTTTGACAATGAAATGGTGTGTATAAAAAGTATCATAACTTTACAATGGAGCATTGAAACAAACTTGGATGCCAGAACACATCTGTCTTGTACTCTAGAAGTTTCCTCCCTCGAGTAAGGATCTTCGAAACCAGAACAAAAGATGGACATCTTCGAAACCAGACCTTTTCTACGAGACAGATCTTCATGGACATCCAAAGGCGCTACAGGCACAGAAAGCAAACCCCTTCAATGAGCCGATCAGTAGAGACCAGGTTATATGGAGTAGCCTGGCACATCTGCGGCTCACAGTCCAACATTTCAGAGGAAGGCCCAGCCTTAGAGGTAGCCACGGTTGGCCTAGTGAGCGCCAGCTTTTCCCCGCTGACAACCGACACCACTGGCATTGGCGAGTCATCGGTAGAAGCTGGTGTCTCCTGCTCAAGGTTCAACTCCTCAGCTAAACACCAACGACGCCTCTTCCGCCTTCTTACCGAGACAAACTTAGGTCGAACTGGGGTCTTAGAAGACACTGGTGGCATTGACTTTCCACTTCGCGGCATTCAGAGATAGCTGGACAACTGAAGAATTAGGGTGCGGCCGGGCACTATATACCTCGTTTTCCGCGTTTTTACTGCACACACAGACTTCTTAGCTCAGCGCAGTTACTATGACAATCTTTTAAGCGTTAAAATGTAAGTAAGAGGTGGAAGATGAACTTTGTTAAAACTTAATTTCCATCCGCGCTCTCGACCGGGCAATTACATTTTAACACTAATGAAAATGGTGATCGCATAGCCTAGGGCTTCCTCTAGCCACTGGTACTAATTAGAGGTCTTTAAGCACTTCGCAATCCGGAGTCGTTTATGTGGAGGTTGCGGTGATTCAGGTTTTTGAGGTCTCTCCGCTTTAGGGTCTAGTAACTTGCCTATAGTTATTATACCTATGAAACATATTTTTTTAAGTATATTTTAGTATCAAAAGAGAGCACACAGAAAGACCTATCTTTTGAGCTATATATCAAGTCGATACAATAAAATTTGCAGAATCTACGGAGCTCTAAAGTGTAAAGTTGAGTAGGGGAATATGCACTAGGTTGTCTCTGTCTGGAGCAATTCGTTGTGTGCAGGCAGTGATGATGCCTTTAGTGACCCTTCCAAGCATTCGAAAGCTTTCAACTCCAGGTTTCTTCTAGCAGGGAGAATGTGTGGCAGAGGGCGTGCTGGGCTTGAGACTATCTCTGGGTTCTTGGGCATCTCCCATTAGCCCCCAAAATCGTCTCAGAATACAACAATTCGCTCCACCAATCGGGCGTGGATAGCCAGCAAGCAGTTTCTGCTCAAGTTTGTTCGGTGTCCTGTTCGTTCGTTGCAGGACACCGAGCCAAATGATGTTGGTGACATTACGGTGACGTGTGATGGTACTTGGTCAAGGAGAGGGGATTCACAGCCACATATGGTGTAGTGGTTGTGATGTCATGGGATTCCGGCTAGGTCCTGGATGCAGTGGTACTCAGTGAGCAGTGCAATTTGTGCAAGCTGAAGGAGAGTACACTATGGATGAGCAGGAATTCCTTGGTTGGTATGAGGCGCACAAGGAATCCTGCAATTCCAATTACTCCGGCTCGTCACCAGTGATGAGCTGCTGAAACGGTGCGAGTTGAGTGCCTGAAAGACTGGATATTGTTCCTTGGTTAGTGTTGAGATTGCTGTCAATATAGCAGTTCCCACCTTCAATGGCCTAGTGTAAAGCTGACCTGTATGAGTTGTTTGTGGATTCTCCTATTAGAGGCTCTGAAGCTAAGCTCTTAGAGTAGAAAGACAAGATAAGAGTAAGGAAGCCAACACAGAAAGCTAAGGGAGCTACAAAGAAAAATAGAAAGTCTCTGCGATCTAGGGCTTTGACATATCTTTTCAACATTATGGAACGGTTTCTACTTTTAAACGACAGTAAAAATCTTTTGGTGAGAAATCTCCACTTATTAACCAAAAGAAGCTCTATTTTTCTCTAATCGGGACGATTTGTAGCGTTTTGAGGAAAAACCTGAAGTGAGGCAACCTGAAGTGAGGCACGAGAGACGTACGTATGATACTGGTGGTTTCTGAGCACTAGAAACCTAAAAGGAATTTTAGGCCTCACTTGCATACTCGTATTTATGTTATTCTTTTCTTTCCCTCATTCATAGTGCACTAGAGGAGGCATCTCCAAGACTTGGTTTGCAAGAAGAACCCAAAGAAAAAAGGGGATGGGTGAATTAACCTCACGACACCTGTAACAGTTTCCACTTTCTTTGAATTAGCTGCATAAATTCAGCTAATTTCAGCCTATCTCATCTCTGCTCTATGGAACGACTTTTCTCATTAATGTCAGAGTATCTTTTGCGCAAGTGTTTAGGCAGCTACACACAGAATCAAAACGAGAGTTTTAGTTCTAGTGTGAAGACCAAGTATATGAGTGGGACAGGTATCAGGCCTGCGTCGATTTCGGTGTGTTGAACTTCAATGTTGGGAGGAAGGTTGGCTATGGTAAGAGCATGTCTAAACTAGGTATTGAATCTAGTTGTCGACCTGCCAGGTCATTTGAGTATTCCGATAAGTACAATTGCTAATGGGGAGAATCCACCACCACACACCCTTATCCCTCCTCATTTATGAGAAGGAGTCACTATGCAATGAACAGCTGCTGAAACAGTGAGAGTTGGGTGCCTCGCAAAACCAGAATGAAAGTTTCAACAACATTGTCTGGGAACGGTGCCTAAAGACGGTGTACTGTTTCTTGGTTAGTGTTGAGATTGCTGTCATCTAGCAGTGCTCACATACAATGGAGCCCACAGCTAACCTGTATGAATCATGAGCGGCTCTGTAGTAGTCAAGCTCTATTTGAGTCGAAACACAAGACAAGGATAAGTTTTTATAAAATTTTCAAGACGTGCAGTTTGTAGTACTCGTTATGATCGACTAATAGCCCGAATAACAGCCTCGCAAAGGTCGTTACTGGAACGTGGTTTACTTAACGGCTTACGGTCTGCACTGATAATGAGTGAGCGGCCACATTTGCTTACTGGGAACCACTCCCTACCCTCTTGAGAAAGGAGGTGCTCCTGAATCGATTTCCTTGCTGTAAGTTTAGACGTAGCATTGCACAGCACAGCTTTCCATTTGCTTACCGCATTGGAACTTATTGTCTTACCAAATTGCATTTACACTGAGAAAAAAGTTATAGTTAGTTGTCGTGCATTTTCCGTGCTGTTATTGGGCATGGGATTATATATATATATATATATATTTTTAATACTGTAAACTCTAGTTGTTGAGCCCCATTTCCAACAGAAAATGGATATATACTAAACCATGAACAGGTTGCTAACTAAACACAATTGCTAAATGACTCGTACTCACTGAAAAATAAAATGATATGATACTGGACCGACAGAGAATGGAGGAGTTCATCTGGGGAGCGAGTTGTAGGAGTTAGACTCAAGTCTCCTGAGACAGATTATGAAGGCGGAAGTCACTCAAGGGAGCTAGCGATGGCCTCTCAAACATTATTTGCAATGGACTTCTGAACTATGTTCATACACAGAATTTAGACATCCTTCACGGTAAAAAGCTCGTTTAGCCGAGGAAGAAACGATTCTTGCAACTGGCACGCTGTTGGTATCCTTCACGAGCAAGATGTATAATCGTTGGGTTTGTTGGAAAGTGGTTTGGAACTTCATAGGCCGTAGAAGAGGAGTTACCCGTGTTACGACTGGTGAAATGGCTAAAAATGCCTAGCTACAGAGCAGCAAGAAGATGTCAGTAACTATGACATGGTCATACTAGTAAACTCCTTGCATCAATTTTTAAAATAAATATGTTGCCTTGATGGTGAAGTTAATACGCATGCGCATAACTACTGCATAACTACTTACAACTGTATCGAGAACAGACATAGCAACGTGCAATATAGGTCTTAAGGATAGAGGATGTAACACCACTGGTTGTACTGGCTTTCTGGGGGGCCAAATAAACATGCATTGACATTATTACCTCCTCTCTACTACACTAACCATTTCAGGCCTTCCCGTTCAGTCATGGTCTGCGAGGCGTTGTGGAAGGCCCTGAGCTTGGCAACCAGGTCTATTGCATCAAATGCACCATTCACAGCCAGCGTCTTAGGGATGACGAGCAGGGAATTTGCAAATTCGGCCACAGCCAGCTGTTCTCGTGATGTCTTCACAAACAATCATGAATAAAGGGTTACAGAGGTAAGAGAGGAGGTAAGAGAGGAGGTAAGAGAGGAGGTAAGAGAGGAGGTAAGAGAGGAGGTAAGAGAGGAGGTAAGAGAGGAGGTAAGAGAGGAGGGAAGAGCGGAGGTAAGAGCGGAGGGAAGAGCGGAGGGAAGAGAGGAGGGAAGAGAGGAGGGAAGAGAGGAGGGAAGAGAGGAGGGAAGAGAGGAGGGAAGAGAGGAGGGAAGAGAGGAGGGAAGAGAGGAAGGAAGAGAGAGGAAGGAAGAGAGAGGAGGGAAGAGAGGAGGGAAGAGAGGAGGGAAGAGAGGAGGGAAGAGAGGAGGGAAGAGAGGAGGGAAGAGAGGAGGGTAGAGAGGAGGGAAGAGAGGAGGGAAGAGAAGAGGGAAGAGAGGAAGGAAGAGAGAGGAGGGAAGAGAGAGGAGGGAAGAGAGAGGAGGGAAGAGAGGAGGGAAGAGAGAAGGAAGAGAGGAGGGGCAGGAGAGGTCAACACAGGTGGGCAGCACGTGAGGGACTTCCCAATGTTATATAGTTGGTCATTCTCGCTAAAACCATGCTTGGATATCCCTAACGATTCTTAGTAATCTGGATATAACCAAGGAGTATGTGTGGCAGTATTAGACATGTATGCACAAACGTACTATTGATGTAGCAAAGTTCTCTAAGTAGATGGACAATGCAGTTTCTACTGCCCCTCCTCCAGGGACCACGGCATTAGACTCCAGCACTCTCTTCACCACGCACAGGGCATCATGGATGGAGCGCTCCATCTCGTCCACCATGAAGTCATTGGCCCCACGCAAGATGATCGAGGATGAACTAAAAGCAGCTGGCCTGTGCAGGCAGGGAGTGATGAAGGGAAACAAAGAGAGAGAGAGAGAGGAGGGGGGGGAACATAACATAATAATGGAGAACTTGTGCCAGACACCAGTTTTAATCACACAAAATGCAACTTACCCTTTGATCAAGACTAGTTCATCATCACAAATACGTTCTTGCACGACTTTCTCAGCTGAGCCAAGGAAAGATGCTTCGAAGCTTTCCTCTCCCTCCAAATTGGCCATAGTGACCAACACGGCGCCACCCGTCGCTCGAGCTATGCGCTTCAAGTCACCCTTCTTGCATCTCCGGATGGCCATGGCCCCTGCCTCAACAAAGTACTTGAGACACAGGTCATCAATCCCCCCAGTGGAGAGAATGACATTGGCTCCCGCTCCCGAAGAATGTGAGTTCAAGTGTATACACACGCATATATATTTCGTGTGGATCGTTTCTTTACGATTAGTATCAGCTCATCGCCAACATTTCAAGTCATCAGGGCAAAGTAAAAATGAAAGCAACAGTGTACATCCGCGTGGTTTCATGCACCCAGTGTAGGGAGTAAACATACATTCATCAAAGGATACCAGGAGGCCCGTTTGGGGTCCTCCTAACCCACATGCAAGTATCCCCTTCCTCTGCTGCACTAGGCCACCCGTCACCAAGCCTCCGTCACCATGGAGACAAAGGTAACACCCACAAAATGGCAAAGCTCAACATGGGCTTCGCTTGCGATTCCCTCCCACAGAGAGCACGACCTTGGAGAGGATACACTTCAACAGGACGTCTGCAAGATATGTGATGGTACCCCCTTCCTTGGCCCACGAGCTACATGGGCAGTCGAGTCGAGTCGAGGGCACCCCCCCCCAGAGACTGTTGTGATTGGGAAATCCTATTACCATCCCCCCTACATCCTTATCCTTAAAAGTATCACTGCAACCGGACTGAAGGAGCATCCAGTTTCCTCTACTACCATCCGAAAACAGCCTGAACATCCCTCCCAACCATGTAGATAGATGCCAAGTACATGGGATGGCACACTGTCTCCAGCATGGGGAATGGTCGGAGCAAGAAGAGAGAACTGTGGATCATTAAGGCTGGTATATGGCCTTAGAGCAGTGGCATTACACATGGTCCAGTCTTCCCTACCATTTGAAAATGAAAAAGGCAGTATGTGGGATATGAAAATAAAGAAAGTAGCACTTCGTCAGTAATTCGAAATTACCTATAATTTACCAACACGTTCGTTTTAATAGTTCACAAATGAATTAATATTTGTCACTTCAACACGACTTTTTATTATTATCCTAAATCTAAATGTCCATGCAGTGGAATGCAAAAACAATAATATTTGACTAAAGTACATGACGGTAGTCTAATAATTCAACTAGATTGCACCTCGTGCCCTGGCTTTTTGATACGAATCCTCATCCTTCTTCTCAGGGGCTACTTTGATCATATCGTCTATTCTAAGGATGGTTATGGCAGCCTCTGTTGCAAACTTGATGCTCTTCAGTTTGATGATCGCAGGCTCCAAGACACCAGCTTGATTGCTGTCTCTGATTTCTCCAGCCACAAGATCCAATCCATACCTGATGAAAATATATAAAACAGATATTATATAATAATTACATAGCCCAAATCAACCCCAAAGGAACAGTCAGCCAGTGATCAATGCTCATCTCTTTACAAGCACAACATAAGGTGACGGCATGGAGTGTGTGCGGCATATTATAAACCAGTCTTTAGGCAGGGACACCTAGAAAGTGCCCATTATACTTCCTAACTTTTACAAGTGTTTATAACGTACCTGTAGATTGAGTTTCAAGTTACCCCTCTTACTGTCGCAGGCGCCATAGCATTGTAAAAATATATACGCATGTAAATGCAACAATTTTTATATTAAAAGATAGCTGAATTCAAACTCTCTATTTACACGACAATTTTTACAGCGGTTGGGCGGAGGAAAGTTGAAGAAATTATATTTAAAACACGAACGATTTTCAGTCGGACAATATCAGCGATGGAGAAGAGACTGTCAATAGCTGAAGTTATTTCCCAAGTGACTGGGGCGGGGCAGCTTGGGACATCTCTGATGATGAATCAAGCGACGAAGAATGTGAAGGCATCCATTCCTACCTCGGAGAAAGATTTTTGGACCGTGGAGACGTGGAGTCTTTGGCTTCACTGACAGTAGATATGCCACAAGACAATTTTGTTCATGCTGCCAGTGATCCTCTCCTATCTGAGGAAGAAGTCACTGGTGTGGAAGTGTTCTCAGGTGTGCAAAATAATCTAGCTAGAGTATTAGCCAGTTATCTGCTGAGCTATTTTCCCCCCCTGGGTTTAAATAAATATTGTATATATTATGTTGATAGTGTCGGACCTTGCTCTCCAATATTAACTCCTACTGTTGCTCTATCAACCAGAGCATGTGAGTGTAGGTGGAGATTCATATATGCCGCATTCCTCTTATCACAATGCTATTACTCCTATGGTACAACTTACTCGTCGTGCTAAACGCAGATTGCCCGTCACATCCAGTTCTGCTGGTGTTTCCTCTATTTCTGCTGCATCTTCCAGCTCCAGTTCTGTTGCTGCTTTCTCCTCCAGCACTTCTGTGACCACAACTTTGGGTAATCTCACTACTCCTTCACTTTCAACACCAAGTGGGAGTTGGAAGAAAGAAGAATCTTGTCAGTCAAAATATCGGTACACCCTAACTCGTCAGCCAGTTCAACAGCCTACTGTGACTTGTTTTGCCGTTTTTTTTTACTGACGAAGTATGGCAGCTTCTTGTCAACAACACTAACCAGTATGCAGCAGAACAGAGAAGCCACATTAGTTCTCCACATGTTCGTCCCTGGTATGATGTCACGGCAGTCCTATGCCTAGTGGCGCTACGGGATGTGGAGTAGCTTCCCACATAGTTGTATACATTAGCTGAGACGGCAGTCCTATGCCTAGTGGCGCTACGGGACGTGGAGTAGCTTCCCACGTAGTTGTATACATTAGCTATTAAAGGTCGCGGAAAAGAAAGGGAGATCCTACCCTCCAAGGGATGCATCGGGGAAAATGGTGGAGTTTGTGTGTCTCCTCCTAGCTAAGACGGCAGTCCTATGCCTAGCGGCGCTACGGGAGGTAGGGTGAGCACTGGTGCAAGCCAAGCTGCTCGACTGGTCCAGCGTATCCAATGGACACCTCAGTTGGACGCTTCGCTGCAATAAATTATTAATGAGGTTGGGCCCAGGTCATCAGAAAAGAGAGCGTCACCCTGAGTTAATCACGACGGTTGGTGCGATCGCAGCACGGTTTACAAGAATTCTGAAGAGACAGAAGGAAGAGCCATTAGACTCTCCGCCCCAGGCCGGGTCCATGGAGAGAGTTGCGGCAATCTCAAAATGAAATGTTGTTGAGGTACAGAGGAGAGACGAAAACTACATCGAAAAGAGAAGAAGCTACTTGTGCCTTCTTCAACATTTCATTTTAAGATTCGCAGCTGCCACCACAGAAAATCACTCTCCCCACCATCTCGTCAGATGTGCTAAATATGCTGACAATGAAATCTCATTTGATAGGGAAGATGTTTGCTGATTAATTTCCATTTTTAATTGGTTCATCCATCTTTTTCTTGGACAGGCTGGAGGAAACCAGAGAAAAGTACACTACTGCATGAACCACCTTCTTCTTGGACAAGAATATTCAGCAGCAATATTTTTTACTCCACTATCTATCATCATTCAGCAGCAATATTTTTTACTCCACTATCTATCATCATTCAGCAGCAATATTTTTTACTCCACATCTATCATCATTCAGCAGCAATATTTTTTACTCCACTATCTATCATCATTCAGCAGCAATATTTGTACTCCAGCATTCACTCACTCATATTTATTTAATTTAGACCGCATGAAACCCAATGTCTTGAGGGATAAGACGAAGGCAGTTTTGAGAATCGTTCGAGGATGCTCTGCAAGGGTATCTGGAAGAACAGTCCCATAGTGAGAAAGGTTGACGAGGAGATCAGGAGATTGTGGCAAGATGGCGAAAAGAGCTTCTGGCGACTCAACTGTTTTGTTTACGCAGGTTCAGTTGTGGAGTGCGTGGGACATGTACAGGAGTGCGCCGTGCGTGATGTGAAGAAGACCTTTGTAGATGACATCGGTCAAGTGCGGAAGCTGAAGTGGGGTGGTGGGTAAGGGACGCTCGACTGAATCTGTGATTGATACTCTCACGGTGTACTTCGGAGAGGCTATCCGCAATTTTCCCGGGGACCGTGGATAGAATGCACAGAGTGATCTGGGCCGTGTTCCACCACTCCATGTCGACCAACACAACCACCAGTCAGTTTTTCCCGCCAGGATCAGGCTCATGGTGCAAGCACAATCGGGCACTTGCTGATGAGGAACCACCCAAGCACACCCCTAAGCTACCTAAGGATCTGGCTCCCTTCATCAAGCCAGTATTTACCGAGCTATCCAAGCTTGGATGAAAGCGCAAATACCACCACCTACTCCCTCCCTCTCTCTTTCCTTTCCATCTCCCATCCTCCCTGCCACCTTCTTGATGTCCTCTCCCCTCCCTCCATTCTCGCATCCACGAAACTTTCCTACGACATCCCGGGATGTCCCTACTGAGAGTGACTGGGACCAGGGCAGGGTATAGGTATACACACTCTGGGCTAAGGCTATTCTAGGACTAGGGTATTCACTGGCTAGCGGCATACAAGTCACACTCATCAAGGCATTCCCAGGATAGTGCAAAGATCACGGGATCCCGAGATGACCTAGGAAAGGTGTGGTCATTCCTCGACATTCAACAGTATTGGTGATTTCTACTTTCTTTTTTGTGGGTGGATTTTTATTTTATTGTTTTCTTCCTTATTTTTATCTGGTCACCCGACTATATTTTTTTGACCGGCTTTTTTCAAAGCCAACCTTTTTTTGTTGAAAATCCACCAGGGGGCAGCCACACTATCAAACTAGACGGGATAAGAGCGAGGAGGGCAACTGCACTTCTGCTTCGCATGCCACGGATTATATTCAATTAAGGAATTAATAAGAAGGGCTTAGTTAGACCCCATGGGCCACAGTCCAAAAAATGTGAATGGGGGGGGGGGGGGCTTCAACCTGAGGTGTTTGCATCTACGACAGCTGGGGTCCTGCTAAGTTTTTCTGCCGGAACGAGAGGAGGTGGCTTGCGTATCTGAAGTACCTGAGCGGGCTTCCAACACCACTGACTTCGGTACAGCTATCTCAACTCAACTTTAAGGGTTGTGAAAAGGCTTACATTTGACGCACTTCGCGCACAGTTGAGAGGATGACTGAAGGGAATTCTGATCATGAGGAATACTCCTCAGCGGCAGCAGACGGGCATGCCGACTCTAGGAAGAAGGCTGGTTATGGGCAGGTCGGCATCACTGTAGATATTGACGAGCAGGAGGATGAAGAAATTGGCTGTAATATCAAGGACCTGTATGAGTCAGTGGAATTAAAGCTGACGAAGGAAGTATGCAGAGCAATTCTGGTGAAGGGAAAGACAGTGAAAAGTGCCATTGTGAAGCAGTTGCCTGCTGGAGCCACGCTTCACCACATCACACTCAATATTGCTAAGCAGTCTTTCTTGATTCGGCTCGACCGGATATTTCTATATCATACCCACCCAATTACACATTCTGTAATTGCTTTAACAGGCACTAATTAAACACCACATACATCATAACACCCTCACTACATATACACCGCACCTCATTCCCTTCCTGAGCACATGTTACACTGTAAGCACCGAAGAAGGAGCCACCTATGCTTCGAAATATACTGGCATGAAGGGCGCTATCTTTAGTGACGATGTCACTTTCTCTCGCCTGGCGGCATGTTGTGCTTATACGAACATCAAGGAGAACATGGGGATTGTCCATTCTCTCGGGAAATCCTTTGGGATGCCAGCAGAGATAGCCATTTACTGCACAATAGGGATGAAGTACCTTTATGCCCTGCTCCTGCCGAACAATGATCAAGTTCAGTCCCTCCAAATCGCTACGCTGTACATGGAGAAAGGCGGACTGGGGAAAGGGCAAACACAGTGGCAGGAGATAGTGCAGTACAATGGACTGTCTGCAAACAGGTCATCGAGAGCTCTCCTGACATACTGCCAGAGTGCTGAGAAGGACGAGATTGGTTCCCTTGATAGCACTGTCCTAAGGGCAATGGCCATGGAGTCAAACCAGCTAGGGATGCGGGCACAGCACAGGAGCTGTCTTCGAGGAAGATGAGACTAGACTTGGCAGAGTCCATGGCCAGAGGTACCTGACACCTCAAACCCCTCCCCTGGTACTCCCTCCCTCCAGGAATAATCCACTTGTTAGAAGACCCGTTTGTAATAACCTTGCAGTGAGAGATTACTGCACCTCTATACCTGCAGGGCTACCAAGGAAAATAGAAAAAGGAAAATAGAAAGTCTCTGCGATCTAGGGCATTGACATCTGAAGCAAGGCATGCCATGGAAGAAGGTTCGACTTACGATGCTGGTTGATTCTGAGACAGAACAGGTTCATCCTGCCACTCCAAGCACACCGTTGCCGGCATCCTCAAGGGGGAAGCGGTCAGGACGCTTAGGGACCGCCTTGGATCCAGATGAGTTCAGGTATGTATTAACATATTTATATTCATTTTCTGTTGCAGCACCGATGATGCTAATAATCAAGCCACCATTATCAGCAGATATGAGGTAGGTTTTATTAGAGATCAATTTTATATGGTGGATCATACCAACCATCTCGTCCGATGTACAAATATGCTGAGAATGAATCTGGTTTGGGCGGGAAGATCGCTGCAGATGAGGTTTCACTTTTACTAGGTAGGCTCCATACATTTTACCTTCTTGGACAAGAACATCATTTTAAACATCAATATTTTTTACTCCACCATCTATTCAGCAGCACCATTTTACTCCACTATCTATTCCACATAATTGGATCATTTACAACTCTTAGGCTATGGTTGCAGGATGACCAGACTATATAGGCTGCAGGTGGAGGATGACCAATGAACGAAGTTTGGAAATCATGAACGAAGTTTGGCATTAATATATTTGTATAAGTACAAAGTTTGGTTTAACCAATGATGGGTCTGCCTCATTCTCTCAGTTCAATGGCTTATGCAACACACAGCTTTGTCAGTTGACTGAGAAGGAAGCTGATGTTAGCTCGCTTCTGTACATCTTCACAGTGTGCTAGATGTAGACCCTAACGAAATTGTTGATATTACCATTACTTTTGACGGCACCTGGTCGAAACGTGGGCACACAGATGGCTACGGTGTGGTGGTGGTGATCTCTTGGGAGACTGGGCAAGTGCTTGATTCCGTAGTCCTTTCCAAGGAATGTCCACTCAGAGTAACACTGTCTATGGTGGGAAGGCCACGAGGATTATGTAACCAAAATTAAATTACAGTGGATCCTTGCCCTGCCATGCTGAGACAACTGGAGCGGAGATTCTTTTTTTTTGCGGTCCATCTCAAAGAAGAATCTTCGCTACACAAAGGTAAACGCTAACAGTACTCAAAAGTTACTTCGCTTTTCACAACAGTTACTCAAAAGTTACTTGCCGTCTCCTGTTATTAGTGGGTCTCTCGAATCCTGAAGGTGAGGGTAGGCGCCTTCTGCGAATTTGCACCAACCTTACAATCAATTGAAAATGTCTGAACAGAGTATTATGTTAGATGCAGCTTATAGTTACATGATTTGTATGCGGCTGGACATGAAAAAATCATTGGTAAGTGTTACTATGGCACGTGGCTTAGACGCATATCAAATTATGGCTTGGGACACTGGAGAAGTTTTAGATGATTATTTTATGTCAAAGTCCTGTCAAGCTTCACCTTTCCCCCTCTCATCATTTTTTTTGATAAAAAAACAAAACATTTATAAATGTTGTTGTAAGAATCTACTAGCCATTTCCAAAAGTTTTAGAAGCATTGGAGCATCATTTCATATTTTTTTGGTCCGTGCAATTCCACTTATCTCGATTCAAAATTGGAAGAGATGATGCACACAGAGAAGGCTTACGGCAAAGGTAAGTTTTGCGGCACCATAAAATGGCTACCGCTCATACCGGGAAGCTCATCTGCTACTGAAAGGCACGCAAATTTCTTGCCGAGTCATATCCTGCCCTTTGCGCAGGGGCCCTGAATATATAGCTCTGGTGTGCACGCGGCATTTCCCGTCGCCTCGTGTTCGATTTTTGGTTAAGTCAAGATGTCTTCAGTAGCTCCTCCAGCACCGCTGGCGACAGCTACTGGGAAGAAACTAGCACTAATTCGGCCATCGTCCTCAACCGGTGAACCCAGTCATGGAGCCTGTAGTTCTGATTATCAGTGTGAGATGAAAGGCTACGGCGTGTTGACCTGGATAGTCTGCTAGCATCTGTCTCTAGACGTGCTAGTTGTAATGTCCGTGGTTCTCCGCTGACTGTTAAGAGAAGACCTGAAGGGGGGACAATAGTATTTTTCTCCTTTTCCCCCTCGTCTTATACCATAGCTACATACATAAACTGTCATTGTTTCAAGTTTCAGAGCATTTGAAAACTTAGGGGGGGTACGGTCGCTGACTTACAAACACTTGAACGTCAGGAAGAAGGCAGCTCTTTCTCTGTTTCACCTTGAATATTCTTTGACAATGAAATGGTGTGTATAAAAAGTATCATAACTTTATAATGGAGCATTGAAACAAACTTGGATGCCAGAACACATCTGTCTTGTACTCTAGAAGTTTCCTCCCTCGAGTAAGGATCTTCGAAACCAGAACAAAAGATGGACATCTTCGAAACCAGACCTTTTCTACGAGACAGATCTTCATGGACATCCAAAGGCGCTACAGGCACAGAAAGCAAACCCCTTCAATGAGCCGATCAGTAGAGACCAGGTTATATGGAGTAGCCTGGCACATCTGCGGCTCACAGTCCAACATTTCAGAGGAAGGCCCAGCCTTAGAGGTAGCCACGGTTGGCCTAGTGAGCGCCAGCTTTTCCCCGCTGACAACCGACACCACTGGCATTGGCGAGTCATCGGTAGAAGCTGGTGTCTCCTGCTCAAGGTTCAACTCCTCAGCTAAACACCAACGACGCCTCTTCCGCCTTCTTACCGAGACAAACTTAGGTCGAACTGGGGTCTTAGAAGACACTGGTGGCATTGACTTTCCACTTCGCGGCATTCAGAGATAGCTGGACAACTGAAGAATTAGGGTGCGGCCGGGCACTATATACCTCGTTTTCCGCGTTTTTACTGCACACACAGACTTCTTAGCTCAGCGCAGTTACTATGACAATCTTTTAAGCGTTAAAATGTAAGTAAGAGGTGGAAGATGAACTTTGTTAAAACTTAATTTCCATCCGCGCTCTCGACCGGGCAATTACATTTTAACACTAATGAAAATGGTGATCGCATAGCCTAGGGCTTCCTCTAGCCACTGGTACTAATTAGAGGTCTTTAAGCACTTCGCAATCCGGAGTCGTTTATGTGGAGGTTGCGGTGATTCAGGTTTTTGAGGTCTCTCCGCTTTAGGGTCTAGTAACTTGCCTATAGTTATTATACCTATGAAACATATTTTTTTAGTATATTTTAGTATCAAAAGAGAGCACACAGAAAGACCTATCTTTTGAGCTATATATCAAGTCGATACAATAAAATTTGCAGAATCTACGGAGCTCTAAAGTGTAAAGTTGAGTAGGGGAATATGCACTAGGTTGTCTCTGTCTGGAGCAATTCGTTGTGTGCAGGCAGTGATGATGCCTTTAGTGACCCTTCCAAGCATTCGAAAGCTTTCAACTCCAGGTTTCTTCTAGCAGGGAGAATGTGTGGCAGAGGGCGTGCTGGGCTTGAGACTATCTCTGGGTTCTTGGGCATCTCCCATTAGCCCCCAAAATCGTCTCAGAATACAACAATTCGCTCCACCAATCGGGCGTGGATAGCCAGCAAGCAGTTTCTGCTCAAGTTTGTTCGGTGTCCTGTTCGTTCGTTGCAGGACACCGAGCCAAATGATGTTGGTGACATTACGGTGACGTGTGATGGTACTTGGTCAAGGAGAGGGGATTCACAGCCACATATGGTGTAGTGGTTGTGATGTCATGGGATTCCGGCTAGGTCCTGGATGCAGTGGTACTCAGTGAGCAGTGCAATTTGTGCAAGCTGAAGGAGAGTACACTATGGATGAGCAGGAGTTCCTTGGTTGGTATGAGGCGCACAAGGAATCCTGCAATTCCAATTACTCCGGCTCGTCACCAGTGATGAGCTGCTGAAACGGTGCGAGTTGAGTGCCTGAAAGACTGGATATTGTTCCTTGGTTAGTGTTGAGATTGCTGTCAATATAGCAGTTCCCACCTTCAATGGCCTAGTGTAAAGCTGACCTGTATGAGTTGTTTGTGGATTCTCCTATTAGAGGCTCTGAAGCTAAGCTCTTAGAGTAGAAAGACAAGATAAGAGTAAGGAAGCCAACACAGAAAGCTAAGGGAGCTACAAAGAAAAATAGAAAGTCTCTGCGATCTAGGGCTTTGACATATCTTTTCAACATTATGGAACGGTTTCTACTTTTAAACGACAGTAAAAATCTTTTGGTGAGAAATCTCCACTTATTAACCAAAAGAAGCTCTATTTTTCTCTAATCGGGACGATTTGTAGCGTTTTGAGGAAAAACCTGAAGTGAGGCAACCTGAAGTGAGGCACGAGAGACGTACGTATGATACTGGTGGTTTCTGAGCACTAGAAACCTAAAAGGAATTTTAGGCCTCACTTGCATACTCGTATTTATGTTATTCTTTTCTTTCCCTCATTCATAGTGCACTAGAGGAGGCATCTCCAAGACTTGGTTTGCAAGAAGAACCCAAAGAAAAAAGGGGATGGGTGAATTAACCTCACGACACCTGTAACAGTTTCCACTTTCTTTGAATTAGCTGCATAAATTCAGCTAATTTCAGCCTATCTCATCTCTGCTCTATGGAACGACTTTTCTCATTAATGTCAGAGTATCTTTTGCGCAAGTGTTTAGGCAGCTACACACAGAATCAAAACGAGAGTTTTAATTCTAGTGTGAAGACCAAGTATATGAGTGGGACAGGTATCAGGCCTGCGTCGATTTCGGTGTGTTGAACTTCAATGTTGGGAGGAAGGTTGGCTATGGTAAGAGCATGTCTAAACTAGGTATTGAATCTAGTTGTCGACCTGCCAGGTCATTTGAGTATTCCGATAAGTACAATTGCTAATGGGGAGAATCCACCACCACACACCCTTATCCCTCCTCATTTATGAGAAGGAGTCACTATGCAATGAACAGCTGCTGAAACAGTGAGAGTTGGGTGCCTCGCAAAACCAGAATGAAAGTTTCAACAACATTGTCTGGGAACGGTGCCTAAAGACGGTGTACTGTTTCTTGGTTAGTGTTGAGATTGCTGTCATCTAGCAGTGCTCACATACAATGGAGCCCACAGCTAACCTGTATGAATCATGAGCGGCTCTGTAGTAGTCAAGCTCTATTTGAGTCGAAACACAAGACAAGGATAAGTTTTTATAAAATTTTCAAGACGTGCAGTTTGTAGTACTCGTTATGATCGACTAATAGCCCGAATAACAGCCTCGCAAAGGTCGTTACTGGAACGTGGTTTACTTAACGGCTTACGGTCTGCACTGATAATGAGTGAGCGGCCACATTTGCTTACTGGGAACCACTCCCTACCCTCTTGAGAAAGGAGGTGCTCCTGAATCGATTTCCTTGCTGTAAGTTTAGACGTAGCATTGCACAGCACAGCTTTCCATTTGCTTACCGCATTGGAACTTATTGTCTTACCAAATTGCATTTACACTGAGAAAAAAGTTATAGTTAGTTGTCGTGCATTTTCCGTGCTGTTATTGGGCATGGGATTATATATATATATATATATATTTTTAATACTGTAAACTCTAGTTGTTGAGCCCCATTTCCAACAGAAAATGGATATATACTAAACCATGAACAGGTTGCTAACTAAACACAATTGCTAAATGACTCGTACTCACTGAAAAATAAAATGATATGATACTGGACCGACAGAGAATGGAGGAGTTCATCTGGGGAGCGAGTTGTAGGAGTTAGACTCAAGTCTCCTGAGACAGATTATGAAGGCGGAAGTCACTCAAGGGAGCTAGCGATGGCCTCTCAAACATTATTTGCAATGGACTTCTGAACTATGTTCATACACAGAATTTAGACATCCTTCACGGTAAAAAGCTCGTTTAGCCGAGGAAGAAACGATTCTTGCAACTGGCACGCTGTTGGTATCCTTCACGAGCAAGATGTATAATCGTTGGGTTTGTTGGAAAGTGGTTTGGAACTTCATAGGCCGTAGAAGAGGAGTTACCCGTGTTACGACTGGTGAAATGGCTAAAAATGCCTAGCTACAGAGCAGCAAGAAGATGTCAGTAACTATTAATAATAGACATGGTCATACTAGTAAACTCCTTGCATCAATTTTTAAAAAAATATGTTGCCTTGATGGTGAAGTTAATACGCATGCGCATAACTACTGCATAACTACTTACAACTGTATCGATAACAGACATAGCAACGTGCAATATAGGTCTTAAGGATAGAGGATGTAACACCACTGGTTGTACTGGCTTTCTGGGGGGCCAAATAAACATGCATTGACATTATTACCTCCTCTCTACTACACTAACCATTTCAGGCCTTCCCGTTCAGTCATGGTCTGCGAGGCGTTGTGGAAGGCCCTGAGCTTGGCAACCAGGTCTATTGCATCAAATGCACCATTCACAGCCAGCGTCTTAGGGATGACGAGCAGGGAATTTGCAAATTCGGCCACAGCCAGCTGTTCTCGTGATGTCTTCACAAACAATCATGAATAAAGGGTTACAGAGGTAAGAGAGGAGGTAAGAGAGGAGGTAAGAGAGGAGGTAAGAGAGGAGGTAAGAGAGGAGGTAAGAGAGGAGGTAAGAGAGGAGGTAAGAGAGGAGGGAAGAGCGGAGGTAAGAGCGGAGGGAAGAGCGGAGGGAAGAGAGGAGGGAAGAGAGGAGGGAAGAGAGGAGGGAAGAGAGGAGGGAAGAGAGGAGGGAAGAGAGGAGGGAAGAGAGGAGGGAAGAGAGGAAGGAAGAGAGAGGAAGGAAGAGAGAGGAGGGAAGAGAGGAGGGAAGAGAGGAGGGAAGAGAGGAGGGAAGAGAGGAGGGAAGAGAGGAGGGAAGAGAGGAGGGTAGAGAGGAGGGAAGAGAGGAGGGAAGAGAAGAGGGAAGAGAGGAAGGAAGAGAGAGGAGGGAAGAGAGAGGAGGGAAGAGAGAGGAGGGAAGAGAGGAGGGAAGAGAGAAGGAAGAGAGGAGGGGCAGGAGAGGTCAACACAGGTGGGCAGCACGTGAGGGACTTCCCAATGTTATATAGTTGGTCATTCTCGCTAAAACCATGCTTGGATATCCCTAACGATTCTTAGTAATCTGGATATAACCAAGGAGTATGTGTGGCAGTATTAGACATGTATGCACAAACGTACTATTGATGTAGCAAAGTTCTCTAAGTAGATGGACAATGCAGTTTCTACTGCCCCTCCTCCAGGGACCACGGCATTAGACTCCAGCACTCTCTTCACCACGCACAGGGCATCATGGATGGAGCGCTCCATCTCGTCCACCATGAAGTCATTGGCCCCACGCAAGATGATCGAGGATGAACTAAAAGCAGCTGGCCTGTGCAGGCAGGGAGTGATGAAGGGAAACAAAGAGAGAGAGAGAGAGGAGGGGGGGGAACATAACATAATAATGGAGAACTTGTGCCAGACACCAGTTTTAATCACACAAAATGCAACTTACCCTTTGATCAAGACTAGTTCATCATCACAAATACGTTCTTGCACGACTTTCTCAGCTGAGCCAAGGAAAGATGCTTCGAAGCTTTCCTCTCCCTCCAAATTGGCCATAGTGACCAACACGGCGCCACCCGTCGCTCGAGCTATGCGCTTCAAGTCACCCTTCTTGCATCTCCGGATGGCCATGGCCCCTGCCTCAACAAAGTACTTGAGACACAGGTCATCAATCCCCCCAGTGGAGAGAATGACATTGGCTCCCGCTCCCGAAGAATGTGAGTTCAAGTGTATACACACGCATATATATTTCGTGTGGATCGTTTCTTTACGATTAGTATCAGCTCATCGCCAACATTTCAAGTCATCAGGGCAAAGTAAAAATGAAAGCAACAGTGTACATCCGCGTGGTTTCATGCACCCAGTGTAGGGAGTAAACATACATTCATCAAAGGATACCAGGAGGCCCGTTTGGGGTCCTCCTAACCCACATGCAAGTATCCCCTTCCTCTGCTGCACTAGGCCACCCGTCACCAAGCCTCCGTCACCATGGAGACAAAGGTAACACCCACAAAATGGCAAAGCTCAACATGGGCTTCGCTTGCGATTCCCTCCCACAGAGAGCACGACCTTGGAGAGGATACACTTCAACAGGACGTCTGCAAGATATGTGATGGTACCCCCTTCCTTGGCCCACGAGCTACATGGGCAGTCGAGTCGAGTCGAGGGCACCCCCCCCCAGAGACTGTTGTGATTGGGAAATCCTATTACCATCCCCCCTACATCCTTATCCTTAAAAGTATCACTGCAACCGGACTGAAGGAGCATCCAGTTTCCTCTACTACCATCCGAAAACAGCCTGAACATCCCTCCCAACCATGTAGATAGATGCCAAGTACATGGGATGGCACACTGTCTCCAGCATGGGGAATGGTCGGAGCAAGAAGAGAGAACTGTGGATCATTAAGGCTGGTATATGGCCTTAGAGCAGTGGCATTACACATGGTCCAGTCTTCCCTACCATTTGAAAATGAAAAAGGCAGTATGTGGGATATGAAAATAAAGAAAGTAGCACTTCGTCAGTAATTCGAAATTACCTATAATTTACCAACACGTTCGTTTTAATAGTTCACAAATGAATTAATATTTGTCACTTCAACACGACTTTTTATTATTATCCTAAATCTAAATGTCCATGCAGTGGAATGCAAAAACAATAATATTTGACTAAAGTACATGACGGTAGTCTAATAATTCAACTAGATTGCACCTCGTGCCCTGGCTTTTTGATACGAATCCTCATCCTTCTTCTCAGGGGCTACTTTGATCATATCGTCTATTCTAAGGATGGTTATGGCAGCCTCTGTTGCAAACTTGATGCTCTTCAGTTTGATGATCGCAGGCTCCAAGACACCAGCTTGATTGCTGTCTCTGATTTCTCCAGCCACAAGATCCAATCCATACCTGATGAAAATATATAAAACAGATATTATATAATAATTACATAGCCCAAATCAACCCCAAAGGAACAGTCAGCCAGTGATCAATGCTCATCTCTTTACAAGCACAACATAAGGTGACGGCATGGAGTGTGTGCGGCATATTATAAACCAGTCTTTAGGCAGGGACACCTAGAAAGTGCCCATTATACTTCCTAACTTTTACAAGTGTTTATAACGTACCTGTAGATTGAGTTTCAAGTTACCCCTCTTACTGTCGCAGGCGCCATAGCATTGTAAAAATATATACGCATGTAAATGCAACAATTTTTATATTAAAAGATAGCTGAATTCAAACTCTCTATTTACACGACAATTTTTACAGCGGTTGGGCGGAGGAAAGTTGAAGAAATTATATTTAAAACACGAACGATTTTCAGTCGGACAATATCAGCGATGGAGAAGAGACTGTCAATAGCTGAAGTTATTTCCCAAGTGACTGGGGCGGGGCAGCTTGGGACATCTCTGATGATGAATCAAGCGACGAAGAATGTGAAGGCATCCATTCCTACCTCGGAGAAAGATTTTTGGACCGTGGAGACGTGGAGTCTTTGGCTTCACTGACAGTAGATATGCCACAAGACAATTTTGTTCATGCTGCCAGTGATCCTCTCCTATCTGAGGAAGAAGTCACTGGTGTGGAAGTGTTCTCAGGTGTGCAAAATAATCTAGCTAGAGTATTAGCCAGTTATCTGCTGAGCTATTTTCCCCCCCTGGGTTTAAATAAATATTGTATATATTATGTTGATAGTGTCGGACCTTGCTCTCCAATATTAACTCCTACTGTTGCTCTATCAACCAGAGCATGTGAGTGTAGGTGGAGATTCATATATGCCGCATTCCTCTTATCACAATGCTATTACTCCTATGGTACAACTTACTCGTCGTGCTAAACGCAGATTGCCCGTCACATCCAGTTCTGCTGGTGTTTCCTCTATTTCTGCTGCATCTTCCAGCTCCAGTTCTGTTGCTGCTTTCTCCTCCAGCACTTCTGTGACCACAACTTTGGGTAATCTCACTACTCCTTCACTTTCAACACCAAGTGGGAGTTGGAAGAAAGAAGAATCTTGTCAGTCAAAATATCGGTACACCCTAACTCGTCAGCCAGTTCAACAGCCTACTGTGACTTGTTTTGCCGTTTTTTTTTACTGACGAAGTATGGCAGCTTCTTGTCAACAACACTAACCAGTATGCAGCAGAACAGAGAAGCCACATTAGTTCTCCACATGTTCGTCCCTGGTATGATGTCACGGCAGTCCTATGCCTAGTGGCGCTACGGGATGTGGAGTAGCTTCCCACATAGTTGTATACATTAGCTGAGACGGCAGTCCTATGCCTAGTGGCGCTACGGGACGTGGAGTAGCTTCCCACGTAGTTGTATACATTAGCTATTAAAGGTCGCGGAAAAGAAAGGGAGATCCTACCCTCCAAGGGATGCATCGGGGAAAATGGTGGAGTTTGTGTGTCTCCTCCTAGCTAAGACGGCAGTCCTATGCCTAGCGGCGCTACGGGAGGTAGGGTGAGCACTGGTGCAAGCCAAGCTGCTCGACTGGTCCAGCGTATCCAATGGACACCTCAGTTGGACGCTTCGCTGCAATAAATTATTAATGAGGTTGGGCCCAGGTCATCAGAAAAGAGAGCGTCACCCTGAGTTAATCACGACGGTTGGTGCGATCGCAGCACGGTTTACAAGAATTCTGAAGAGACAGAAGGAAGAGCCATTAGACTCTCCGCCCCAGGCCGGGTCCATGGAGAGAGTTGCGGCAATCTCAAAATGAAATGTTGTTGAGGTACAGAGGAGAGACGAAAACTACATCGAAAAGAGAAGAAGCTACTTGTGCCTTCTTCAACATTTCATTTTAAGATTCGCAGCTGCCACCACAGAAAATCACTCTCCCCACCATCTCGTCAGATGTGCTAAATATGCTGACAATGAAATCTCATTTGATAGGGAAGATGTTTGCTGATTAATTTCCATTTTTAATTGGTTCATCCATCTTTTTCTTGGACAGGCTGGAGGAAACCAGAGAAAAGTACACTACTGCATGAACCACCTTCTTCTTGGACAAGAATATTCAGCAGCAATATTTTTTACTCCACTATCTATCATCATTCAGCAGCAATATTTTTTACTCCACTATCTATCATCATTCAGCAGCAATATTTTTTACTCCACATCTATCATCATTCAGCAGCAATATTTTTTACTCCACTATCTATCATCATTCAGCAGCAATATTTGTACTCCAGCATTCACTCACTCATATTTATTTAATTTAGACCGCATGAAACCCAATGTCTTGAGGGATAAGACGAAGGCAGTTTTGAGAATCGTTCGAGGATGCTCTGCAAGGGTATCTGGAAGAACAGTCCCATAGTGAGAAAGGTTGACGAGGAGATCAGGAGATTGTGGCAAGATGGCGAAAAGAGCTTCTGGCGACTCAACTGTTTTGTTTACGCAGGTTCAGTTGTGGAGTGCGTGGGACATGTACAGGAGTGCGCCGTGCGTGATGTGAAGAAGACCTTTGTAGATGACATCGGTCAAGTGCGGAAGCTGAAGTGGGGTGGTGGGTAAGGGACGCTCGACTGAATCTGTGATTGATACTCTCACGGTGTACTTCGGAGAGGCTATCCGCAATTTTCCCGGGGACCGTGGATAGAATGCACAGAGTGATCTGGGCCGTGTTCCACCACTCCATGTCGACCAACACAACCACCAGTCAGTTTTTCCCGCCAGGATCAGGCTCATGGTGCAAGCACAATCGGGCACTTGCTGATGAGGAACCACCCAAGCACACCCCTAAGCTACCTAAGGATCTGGCTCCCTTCATCAAGCCAGTATTTACCGAGCTATCCAAGCTTGGATGAAAGCGCAAATACCACCACCTACTCCCTCCCTCTCTCTTTCCTTTCCATCTCCCATCCTCCCTGCCACCTTCTTGATGTCCTCTCCCCTCCCTCCATTCTCGCATCCACGAAACTTTCCTACGACATCCCGGGATGTCCCTACTGAGAGTGACTGGGACCAGGGCAGGGTATAGGTATACACACTCTGGGCTAAGGCTATTCTAGGACTAGGGTATTCACTGGCTAGCGGCATACAAGTCACACTCATCAAGGCATTCCCAGGATAGTGCAAAGATCACGGGATCCCGAGATGACCTAGGAAAGGTGTGGTCATTCCTCGACATTCAACAGTATTGGTGATTTCTACTTTCTTTTTTGTGGGTGGATTTTTATTTTATTGTTTTCTTCCTTATTTTTATCTGGTCACCCGACTATATTTTTTTGACCGGCTTTTTTCAAAGCCAACCTTTTTTTGTTGAAAATCCACCAGGGGGCAGCCACACTATCAAACTAGACGGGATAAGAGCGAGGAGGGCAACTGCACTTCTGCTTCGCATGCCACGGATTATATTCAATTAAGGAATTAATAAGAAGGGCTTAGTTAGACCCCATGGGCCACAGTCCAAAAAATGTGAATGGGGGGGGGGGGGGCTTCAACCTGAGGTGTTTGCATCTACGACAGCTGGGGTCCTGCTAAGTTTTTCTGCCGGAACGAGAGGAGGTGGCTTGCGTATCTGAAGTACCTGAGCGGGCTTCCAACACCACTGACTTCGGTACAGCTATCTCAACTCAACTTTAAGGGTTGTGAAAAGGCTTACATTTGACGCACTTCGCGCACAGTTGAGAGGATGACTGAAGGGAATTCTGATCATGAGGAATACTCCTCAGCGGCAGCAGACGGGCATGCCGACTCTAGGAAGAAGGCTGGTTATGGGCAGGTCGGCATCACTGTAGATATTGACGAGCAGGAGGATGAAGAAATTGGCTGTAATATCAAGGACCTGTATGAGTCAGTGGAATTAAAGCTGACGAAGGAAGTATGCAGAGCAATTCTGGTGAAGGGAAAGACAGTGAAAAGTGCCATTGTGAAGCAGTTGCCTGCTGGAGCCACGCTTCACCACATCACACTCAATATTGCTAAGCAGTCTTTCTTGATTCGGCTCGACCGGATATTTCTATATCATACCCACCCAATTACACATTCTGTAATTGCTTTAACAGGCACTAATTAAACACCACATACATCATAACACCCTCACTACATATACACCGCACCTCATTCCCTTCCTGAGCACATGTTACACTGTAAGCACCGAAGAAGGAGCCACCTATGCTTCGAAATATACTGGCATGAAGGGCGCTATCTTTAGTGACGATGTCACTTTCTCTCGCCTGGCGGCATGTTGTGCTTATACGAACATCAAGGAGAACATGGGGATTGTCCATTCTCTCGGGAAATCCTTTGGGATGCCAGCAGAGATAGCCATTTACTGCACAATAGGGATGAAGTACCTTTATGCCCTGCTCCTGCCGAACAATGATCAAGTTCAGTCCCTCCAAATCGCTACGCTGTACATGGAGAAAGGCGGACTGGGGAAAGGGCAAACACAGTGGCAGGAGATAGTGCAGTACAATGGACTGTCTGCAAACAGGTCATCGAGAGCTCTCCTGACATACTGCCAGAGTGCTGAGAAGGACGAGATTGGTTCCCTTGATAGCACTGTCCTAAGGGCAATGGCCATGGAGTCAAACCAGCTAGGGATGCGGGCACAGCACAGGAGCTGTCTTCGAGGAAGATGAGACTAGACTTGGCAGAGTCCATGGCCAGAGGTACCTGACACCTCAAACCCCTCCCCTGGTACTCCCTCCCTCCAGGAATAATCCACTTGTTAGAAGACCCGTTTGTAATAACCTTGCAGTGAGAGATTACTGCACCTCTATACCTGCAGGGCTACCAAGGAAAATAGAAAAAGGAAAATAGAAAGTCTCTGCGATCTAGGGCATTGACATCTGAAGCAAGGCATGCCATGGAAGAAGGTTCGACTTACGATGCTGGTTGATTCTGAGACAGAACAGGTTCATCCTGCCACTCCAAGCACACCGTTGCCGGCATCCTCAAGGGGGAAGCGGTCAGGACGCTTAGGGACCGCCTTGGATCCAGATGAGTTCAGGTATGTATTAACATATTTATATTCATTTTCTGTTGCAGCACCGATGATGCTAATAATCAAGCCACCATTATCAGCAGATATGAGGTAGGTTTTATTAGAGATCAATTTTATATGGTGGATCATACCAACCATCTCGTCCGATGTACAAATATGCTGAGAATGAATCTGGTTTGGGCGGGAAGATCGCTGCAGATGAGGTTTCACTTTTACTAGGTAGGCTCCATACATTTTACCTTCTTGGACAAGAACATCATTTTAAACATCAATATTTTTTACTCCACCATCTATTCAGCAGCACCATTTTACTCCACTATCTATTCCACATAATTGGATCATTTACAACTCTTAGGCTATGGTTGCAGGATGACCAGACTATATAGGCTGCAGGTGGAGGATGACCAATGAACGAAGTTTGGAAATCATGAACGAAGTTTGGCATTAATATATTTGTATAAGTACAAAGTTTGGTTTAACCAATGATGGGTCTGCCTCATTCTCTCAGTTCAATGGCTTATGCAACACACAGCTTTGTCAGTTGACTGAGAAGGAAGCTGATGTTAGCTCGCTTCTGTACATCTTCACAGTGTGCTAGATGTAGACCCTAACGAAATTGTTGATATTACCATTACTTTTGACGGCACCTGGTCGAAACGTGGGCACACAGATGGCTACGGTGTGGTGGTGGTGATCTCTTGGGAGACTGGGCAAGTGCTTGATTCCGTAGTCCTTTCCAAGGAATGTCCACTCAGAGTAACACTGTCTATGGTGGGAAGGCCACGAGGATTATGTAACCAAAATTAAATTACAGTGGATCCTTGCCCTGCCATGCTGAGACAACTGGAGCGGAGATTCTTTTTTTTTGCGGTCCATCTCAAAGAAGAATCTTCGCTACACAAAGGTAAACGCTAACAGTACTCAAAAGTTACTTCGCTTTTCACAACAGTTACTCAAAAGTTACTTGCCGTCTCCTGTTATTAGTGGGTCTCTCGAATCCTGAAGGTGAGGGTAGGCGCCTTCTGCGAATTTGCACCAACCTTACAATCAATTGAAAATGTCTGAACAGAGTATTATGTTAGATGCAGCTTATAGTTACATGATTTGTATGCGGCTGGACATGAAAAAATCATTGGTAAGTGTTACTATGGCACGTGGCTTAGACGCATATCAAATTATGGCTTGGGACACTGGAGAAGTTTTAGATGATTATTTTATGTCAAAGTCCTGTCAAGCTTCACCTTTCCCCCTCTCATCATTTTTTTTGATAAAAAAACAAAACATTTATAAATGTTGTTGTAAGAATCTACTAGCCATTTCCAAAAGTTTTAGAAGCATTGGAGCATCATTTCATATTTTTTTGGTCCGTGCAATTCCACTTATCTCGATTCAAAATTGGAAGAGATGATGCACACAGAGAAGGCTTACGGCAAAGGTAAGTTTTGCGGCACCATAAAATGGCTACCGCTCATACCGGGAAGCTCATCTGCTACTGAAAGGCACGCAAATTTCTTGCCGAGTCATATCCTGCCCTTTGCGCAGGGGCCCTGAATATATAGCTCTGGTGTGCACGCGGCATTTCCCGTCGCCTCGTGTTCGATTTTTGGTTAAGTCAAGATGTCTTCAGTAGCTCCTCCAGCACCGCTGGCGACAGCTACTGGGAAGAAACTAGCACTAATTCGGCCATCGTCCTCAACCGGTGAACCCAGTCATGGAGCCTGTAGTTCTGATTATCAGTGTGAGATGAAAGGCTACGGCGTGTTGACCTGGATAGTCTGCTAGCATCTGTCTCTAGACGTGCTAGTTGTAATGTCCGTGGTTCTCCGCTGACTGTTAAGAGAAGACCTGAAGGGGGGACAATAGTATTTTTCTCCTTTTCCCCCTCGTCTTATACCATAGCTACATACATAAACTGTCATTGTTTCAAGTTTCAGAGCATTTGAAAACTTAGGGGGGGTACGGTCGCTGACTTACAAACACTTGAACGTCAGGAAGAAGGCAGCTCTTTCTCTGTTTCACCTTGAATATTCTTTGACAATGAAATGGTGTGTATAAAAAGTATCATAACTTTATAATGGAGCATTGAAACAAACTTGGATGCCAGAACACATCTGTCTTGTACTCTAGAAGTTTCCTCCCTCGAGTAAGGATCTTCGAAACCAGAACAAAAGATGGACATCTTCGAAACCAGACCTTTTCTACGAGACAGATCTTCATGGACATCCAAAGGCGCTACAGGCACAGAAAGCAAACCCCTTCAATGAGCCGATCAGTAGAGACCAGGTTATATGGAGTAGCCTGGCACATCTGCGGCTCACAGTCCAACATTTCAGAGGAAGGCCCAGCCTTAGAGGTAGCCACGGTTGGCCTAGTGAGCGCCAGCTTTTCCCCGCTGACAACCGACACCACTGGCATTGGCGAGTCATCGGTAGAAGCTGGTGTCTCCTGCTCAAGGTTCAACTCCTCAGCTAAACACCAACGACGCCTCTTCCGCCTTCTTACCGAGACAAACTTAGGTCGAACTGGGGTCTTAGAAGACACTGGTGGCATTGACTTTCCACTTCGCGGCATTCAGAGATAGCTGGACAACTGAAGAATTAGGGTGCGGCCGGGCACTATATACCTCGTTTTCCGCGTTTTTACTGCACACACAGACTTCTTAGCTCAGCGCAGTTACTATGACAATCTTTTAAGCGTTAAAATGTAAGTAAGAGGTGGAAGATGAACTTTGTTAAAACTTAATTTCCATCCGCGCTCTCGACCGGGCAATTACATTTTAACACTAATGAAAATGGTGATCGCATAGCCTAGGGCTTCCTCTAGCCACTGGTACTAATTAGAGGTCTTTAAGCACTTCGCAATCCGGAGTCGTTTATGTGGAGGTTGCGGTGATTCAGGTTTTTGAGGTCTCTCCGCTTTAGGGTCTAGTAACTTGCCTATAGTTATTATACCTATGAAACATATTTTTTTAGTATATTTTAGTATCAAAAGAGAGCACACAGAAAGACCTATCTTTTGAGCTATATATCAAGTCGATACAATAAAATTTGCAGAATCTACGGAGCTCTAAAGTGTAAAGTTGAGTAGGGGAATATGCACTAGGTTGTCTCTGTCTGGAGCAATTCGTTGTGTGCAGGCAGTGATGATGCCTTTAGTGACCCTTCCAAGCATTCGAAAGCTTTCAACTCCAGGTTTCTTCTAGCAGGGAGAATGTGTGGCAGAGGGCGTGCTGGGCTTGAGACTATCTCTGGGTTCTTGGGCATCTCCCATTAGCCCCCAAAATCGTCTCAGAATACAACAATTCGCTCCACCAATCGGGCGTGGATAGCCAGCAAGCAGTTTCTGCTCAAGTTTGTTCGGTGTCCTGTTCGTTCGTTGCAGGACACCGAGCCAAATGATGTTGGTGACATTACGGTGACGTGTGATGGTACTTGGTCAAGGAGAGGGGATTCACAGCCACATATGGTGTAGTGGTTGTGATGTCATGGGATTCCGGCTAGGTCCTGGATGCAGTGGTACTCAGTGAGCAGTGCAATTTGTGCAAGCTGAAGGAGAGTACACTATGGATGAGCAGGAGTTCCTTGGTTGGTATGAGGCGCACAAGGAATCCTGCAATTCCAATTACTCCGGCTCGTCACCAGTGATGAGCTGCTGAAACGGTGCGAGTTGAGTGCCTGAAAGACTGGATATTGTTCCTTGGTTAGTGTTGAGATTGCTGTCAATATAGCAGTTCCCACCTTCAATGGCCTAGTGTAAAGCTGACCTGTATGAGTTGTTTGTGGATTCTCCTATTAGAGGCTCTGAAGCTAAGCTCTTAGAGTAGAAAGACAAGATAAGAGTAAGGAAGCCAACACAGAAAGCTAAGGGAGCTACAAAGAAAAATAGAAAGTCTCTGCGATCTAGGGCTTTGACATATCTTTTCAACATTATGGAACGGTTTCTACTTTTAAACGACAGTAAAAATCTTTTGGTGAGAAATCTCCACTTATTAACCAAAAGAAGCTCTATTTTTCTCTAATCGGGACGATTTGTAGCGTTTTGAGGAAAAACCTGAAGTGAGGCAACCTGAAGTGAGGCACGAGAGACGTACGTATGATACTGGTGGTTTCTGAGCACTAGAAACCTAAAAGGAATTTTAGGCCTCACTTGCATACTCGTATTTATGTTATTCTTTTCTTTCCCTCATTCATAGTGCACTAGAGGAGGCATCTCCAAGACTTGGTTTGCAAGAAGAACCCAAAGAAAAAAGGGGATGGGTGAATTAACCTCACGACACCTGTAACAGTTTCCACTTTCTTTGAATTAGCTGCATAAATTCAGCTAATTTCAGCCTATCTCATCTCTGCTCTATGGAACGACTTTTCTCATTAATGTCAGAGTATCTTTTGCGCAAGTGTTTAGGCAGCTACACACAGAATCAAAACGAGAGTTTTAATTCTAGTGTGAAGACCAAGTATATGAGTGGGACAGGTATCAGGCCTGCGTCGATTTCGGTGTGTTGAACTTCAATGTTGGGAGGAAGGTTGGCTATGGTAAGAGCATGTCTAAACTAGGTATTGAATCTAGTTGTCGACCTGCCAGGTCATTTGAGTATTCCGATAAGTACAATTGCTAATGGGGAGAATCCACCACCACACACCCTTATCCCTCCTCATTTATGAGAAGGAGTCACTATGCAATGAACAGCTGCTGAAACAGTGAGAGTTGGGTGCCTCGCAAAACCAGAATGAAAGTTTCAACAACATTGTCTGGGAACGGTGCCTAAAGACGGTGTACTGTTTCTTGGTTAGTGTTGAGATTGCTGTCATCTAGCAGTGCTCACATACAATGGAGCCCACAGCTAACCTGTATGAATCATGAGCGGCTCTGTAGTAGTCAAGCTCTATTTGAGTCGAAACACAAGACAAGGATAAGTTTTTATAAAATTTTCAAGACGTGCAGTTTGTAGTACTCGTTATGATCGACTAATAGCCCGAATAACAGCCTCGCAAAGGTCGTTACTGGAACGTGGTTTACTTAACGGCTTACGGTCTGCACTGATAATGAGTGAGCGGCCACATTTGCTTACTGGGAACCACTCCCTACCCTCTTGAGAAAGGAGGTGCTCCTGAATCGATTTCCTTGCTGTAAGTTTAGACGTAGCATTGCACAGCACAGCTTTCCATTTGCTTACCGCATTGGAACTTATTGTCTTACCAAATTGCATTTACACTGAGAAAAAAGTTATAGTTAGTTGTCGTGCATTTTCCGTGCTGTTATTGGGCATGGGATTATATATATATATATATATTTTTTTAATACTGTAAACTCTAGTTGTTGAGCCCCATTTCCAACAGAAAATGGATATATACTAAACCATGAACAGGTTGCTAACTAAACACAATTGCTAAATGACTCGTACTCACTGAAAAATAAAATGATATGATACTGGACCGACAGAGAATGGAGGAGTTCATCTGGGGAGCGAGTTGTAGGAGTTAGACTCAAGTCTCCTGAGACAGATTATGAAGGCGGAAGTCACTCAAGGGAGCTAGCGATGGCCTCTCAAACATTATTTGCAATGGACTTCTGAACTATGTTCATACACAGAATTTAGACATCCTTCACGGTAAAAAGCTCGTTTAGCCGAGGAAGAAACGATTCTTGCAACTGGCACGCTGTTGGTATCCTTCACGAGCAAGATGTATAATCGTTGGGTTTGTTGGAAAGTGGTTTGGAACTTCATAGGCCGTAGAAGAGGAGTTACCCGTGTTACGACTGGTGAAATGGCTAAAAATGCCTAGCTACAGAGCAGCAAGAAGATGTCAGTAACTATTAATAATAGACATGGTCATACTAGTAAACTCCTTGCATCAATTTTTTAAAAAATATGTTGCCTTGATGGTGAAGTTAATACGCATGCGCATAACTACTGCATAACTACTTACAACTGTATCGATAACAGACATAGCAACGTGCAATATAGGTCTTAAGGATAGAGGATGTAACACCACTGGTTGTACTGGCTTTCTGGGGGGCCAAATAAACATGCATTGACATTATTACCTCCTCTCTACTACACTAACCATTTCAGGCCTTCCCGTTCAGTCATGGTCTGCGAGGCGTTGTGGAAGGCCCTGAGCTTGGCAACCAGGTCTATTGCATCAAATGCACCATTCACAGCCAGCGTCTTAGGGATGACGAGCAGGGAATTTGCAAATTCGGCCACAGCCAGCTGTTCTCGTGATGTCTTCACAAACAATCATGAATAAAGGGTTACAGAGGTAAGAGAGGAGGTAAGAGAGGAGGTAAGAGAGGAGGTAAGAGAGGAGGTAAGAGAGGAGGTAAGAGAGGAGGTAAGAGAGGAGGTAAGAGAGGAGGGAAGAGCGGAGGTAAGAGCGGAGGGAAGAGCGGAGGGAAGAGAGGAGGGAAGAGAGGAGGGAAGAGAGGAGGGAAGAGAGGAGGGAAGAGAGGAGGGAAGAGAGGAGGGAAGAGAGGAGGGAAGAGAGGAAGGAAGAGAGAGGAAGGAAGAGAGAGGAGGGAAGAGAGGAGGGAAGAGAGGAGGGAAGAGAGGAGGGAAGAGAGGAGGGAAGAGAGGAGGGAAGAGAGGAGGGTAGAGAGGAGGGAAGAGAGGAGGGAAGAGAAGATGGAAGAGAGGAAGGAAGAGAGAGGAGGGAAGAGAGAGGAGGGAAGAGAGAGGAGGGAAGAGAGGAGGGAAGAGAGAAGGAAGAGAGGAGGGGCAGGAGAGGTCAACACAGGTGGGCAGCACGTGAGGGACTTCCCAATGTTATATAGTTGGTCATTCTCGCTAAAACCATGCTTGGATATCCCTAACGATTCTTAGTAATCTGGATATAACCAAGGAGTATGTGTGGCAGTATTAGACATGTATGCACAAACGTACTATTGATGTAGCAAAGTTCTCTAAGTAGATGGACAATGCAGTTTCTACTGCCCCTCCTCCAGGGACCACGGCATTAGACTCCAGCACTCTCTTCACCACGCACAGGGCATCATGGATGGAGCGCTCCATCTCGTCCACCATGAAGTCATTGGCCCCACGCAAGATGATCGAGGATGAACTAAAAGCAGCTGGCCTGTGCAGGCAGGGAGTGATGAAGGGAAACAAAGAGAGAGAGAGAGAGGAGGGGGGGGAACATAACATAATAATGGAGAACTTGTGCCAGACACCAGTTTTAATCACACAAAATGCAACTTACCCTTTGATCAAGACTAGTTCATCATCACAAATACGTTCTTGCACGACTTTCTCAGCTGAGCCAAGGAAAGATGCTTCGAAGCTTTCCTCTCCCTCCAAATTGGCCATAGTGACCAACACGGCGCCACCCGTCGCTCGAGCTATGCGCTTCAAGTCACCCTTCTTGCATCTCCGGATGGCCATGGCCCCTGCCTCAACAAAGTACTTGAGACACAGGTCATCAATCCCCCCAGTGGAGAGAATGACATTGGCTCCCGCTCCCGAAGAATGTGAGTTCAAGTGTATACACACGCATATATATTTCGTGTGGATCGTTTCTTTACGATTAGTATCAGCTCATCGCCAACATTTCAAGTCATCAGGGCAAAGTAAAAATGAAAGCAACAGTGTACATCCGCGTGGTTTCATGCACCCAGTGTAGGGAGTAAACATACATTCATCAAAGGATACCAGGAGGCCCGTTTGGGGTCCTCCTAACCCACATGCAAGTATCCCCTTCCTCTGCTGCACTAGGCCACCCGTCACCAAGCCTCCGTCACCATGGAGACAAAGGTAACACCCACAAAATGGCAAAGCTCAACATGGGCTTCGCTTGCGATTCCCTCCCACAGAGAGCACGACCTTGGAGAGGATACACTTCAACAGGACGTCTGCAAGATATGTGATGGTACCCCCTTCCTTGGCCCACGAGCTACATGGGCAGTCGAGTCGAGTCGAGGGCACCCCCCCCAGAGACTGTTGTGATTGGGAAATCCTATTACCATCCCCCCTACATCCTTATCCTTAAAAGTATCACTGCAACCGGACTGAAGGAGCATCCAGTTTCCTCTACTACCATCCGAAAACAGCCTGAACATCCCTCCCAACCATGTAGATAGATGCCAAGTACATGGGATGGCACACTGTCTCCAGCATGGGGAATGGTCGGAGCAAGAAGAGAGAACTGTGGATCATTAAGGCTGGTATATGGCCTTAGAGCAGTGGCATTACACATGGTCCAGTCTTCCCTACCATTTGAAAATGAAAAAGGCAGTATGTGGGATATGAAAATAAAGAAAGTAGCACTTCGTCAGTAATTCGAAATTACCTATAATTTACCAACACGTTCGTTTTAATAGTTCACAAATGAATTAATATTTGTCACTTCAACACGACTTTTTATTATTATCCTAAATCTAAATGTCCATGCAGTGGAATGCAAAAACAATAATATTTGACTAAAGTACATGACGGTAGTCTAATAATTCAACTAGATTGCACCTCGTGCCCTGGCTTTTTGATACGAATCCTCATCCTTCTTCTCAGGGGCTACTTTGATCATATCGTCTATTCTAAGGATGGTTATGGCAGCCTCTGTTGCAAACTTGATGCTCTTCAGTTTGATGATCGCAGGCTCCAAGACACCAGCTTGATTGCTGTCTCTGATTTCTCCAGCCACAAGATCCAATCCATACCTGATGAAAATATATAAAACAGATATTATATAATAATTACATAGCCCAAATCAACCCCAAAGGAACAGTCAGCCAGTGATCAATGCTCATCTCTTTACAAGCACAACATAAGGTGACGGCATGGAGTGTGTGCGGCATATTATAAACCAGTCTTTAGGCAGGGACACCTAGAAAGTGCCCATTATACTTCCTAACTTTTACAAGTGTTTATAACGTACCTGTAGATTGAGTTTCAAGTTACCCCTCTTACTGTCGCAGGCGCCATAGCATTGTAAAAATATATACGCATGTAAATGCAACAATTTTTATATTAAAAGATAGCTGAATTCAAACTCTCTATTTACACGACAATTTTTACAGCGGTTGGGCGGAGGAAAGTTGAAGAAATTATATTTAAAACACGAACGATTTTCAGTCGGACAATATCAGCGATGGAGAAGAGACTGTCAATAGCTGAAGTTATTTCCCAAGTGACTGGGGCGGGGCAGCTTGGGACATCTCTGATGATGAATCAAGCGACGAAGAATGTGAAGGCATCCATTCCTACCTCGGAGAAAGATTTTTGGACCGTGGAGACGTGGAGTCTTTGGCTTCACTGACAGTAGATATGCCACAAGACAATTTTGTTCATGCTGCCAGTGATCCTCTCCTATCTGAGGAAGAAGTCACTGGTGTGGAAGTGTTCTCAGGTGTGCAAAATAATCTAGCTAGAGTATTAGCCAGTTATCTGCTGAGCTATTTTCCCCCCCTGGGTTTAAATAAATATTGTATATATTATGTTGATAGTGTCGGACCTTGCTCTCCAATATTAACTCCTACTGTTGCTCTATCAACCAGAGCATGTGAGTGTAGGTGGAGATTCATATATGCCGCATTCCTCTTATCACAATGCTATTACTCCTATGGTACAACTTACTCGTCGTGCTAAACGCAGATTGCCCGTCACATCCAGTTCTGCTGGTGTTTCCTCTATTTCTGCTGCATCTTCCAGCTCCAGTTCTGTTGCTGCTTTCTCCTCCAGCACTTCTGTGACCACAACTTTGGGTAATCTCACTACTCCTTCACTTTCAACACCAAGTGGGAGTTGGAAGAAAGAAGAATCTTGTCAGTCAAAATATCGGTACACCCTAACTCGTCAGCCAGTTCAACAGCCTACTGTGACTTGTTTTGCCGTTTTTTTTTACTGACGAAGTATGGCAGCTTCTTGTCAACAACACTAACCAGTATGCAGCAGAACAGAGAAGCCACATTAGTTCTCCACATGTTCGTCCCTGGTATGATGTCACGGCAGTCCTATGCCTAGTGGCGCTACGGGATGTGGAGTAGCTTCCCACATAGTTGTATACATTAGCTGAGACGGCAGTCCTATGCCTAGTGGCGCTACGGGACGTGGAGTAGCTTCCCACGTAGTTGTATACATTAGCTATTAAAGGTCGCGGAAAAGAAAGGGAGATCCTACCCTCCAAGGGATGCATCGGGGAAAATGGTGGAGTTTGTGTGTCTCCTCCTAGCTAAGACGGCAGTCCTATGCCTAGCGGCGCTACGGGAGGTAGGGTGAGCACTGGTGCAAGCCAAGCTGCTCGACTGGTCCAGCGTATCCAATGGACACCTCAGTTGGACGCTTCGCTGCAATAAATTATTAATGAGGTTGGGCCCAGGTCATCAGAAAAGAGAGCGTCACCCTGAGTTAATCACGACGGTTGGTGCGATCGCAGCACGGTTTACAAGAATTCTGAAGAGACAGAAGGAAGAGCCATTAGACTCTCCGCCCCAGGCCGGGTCCATGGAGAGAGTTGCGGCAATCTCAAAATGAAATGTTGTTGAGGTACAGAGGAGAGACGAAAACTACATCGAAAAGAGAAGAAGCTACTTGTGCCTTCTTCAACATTTCATTTTAAGATTCGCAGCTGCCACCACAGAAAATCACTCTCCCCACCATCTCGTCAGATGTGCTAAATATGCTGACAATGAAATCTCATTTGATAGGGAAGATGTTTGCTGATTAATTTCCATTTTTAATTGGTTCATCCATCTTTTTCTTGGACAGGCTGGAGGAAACCAGAGAAAAGTACACTACTGCATGAACCACCTTCTTCTTGGACAAGAATATTCAGCAGCAATATTTTTTACTCCACTATCTATCATCATTCAGCAGCAATATTTTTTACTCCACTATCTATCATCATTCAGCAGCAATATTTTTTACTCCACATCTATCATCATTCAGCAGCAATATTTTTTACTCCACTATCTATCATCATTCAGCAGCAATATTTGTACTCCAGCATTCACTCACTCATATTTATTTAATTTAGACCGCATGAAACCCAATGTCTTGAGGGATAAGACGAAGGCAGTTTTGAGAATCGTTCGAGGATGCTCTGCAAGGGTATCTGGAAGAACAGTCCCATAGTGAGAAAGGTTGACGAGGAGATCAGGAGATTGTGGCAAGATGGCGAAAAGAGCTTCTGGCGACTCAACTGTTTTGTTTACGCAGGTTCAGTTGTGGAGTGCGTGGGACATGTACAGGAGTGCGCCGTGCGTGATGTGAAGAAGACCTTTGTAGATGACATCGGTCAAGTGCGGAAGCTGAAGTGGGGTGGTGGGTAAGGGACGCTCGACTGAATCTGTGATTGATACTCTCACGGTGTACTTCGGAGAGGCTATCCGCAATTTTCCCGGGGACCGTGGATAGAATGCACAGAGTGATCTGGGCCGTGTTCCACCACTCCATGTCGACCAACACAACCACCAGTCAGTTTTTCCCGCCAGGATCAGGCTCATGGTGCAAGCACAATCGGGCACTTGCTGATGAGGAACCACCCAAGCACACCCCTAAGCTACCTAAGGATCTGGCTCCCTTCATCAAGCCAGTATTTACCGAGCTATCCAAGCTTGGATGAAAGCGCAAATACCACCACCTACTCCCTCCCTCTCTCTTTCCTTTCCATCTCCCATCCTCCCTGCCACCTTCTTGATGTCCTCTCCCCTCCCTCCATTCTCGCATCCACGAAACTTTCCTACGACATCCCGGGATGTCCCTACTGAGAGTGACTGGGACCAGGGCAGGGTATAGGTATACACACTCTGGGCTAAGGCTATTCTAGGACTAGGGTATTCACTGGCTAGCGGCATACAAGTCACACTCATCAAGGCATTCCCAGGATAGTGCAAAGATCACGGGATCCCGAGATGACCTAGGAAAGGTGTGGTCATTCCTCGACATTCAACAGTATTGGTGATTTCTACTTTCTTTTTTGTGGGTGGATTTTTATTTTATTGTTTTCTTCCTTATTTTTATCTGGTCACCCGACTATATTTTTTTGACCGGCTTTTTTCAAAGCCAACCTTTTTTTGTTGAAAATCCACCAGGGGGCAGCCACACTATCAAACTAGACGGGATAAGAGCGAGGAGGGCAACTGCACCTCTGCTTCGCATGCCACGGATTATATTCAATTAAGGAATTAATAAGAAGGGCTTAGTTAGACCCCATGGGCCACAGTCCAAAAAATGTGAATGGGGGGGGGGGGGGGGGGGCTTCAACCTGAGGTGTTTGCATCTACGACAGCTGGGGTCCTGCTAAGTTTTTCTGCCGGAACGAGAGGAGGTGGCTTGCGTATCTGAAGTACCTGAGCGGGCTTCCAACACCACTGACTTCGGTACAGCTATCTCAACTCAACTTTAAGGGTTGTGAAAAGGCTTACATTTGACGCACTTCGCGCACAGTTGAGAGGATGACTGAAGGGAATTCTGATCATGAGGAATACTCCTCAGCGGCAGCAGACGGGCATGCCGACTCTAGGAAGAAGGCTGGTTATGGGCAGGTCGGCGTCACTGTAGATATTGACGAGCAGGAGGATGAAGAAATTGGCTGTAATATCAAGGACCTGTATGAGTCAGTGGAATTAAAGCTGACGAAGGAAGTATGCAGAGCAATTCTGGTGAAGGGAAAGACAGTGAAAAGTGCCATTGTGAAGCAGTTGCCTGCTGGAGCCACGCTTCACCACATCACACTCAATATTGCTAAGCAGTCTTTCTTGATTCGGCTCGACCGGACTGGCATGAAGGGCGCTATCTTTAGTGACGATGTCACTTTCTCTCGCATGGCGGCATGTTGTGCTTATACGAACATCAAGGAGAACATGGGGATTGTCCCTTCTCTCGGGAAATCCTTTGGGATGCCAGCAGAGATAGCCATTTACTGCACAGTTGGGATGAAATACCTTTATGCCCTGCTCCTGCTGAACAATGATCAAGTTCAGTCCCTCCAAATCGCTACGCTGTACATGGAGAAAGGCCCTCCAAATCGCTACGCTGTACATGGAGAAAGGCGGACTGGGGAAAGGGCAAACACAGTGGCAGGAGATAGTGCAGTACAATGGACTGTCTGCAAACAGGTCATCGAGAGCTCTCCTGACATACTGCCAGAGTGCTGAGAAGGACGAGATTGGTTCCCTTGATAGCACTGTCCCAAGGGCAATGGCCATGGAGTCAAACCAGCTAGGGATGCGGGCACAGCACAGGAGCTGTCTTCGAGGAAGATGAGACTAGACTTGGCAGAGTCCATGGCCAGAGGTACCTGACACCTCAAACCCCTCCCCTGGTACTCCCTCCCTCCAGGAATCCACTTGTTAGAAGACCTGTTTGTAATAACCTTGTAGTGAGAGATTACTGCACCTCTATACCTGCAGGGCTACCAAGGAAAATAGAAAGTCTCTGCGATCTAGGGCATTGACATCTGAAGCAAGGCATGCCATGGAAGATGGTTTGACTTACGATGCTGGTTGATTCTGAGACAGAACAGGTTCATCCTGCCACTCCAAGCACACCGTTGCCGGCATCCTCAAGGGGGAAGCGGTCAGGACGCTTAGGGACCGCCTTGGATCCAGATGAGTTCAGGTATGTATTAACATATTTATATTCATTTTCTGTTGCAGCACCGATGATGCTAATAATCAAGCCACCATTATCAGCAGATATGAGGTAGGTTTTATTAGAGATCAATTTTATATGGTTGATCATAATTGGATTATTTACAACTCTTAGGCTATGGTTGCAGGATGACCAGACTATATAGGCTGCAGGTGGAGGATGACCAATGAACGAAGTTTGGAAATCATGAACGAAGTTTGGCATTAATATATTTGTATAAGTACAAAGTTTGGTTTAACCAATGATGGGTCTGCCTCATTCTGTCAGTTCAATGGCTTATGCAACACACAGCTTTGTCAGTTGACTGAGAAGGAAGCTGATGTTAGCTCGCTTCTGTACTTCTTCACAGTGTGCTAGATGTCGACCCTAACGAAATTGTTGATATTACCATTACTTTTGACGGCACCTGGTCGAAACGTGGGCACACAGATGGCTACGGTGTGGTGGTGGTGATCTCTTGGAAGACTGGGCAAGTGCTTGATTCCGTAGTCCTTTCCAAGGAATGTCCACAATGTTCTTCCCACGATGGCATGGATAAGGACTCAGAGTAACACTGTCTATGGTGGGAAGGCCACGAGGATTATGTAACCAAAATTAAATTACAGTGGATCCTTGCCCTGCCATGCTGAGACAACTGGAGTGGAGATTTTTTTTTGCGGTCCATCTCAAAGAATAATCTTCGCTACACAAAGGTAAACGCTAACAGTACTCAAAAGTTACTTCGCTTTTCACAACAGTACACTCAAAAGTTACTTGCCGTCTCCTGTTATTAGTGGGTCTCTCGAATCCTGAAGGTGAGGGTAGCGCCTTCTGCGAATTTTCACCAACCTTACAATCAATTGAAAATGTCTGAACAGAGTACATTTAATTATGTTAAATGCAGCTTATAGTTACATGATTTGTATGCGGCTGGACATGAAAAAATCATTGGTTAGTGTTACTATGGCACGTGGCATAGACGCATATCAAATATGACTTGGGACACTGGAGAAGTTTTAGATGATTATTTTATGTCAAAGTCCTTTCCCCCTCTCATTATTTTTTTGATTAAAAAAACAAAACATTTATAAATGTTGTTGTAAGCATCTACTAGCCATTTCCAAAAGTTTTAGAAGCATTGGAGCATCATTTCATATTTTTTGGGTCCGTGCAATTCCACTATCTCGATTCAAAATTGGAAGAGATGCACACAGAGAAGGCTTACGGCAAAGGTAAGTTTTGCGGCACCTTAAAATGGCTACCGCTCATACCGGGAAGCTCACCTGCTACTGAAAGGCACGCAAATTTCTTGCAGAGTCATATCCTGCCCTTTGCGCAGGGGCCCTGAATATATAGCTCTGGTGAGCACGCGGCATTTCCCACGCCTCGTGTTCGATTTTTGGTTAAGGGGGGACTATACCTGGAAATCTTTAAAAAATAAAAATAAAATATTATCAGTTCAAACTGTTGTTGTACATATCTACTATCCAATTCCAAAGTTTTAGAATTCCTGGATGCTCCATTTCGAAGTTATGGTGGTTTTTGTCCATGCAATTTCTCTCATCTTGATTCAAAAAGAAACCAACCCGAAACGCGAGGGCCGAGGCTAATGGCGAGGTAAGTTTATGCCAGCGCATAATGGCGACTACGTCTACTAGGTAGCTCATTTATTGCCTACAGGAAGCAAATTTCACACCGAGTCTATTCATGACAATTGCGCATGGGTATGAGACCATGCTTAGTATTGGGCAACGCTTTTTGGCGGCGCCAGTCACAACCGCTCGAGTTTTTTGACAATGTCTTCTAAAGGTTTTCAAGAGTCGCCTACGCAAAAGCAGCTTACCATCCGTCGTAAGAAGAGGGCCAAGGTGTTTCAAACAGGCCAGAAGGCTCCAGTAGATCTTCCAACACCGTTGGAAACATCTTCTGGGAAGAAACTGGCTCTGGGTAAACCAGGTAAGTTTGGTACTTCGGGTAAATCCAAGTTAGTTGGTTCCCCAACTACAGAGGTAGCCTGTAGCAGGTCTGATTCTGTTTCAGAGATGGTAGGTCTACGGCTTGTAGATCTACAAAGTCTACTTTCTTCAGTCACTCGCCTTGCTGTTTGCAAAGTATGTGGGTCTGGGCTCACTGTGAGAGAAGATATAGCAAATCGCAGGGGGATATGTACAAAGCTGACTCTCTCCTGTACCAATCCACTGTGTACAGGAGGTGAGGAGGCTTTTTCTGACCCCTGCAAAAATTCAAAGAAGTTGAATTCCAGGTTTGTTCTGGCAGGCAGGATGTGTGGTAGAGGGAGAGCTGGGCTACAGACTATCTGTGGGGTAATGGGCTTGCCTCCACCAGTATCTGCTAAAGCCTATTCGGACCATAATGTTCTTTTGCGCGACAGTGCCCAAGTAGTATGTGAGGACAGCTTCAAGTCTGCCTCTGCACAGTTGCATAAATTACAGGGTGCTGATGATGTTGTTGATGTCACCGTCACGGTACTTGGTCCCGTCGTGGATTTACAGCTGCCTACGGCGTGGTAGCTGTAATATCGTGGGAGACGGGTCAGGTACTCGATGTGACGGTCCTAAGCAAAGCTTGCAAGGATTGCAAGGAGCAAGAGCGGGCTTTGGACCCCGAATCGCAGGAGTTCCTTGACTGGTACCAACAGCACAAGGGCTCCTGCAATTCTAATTTCATTGGGTCCTCCCCAGCAATGGAGGCAGAAGGTGTATCAATTCTCTGGGCACGCTCTGTGAAGAAGCTGGGATTACGGTACACCACTGTGATCTCAGACGGTGATGCTAAATCGGTCTCCAGGCTCAACCAAGAGCAACCATACGGAGATATTGAAATCCAGGTGATTACTTACGACTACATTTATGGTGATGACATATTTATTTTTGTTGTTTTGAAACTTTCAGAAGATGGAGTGTGTGGGACATGTCCAGAAGCGCCTCGGGGAAAAAACTGCGTGACCTCAAAAAAAAGACATTCTATGATGAGAGAGGTCAAGTGCTCAAACTGAGGTGGGGGGGGGAAGGGGCGCTTGACAGATCAAATAATCAACTCTCTCTCTGTCTTCTATGGCGGGGCCATTCGCAATAATCCCGGGGACGTGGATGCATGTTCAGAGATATCTGGGCTGTTTACCACCACTCCATCTCTGATGGCGATGAGAGCAATCACCACTTCTGCCCGGCAGGATCCGACTCGTGGTGCAAGTTCAACCGGGCGCTTGCAACTAAGGAGGAGCCACCTAAGCACACACCAAAGATTCCAAAAGATCTAGGTCCCTTTGTGAAGCCAATTTTCACTGAGCTGTCCCGGAGGGAGCTGCTGGATAGGTGTGCGTTGGGTCCTACCTCCAATCAGAACGAGTCGTTCAACAACATTGTCTGGTTTCGGTGCCCAAAGACAGGATTTTGTTCTCTGGTCAGCGTAGAGCTAGCAGTAAGTCTAGCGGTCATCACCTTCAACCAGGGTTTGGAAGGACTCACGACTCTCTTTGAGGACTTGTTTGGTTCTCCCCCAAGTGCTTTTACCGCAAACTACCTTCGATCGTCGGATGATCTTCGTCTTAGACGAGCTGGGCTAAAGGCAGTGTGCACAACCCAAAGACGGAAAATGGCCCTGAAATCTGCGGCGCTGGTGACTGAGGAATTACATACTTCTCGTGAGGGAGTCACCTACGAAGCTGGCAGATTCTGAGCCCTTTTTTCTTTCTTTCCCCCCTTTTTTTGGGGTGGATCTTTATTTTTTATTTTTTTAAATCTCTGGTCGCCCAACTATATTTTTTTGACCTAACATATTTATTTATTTCTAATTTTTATCTGGTCGCCCAACTATATATTTTTGGCCTTCTAATTTTTATCTGGTCGCCCAACTATATTTTTTTGGCCTTACTTAGTTTTTGTCTTTCTCAATTTTCATCTGGTCGCCCAACTATATATTTATTTTTTGATTACTTAGTTTTTGTCGATCTGGTCGCCCAACTATATTTTTTTGACCACCTTATTTTTTATTTGGTCACCCTTATCTATATTTTTTTTGACCGCCCCCTTTTTGATCCACCAGGCAGTTCAAACTTGGACTGCCACTTATTATTAAAAATAATAAAAAGCTATGCACACAATACACAATGCCACCTATTATTATATATATTAAAATAAAAAAGCTCTGCACACGACAAGAGTAAGACACTACTTCCTTGAGGGATTGCAGAGCAAGAGAAGTTTCCTCCCTCGAGTAAGGATCTTCGAAACCAGAACAAAAGATGGACATCTTCGAAACCAGACCTTTTCTACGAGAGAGATCTTCATGGACATCCAAAGGCGCTACAGGCACAGAAAACAAACCCCTTCAATGAGCCGATCAGTAGAGACCAGGTTATATGGAGTAGCCTGGCACATCTGCAGCTCACAGTCCAACATTTCAGAGGAAGGCCCAGCCTTAGAGGTAGCCACGGTTGGCCTAGTGAGCGCCAGCTTTCCCCCGCTGACAACCGACACCACTGGCATTGGCGAGTCATCGGTAGAAGCTGGTGTCTCCTGCTCAAGGTTTAACTCCTCAGCTAAACACCAACGACGCCTCTTCCGCCTTCTTACCCGAGACAAACTTAGAAGGTCGAACTGGGGTCTTAGACACTGGTGGCATTGACTTTCCACTTCGCGGCATTCAGAGATAGCTGGACAACTGAAAAACTAGGGTGCGGCCGGGCGCTATATACCTGTTTTCCGCGTTTTTACTGCACACACAGACTTCTTAGCTCAGCGCAGTTACTATGACAATCTTTTAAGCGTTAAAATGTAAGTAAGAGGTGGAAGATGAACTTTGTTAAAACTTAATTTCCATCCGCACTCTCGACCGGGCAATTACATTATAACACTAATGAAAATGGTGATCGCATAGCCTAGGGCTTCCTCTAGCCACTGGTACTAATTAGAGGTCTTTAAGCACTTCGCAATCCGGAGTCGTTTATGTGGAGGTTGCGGTCAGGTTTTTGAGGTCTCTCCGCTTTAGGGTCTAGTAACTTGCCTATAGTTATACCTATGAAACATATTTTTAGTATATTTTAGTATCAAAAGAGAGCACACAGAGAGACCTATCTTTTGAGCTATATATCAAGTCGATACAATAAAATTTGCAGAATCTACGGAGCTCTAAAGTTGTAACACACACACAAAACAAAATACAATGGCCCCACCCCCCTCCCTGAAGTTGAGTAGGGGAATATGCACTAGGTTGTCTCTGTCTGGAGCAATTCGTTGTGTGCAGGCAGTGATGATGCCTTTAGTGACCCTTCCAAGCATTCGAAAGCTTTCAACTCCAGGTTTCTTCTAGCAGGGAGAATGTGTGGCAGAGGGCGTGCTGGGCTTGAGACTATCTCTGGGTTCTTGGGCATCTCCCATTAGCCCCCAAAATCGTCTCAGAATACAACAATTCGCTCCACCAATCGGGCGTGGATAGCCAGCAAGCAGTTTCTGCTCAAGTTTGTTCGGTGTCCTGTTCGTTCGTTGCAGGACACCGAGCCAAATGATGTTGGTGACATTACGGTGACGTGTGATGGTACTTGGTCAAGGAGAGGGGATTCACAGCCACATATGGTGTAGTGGTTGTGATGTCATGGGATTCCGGCTAGGTCCTGGATGCAGTGGTACTCAGTGAGCAGTGCAATTTGTGCAAGCTGAAGGAGAGTACACTATGGATGAGCAGGAGTTCCTTGGTTGGTATGAGGCGCACAAGGAATCCTGCAATTCCAATTACTCCGGCTCGTCACCAGTGATGAGGAGCTGCTGAAACGGTGCGAGTTGAGTGCCTGAAAGACTGGATATTGTTCCTTGGTTAGTGTTGAGATTGCTGTCAATATAGCAGTTCCCACCTTCAATGGCGGCTAGTGTAAAGCTGACCTGTATGAGTTGTTTGTGGATTCTCCTATTTGAGGCTCTGAATCCAAGTTCTTAGAGTAGAAAGACAAGATAAGAGTAAGGAAGCCAACACAGAAAGCTAAGGGAGCTACAAAGAAAAATAGAAAGTCTCTGCAATCTAGGGCTTTGACATATCTTTTCAACATTATGGAACGGTTTCTACTTTTAAACGACAGTAAAAATCTTTTGGTGAGAAATCTCCACTTATTAACCAAAAGAAGCTCTATTTTGCTCTAATCGGGACGATTTGTAGCGTTTTGAGGAAAAACCTGAAGTGAGGCAACCTGATGTGAGGCACGAGAGACGTACGTATGATACTGGTGGTTTCTGAGCACTAGAAACCTAAAAGGAATTTTAGGCCTCACTTGCACTCTTATTTATGTTATTCTTTTCTTTCCCTCATTCATAGTGCACTAGGAGGCATCTCCAAGACTTGGTTTGCAAGAAGAACCCAAAGAAAAAAGGGGATGGGTGAATTAACCTCATGACACCTGTAACAGTTTCCACTTTCTTTGAATTAGCTGCATAAATTCAGCTAATTTAAACCTTTAATATCATATGAAAGCCTATCTCATCTCTGCTCTATGCAACGACTTTTCTCATTAATGTCAGAGGATCTTTTGCGCAAGTGTTTAGGCAGCTACACACAGAATCAAAACGCGAGTTTTAATTCTAGTGTGAAGACCAAGTATATGAGTGGGACAGGTATCAGGCCTGCGTCGATTTCGGTGTGTTGAACTTCAATGTTGGGAGGAAGGTTGGCTATGGTAAGATCATGTCTAAACTAGGTATTGAATCTAGTTGTCGACCTGCCAGGTCATTTGAGTATTCCGATAAGTACAATTGCTAATGGGGAGAATCCACCACCACACACCCTTATCCCTCCTCATTTATGAGAAGGAGTCACTATGCAATGAACAGCTGCTGAAACAGTGAGAGTTGGGTGCCTCGCAAAACCAGAATGAAAGTTTCAACATTGTCTGGGAACGGTGCCTAAAGACGGTGTACTGTTTCTTGGTTAGTGTTGAGATTGCTGTCATCTAGCAGTGCTCACATACAATGGAGCCCACAGCTAATCTGTATGAATCATGAGCGGCTCTGTAGTAGTCAAGCTCTATTTGAGTCGAAACACAAGACAAGGATAAGTTATGAGGGAAGGAGAACCGAAAGTCTCGGCAATCTAGGGCATCGATGTCTGAAATAAAAGGCATACTATGGAAGGGCTGACTTATGATGCAGCAGAAGAAAGCTATAAAGAGTGGATGAGGGTCATATCTTCAGCCAATTATGACTGGCGAAGGTATCAAATAAACCAACACATTGTCACATCTGGAAGGGTGTTCATAGAGAAATGTACTGTAACTTTCTACTCAAAATTAGCCCCAAAATAGGATTTTTGGCTCAAAATCAGTTAATATTGAGTCCGCAGGTTCAAACTTTGGTAAGATTGACAAGCTTCACCTTAGACACATGCTGGAAGAAATTTGTGCGTTAACCCCTTTGAGTTTTGCAAATGGCACCAGCCCCACCCCGAGGTCATACCAGTTCCAATATAGGGCACCTATGCCCCAGTTACTATGGAAGGACTGACTTATGATGCAGCAGAAGAAAGCTATAAAGAGTGGATGAGGGTCATAACATGTGAAGCCAACTTTGAAGGCTCTTCGGGTCCATGGAAGTTGTAGGAACACAAACACTTATTGACGTCCAGTGGAGAGACTGAGGCGGCCATTGCAGCAGCTGCACAGCACAGAATTGTGTCAGACACGCAGGAATGGGACCATTAAGGGGGGACGACACCTGAAAAACTTTGGAGTTTTTTTAATTTTTTTTAAATCAGTTCAGACTGTTGCTGTACATATCTACTAGCCAATTCTAAAGTTTTAGAGCTATTGGATGCTCCATTTCAAAGTTATGATGGTTTTTGTCCATGCATTTCTTATTGATTTGAAGAGAAACCAACAAGGAACACTAAAGGGGGGGACAGCACCATTTTTTAAATTAAAACAAATAAACTTGTGGTTACCACTTTATAGCTCTATAGATTCTGTAAACTTCATGGTATGGACTTGATATATAGCTCAAAAGATAGGTCTCTCTTTGTGCTCTCTGTTGATACTAAAATATTTTTCATAGGTGTAACTATAGCCTAGTTACTGGACCTAAAGTGGAGGGAACCTCAAAAACCTGAATGCCTGAACTGGCAGCATAAATATCTCCTGATTGCCAAGTGCTAGAGAGTTGAAATTAGCACCAGTGGCTAGAGGAAGCCCTACTCTAGGAAGAAACGATTCTTGCAACTGGCACGCTGTCGGTATCCTTCACGAGCAAGATGTATCATCGTTGGGTTTGTTGGAAAGTGGTTTGGAACTTCATAGGCCGTAGAAGAGGAGTTACCCGTGTTACGACTGGTGAAATGGCTAAAAATGCCTAGCTACAGAGCAGCAAGAAGATGTCAGTAACTATTAATAATAGACATGGTCATACTAGTAAACTCCTTGCATCAATTAAAAAAATATATATGTTGCCTTGACGGTGAAGTTAATACGCGTGCGCATAACAACTGCATAACTACTTACAACTGTATCGAGAACAGACATAGCAACGTGCAATATAGGTCTTAAGGATAGAGGATGTAACACAGGGTTGTATACAGAAATTTTGCCAAGGGGGGGCGAACTTGAGATATGGAAAAATAAGGGGGGGCGGAGAGCCTGGATGGTGCGGAAAGGGGACGTGCACCCTGGGCTTCCGCGTGGAGTACGAAAGTGTTTTACCCACAGGTATTTTTGCAGTACTAACTGTATATATAGCTGCTACTTATGATGGCATGCACTTTTTCTAAAATCTTTAGTACAACATTCCATCTTAAATATTTGCTGAAGTTGCATGCTACGGCAATCAGCATATATAGATTAGATATAGTCACTTGTCACTCGTATAATGGAGGTGGGCTTTAGAAAAAGGAAAATAGAAAGTCTCTGCGATCTAGGGCATTGACATCTGAAGCAAGGCATGCCATGGAAGAAGGTTCGACTTACGATGCTGGTTGATTCTGAGACAGAACAGGTTCATCCTGCCACTCCAAGCACACCGTTGCCGGCATCCTCAAGGGGGAAGCGGTCAGGACGCTTAGGGACCGCCTTGGATCCAGATGAGTTCAGGTATGTATTAACATATTTATATTCATTTTCTGTTGCAGCACCGATGATGCTAATAATCAAGCCACCATTATCAGCAGATATGAGGTAGGTTTTATTAGAGATCAATTTTATATGGTGGATCATACCAACCATCTCGTCCGATGTACAAATATGCTGAGAATGAATCTGGTTTGGGCGGGAAGATCGCTGCAGATGAGGTTTCACTTTTACTAGGTAGGCTCCATACATTTTACCTTCTTGGACAAGAACATCATTTTAAACATCAATATTTTTTACTCCACCATCTATTCAGCAGCACCATTTTACTCCACTATCTATTCCACATAATTGGATCATTTACAACTCTTAGGCTATGGTTGCAGGATGACCAGACTATATAGGCTGCAGGTGGAGGATGACCAATGAACGAAGTTTGGAAATCATGAACGAAGTTTGGCATTAATATATTTGTATAAGTACAAAGTTTGGTTTAACCAATGATGGGTCTGCCTCATTCTCTCAGTTCAATGGCTTATGCAACACACAGCTTTGTCAGTTGACTGAGAAGGAAGCTGATGTTAGCTCGCTTCTGTACATCTTCACAGTGTGCTAGATGTAGACCCTAACGAAATTGTTGATATTACCATTACTTTTGACGGCACCTGGTCGAAACGTGGGCACACAGATGGCTACGGTGTGGTGGTGGTGATCTCTTGGGAGACTGGGCAAGTGCTTGATTCCGTAGTCCTTTCCAAGGAATGTCCACTCAGAGTAACACTGTCTATGGTGGGAAGGCCACGAGGATTATGTAACCAAAATTAAATTACAGTGGATCCTTGCCCTGCCATGCTGAGACAACTGGAGCGGAGATTCTTTTTTTTTGCGGTCCATCTCAAAGAAGAATCTTCGCTACACAAAGGTAAACGCTAACAGTACTCAAAAGTTACTTCGCTTTTCACAACAGTTACTCAAAAGTTACTTGCCGTCTCCTGTTATTAGTGGGTCTCTCGAATCCTGAAGGTGAGGGTAGGCGCCTTCTGCGAATTTGCACCAACCTTACAATCAATTGAAAATGTCTGAACAGAGTATTATGTTAGATGCAGCTTATAGTTACATGATTTGTATGCGGCTGGACATGAAAAAATCATTGGTAAGTGTTACTATGGCACGTGGCTTAGACGCATATCAAATTATGGCTTGGGACACTGGAGAAGTTTTAGATGATTATTTTATGTCAAAGTCCTGTCAAGCTTCACCTTTCCCCCTCTCATCATTTTTTTTGATAAAAAAACAAAACATTTATAAATGTTGTTGTAAGAATCTACTAGCCATTTCCAAAAGTTTTAGAAGCATTGGAGCATCATTTCATATTTTTTTGGTCCGTGCAATTCCACTTATCTCGATTCAAAATTGGAAGAGATGATGCACACAGAGAAGGCTTACGGCAAAGGTAAGTTTTGCGGCACCATAAAATGGCTACCGCTCATACCGGGAAGCTCATCTGCTACTGAAAGGCACGCAAATTTCTTGCCGAGTCATATCCTGCCCTTTGCGCAGGGGCCCTGAATATATAGCTCTGGTGTGCACGCGGCATTTCCCGTCGCCTCGTGTTCGATTTTTGGTTAAGTCAAGATGTCTTCAGTAGCTCCTCCAGCACCGCTGGCGACAGCTACTGGGAAGAAACTAGCACTAATTCGGCCATCGTCCTCAACCGGTGAACCCAGTCATGGAGCCTGTAGTTCTGATTATCAGTGTGAGATGAAAGGCTACGGCGTGTTGACCTGGATAGTCTGCTAGCATCTGTCTCTAGACGTGCTAGTTGTAATGTCCGTGGTTCTCCGCTGACTGTTAAGAGAAGACCTGAAGGGGGGACAATAGTATTTTTCTCCTTTTCCCCCTCGTCTTATACCATAGCTACATACATAAACTGTCATTGTTTCAAGTTTCAGAGCATTTGAAAACTTAGGGGGGGTACGGTCGCTGACTTACAAACACTTGAACGTCAGGAAGAAGGCAGCTCTTTCTCTGTTTCACCTTGAATATTCTTTGACAATGAAATGGTGTGTATAAAAAGTATCATAACTTTATAATGGAGCATTGAAACAAACTTGGATGCCAGAACACATCTGTCTTGTACTCTAGAAGTTTCCTCCCTCGAGTAAGGATCTTCGAAACCAGAACAAAAGATGGACATCTTCGAAACCAGACCTTTTCTACGAGACAGATCTTCATGGACATCCAAAGGCGCTACAGGCACAGAAAGCAAACCCCTTCAATGAGCCGATCAGTAGAGACCAGGTTATATGGAGTAGCCTGGCACATCTGCGGCTCACAGTCCAACATTTCAGAGGAAGGCCCAGCCTTAGAGGTAGCCACGGTTGGCCTAGTGAGCGCCAGCTTTTCCCCGCTGACAACCGACACCACTGGCATTGGCGAGTCATCGGTAGAAGCTGGTGTCTCCTGCTCAAGGTTCAACTCCTCAGCTAAACACCAACGACGCCTCTTCCGCCTTCTTACCGAGACAAACTTAGGTCGAACTGGGGTCTTAGAAGACACTGGTGGCATTGACTTTCCACTTCGCGGCATTCAGAGATAGCTGGACAACTGAAGAATTAGGGTGCGGCCGGGCACTATATACCTCGTTTTCCGCGTTTTTACTGCACACACAGACTTCTTAGCTCAGCGCAGTTACTATGACAATCTTTTAAGCGTTAAAATGTAAGTAAGAGGTGGAAGATGAACTTTGTTAAAACTTAATTTCCATCCGCGCTCTCGACCGGGCAATTACATTTTAACACTAATGAAAATGGTGATCGCATAGCCTAGGGCTTCCTCTAGCCACTGGTACTAATTAGAGGTCTTTAAGCACTTCGCAATCCGGAGTCGTTTATGTGGAGGTTGCGGTGATTCAGGTTTTTGAGGTCTCTCCGCTTTAGGGTCTAGTAACTTGCCTATAGTTATTATACCTATGAAACATATTTTTTTAGTATATTTTAGTATCAAAAGAGAGCACACAGAAAGACCTATCTTTTGAGCTATATATCAAGTCGATACAATAAAATTTGCAGAATCTACGGAGCTCTAAAGTGTAAAGTTGAGTAGGGGAATATGCACTAGGTTGTCTCTGTCTGGAGCAATTCGTTGTGTGCAGGCAGTGATGATGCCTTTAGTGACCCTTCCAAGCATTCGAAAGCTTTCAACTCCAGGTTTCTTCTAGCAGGGAGAATGTGTGGCAGAGGGCGTGCTGGGCTTGAGACTATCTCTGGGTTCTTGGGCATCTCCCATTAGCCCCCAAAATCGTCTCAGAATACAACAATTCGCTCCACCAATCGGGCGTGGATAGCCAGCAAGCAGTTTCTGCTCAAGTTTGTTCGGTGTCCTGTTCGTTCGTTGCAGGACACCGAGCCAAATGATGTTGGTGACATTACGGTGACGTGTGATGGTACTTGGTCAAGGAGAGGGGATTCACAGCCACATATGGTGTAGTGGTTGTGATGTCATGGGATTCCGGCTAGGTCCTGGATGCAGTGGTACTCAGTGAGCAGTGCAATTTGTGCAAGCTGAAGGAGAGTACACTATGGATGAGCAGGAGTTCCTTGGTTGGTATGAGGCGCACAAGGAATCCTGCAATTCCAATTACTCCGGCTCGTCACCAGTGATGAGCTGCTGAAACGGTGCGAGTTGAGTGCCTGAAAGACTGGATATTGTTCCTTGGTTAGTGTTGAGATTGCTGTCAATATAGCAGTTCCCACCTTCAATGGCCTAGTGTAAAGCTGACCTGTATGAGTTGTTTGTGGATTCTCCTATTAGAGGCTCTGAAGCTAAGCTCTTAGAGTAGAAAGACAAGATAAGAGTAAGGAAGCCAACACAGAAAGCTAAGGGAGCTACAAAGAAAAATAGAAAGTCTCTGCGATCTAGGGCTTTGACATATCTTTTCAACATTATGGAACGGTTTCTACTTTTAAACGACAGTAAAAATCTTTTGGTGAGAAATCTCCACTTATTAACCAAAAGAAGCTCTATTTTTCTCTAATCGGGACGATTTGTAGCGTTTTGAGGAAAAACCTGAAGTGAGGCAACCTGAAGTGAGGCACGAGAGACGTACGTATGATACTGGTGGTTTCTGAGCACTAGAAACCTAAAAGGAATTTTAGGCCTCACTTGCATACTCGTATTTATGTTATTCTTTTCTTTCCCTCATTCATAGTGCACTAGAGGAGGCATCTCCAAGACTTGGTTTGCAAGAAGAACCCAAAGAAAAAAGGGGATGGGTGAATTAACCTCACGACACCTGTAACAGTTTCCACTTTCTTTGAATTAGCTGCATAAATTCAGCTAATTTCAGCCTATCTCATCTCTGCTCTATGGAACGACTTTTCTCATTAATGTCAGAGTATCTTTTGCGCAAGTGTTTAGGCAGCTACACACAGAATCAAAACGAGAGTTTTAATTCTAGTGTGAAGACCAAGTATATGAGTGGGACAGGTATCAGGCCTGCGTCGATTTCGGTGTGTTGAACTTCAATGTTGGGAGGAAGGTTGGCTATGGTAAGAGCATGTCTAAACTAGGTATTGAATCTAGTTGTCGACCTGCCAGGTCATTTGAGTATTCCGATAAGTACAATTGCTAATGGGGAGAATCCACCACCACACACCCTTATCCCTCCTCATTTATGAGAAGGAGTCACTATGCAATGAACAGCTGCTGAAACAGTGAGAGTTGGGTGCCTCGCAAAACCAGAATGAAAGTTTCAACAACATTGTCTGGGAACGGTGCCTAAAGACGGTGTACTGTTTCTTGGTTAGTGTTGAGATTGCTGTCATCTAGCAGTGCTCACATACAATGGAGCCCACAGCTAACCTGTATGAATCATGAGCGGCTCTGTAGTAGTCAAGCTCTATTTGAGTCGAAACACAAGACAAGGATAAGTTTTTATAAAATTTTCAAGACGTGCAGTTTGTAGTACTCGTTATGATCGACTAATAGCCCGAATAACAGCCTCGCAAAGGTCGTTACTGGAACGTGGTTTACTTAACGGCTTACGGTCTGCACTGATAATGAGTGAGCGGCCACATTTGCTTACTGGGAACCACTCCCTACCCTCTTGAGAAAGGAGGTGCTCCTGAATCGATTTCCTTGCTGTAAGTTTAGACGTAGCATTGCACAGCACAGCTTTCCATTTGCTTACCGCATTGGAACTTATTGTCTTACCAAATTGCATTTACACTGAGAAAAAAGTTATAGTTAGTTGTCGTGCATTTTCCGTGCTGTTATTGGGCATGGGATTATATATATATATATATATATTTTTAATACTGTAAACTCTAGTTGTTGAGCCCCATTTCCAACAGAAAATGGATATATACTAAACCATGAACAGGTTGCTAACTAAACACAATTGCTAAATGACTCGTACTCACTGAAAAATAAAATGATATGATACTGGACCGACAGAGAATGGAGGAGTTCATCTGGGGAGCGAGTTGTAGGAGTTAGACTCAAGTCTCCTGAGACAGATTATGAAGGCGGAAGTCACTCAAGGGAGCTAGCGATGGCCTCTCAAACATTATTTGCAATGGACTTCTGAACTATGTTCATACACAGAATTTAGACATCCTTCACGGTAAAAAGCTCGTTTAGCCGAGGAAGAAACGATTCTTGCAACTGGCACGCTGTTGGTATCCTTCACGAGCAAGATGTATAATCGTTGGGTTTGTTGGAAAGTGGTTTGGAACTTCATAGGCCGTAGAAGAGGAGTTACCCGTGTTACGACTGGTGAAATGGCTAAAAATGCCTAGCTACAGAGCAGCAAGAAGATGTCAGTAACTATTAATAATAGACATGGTCATACTAGTAAACTCCTTGCATCAATTTTTTAAAAAATATGTTGCCTTGATGGTGAAGTTAATACGCATGCGCATAACTACTGCATAACTACTTACAACTGTATCGATAACAGACATAGCAACGTGCAATATAGGTCTTAAGGATAGAGGATGTAACACCACTGGTTGTACTGGCTTTCTGGGGGGCCAAATAAACATGCATTGACATTATTACCTCCTCTCTACTACACTAACCATTTCAGGCCTTCCCGTTCAGTCATGGTCTGCGAGGCGTTGTGGAAGGCCCTGAGCTTGGCAACCAGGTCTATTGCATCAAATGCACCATTCACAGCCAGCGTCTTAGGGATGACGAGCAGGGAATTTGCAAATTCGGCCACAGCCAGCTGTTCTCGTGATGTCTTCACAAACAATCATGAATAAAGGGTTACAGAGGTAAGAGAGGAGGTAAGAGAGGAGGTAAGAGAGGAGGTAAGAGAGGAGGTAAGAGAGGAGGTAAGAGAGGAGGGAAGAGCGGAGGTAAGAGCGGAGGGAAGAGCGGAGGGAAGAGAGGAGGGAAGAGAGGAGGGAAGAGAGGAGGGAAGAGAGGAGGGAAGAGAGGAGGGAAGAGAGGAGGGAAGAGAGGAGGGAAGAGAGGAAGGAAGAGAGAGGAAGGAAGAGAGAGGAGGGAAGAGAGGAGGGAAGAGAGGAGGGAAGAGAGGAGGGAAGAGAGGAGGGAAGAGAGGAGGGAAGAGAGGAGGGTAGAGAGGAGGGAAGAGAGGAGGGAAGAGAAGAGGGAAGAGAGGAAGGAAGAGAGAGGAGGGAAGAGAGAGGAGGGAAGAGAGAGGAGGGAAGAGAGGAGGGAAGAGAGAAGGAAGAGAGGAGGGGCAGGAGAGGTCAACACAGGTGGGCAGCACGTGAGGGACTTCCCAATGTTATATAGTTGGTCATTCTCGCTAAAACCATGCTTGGATATCCCTAACGATTCTTAGTAATCTGGATATAACCAAGGAGTATGTGTGGCAGTATTAGACATGTATGCACAAACGTACTATTGATGTAGCAAAGTTCTCTAAGTAGATGGACAATGCAGTTTCTACTGCCCCTCCTCCAGGGACCACGGCATTAGACTCCAGCACTCTCTTCACCACGCACAGGGCATCATGGATGGAGCGCTCCATCTCGTCCACCATGAAGTCATTGGCCCCACGCAAGATGATCGAGGATGAACTAAAAGCAGCTGGCCTGTGCAGGCAGGGAGTGATGAAGGGAAACAAAGAGAGAGAGAGAGAGGAGGGGGGGGAACATAACATAATAATGGAGAACTTGTGCCAGACACCAGTTTTAATCACACAAAATGCAACTTACCCTTTGATCAAGACTAGTTCATCATCACAAATACGTTCTTGCACGACTTTCTCAGCTGAGCCAAGGAAAGATGCTTCGAAGCTTTCCTCTCCCTCCAAATTGGCCATAGTGACCAACACGGCGCCACCCGTCGCTCGAGCTATGCGCTTCAAGTCACCCTTCTTGCATCTCCGGATGGCCATGGCCCCTGCCTCAACAAAGTACTTGAGACACAGGTCATCCCCAGTGGAGAGAATGACATTGGCTCCCGCTCCCGAAGAATGTGAGTTCAAGTGTATACACACGCATATATATTTCGTGTGGATCGTTTCTTTACGATTAGTATCAGCTCATCGCCAACATTTCAAGTCATCAGGGCAAAGTAAAAATGAAAGCAACAGTGTACATCCGCGTGGTTTCATGCACCCAGTGTAGGGAGTAAACATACATTCATCAAAGGATACCAGGAGGCCCGTTTGGGGTCCTCCTAACCCACATGCAAGTATCCCCTTCCTCTGCTGCACTAGGCCACCCGTCACCAAGCCTCCGTCACCATGGAGACAAAGGTAACACCCACAAAATGGCAAAGCTCAACATGGGCTTCGCTTGCGATTCCCTCCCACAGAGAGCACGACCTTGGAGAGGATACACTTCAACAGGACGTCTGCAAGATATGTGATGGTAACCCCTTCCTTGGCCCACGAGCTACATGGGCAGTCGAGTCGAGTCGAGGGCACCCCCCCCAGAGACTGTTGTGATTGGGAAATCCTATTACCATCCCCCCTACATCCTTATCCTTAAAAGTATCACTGCAACCGGACTGAAGGAGCATCCAGTTTCCTCTACTACCATCCGAAAACAGCCTGAACATCCCTCCCAACCATGTAGATAGATGCCAAGTACATGGGATGGCACACTGTCTCCAGCATGGGGAATGGTCGGAGCAAGAAGAGAGAACTGTGGATCATTAAGGCTGGTATATGGCCTTAGAGCAGTGGCATTACACATGGTCCAGTCTTCCCTACCATTTGAAAATGAAAAAGGCAGTATGTGGGATATGAAAATAAAGAAAGTAGCACTTCGTCAGTAATTCGAAATTACCTATAATTTACCAACACGTTCGTTTTAATAGTTCACAAATGAATTAATATTTGTCACTTCAACACGACTTTTTATTATTATCCTAAATCTAAATGTCCATGCAGTGGAATGCAAAAACAATAATATTTGACTAAAGTACATGACGGTAGTCTAATAATTCAACTAGATTGCACCTCGTGCCCTGGCTTTTTGATACGAATCCTCATCCTTCTTCTCAGGGGCTACTTTGATCATATCGTCTATTCTAAGGATGGTTATGGCAGCCTCTGTTGCAAACTTGATGCTCTTCAGTTTGATGATCGCAGGCTCCAAGACACCAGCTTGATTGCTGTCTCTGATTTCTCCAGCCACAAGATCCAATCCATACCTGATGAAAATATATAAAACAGATATTATATAATAATTACATAGCCCAAATCAACCCCAAAGGAACAGTCAGCCAGTGATCAATGCTCATCTCTTTACAAGCACAACATAAGGTGACGGCATGGAGTGTGTGCGGCATATTATAAACCAGTCTTTAGGCAGGGACACCTAGAAAGTGCCCATTATACTTCCTAACTTTTACAAGTGTTTATAACGTACCTGTAGATTGAGTTTCAAGTTACCCCTCTTACTGTCGCAGGCGCCATAGCATTGTAAAAATATATACGCATGTAAATGCAACAATTTTTATATTAAAAGATAGCTGAATTCAAACTCTCTATTTACACGACAATTTTTACAGCGGTTGGGCGGAGGAAAGTTGAAGAAATTATATTTAAAACACGAACGATTTTCAGTCGGACAATATCAGCGATGGAGAAGAGACTGTCAATAGCTGAAGTTATTTCCCAAGTGACTGGGGCGGGGCAGCTTGGGACATCTCTGATGATGAATCAAGCGACGAAGAATGTGAAGGCATCCATTCCTACCTCGGAGAAAGATTTTTGGACCGTGGAGACGTGGAGTCTTTGGCTTCACTGACAGTAGATATGCCACAAGACAATTTTGTTCATGCTGCCAGTGATCCTCTCCTATCTGAGGAAGAAGTCACTGGTGTGGAAGTGTTCTCAGGTGTGCAAAATAATCTAGCTAGAGTATTAGCCAGTTATCTGCTGAGCTATTTTCCCCCCCTGGGTTTAAATAAATATTGTATATATTATGTTGATAGTGTCGGACCTTGCTCTCCAATATTAACTCCTACTGTTGCTCTATCAACCAGAGCATGTGAGTGTAGGTGGAGATTCATATATGCCGCATTCCTCTTATCACAATGCTATTACTCCTATGGTACAACTTACTCGTCGTGCTAAACGCAGATTGCCCGTCACATCCAGTTCTGCTGGTGTTTCCTCTATTTCTGCTGCATCTTCCAGCTCCAGTTCTGTTGCTGCTTTCTCCTCCAGCACTTCTGTGACCACAACTTTGGGTAATCTCACTACTCCTTCACTTTCAACACCAAGTGGGAGTTGGAAGAAAGAAGAATCTTGTCAGTCAAAATATCGGTACACCCTAACTCGTCAGCCAGTTCAACAGCCTACTGTGACTTGTTTTGCCGTTTTTTTTTACTGACGAAGTATGGCAGCTTCTTGTCAACAACACTAACCAGTATGCAGCAGAACAGAGAAGCCACATTAGTTCTCCACATGTTCGTCCCTGGTATGATGTCACGGCAGTCCTATGCCTAGTGGCGCTACGGGATGTGGAGTAGCTTCCCACATAGTTGTATACATTAGCTGAGACGGCAGTCCTATGCCTAGTGGCGCTACGGGACGTGGAGTAGCTTCCCACGTAGTTGTATACATTAGCTATTAAAGGTCGCGGAAAAGAAAGGGAGATCCTACCCTCCAAGGGATGCATCGGGGAAAATGGTGGAGTTTGTGTGTCTCCTCCTAGCTAAGACGGCAGTCCTATGCCTAGCGGCGCTACGGGAGGTAGGGTGAGCACTGGTGCAAGCCAAGCTGCTCGACTGGTCCAGCGTATCCAATGGACACCTCAGTTGGACGCTTCGCTGCAATAAATTATTAATGAGGTTGGGCCCAGGTCATCAGAAAAGAGAGCGTCACCCTGAGTTAATCACGACGGTTGGTGCGATCGCAGCACGGTTTACAAGAATTCTGAAGAGACAGAAGGAAGAGCCATTAGACTCTCCGCCCCAGGCCGGGTCCATGGAGAGAGTTGCGGCAATCTCAAAATGAAATGTTGTTGAGGTACAGAGGAGAGACGAAAACTACATCGAAAAGAGAAGAAGCTACTTGTGCCTTCTTCAACATTTCATTTTAAGATTCGCAGCTGCCACCACAGAAAATCACTCTCCCCACCATCTCGTCAGATGTGCTAAATATGCTGACAATGAAATCTCATTTGATAGGGAAGATGTTTGCTGATTAATTTCCATTTTTAATTGGTTCATCCATCTTTTTCTTGGACAGGCTGGAGGAAACCAGAGAAAAGTACACTACTGCATGAACCACCTTCTTCTTGGACAAGAATATTCAGCAGCAATATTTTTTACTCCACTATCTATCATCATTCAGCAGCAATATTTTTTACTCCACTATCTATCATCATTCAGCAGCAATATTTTTTACTCCACATCTATCATCATTCAGCAGCAATATTTTTTACTCCACACTATCTATCATCATTCAGCAGCAATATTTGTACTCCAGCATTCACTCACTCATATTTATTTAATTTAGACCGCATGAAACCCAATGTCTTGAGGGATAAGACGAAGGCAGTTTTGAGAATCGTTCGAGGATGCTCTGCAAGGGTATCTGGAAGAACAGTCCCATAGTGAGAAAGGTTGACGAGGAGATCAGGAGATTGTGGCAAGATGGCGAAAAGAGCTTCTGGCGACTCAAGTGTTTTGTTTACGCAGGTTCAGTTGTGGAGTGCGTGGGACATGTACAGGAGTGCGCCGTGCGTGATGTGAAGAAGACCTTTGTAGATGACATCGGTCAAGTGCGGAAGCTGAAGTGGGGTGGTGGGTAAGGGACGCTCGACTGAATCTGTGATTGATACTCTCACGGTGTACTTCGGAGAGGCTATCCGCAATTTTCCCGGGGACCGTGGATAGAATGCACAGAGTGATCTGGGCCGTGTTCCACCACTCCATGTCGACCAACACAACCACCAGTCAGTTTTTCCCGCCAGGATCAGGCTCATGGTGCAAGCACAATCGGGCACTTGCTGATGAGGAACCACCCAAGCACACCCCTAAGCTACCTAAGGATCTGGCTCCCTTCATCAAGCCAGTATTTACCGAGCTATCCAAGCTTGGATGAAAGCGCAAATACCACCACCTACTCCCTCCCTCTCTCTTTCCTTTCCATCTCCCATCCTCCCTGCCACCTTCTTGATGTCCTCTCCCCTCCCTCCATTCTCGCATCCACGAAACTTTCCTACGACATCCCGGGATGTCCCTACTGAGAGTGACTGGGACCAGGGCAGGGTATAGGTATACACACTCTGGGCTAAGGCTATTCTAGGACTAGGGTATTCACTGGCTAGCGGCATACAAGTCACACTCATCAAGGCATTCCCAGGATAGTGCAAAGATCACGGGATCCCGAGATGACCTAGGAAAGGTGTGGTCATTCCTCGACATTCAACAGTATTGGTGATTTCTACTTTCTTTTTTGTGGGTGGATTTTTATTTTATTGTTTTCTTCCTTATTTTTATCTGGTCACCCGACTATATTTTTTTGACCGGCTTTTTTCAAAGCCAACCTTTTTTTGTTGAAAATCCACCAGGGGGCAGCCACACTATCAAACTAGACGGGATAAGAGCGAGGAGGGCAACTGCACCTCTGCTTCGCATGCCACGGATTATATTCAATTAAGGAATTAATAAGAAGGGCTTAGTTAGACCCCATGGGCCACAGTCCAAAAAATGTGAATGGGGGGGGGGGGGGGGGGGCTTCAACCTGAGGTGTTTGCATCTACGACAGCTGGGGTCCTGCTAAGTTTTTCTGCCGGAACGAGAGGAGGTGGCTTGCGTATCTGAAGTACCTGAGCGGGCTTCCAACACCACTGACTTCGGTACAGCTATCTCAACTCAACTTTAAGGGTTGTGAAAAGGCTTACATTTGACGCACTTCGCGCACAGTTGAGAGGATGACTGAAGGGAATTCTGATCATGAGGAATACTCCTCAGCGGCAGCAGACGGGCATGCCGACTCTAGGAAGAAGGCTGGTTATGGGCAGGTCGGCGTCACTGTAGATATTGACGAGCAGGAGGATGAAGAAATTGGCTGTAATATCAAGGACCTGTATGAGTCAGTGGAATTAAAGCTGACGAAGGAAGTATGCAGAGCAATTCTGGTGAAGGGAAAGACAGTGAAAAGTGCCATTGTGAAGCAGTTGCCTGCTGGAGCCACGCTTCACCACATCACACTCAATATTGCTAAGCAGTCTTTCTTGATTCGGCTCGACCGGACTGGCATGAAGGGCGCTATCTTTAGTGACGATGTCACTTTCTCTCGCATGGCGGCATGTTGTGCTTATACGAACATCAAGGAGAACATGGGGATTGTCCCTTCTCTCGGGAAATCCTTTGGGATGCCAGCAGAGATAGCCATTTACTGCACAGTTGGGATGAAATACCTTTATGCCCTGCTCCTGCTGAACAATGATCAAGTTCAGTCCCTCCAAATCGCTACGCTGTACATGGAGAAAGGCCCTCCAAATCGCTACGCTGTACATGGAGAAAGGCGGACTGGGGAAAGGGCAAACACAGTGGCAGGAGATAGTGCAGTACAATGGACTGTCTGCAAACAGGTCATCGAGAGCTCTCCTGACATACTGCCAGAGTGCTGAGAAGGACGAGATTGGTTCCCTTGATAGCACTGTCCCAAGGGCAATGGCCATGGAGTCAAACCAGCTAGGGATGCGGGCACAGCACAGGAGCTGTCTTCGAGGAAGATGAGACTAGACTTGGCAGAGTCCATGGCCAGAGGTACCTGACACCTCAAACCCCTCCCCTGGTACTCCCTCCCTCCAGGAATCCACTTGTTAGAAGACCTGTTTGTAATAACCTTGTAGTGAGAGATTACTGCACCTCTATACCTGCAGGGCTACCAAGGAAAATAGAAAGTCTCTGCGATCTAGGGCATTGACATCTGAAGCAAGGCATGCCATGGAAGATGGTTTGACTTACGATGCTGGTTGATTCTGAGACAGAACAGGTTCATCCTGCCACTCCAAGCACACCGTTGCCGGCATCCTCAAGGGGGAAGCGGTCAGGACGCTTAGGGACCGCCTTGGATCCAGATGAGTTCAGGTATGTATTAACATATTTATATTCATTTTCTGTTGCAGCACCGATGATGCTAATAATCAAGCCACCATTATCAGCAGATATGAGGTAGGTTTTATTAGAGATCAATTTTATATGGTTGATCATAATTGGATTATTTACAACTCTTAGGCTATGGTTGCAGGATGACCAGACTATATAGGCTGCAGGTGGAGGATGACCAATGAACGAAGTTTGGAAATCATGAACGAAGTTTGGCATTAATATATTTGTATAAGTACAAAGTTTGGTTTAACCAATGATGGGTCTGCCTCATTCTGTCAGTTCAATGGCTTATGCAACACACAGCTTTGTCAGTTGACTGAGAAGGAAGCTGATGTTAGCTCGCTTCTGTACTTCTTCACAGTGTGCTAGATGTCGACCCTAACGAAATTGTTGATATTACCATTACTTTTGACGGCACCTGGTCGAAACGTGGGCACACAGATGGCTACGGTGTGGTGGTGGTGATCTCTTGGAAGACTGGGCAAGTGCTTGATTCCGTAGTCCTTTCCAAGGAATGTCCACAATGTTCTTCCCACGATGGCATGGATAAGGACTCAGAGTAACACTGTCTATGGTGGGAAGGCCACGAGGATTATGTAACCAAAATTAAATTACAGTGGATCCTTGCCCTGCCATGCTGAGACAACTGGAGTGGAGATTTTTTTTTGCGGTCCATCTCAAAGAATAATCTTCGCTACACAAAGGTAAACGCTAACAGTACTCAAAAGTTACTTCGCTTTTCACAACAGTACACTCAAAAGTTACTTGCCGTCTCCTGTTATTAGTGGGTCTCTCGAATCCTGAAGGTGAGGGTAGCGCCTTCTGCGAATTTTCACCAACCTTACAATCAATTGAAAATGTCTGAACAGAGTACATTTAATTATGTTAAATGCAGCTTATAGTTACATGATTTGTATGCGGCTGGACATGAAAAAATCATTGGTTAGTGTTACTATGGCACGTGGCATAGACGCATATCAAATATGACTTGGGACACTGGAGAAGTTTTAGATGATTATTTTATGTCAAAGTCCTTTCCCCCTCTCATTATTTTTTTGATTAAAAAAACAAAACATTTATAAATGTTGTTGTAAGCATCTACTAGCCATTTCCAAAAGTTTTAGAAGCATTGGAGCATCATTTCATATTTTTTGGGTCCGTGCAATTCCACTATCTCGATTCAAAATTGGAAGAGATGCACACAGAGAAGGCTTACGGCAAAGGTAAGTTTTGCGGCACCTTAAAATGGCTACCGCTCATACCGGGAAGCTCACCTGCTACTGAAAGGCACGCAAATTTCTTGCAGAGTCATATCCTGCCCTTTGCGCAGGGGCCCTGAATATATAGCTCTGGTGAGCACGCGGCATTTCCCACGCCTCGTGTTCGATTTTTGGTTAAGGGGGGACTATACCTGGAAATCTTTAAAAAATAAAAATAAAATATTATCAGTTCAAACTGTTGTTGTACATATCTACTATCCAATTCCAAAGTTTTAGAATTCCTGGATGCTCCATTTCGAAGTTATGGTGGTTTTTGTCCATGCAATTTCTCTCATCTTGATTCAAAAAGAAACCAACCCGAAACGCGAGGGCCGAGGCTAATGGCGAGGTAAGTTTATGCCAGCGCATAATGGCGACTACGTCTACTAGGTAGCTCATTTATTGCCTACAGGAAGCAAATTTCACACCGAGTCTATTCATGACAATTGCGCATGGGTATGAGACCATGCTTAGTATTGGGCAACGCTTTTTGGCGGCGCCAGTCACAACCGCTCGAGTTTTTTGACAATGTCTTCTAAAGGTTTTCAAGAGTCGCCTACGCAAAAGCAGCTTACCATCCGTCGTAAGAAGAGGGCCAAGGTGTTTCAAACAGGCCAGAAGGCTCCAGTAGATCTTCCAACACCGTTGGAAACATCTTCTGGGAAGAAACTGGCTCTGGGTAAACCAGGTAAGTTTGGTACTTCGGGTAAATCCAAGTTAGTTGGTTCCCCAACTACAGAGGTAGCCTGTAGCAGGTCTGATTCTGTTTCAGAGATGGTAGGTCTACGGCTTGTAGATCTACAAAGTCTACTTTCTTCAGTCACTCGCCTTGCTGTTTGCAAAGTATGTGGGTCTGGGCTCACTGTGAGAGAAGATATAGCAAATCGCAGGGGGATATGTACAAAGCTGACTCTCTCCTGTACCAATCCACTGTGTACAGGAGGTGAGGAGGCTTTTTCTGACCCCTGCAAAAATTCAAAGAAGTTGAATTCCAGGTTTGTTCTGGCAGGCAGGATGTGTGGTAGAGGGAGAGCTGGGCTACAGACTATCTGTGGGGTAATGGGCTTGCCTCCACCAGTATCTGCTAAAGCCTATTCGGACCATAATGTTCTTTTGCGCGACAGTGCCCAAGTAGTATGTGAGGACAGCTTCAAGTCTGCCTCTGCACAGTTGCATAAATTACAGGGTGCTGATGATGTTGTTGATGTCACCGTCACGGTACTTGGTCCCGTCGTGGATTTACAGCTGCCTACGGCGTGGTAGCTGTAATATCGTGGGAGACGGGTCAGGTACTCGATGTGACGGTCCTAAGCAAAGCTTGCAAGGATTGCAAGGAGCAAGAGCGGGCTTTGGACCCCGAATCGCAGGAGTTCCTTGACTGGTACCAACAGCACAAGGGCTCCTGCAATTCTAATTTCATTGGGTCCTCCCCAGCAATGGAGGCAGAAGGTGTATCAATTCTCTGGGCACGCTCTGTGAAGAAGCTGGGATTACGGTACACCACTGTGATCTCAGACGGTGATGCTAAATCGGTCTCCAGGCTCAACCAAGAGCAACCATACGGAGATATTGAAATCCAGGTGATTACTTACGACTACATTTATGGTGATGACATATTTATTTTTGTTGTTTTGAAACTTTCAGAAGATGGAGTGTGTGGGACATGTCCAGAAGCGCCTCGGGGAAAAAACTGCGTGACCTCAAAAAAAAGACATTCTATGATGAGAGAGGTCAAGTGCTCAAACTGAGGTGGGGGGGGGAAGGGGCGCTTGACAGATCAAATAATCAACTCTCTCTCTGTCTTCTATGGCGGGGCCATTCGCAATAATCCCGGGGACGTGGATGCATGTTCAGAGATATCTGGGCTGTTTACCACCACTCCATCTCTGATGGCGATGAGAGCAATCACCACTTCTGCCCGGCAGGATCCGACTCGTGGTGCAAGTTCAACCGGGCGCTTGCAACTAAGGAGGAGCCACCTAAGCACACACCAAAGATTCCAAAAGATCTAGGTCCCTTTGTGAAGCCAATTTTCACTGAGCTGTCCCGGAGGGAGCTGCTGGATAGGTGTGCGTTGGGTCCTACCTCCAATCAGAACGAGTCGTTCAACAACATTGTCTGGTTTCGGTGCCCAAAGACAGGATTTTGTTCTCTGGTCAGCGTAGAGCTAGCAGTAAGTCTAGCGGTCATCACCTTCAACCAGGGTTTGGAAGGACTCACGACTCTCTTTGAGGACTTGTTTGGTTCTCCCCCAAGTGCTTTTACCGCAAACTACCTTCGATCGTCGGATGATCTTCGTCTTAGACGAGCTGGGCTAAAGGCAGTGTGCACAACCCAAAGACGGAAAATGGCCCTGAAATCTGCGGCGCTGGTGACTGAGGAATTACATACTTCTCGTGAGGGAGTCACCTACGAAGCTGGCAGATTCTGAGCCCTTTTTTCTTTCTTTCCCCCCTTTTTTTGGGGTGGATCTTTATTTTTTATTTTTTTAAATCTCTGGTCGCCCAACTATATTTTTTTGACCTAACATATTTATTTATTTCTAATTTTTATCTGGTCGCCCAACTATATATTTTTGGCCTTCTAATTTTTATCTGGTCGCCCAACTATATTTTTTTGGCCTTACTTAGTTTTTGTCTTTCTCAATTTTCATCTGGTCGCCCAACTATATATTTATTTTTTGATTACTTAGTTTTTGTCGATCTGGTCGCCCAACTATATTTTTTTGACCACCTTATTTTTTATTTGGTCACCCTTATCTATATTTTTTTTGACCGCCCCCTTTTTGATCCACCAGGCAGTTCAAACTTGGACTGCCACTTATTATTAAAAATAATAAAAAGCTATGCACACAATACACAATGCCACCTATTATTATATATATTAAAATAAAAAAGCTCTGCACACGACAAGAGTAAGACACTACTTCCTTGAGGGATTGCAGAGCAAGAGAAGTTTCCTCCCTCGAGTAAGGATCTTCGAAACCAGAACAAAAGATGGACATCTTCGAAACCAGACCTTTTCTACGAGAGAGATCTTCATGGACATCCAAAGGCGCTACAGGCACAGAAAACAAACCCCTTCAATGAGCCGATCAGTAGAGACCAGGTTATATGGAGTAGCCTGGCACATCTGCAGCTCACAGTCCAACATTTCAGAGGAAGGCCCAGCCTTAGAGGTAGCCACGGTTGGCCTAGTGAGCGCCAGCTTTCCCCCGCTGACAACCGACACCACTGGCATTGGCGAGTCATCGGTAGAAGCTGGTGTCTCCTGCTCAAGGTTTAACTCCTCAGCTAAACACCAACGACGCCTCTTCCGCCTTCTTACCCGAGACAAACTTAGAAGGTCGAACTGGGGTCTTAGACACTGGTGGCATTGACTTTCCACTTCGCGGCATTCAGAGATAGCTGGACAACTGAAAAACTAGGGTGCGGCCGGGCGCTATATACCTGTTTTCCGCGTTTTTACTGCACACACAGACTTCTTAGCTCAGCGCAGTTACTATGACAATCTTTTAAGCGTTAAAATGTAAGTAAGAGGTGGAAGATGAACTTTGTTAAAACTTAATTTCCATCCGCACTCTCGACCGGGCAATTACATTATAACACTAATGAAAATGGTGATCGCATAGCCTAGGGCTTCCTCTAGCCACTGGTACTAATTAGAGGTCTTTAAGCACTTCGCAATCCGGAGTCGTTTATGTGGAGGTTGCGGTCAGGTTTTTGAGGTCTCTCCGCTTTAGGGTCTAGTAACTTGCCTATAGTTATACCTATGAAACATATTTTTAGTATATTTTAGTATCAAAAGAGAGCACACAGAGAGACCTATCTTTTGAGCTATATATCAAGTCGATACAATAAAATTTGCAGAATCTACGGAGCTCTAAAGTTGTAACACACACACAAAACAAAATACAATGGCCCCACCCCCCTCCCTGAAGTTGAGTAGGGGAATATGCACTAGGTTGTCTCTGTCTGGAGCAATTCGTTGTGTGCAGGCAGTGATGATGCCTTTAGTGACCCTTCCAAGCATTCGAAAGCTTTCAACTCCAGGTTTCTTCTAGCAGGGAGAATGTGTGGCAGAGGGCGTGCTGGGCTTGAGACTATCTCTGGGTTCTTGGGCATCTCCCATTAGCCCCCAAAATCGTCTCAGAATACAACAATTCGCTCCACCAATCGGGCGTGGATAGCCAGCAAGCAGTTTCTGCTCAAGTTTGTTCGGTGTCCTGTTCGTTCGTTGCAGGACACCGAGCCAAATGATGTTGGTGACATTACGGTGACGTGTGATGGTACTTGGTCAAGGAGAGGGGATTCACAGCCACATATGGTGTAGTGGTTGTGATGTCATGGGATTCCGGCTAGGTCCTGGATGCAGTGGTACTCAGTGAGCAGTGCAATTTGTGCAAGCTGAAGGAGAGTACACTATGGATGAGCAGGAGTTCCTTGGTTGGTATGAGGCGCACAAGGAATCCTGCAATTCCAATTACTCCGGCTCGTCACCAGTGATGAGGAGCTGCTGAAACGGTGCGAGTTGAGTGCCTGAAAGACTGGATATTGTTCCTTGGTTAGTGTTGAGATTGCTGTCAATATAGCAGTTCCCACCTTCAATGGCGGCTAGTGTAAAGCTGACCTGTATGAGTTGTTTGTGGATTCTCCTATTTGAGGCTCTGAATCCAAGTTCTTAGAGTAGAAAGACAAGATAAGAGTAAGGAAGCCAACACAGAAAGCTAAGGGAGCTACAAAGAAAAATAGAAAGTCTCTGCAATCTAGGGCTTTGACATATCTTTTCAACATTATGGAACGGTTTCTACTTTTAAACGACAGTAAAAATCTTTTGGTGAGAAATCTCCACTTATTAACCAAAAGAAGCTCTATTTTGCTCTAATCGGGACGATTTGTAGCGTTTTGAGGAAAAACCTGAAGTGAGGCAACCTGATGTGAGGCACGAGAGACGTACGTATGATACTGGTGGTTTCTGAGCACTAGAAACCTAAAAGGAATTTTAGGCCTCACTTGCACTCTTATTTATGTTATTCTTTTCTTTCCCTCATTCATAGTGCACTAGGAGGCATCTCCAAGACTTGGTTTGCAAGAAGAACCCAAAGAAAAAAGGGGATGGGTGAATTAACCTCATGACACCTGTAACAGTTTCCACTTTCTTTGAATTAGCTGCATAAATTCAGCTAATTTAAACCTTTAATATCATATGAAAGCCTATCTCATCTCTGCTCTATGCAACGACTTTTCTCATTAATGTCAGAGGATCTTTTGCGCAAGTGTTTAGGCAGCTACACACAGAATCAAAACGCGAGTTTTAATTCTAGTGTGAAGACCAAGTATATGAGTGGGACAGGTATCAGGCCTGCGTCGATTTCGGTGTGTTGAACTTCAATGTTGGGAGGAAGGTTGGCTATGGTAAGATCATGTCTAAACTAGGTATTGAATCTAGTTGTCGACCTGCCAGGTCATTTGAGTATTCCGATAAGTACAATTGCTAATGGGGAGAATCCACCACCACACACCCTTATCCCTCCTCATTTATGAGAAGGAGTCACTATGCAATGAACAGCTGCTGAAACAGTGAGAGTTGGGTGCCTCGCAAAACCAGAATGAAAGTTTCAACATTGTCTGGGAACGGTGCCTAAAGACGGTGTACTGTTTCTTGGTTAGTGTTGAGATTGCTGTCATCTAGCAGTGCTCACATACAATGGAGCCCACAGCTAATCTGTATGAATCATGAGCGGCTCTGTAGTAGTCAAGCTCTATTTGAGTCGAAACACAAGACAAGGATAAGTTATGAGGGAAGGAGAACCGAAAGTCTCGGCAATCTAGGGCATCGATGTCTGAAATAAAAGGCATACTATGGAAGGGCTGACTTATGATGCAGCAGAAGAAAGCTATAAAGAGTGGATGAGGGTCATATCTTCAGCCAATTATGACTGGCGAAGGTATCAAATAAACCAACACATTGTCACATCTGGAAGGGTGTTCATAGAGAAATGTACTGTAACTTTCTACTCAAAATTAGCCCCAAAATAGGATTTTTGGCTCAAAATCAGTTAATATTGAGTCCGCAGGTTCAAACTTTGGTAAGATTGACAAGCTTCACCTTAGACACATGCTGGAAGAAATTTGTGCGTTAACCCCTTTGAGTTTTGCAAATGGCACCAGCCCCACCCCGAGGTCATACCAGTTCCAATATAGGGCACCTATGCCCCAGTTACTATGGAAGGACTGACTTATGATGCAGCAGAAGAAAGCTATAAAGAGTGGATGAGGGTCATAACATGTGAAGCCAACTTTGAAGGCTCTTCGGGTCCATGGAAGTTGTAGGAACACAAACACTTATTGACGTCCAGTGGAGAGACTGAGGCGGCCATTGCAGCAGCTGCACAGCACAGAATTGTGTCAGACACGCAGGAATGGGACCATTAAGGGGGGACGACACCTGAAAAACTTTGGAGTTTTTTTAATTTTTTTTAAATCAGTTCAGACTGTTGCTGTACATATCTACTAGCCAATTCTAAAGTTTTAGAGCTATTGGATGCTCCATTTCAAAGTTATGATGGTTTTTGTCCATGCATTTCTTATTGATTTGAAGAGAAACCAACAAGGAACACTAAAGGGGGGGACAGCACCATTTTTTAAATTAAAACAAATAAACTTGTGGTTACCACTTTATAGCTCTATAGATTCTGTAAACTTCATGGTATGGACTTGATATATAGCTCAAAAGATAGGTCTCTCTTTGTGCTCTCTGTTGATACTAAAATATTTTTCATAGGTGTAACTATAGCCTAGTTACTGGACCTAAAGTGGAGGGAACCTCAAAAACCTGAATGCCTGAACTGGCAGCATAAATATCTCCTGATTGCCAAGTGCTAGAGAGTTGAAATTAGCACCAGTGGCTAGAGGAAGCCCTACTCTAGGAAGAAACGATTCTTGCAACTGGCACGCTGTCGGTATCCTTCACGAGCAAGATGTATCATCGTTGGGTTTGTTGGAAAGTGGTTTGGAACTTCATAGGCCGTAGAAGAGGAGTTACCCGTGTTACGACTGGTGAAATGGCTAAAAATGCCTAGCTACAGAGCAGCAAGAAGATGTCAGTAACTATTAATAATAGACATGGTCATACTAGTAAACTCCTTGCATCAATTAAAAAAATATATATGTTGCCTTGACGGTGAAGTTAATACGCGTGCGCATAACAACTGCATAACTACTTACAACTGTATCGAGAACAGACATAGCAACGTGCAATATAGGTCTTAAGGATAGAGGATGTAACACAGGGTTGTATACAGAAATTTTGCCAAGGGGGGGCGAACTTGAGATATGGAAAAATAAGGGGGGGCGGAGAGCCTGGATGGTGCGGAAAGGGGACGTGCACCCTGGGCTTCCGCGTGGAGTACGAAAGTGTTTTACCCACAGGTATTTTTGCAGTACTAACTGTATATATAGCTGCTACTTATGATGGCATGCACTTTTTCTAAAATCTTTAGTACAACATTCCATCTTAAATATTTGCTGAAGTTGCATGCTACGGCAATCAGCATATATAGATTAGATATAGTCACTTGTCACTCGTATAATGGAGGTGGGCTTTAGAAAAAGGAAAATAGAAAGTCTCTGCGATCTAGGGCATTGACATCTGAAGCAAGGCATGCCATGGAAGAAGGTTCGACTTACGATGCTGGTTGATTCTGAGACAGAACAGGTTCATCCTGCCACTCCAAGCACACCGTTGCCGGCATCCTCAAGGGGGAAGCGGTCAGGACGCTTAGGGACCGCCTTGGATCCAGATGAGTTCAGGTATGTATTAACATATTTATATTCATTTTCTGTTGCAGCACCGATGATGCTAATAATCAAGCCACCATTATCAGCAGATATGAGGTAGGTTTTATTAGAGATCAATTTTATATGGTGGATCATACCAACCATCTCGTCCGATGTACAAATATGCTGAGAATGAATCTGGTTTGGGCGGGAAGATCGCTGCAGATGAGGTTTCACTTTTACTAGGTAGGCTCCATACATTTTACCTTCTTGGACAAGAACATCATTTTAAACATCAATATTTTTTACTCCACCATCTATTCAGCAGCACCATTTTACTCCACTATCTATTCCACATAATTGGATCATTTACAACTCTTAGGCTATGGTTGCAGGATGACCAGACTATATAGGCTGCAGGTGGAGGATGACCAATGAACGAAGTTTGGAAATCATGAACGAAGTTTGGCATTAATATATTTGTATAAGTACAAAGTTTGGTTTAACCAATGATGGGTCTGCCTCATTCTCTCAGTTCAATGGCTTATGCAACACACAGCTTTGTCAGTTGACTGAGAAGGAAGCTGATGTTAGCTCGCTTCTGTACATCTTCACAGTGTGCTAGATGTAGACCCTAACGAAATTGTTGATATTACCATTACTTTTGACGGCACCTGGTCGAAACGTGGGCACACAGATGGCTACGGTGTGGTGGTGGTGATCTCTTGGGAGACTGGGCAAGTGCTTGATTCCGTAGTCCTTTCCAAGGAATGTCCACTCAGAGTAACACTGTCTATGGTGGGAAGGCCACGAGGATTATGTAACCAAAATTAAATTACAGTGGATCCTTGCCCTGCCATGCTGAGACAACTGGAGCGGAGATTCTTTTTTTTTGCGGTCCATCTCAAAGAAGAATCTTCGCTACACAAAGGTAAACGCTAACAGTACTCAAAAGTTACTTCGCTTTTCACAACAGTTACTCAAAAGTTACTTGCCGTCTCCTGTTATTAGTGGGTCTCTCGAATCCTGAAGGTGAGGGTAGGCGCCTTCTGCGAATTTGCACCAACCTTACAATCAATTGAAAATGTCTGAACAGAGTATTATGTTAGATGCAGCTTATAGTTACATGATTTGTATGCGGCTGGACATGAAAAAATCATTGGTAAGTGTTACTATGGCACGTGGCTTAGACGCATATCAAATTATGGCTTGGGACACTGGAGAAGTTTTAGATGATTATTTTATGTCAAAGTCCTGTCAAGCTTCACCTTTCCCCCTCTCATCATTTTTTTTGATAAAAAAACAAAACATTTATAAATGTTGTTGTAAGAATCTACTAGCCATTTCCAAAAGTTTTAGAAGCATTGGAGCATCATTTCATATTTTTTTGGTCCGTGCAATTCCACTTATCTCGATTCAAAATTGGAAGAGATGATGCACACAGAGAAGGCTTACGGCAAAGGTAAGTTTTGCGGCACCATAAAATGGCTACCGCTCATACCGGGAAGCTCATCTGCTACTGAAAGGCACGCAAATTTCTTGCCGAGTCATATCCTGCCCTTTGCGCAGGGGCCCTGAATATATAGCTCTGGTGTGCACGCGGCATTTCCCGTCGCCTCGTGTTCGATTTTTGGTTAAGTCAAGATGTCTTCAGTAGCTCCTCCAGCACCGCTGGCGACAGCTACTGGGAAGAAACTAGCACTAATTCGGCCATCGTCCTCAACCGGTGAACCCAGTCATGGAGCCTGTAGTTCTGATTATCAGTGTGAGATGAAAGGCTACGGCGTGTTGACCTGGATAGTCTGCTAGCATCTGTCTCTAGACGTGCTAGTTGTAATGTCCGTGGTTCTCCGCTGACTGTTAAGAGAAGACCTGAAGGGGGGACAATAGTATTTTTCTCCTTTTCCCCCTCGTCTTATACCATAGCTACATACATAAACTGTCATTGTTTCAAGTTTCAGAGCATTTGAAAACTTAGGGGGGGTACGGTCGCTGACTTACAAACACTTGAACGTCAGGAAGAAGGCAGCTCTTTCTCTGTTTCACCTTGAATATTCTTTGACAATGAAATGGTGTGTATAAAAAGTATCATAACTTTATAATGGAGCATTGAAACAAACTTGGATGCCAGAACACATCTGTCTTGTACTCTAGAAGTTTCCTCCCTCGAGTAAGGATCTTCGAAACCAGAACAAAAGATGGACATCTTCGAAACCAGACCTTTTCTACGAGACAGATCTTCATGGACATCCAAAGGCGCTACAGGCACAGAAAGCAAACCCCTTCAATGAGCCGATCAGTAGAGACCAGGTTATATGGAGTAGCCTGGCACATCTGCGGCTCACAGTCCAACATTTCAGAGGAAGGCCCAGCCTTAGAGGTAGCCACGGTTGGCCTAGTGAGCGCCAGCTTTTCCCCGCTGACAACCGACACCACTGGCATTGGCGAGTCATCGGTAGAAGCTGGTGTCTCCTGCTCAAGGTTCAACTCCTCAGCTAAACACCAACGACGCCTCTTCCGCCTTCTTACCGAGACAAACTTAGGTCGAACTGGGGTCTTAGAAGACACTGGTGGCATTGACTTTCCACTTCGCGGCATTCAGAGATAGCTGGACAACTGAAGAATTAGGGTGCGGCCGGGCACTATATACCTCGTTTTCCGCGTTTTTACTGCACACACAGACTTCTTAGCTCAGCGCAGTTACTATGACAATCTTTTAAGCGTTAAAATGTAAGTAAGAGGTGGAAGATGAACTTTGTTAAAACTTAATTTCCATCCGCGCTCTCGACCGGGCAATTACATTTTAACACTAATGAAAATGGTGATCGCATAGCCTAGGGCTTCCTCTAGCCACTGGTACTAATTAGAGGTCTTTAAGCACTTCGCAATCCGGAGTCGTTTATGTGGAGGTTGCGGTGATTCAGGTTTTTGAGGTCTCTCCGCTTTAGGGTCTAGTAACTTGCCTATAGTTATTATACCTATGAAACATATTTTTTTAGTATATTTTAGTATCAAAAGAGAGCACACAGAAAGACCTATCTTTTGAGCTATATATCAAGTCGATACAATAAAATTTGCAGAATCTACGGAGCTCTAAAGTGTAAAGTTGAGTAGGGGAATATGCACTAGGTTGTCTCTGTCTGGAGCAATTCGTTGTGTGCAGGCAGTGATGATGCCTTTAGTGACCCTTCCAAGCATTCGAAAGCTTTCAACTCCAGGTTTCTTCTAGCAGGGAGAATGTGTGGCAGAGGGCGTGCTGGGCTTGAGACTATCTCTGGGTTCTTGGGCATCTCCCATTAGCCCCCAAAATCGTCTCAGAATACAACAATTCGCTCCACCAATCGGGCGTGGATAGCCAGCAAGCAGTTTCTGCTCAAGTTTGTTCGGTGTCCTGTTCGTTCGTTGCAGGACACCGAGCCAAATGATGTTGGTGACATTACGGTGACGTGTGATGGTACTTGGTCAAGGAGAGGGGATTCACAGCCACATATGGTGTAGTGGTTGTGATGTCATGGGATTCCGGCTAGGTCCTGGATGCAGTGGTACTCAGTGAGCAGTGCAATTTGTGCAAGCTGAAGGAGAGTACACTATGGATGAGCAGGAGTTCCTTGGTTGGTATGAGGCGCACAAGGAATCCTGCAATTCCAATTACTCCGGCTCGTCACCAGTGATGAGCTGCTGAAACGGTGCGAGTTGAGTGCCTGAAAGACTGGATATTGTTCCTTGGTTAGTGTTGAGATTGCTGTCAATATAGCAGTTCCCACCTTCAATGGCCTAGTGTAAAGCTGACCTGTATGAGTTGTTTGTGGATTCTCCTATTAGAGGCTCTGAAGCTAAGCTCTTAGAGTAGAAAGACAAGATAAGAGTAAGGAAGCCAACACAGAAAGCTAAGGGAGCTACAAAGAAAAATAGAAAGTCTCTGCGATCTAGGGCTTTGACATATCTTTTCAACATTATGGAACGGTTTCTACTTTTAAACGACAGTAAAAATCTTTTGGTGAGAAATCTCCACTTATTAACCAAAAGAAGCTCTATTTTTCTCTAATCGGGACGATTTGTAGCGTTTTGAGGAAAAACCTGAAGTGAGGCAACCTGAAGTGAGGCACGAGAGACGTACGTATGATACTGGTGGTTTCTGAGCACTAGAAACCTAAAAGGAATTTTAGGCCTCACTTGCATACTCGTATTTATGTTATTCTTTTCTTTCCCTCATTCATAGTGCACTAGAGGAGGCATCTCCAAGACTTGGTTTGCAAGAAGAACCCAAAGAAAAAAGGGGATGGGTGAATTAACCTCACGACACCTGTAACAGTTTCCACTTTCTTTGAATTAGCTGCATAAATTCAGCTAATTTCAGCCTATCTCATCTCTGCTCTATGGAACGACTTTTCTCATTAATGTCAGAGTATCTTTTGCGCAAGTGTTTAGGCAGCTACACACAGAATCAAAACGAGAGTTTTAATTCTAGTGTGAAGACCAAGTATATGAGTGGGACAGGTATCAGGCCTGCGTCGATTTCGGTGTGTTGAACTTCAATGTTGGGAGGAAGGTTGGCTATGGTAAGAGCATGTCTAAACTAGGTATTGAATCTAGTTGTCGACCTGCCAGGTCATTTGAGTATTCCGATAAGTACAATTGCTAATGGGGAGAATCCACCACCACACACCCTTATCCCTCCTCATTTATGAGAAGGAGTCACTATGCAATGAACAGCTGCTGAAACAGTGAGAGTTGGGTGCCTCGCAAAACCAGAATGAAAGTTTCAACAACATTGTCTGGGAACGGTGCCTAAAGACGGTGTACTGTTTCTTGGTTAGTGTTGAGATTGCTGTCATCTAGCAGTGCTCACATACAATGGAGCCCACAGCTAACCTGTATGAATCATGAGCGGCTCTGTAGTAGTCAAGCTCTATTTGAGTCGAAACACAAGACAAGGATAAGTTTTTATAAAATTTTCAAGACGTGCAGTTTGTAGTACTCGTTATGATCGACTAATAGCCCGAATAACAGCCTCGCAAAGGTCGTTACTGGAACGTGGTTTACTTAACGGCTTACGGTCTGCACTGATAATGAGTGAGCGGCCACATTTGCTTACTGGGAACCACTCCCTACCCTCTTGAGAAAGGAGGTGCTCCTGAATCGATTTCCTTGCTGTAAGTTTAGACGTAGCATTGCACAGCACAGCTTTCCATTTGCTTACCGCATTGGAACTTATTGTCTTACCAAATTGCATTTACACTGAGAAAAAAGTTATAGTTAGTTGTCGTGCATTTTCCGTGCTGTTATTGGGCATGGGATTATATATATATATATATATATTTTTAATACTGTAAACTCTAGTTGTTGAGCCCCATTTCCAACAGAAAATGGATATATACTAAACCATGAACAGGTTGCTAACTAAACACAATTGCTAAATGACTCGTACTCACTGAAAAATAAAATGATATGATACTGGACCGACAGAGAATGGAGGAGTTCATCTGGGGAGCGAGTTGTAGGAGTTAGACTCAAGTCTCCTGAGACAGATTATGAAGGCGGAAGTCACTCAAGGGAGCTAGCGATGGCCTCTCAAACATTATTTGCAATGGACTTCTGAACTATGTTCATACACAGAATTTAGACATCCTTCACGGTAAAAAGCTCGTTTAGCCGAGGAAGAAACGATTCTTGCAACTGGCACGCTGTTGGTATCCTTCACGAGCAAGATGTATAATCGTTGGGTTTGTTGGAAAGTGGTTTGGAACTTCATAGGCCGTAGAAGAGGAGTTACCCGTGTTACGACTGGTGAAATGGCTAAAAATGCCTAGCTACAGAGCAGCAAGAAGATGTCAGTAACTATTAATAATAGACATGGTCATACTAGTAAACTCCTTGCATCAATTTTTTAAAAAATATGTTGCCTTGATGGTGAAGTTAATACGCATGCGCATAACTACTGCATAACTACTTACAACTGTATCGATAACAGACATAGCAACGTGCAATATAGGTCTTAAGGATAGAGGATGTAACACCACTGGTTGTACTGGCTTTCTGGGGGGCCAAATAAACATGCATTGACATTATTACCTCCTCTCTACTACACTAACCATTTCAGGCCTTCCCGTTCAGTCATGGTCTGCGAGGCGTTGTGGAAGGCCCTGAGCTTGGCAACCAGGTCTATTGCATCAAATGCACCATTCACAGCCAGCGTCTTAGGGATGACGAGCAGGGAATTTGCAAATTCGGCCACAGCCAGCTGTTCTCGTGATGTCTTCACAAACAATCATGAATAAAGGGTTACAGAGGTAAGAGAGGAGGTAAGAGAGGAGGTAAGAGAGGAGGTAAGAGAGGAGGTAAGAGAGGAGGTAAGAGAGGAGGGAAGAGCGGAGGTAAGAGCGGAGGGAAGAGCGGAGGGAAGAGAGGAGGGAAGAGAGGAGGGAAGAGAGGAGGGAAGAGAGGAGGGAAGAGAGGAGGGAAGAGAGGAGGGAAGAGAGGAGGGAAGAGAGGAAGGAAGAGAGAGGAAGGAAGAGAGAGGAGGGAAGAGAGGAGGGAAGAGAGGAGGGAAGAGAGGAGGGAAGAGAGGAGGGAAGAGAGGAGGGAAGAGAGGAGGGTAGAGAGGAGGGAAGAGAGGAGGGAAGAGAAGAGGGAAGAGAGGAAGGAAGAGAGAGGAGGGAAGAGAGAGGAGGGAAGAGAGAGGAGGGAAGAGAGGAGGGAAGAGAGAAGGAAGAGAGGAGGGGCAGGAGAGGTCAACACAGGTGGGCAGCACGTGAGGGACTTCCCAATGTTATATAGTTGGTCATTCTCGCTAAAACCATGCTTGGATATCCCTAACGATTCTTAGTAATCTGGATATAACCAAGGAGTATGTGTGGCAGTATTAGACATGTATGCACAAACGTACTATTGATGTAGCAAAGTTCTCTAAGTAGATGGACAATGCAGTTTCTACTGCCCCTCCTCCAGGGACCACGGCATTAGACTCCAGCACTCTCTTCACCACGCACAGGGCATCATGGATGGAGCGCTCCATCTCGTCCACCATGAAGTCATTGGCCCCACGCAAGATGATCGAGGATGAACTAAAAGCAGCTGGCCTGTGCAGGCAGGGAGTGATGAAGGGAAACAAAGAGAGAGAGAGAGAGGAGGGGGGGGAACATAACATAATAATGGAGAACTTGTGCCAGACACCAGTTTTAATCACACAAAATGCAACTTACCCTTTGATCAAGACTAGTTCATCATCACAAATACGTTCTTGCACGACTTTCTCAGCTGAGCCAAGGAAAGATGCTTCGAAGCTTTCCTCTCCCTCCAAATTGGCCATAGTGACCAACACGGCGCCACCCGTCGCTCGAGCTATGCGCTTCAAGTCACCCTTCTTGCATCTCCGGATGGCCATGGCCCCTGCCTCAACAAAGTACTTGAGACACAGGTCATCCCCAGTGGAGAGAATGACATTGGCTCCCGCTCCCGAAGAATGTGAGTTCAAGTGTATACACACGCATATATATTTCGTGTGGATCGTTTCTTTACGATTAGTATCAGCTCATCGCCAACATTTCAAGTCATCAGGGCAAAGTAAAAATGAAAGCAACAGTGTACATCCGCGTGGTTTCATGCACCCAGTGTAGGGAGTAAACATACATTCATCAAAGGATACCAGGAGGCCCGTTTGGGGTCCTCCTAACCCACATGCAAGTATCCCCTTCCTCTGCTGCACTAGGCCACCCGTCACCAAGCCTCCGTCACCATGGAGACAAAGGTAACACCCACAAAATGGCAAAGCTCAACATGGGCTTCGCTTGCGATTCCCTCCCACAGAGAGCACGACCTTGGAGAGGATACACTTCAACAGGACGTCTGCAAGATATGTGATGGTAACCCCTTCCTTGGCCCACGAGCTACATGGGCAGTCGAGTCGAGTCGAGGGCACCCCCCCCAGAGACTGTTGTGATTGGGAAATCCTATTACCATCCCCCCTACATCCTTATCCTTAAAAGTATCACTGCAACCGGACTGAAGGAGCATCCAGTTTCCTCTACTACCATCCGAAAACAGCCTGAACATCCCTCCCAACCATGTAGATAGATGCCAAGTACATGGGATGGCACACTGTCTCCAGCATGGGGAATGGTCGGAGCAAGAAGAGAGAACTGTGGATCATTAAGGCTGGTATATGGCCTTAGAGCAGTGGCATTACACATGGTCCAGTCTTCCCTACCATTTGAAAATGAAAAAGGCAGTATGTGGGATATGAAAATAAAGAAAGTAGCACTTCGTCAGTAATTCGAAATTACCTATAATTTACCAACACGTTCGTTTTAATAGTTCACAAATGAATTAATATTTGTCACTTCAACACGACTTTTTATTATTATCCTAAATCTAAATGTCCATGCAGTGGAATGCAAAAACAATAATATTTGACTAAAGTACATGACGGTAGTCTAATAATTCAACTAGATTGCACCTCGTGCCCTGGCTTTTTGATACGAATCCTCATCCTTCTTCTCAGGGGCTACTTTGATCATATCGTCTATTCTAAGGATGGTTATGGCAGCCTCTGTTGCAAACTTGATGCTCTTCAGTTTGATGATCGCAGGCTCCAAGACACCAGCTTGATTGCTGTCTCTGATTTCTCCAGCCACAAGATCCAATCCATACCTGATGAAAATATATAAAACAGATATTATATAATAATTACATAGCCCAAATCAACCCCAAAGGAACAGTCAGCCAGTGATCAATGCTCATCTCTTTACAAGCACAACATAAGGTGACGGCATGGAGTGTGTGCGGCATATTATAAACCAGTCTTTAGGCAGGGACACCTAGAAAGTGCCCATTATACTTCCTAACTTTTACAAGTGTTTATAACGTACCTGTAGATTGAGTTTCAAGTTACCCCTCTTACTGTCGCAGGCGCCATAGCATTGTAAAAATATATACGCATGTAAATGCAACAATTTTTATATTAAAAGATAGCTGAATTCAAACTCTCTATTTACACGACAATTTTTACAGCGGTTGGGCGGAGGAAAGTTGAAGAAATTATATTTAAAACACGAACGATTTTCAGTCGGACAATATCAGCGATGGAGAAGAGACTGTCAATAGCTGAAGTTATTTCCCAAGTGACTGGGGCGGGGCAGCTTGGGACATCTCTGATGATGAATCAAGCGACGAAGAATGTGAAGGCATCCATTCCTACCTCGGAGAAAGATTTTTGGACCGTGGAGACGTGGAGTCTTTGGCTTCACTGACAGTAGATATGCCACAAGACAATTTTGTTCATGCTGCCAGTGATCCTCTCCTATCTGAGGAAGAAGTCACTGGTGTGGAAGTGTTCTCAGGTGTGCAAAATAATCTAGCTAGAGTATTAGCCAGTTATCTGCTGAGCTATTTTCCCCCCCTGGGTTTAAATAAATATTGTATATATTATGTTGATAGTGTCGGACCTTGCTCTCCAATATTAACTCCTACTGTTGCTCTATCAACCAGAGCATGTGAGTGTAGGTGGAGATTCATATATGCCGCATTCCTCTTATCACAATGCTATTACTCCTATGGTACAACTTACTCGTCGTGCTAAACGCAGATTGCCCGTCACATCCAGTTCTGCTGGTGTTTCCTCTATTTCTGCTGCATCTTCCAGCTCCAGTTCTGTTGCTGCTTTCTCCTCCAGCACTTCTGTGACCACAACTTTGGGTAATCTCACTACTCCTTCACTTTCAACACCAAGTGGGAGTTGGAAGAAAGAAGAATCTTGTCAGTCAAAATATCGGTACACCCTAACTCGTCAGCCAGTTCAACAGCCTACTGTGACTTGTTTTGCCGTTTTTTTTTACTGACGAAGTATGGCAGCTTCTTGTCAACAACACTAACCAGTATGCAGCAGAACAGAGAAGCCACATTAGTTCTCCACATGTTCGTCCCTGGTATGATGTCACGGCAGTCCTATGCCTAGTGGCGCTACGGGATGTGGAGTAGCTTCCCACATAGTTGTATACATTAGCTGAGACGGCAGTCCTATGCCTAGTGGCGCTACGGGACGTGGAGTAGCTTCCCACGTAGTTGTATACATTAGCTATTAAAGGTCGCGGAAAAGAAAGGGAGATCCTACCCTCCAAGGGATGCATCGGGGAAAATGGTGGAGTTTGTGTGTCTCCTCCTAGCTAAGACGGCAGTCCTATGCCTAGCGGCGCTACGGGAGGTAGGGTGAGCACTGGTGCAAGCCAAGCTGCTCGACTGGTCCAGCGTATCCAATGGACACCTCAGTTGGACGCTTCGCTGCAATAAATTATTAATGAGGTTGGGCCCAGGTCATCAGAAAAGAGAGCGTCACCCTGAGTTAATCACGACGGTTGGTGCGATCGCAGCACGGTTTACAAGAATTCTGAAGAGACAGAAGGAAGAGCCATTAGACTCTCCGCCCCAGGCCGGGTCCATGGAGAGAGTTGCGGCAATCTCAAAATGAAATGTTGTTGAGGTACAGAGGAGAGACGAAAACTACATCGAAAAGAGAAGAAGCTACTTGTGCCTTCTTCAACATTTCATTTTAAGATTCGCAGCTGCCACCACAGAAAATCACTCTCCCCACCATCTCGTCAGATGTGCTAAATATGCTGACAATGAAATCTCATTTGATAGGGAAGATGTTTGCTGATTAATTTCCATTTTTAATTGGTTCATCCATCTTTTTCTTGGACAGGCTGGAGGAAACCAGAGAAAAGTACACTACTGCATGAACCACCTTCTTCTTGGACAAGAATATTCAGCAGCAATATTTTTTACTCCACTATCTATCATCATTCAGCAGCAATATTTTTTACTCCACTATCTATCATCATTCAGCAGCAATATTTTTTACTCCACATCTATCATCATTCAGCAGCAATATTTTTTACTCCACTATCTATCATCATTCAGCAGCAATATTTGTACTCCAGCATTCACTCACTCATATTTATTTAATTTAGACCGCATGAAACCCAATGTCTTGAGGGATAAGACGAAGGCAGTTTTGAGAATCGTTCGAGGATGCTCTGCAAGGGTATCTGGAAGAACAGTCCCATAGTGAGAAAGGTTGACGAGGAGATCAGGAGATTGTGGCAAGATGGCGAAAAGAGCTTCTGGCGACTCAAGTGTTTTGTTTACGCAGGTTCAGTTGTGGAGTGCGTGGGACATGTACAGGAGTGCGCCGTGCGTGATGTGAAGAAGACCTTTGTAGATGACATCGGTCAAGTGCGGAAGCTGAAGTGGGGTGGTGGGTAAGGGACGCTCGACTGAATCTGTGATTGATACTCTCACGGTGTACTTCGGAGAGGCTATCCGCAATTTTCCCGGGGACCGTGGATAGAATGCACAGAGTGATCTGGGCCGTGTTCCACCACTCCATGTCGACCAACACAACCACCAGTCAGTTTTTCCCGCCAGGATCAGGCTCATGGTGCAAGCACAATCGGGCACTTGCTGATGAGGAACCACCCAAGCACACCCCTAAGCTACCTAAGGATCTGGCTCCCTTCATCAAGCCAGTATTTACCGAGCTATCCAAGCTTGGATGAAAGCGCAAATACCACCACCTACTCCCTCCCTCTCTCTTTCCTTTCCATCTCCCATCCTCCCTGCCACCTTCTTGATGTCCTCTCCCCTCCCTCCATTCTCGCATCCACGAAACTTTCCTACGACATCCCGGGATGTCCCTACTGAGAGTGACTGGGACCAGGGCAGGGTATAGGTATACACACTCTGGGCTAAGGCTATTCTAGGACTAGGGTATTCACTGGCTAGCGGCATACAAGTCACACTCATCAAGGCATTCCCAGGATAGTGCAAAGATCACGGGATCCCGAGATGACCTAGGAAAGGTGTGGTCATTCCTCGACATTCAACAGTATTGGTGATTTCTACTTTCTTTTTTGTGGGTGGATTTTTATTTTATTGTTTTCTTCCTTATTTTTATCTGGTCACCCGACTATATTTTTTTGACCGGCTTTTTTCAAAGCCAACCTTTTTTTGTTGAAAATCCACCAGGGGGCAGCCACACTATCAAACTAGACGGGATAAGAGCGAGGAGGGCAACTGCACCTCTGCTTCGCATGCCACGGATTATATTCAATTAAGGAATTAATAAGAAGGGCTTAGTTAGACCCCATGGGCCACAGTCCAAAAAATGTGAATGGGGGGGGGGGGGGGGGGGCTTCAACCTGAGGTGTTTGCATCTACGACAGCTGGGGTCCTGCTAAGTTTTTCTGCCGGAACGAGAGGAGGTGGCTTGCGTATCTGAAGTACCTGAGCGGGCTTCCAACACCACTGACTTCGGTACAGCTATCTCAACTCAACTTTAAGGGTTGTGAAAAGGCTTACATTTGACGCACTTCGCGCACAGTTGAGAGGATGACTGAAGGGAATTCTGATCATGAGGAATACTCCTCAGCGGCAGCAGACGGGCATGCCGACTCTAGGAAGAAGGCTGGTTATGGGCAGGTCGGCGTCACTGTAGATATTGACGAGCAGGAGGATGAAGAAATTGGCTGTAATATCAAGGACCTGTATGAGTCAGTGGAATTAAAGCTGACGAAGGAAGTATGCAGAGCAATTCTGGTGAAGGGAAAGACAGTGAAAAGTGCCATTGTGAAGCAGTTGCCTGCTGGAGCCACGCTTCACCACATCACACTCAATATTGCTAAGCAGTCTTTCTTGATTCGGCTCGACCGGACTGGCATGAAGGGCGCTATCTTTAGTGACGATGTCACTTTCTCTCGCATGGCGGCATGTTGTGCTTATACGAACATCAAGGAGAACATGGGGATTGTCCCTTCTCTCGGGAAATCCTTTGGGATGCCAGCAGAGATAGCCATTTACTGCACAGTTGGGATGAAATACCTTTATGCCCTGCTCCTGCTGAACAATGATCAAGTTCAGTCCCTCCAAATCGCTACGCTGTACATGGAGAAAGGCCCTCCAAATCGCTACGCTGTACATGGAGAAAGGCGGACTGGGGAAAGGGCAAACACAGTGGCAGGAGATAGTGCAGTACAATGGACTGTCTGCAAACAGGTCATCGAGAGCTCTCCTGACATACTGCCAGAGTGCTGAGAAGGACGAGATTGGTTCCCTTGATAGCACTGTCCCAAGGGCAATGGCCATGGAGTCAAACCAGCTAGGGATGCGGGCACAGCACAGGAGCTGTCTTCGAGGAAGATGAGACTAGACTTGGCAGAGTCCATGGCCAGAGGTACCTGACACCTCAAACCCCTCCCCTGGTACTCCCTCCCTCCAGGAATCCACTTGTTAGAAGACCTGTTTGTAATAACCTTGTAGTGAGAGATTACTGCACCTCTATACCTGCAGGGCTACCAAGGAAAATAGAAAGTCTCTGCGATCTAGGGCATTGACATCTGAAGCAAGGCATGCCATGGAAGATGGTTTGACTTACGATGCTGGTTGATTCTGAGACAGAACAGGTTCATCCTGCCACTCCAAGCACACCGTTGCCGGCATCCTCAAGGGGGAAGCGGTCAGGACGCTTAGGGACCGCCTTGGATCCAGATGAGTTCAGGTATGTATTAACATATTTATATTCATTTTCTGTTGCAGCACCGATGATGCTAATAATCAAGCCACCATTATCAGCAGATATGAGGTAGGTTTTATTAGAGATCAATTTTATATGGTTGATCATAATTGGATTATTTACAACTCTTAGGCTATGGTTGCAGGATGACCAGACTATATAGGCTGCAGGTGGAGGATGACCAATGAACGAAGTTTGGAAATCATGAACGAAGTTTGGCATTAATATATTTGTATAAGTACAAAGTTTGGTTTAACCAATGATGGGTCTGCCTCATTCTGTCAGTTCAATGGCTTATGCAACACACAGCTTTGTCAGTTGACTGAGAAGGAAGCTGATGTTAGCTCGCTTCTGTACTTCTTCACAGTGTGCTAGATGTCGACCCTAACGAAATTGTTGATATTACCATTACTTTTGACGGCACCTGGTCGAAACGTGGGCACACAGATGGCTACGGTGTGGTGGTGGTGATCTCTTGGAAGACTGGGCAAGTGCTTGATTCCGTAGTCCTTTCCAAGGAATGTCCACAATGTTCTTCCCACGATGGCATGGATAAGGACTCAGAGTAACACTGTCTATGGTGGGAAGGCCACGAGGATTATGTAACCAAAATTAAATTACAGTGGATCCTTGCCCTGCCATGCTGAGACAACTGGAGTGGAGATTTTTTTTTGCGGTCCATCTCAAAGAATAATCTTCGCTACACAAAGGTAAACGCTAACAGTACTCAAAAGTTACTTCGCTTTTCACAACAGTACACTCAAAAGTTACTTGCCGTCTCCTGTTATTAGTGGGTCTCTCGAATCCTGAAGGTGAGGGTAGCGCCTTCTGCGAATTTTCACCAACCTTACAATCAATTGAAAATGTCTGAACAGAGTACATTTAATTATGTTAAATGCAGCTTATAGTTACATGATTTGTATGCGGCTGGACATGAAAAAATCATTGGTTAGTGTTACTATGGCACGTGGCATAGACGCATATCAAATATGACTTGGGACACTGGAGAAGTTTTAGATGATTATTTTATGTCAAAGTCCTTTCCCCCTCTCATTATTTTTTTGATTAAAAAAACAAAACATTTATAAATGTTGTTGTAAGCATCTACTAGCCATTTCCAAAAGTTTTAGAAGCATTGGAGCATCATTTCATATTTTTTGGGTCCGTGCAATTCCACTATCTCGATTCAAAATTGGAAGAGATGCACACAGAGAAGGCTTACGGCAAAGGTAAGTTTTGCGGCACCTTAAAATGGCTACCGCTCATACCGGGAAGCTCACCTGCTACTGAAAGGCACGCAAATTTCTTGCAGAGTCATATCCTGCCCTTTGCGCAGGGGCCCTGAATATATAGCTCTGGTGAGCACGCGGCATTTCCCACGCCTCGTGTTCGATTTTTGGTTAAGGGGGGACTATACCTGGAAATCTTTAAAAAATAAAAATAAAATATTATCAGTTCAAACTGTTGTTGTACATATCTACTATCCAATTCCAAAGTTTTAGAATTCCTGGATGCTCCATTTCGAAGTTATGGTGGTTTTTGTCCATGCAATTTCTCTCATCTTGATTCAAAAAGAAACCAACCCGAAACGCGAGGGCCGAGGCTAATGGCGAGGTAAGTTTATGCCAGCGCATAATGGCGACTACGTCTACTAGGTAGCTCATTTATTGCCTACAGGAAGCAAATTTCACACCGAGTCTATTCATGACAATTGCGCATGGGTATGAGACCATGCTTAGTATTGGGCAACGCTTTTTGGCGGCGCCAGTCACAACCGCTCGAGTTTTTTGACAATGTCTTCTAAAGGTTTTCAAGAGTCGCCTACGCAAAAGCAGCTTACCATCCGTCGTAAGAAGAGGGCCAAGGTGTTTCAAACAGGCCAGAAGGCTCCAGTAGATCCTCCAACACCGTTGGAAACATCTTCTGGGAAGAAACTGGCTCTGGGTAAACCAGGTAAGTTTGGTACTTCGGGTAAATCCAAGTTAGTTGGTTCCCCAACTACAGAGGTAGCCTGTAGCAGGTCTGATTCTGTTTCAGAGATGGTAGGTCTACGGCTTGTAGATCTACAAAGTCTACTTTCTTCAGTCACTCGCCTTGCTGTTTGCAAAGTATGTGGGTCTGGGCTCACTGTGAGAGAAGATATAGCAAATCGCAGGGGGATATGTACAAAGCTGACTCTCTCCTGTACCAATCCACTGTGTACAGGAGGTGAGGAGGCTTTTTCTGACCCCTGCAAAAATTCAAAGAAGTTGAATTCCAGGTTTGTTCTGGCAGGCAGGATGTGTGGTAGAGGGAGAGCTGGGCTACAGACTATCTGTGGGGTAATGGGCTTGCCTCCACCAGTATCTGCTAAAGCCTATTCGGACCATAATGTTCTTTTGCGCGACAGTGCCCAAGTAGTATGTGAGGACAGCTTCAAGTCTGCCTCTGCACAGTTGCATAAATTACAGGGTGCTGATGATGTTGTTGATGTCACCGTCACGGTACTTGGTCCCGTCGTGGATTTACAGCTGCCTACGGCGTGGTAGCTGTAATATCGTGGGAGACGGGTCAGGTACTCGATGTGACGGTCCTAAGCAAAGCTTGCAAGGATTGCAAGGAGCAAGAGCGGGCTTTGGACCCCGAATCGCAGGAGTTCCTTGACTGGTACCAACAGCACAAGGGCTCCTGCAATTCTAATTTCATTGGGTCCTCCCCAGCAATGGAGGCAGAAGGTGTATCAATTCTCTGGGCACGCTCTGTGAAGAAGCTGGGATTACGGTACACCACTGTGATCTCAGACGGTGATGCTAAATCGGTCTCCAGGCTCAACCAAGAGCAACCATACGGAGATATTGAAATCCAGGTGATTACTTACGACTACATTTATGGTGATGACATATTTATTTTTGTTGTTTTGAAACTTTCAGAAGATGGAGTGTGTGGGACATGTCCAGAAGCGCCTCGGGGAAAAAACTGCGTGACCTCAAAAAAAAGACATTCTATGATGAGAGAGGTCAAGTGCTCAAACTGAGGTGGGGGGGGGAAGGGGCGCTTGACAGATCAAATAATCAACTCTCTCTCTGTCTTCTATGGCGGGGCCATTCGCAATAATCCCGGGGACGTGGATGCATGTTCAGAGATATCTGGGCTGTTTACCACCACTCCATCTCTGATGGCGATGAGAGCAATCACCACTTCTGCCCGGCAGGATCCGACTCGTGGTGCAAGTTCAACCGGGCGCTTGCAACTAAGGAGGAGCCACCTAAGCACACACCAAAGATTCCAAAAGATCTAGGTCCCTTTGTGAAGCCAATTTTCACTGAGCTGTCCCGGAGGGAGCTGCTGGATAGGTGTGCGTTGGGTCCTACCTCCAATCAGAACGAGTCGTTCAACAACATTGTCTGGTTTCGGTGCCCAAAGACAGGATTTTGTTCTCTGGTCAGCGTAGAGCTAGCAGTAAGTCTAGCGGTCATCACCTTCAACCAGGGTTTGGAAGGACTCACGACTCTCTTTGAGGACTTGTTTGGTTCTCCCCCAAGTGCTTTTACCGCAAACTACCTTCGATCGTCGGATGATCTTCGTCTTAGACGAGCTGGGCTAAAGGCAGTGTGCACAACCCAAAGACGGAAAATGGCCCTGAAATCTGCGGCGCTGGTGACTGAGGAATTACATACTTCTCGTGAGGGAGTCACCTACGAAGCTGGCAGATTCTGAGCCCTTTTTTCTTTCTTTCCCCCCTTTTTTTGGGGTGGATCTTTATTTTTTATTTTTTTAAATCTCTGGTCGCCCAACTATATTTTTTTGACCTAACATATTTATTTATTTCTAATTTTTATCTGGTCGCCCAACTATATATTTTTGGCCTTCTAATTTTTATCTGGTCGCCCAACTATATTTTTTTGGCCTTACTTAGTTTTTGTCTTTCTCAATTTTCATCTGGTCGCCCAACTATATATTTATTTTTTGATTACTTAGTTTTTGTCGATCTGGTCGCCCAACTATATTTTTTTGACCACCTTATTTTTTATTTGGTCACCCTTATCTATATTTTTTTTGACCGCCCCCTTTTTGATCCACCAGGCAGTCCAAACTTGGACTGCCACTTATTATTAAAAATAATAAAAAGCTATGCACACAATACACAATGCCACCTATTATTATATATATTAAAATAAAAAAGCTCTGCACACGACAAGAGTAAGACACTACTTCCTTGAGGGATTGCAGAGCAAGAGAAGTTTCCTCCCTCGAGTAAGGATCTTCGAAACCAGAACAAAAGATGGACATCTTCGAAACCAGACCTTTTCTACGAGAGAGATCTTCATGGACATCCAAAGGCGCTACAGGCACAGAAAACAAACCCCTTCAATGAGCCGATCAGTAGAGACCAGGTTATATGGAGTAGCCTGGCACATCTGCAGCTCACAGTCCAACATTTCAGAGGAAGGCCCAGCCTTAGAGGTAGCCACGGTTGGCCTAGTGAGCGCCAGCTTTCCCCCGCTGACAACCGACACCACTGGCATTGGCGAGTCATCGGTAGAAGCTGGTGTCTCCTGCTCAAGGTTTAACTCCTCAGCTAAACACCAACGACGCCTCTTCCGCCTTCTTACCCGAGACAAACTTAGAAGGTCGAACTGGGGTCTTAGACACTGGTGGCATTGACTTTCCACTTCGCGGCATTCAGAGATAGCTGGACAACTGAAAAACTAGGGTGCGGCCGGGCGCTATATACCTGTTTTCCGCGTTTTTACTGCACACACAGACTTCTTAGCTCAGCGCAGTTACTATGACAATCTTTTAAGCGTTAAAATGTAAGTAAGAGGTGGAAGATGAACTTTGTTAAAACTTAATTTCCATCCGCACTCTCGACCGGGCAATTACATTATAACACTAATGAAAATGGTGATCGCATAGCCTAGGGCTTCCTCTAGCCACTGGTACTAATTAGAGGTCTTTAAGCACTTCGCAATCCGGAGTCGTTTATGTGGAGGTTGCGGTCAGGTTTTTGAGGTCTCTCCGCTTTAGGGTCTAGTAACTTGCCTATAGTTATACCTATGAAACATATTTTTAGTATATTTTAGTATCAAAAGAGAGCACACAGAGAGACCTATCTTTTGAGCTATATATCAAGTCGATACAATAAAATTTGCAGAATCTACGGAGCTCTAAAGTTGTAACACACACACAAAACAAAATACAATGGCCCCACCCCCCTCCCTGAAGTTGAGTAGGGGAATATGCACTAGGTTGTCTCTGTCTGGAGCAATTCGTTGTGTGCAGGCAGTGATGATGCCTTTAGTGACCCTTCCAAGCATTCGAAAGCTTTCAACTCCAGGTTTCTTCTAGCAGGGAGAATGTGTGGCAGAGGGCGTGCTGGGCTTGAGACTATCTCTGGGTTCTTGGGCATCTCCCATTAGCCCCCAAAATCGTCTCAGAATACAACAATTCGCTCCACCAATCGGGCGTGGATAGCCAGCAAGCAGTTTCTGCTCAAGTTTGTTCGGTGTCCTGTTCGTTCGTTGCAGGACACCGAGCCAAATGATGTTGGTGACATTACGGTGACGTGTGATGGTACTTGGTCAAGGAGAGGGGATTCACAGCCACATATGGTGTAGTGGTTGTGATGTCATGGGATTCCGGCTAGGTCCTGGATGCAGTGGTACTCAGTGAGCAGTGCAATTTGTGCAAGCTGAAGGAGAGTACACTATGGATGAGCAGGAGTTCCTTGGTTGGTATGAGGCGCACAAGGAATCCTGCAATTCCAATTACTCCGGCTCGTCACCAGTGATGAGGAGCTGCTGAAACGGTGCGAGTTGAGTGCCTGAAAGACTGGATATTGTTCCTTGGTTAGTGTTGAGATTGCTGTCAATATAGCAGTTCCCACCTTCAATGGCGGCTAGTGTAAAGCTGACCTGTATGAGTTGTTTGTGGATTCTCCTATTTGAGGCTCTGAATCCAAGTTCTTAGAGTAGAAAGACAAGATAAGAGTAAGGAAGCCAACACAGAAAGCTAAGGGAGCTACAAAGAAAAATAGAAAGTCTCTGCAATCTAGGGCTTTGACATATCTTTTCAACATTATGGAACGGTTTCTACTTTTAAACGACAGTAAAAATCTTTTGGTGAGAAATCTCCACTTATTAAGGGAGGCTTTTACCATTTCTGGGGTGGTCGACACAACTTGTCATAACTTTTTTGTTTCTTTCTCAATGCAGGTTAAATTTTATCAAGATGCAGTGTATTGAATGTGCTTTCTTTTGATATGCTCAGATTTTGCATATCTACTACCTAGGTGAAGTTATGGATCCAACCTCAATATCAGGGGCAAATATTCTAACTCATGGCCACTTAGTCCTAACCACTTCCCACTTAGGAAGTGCTTAGAGTGATCATAGAAGTGAAAAGTGAATGGCTAAAAATATCATTAGCACAACAACTAAATTTTAAGAGAGGTCAACCTGAAGTTCTAAACATGGTATGTATATCCATATGCATACCTCCACCATGGATGGACTTAAACATGTTTTAGTCATTCACTATTTAGAGCAGGGAAAGGGCTTTCAAATGATATATTAAAATCTTGTATACATTAAAAAATGAGCAAGTTAGAATATCTCCAGATTCGGAAACCAGTGATTTTCAGAAGCCATGAAAAGTGGGGTTTGGAGGAAAAAAGTGGGATATGAAAAATGTTGTATTTTGGGGGTTCTTCTTGGTTCTTTTCTTTTCAGTGATCCACTCACTCTACATATGTGCATAAAACAAAGCAGGGAAAGGGCACAGTTTAGAAGAGTATAACTACCCTATTAGGTTGGTCAATCTTGAACATCAAGTAAAATATTTATGTGAAATCTCTGGGCTCTGAAAAGAACCAGATAAAAAAAAAAGAGAGAGGAAGCTAGAACGCCCCAGGTTCATATGTCACACCCTCCTCCTCCACATGAACCTCCTCTGCACCCTTCTTCCTCCTCCTCTTGGACTTCCTCCTCTGCTTCACCACCTCTGACACCATATAACTTGCTGCACGAATGTGAGCCATGTCTCGCGAAGCAAGGTGAGCACTACAGAGAGGACCAGCAGTAACACCAATCTTGTCCATGACCTGGTTCAAGGACTGAATTCCGCCGTTGAAAACCATCACAGCAAGACAGGTCGCAATCTGAACGATGGATGTTCCGCTGAAGTCTGTCTTCGAGCACCTGGTCCAGATCAGACAGTTGAAGGACTCGTTGCTGTTTTGGGTGGCTCCAAGCAAGCACCTGCTGAGCAAAGACTCGTCGCACAAGTCCTCAAAAACCTTCCCAATAGCTTCCCGGTAGTCAGCAGGAATCAAGGTGCGGGTACTTGGTGGATCTTGACCGGTGGCCAGTGCTTGCTGGTACTTACACCAACTATCAGCATCATCTGGGCAAAAATCGTGCCGTGGATCCTCATCAGTAGAGATATAGTGGTAGTAGATGGCCCAACACGCTGTCGTCATACCTGCGAGGTCTCCAGGATGGTCGACGATGGCTTTCCTGTAGAGGCTCTGCAGAGTATCGATCTCGGGATCCGTCATCTTCCCATGCACTGTCCTCCTGTGCTGAACCTCGATCTCCTTCTCAAGTGCCTCGATCTCCACTTCAAGAGCCACCACTGCCATCTCTGCATCAGTGTGTGGTTCCCCATCGTCCTCCAAGACTGAAGCCCTCCCCCCACCTCTCCTCCTCCCCCTGCCTCTTCCCCTGCCTCCCACCACCACATCCTTCTTCTCCCTCACCACAGCCCTGGCATCCCTCAAGAGTCTCCGCGCATTCTTCAAGCCCGCTGTCAGCACCTTGATCTTTTCCTTGGGCCCCTTGCTTATGGATGCAAGCTCCTTCTTGACTGCCCGCACACGCTTGCCCAACCGCTTTTGTATGTGCCCCACACACTCGTGCTTGGTGATTTTCACACCACTGCCGTAAGGCTCACACTTGCTAAGGGCTGCGATTGTCTTAGAGTCTCCATCCGAAATAACCTCGGTGTACCGGAGGTGGCGGTCTTCCACAGAACGCTTCCAGAGAATGAGAGCTCCAGCACACTCCATGGCTGGTGAAGACCCATCGTGATTGGCTAGGCACTCCTCCCTGTGTCCATCCAGCCACACATCAAATTCCTCTGCTCCCAGTCTCGTCTGCTGCTGTAAACACGCAGGGCAGGACTTCGACATCACCTCGAAGTCGAGAACTTGTCCTGTGTCATAGGAGATGACCACAACCACACCGTGTATGGCTGAGAAGCCACGTCTGGACCAGGTACCATCACAGGTGACCTTGACATCGAGGACGTCGAGGGGCTCGACGCCTTTCAGACGATGAAGGTACTCGGAGGCAGCGATCATATTGTCCTTGGCAATGGACATTGAAGCAGCAGCCAGAGCTTGGTTGTGCAACATGTAGGAGCGGGTGCTAACTGGAGGGAGCATATCCATCATCCCAAAGAAGGACTCCATGTACTTGCAACCTCTACCAATCTCCCTCATTGCCAAAACAGACCTGGCATTTAGTGACTTGGAGTCTGAAGAGTAGGGGTCTGATATCTTGCTCTCCTTGCCACACTCTGTATTAGTGCAGCAGATCTTCAAGGTCGACACCAAACCCCTCCTCGGAACTAAATCCTCCATGACGACAAGCGGGGAGGTACACACAGAGCACACACATGCCTCACTCACTACTCGACCGAGGGCTTCACAGTTCACAATACGGTAGCCCTTCATCTCCTTCACCGACTCAATAGGCTCAGTAGAAGCTTCATACTTATCAGCAGTAGCGCTAGGCTGTGAAGTGCTTGCTGCACCTTGGGAGGGTCCACTCGGAGCTAGAAAGCTTCGAGAAATCGCCAACTTCTTCGATTTGACCGTCAAGGGGATTGGCCTCTCCTCCGATGTTTCAGCTTCCTCAACCCCAGGAGAGTGTGGAGGAGACGTTGGTTCTGTACCAAGAAGATTGAGGGTTCCAAAAAATTGCCGCGGACGCTTCTTCGCCTTGAACTTCAAAACTGGCATCTTGGTAAAAATCGAAATGATGATGGTCGCCTGACAGGATGCGCAGATCATGTGATGACAGCACAGGGCTGCGTGGTAACTATGGTGATTTGAAGCTTACTGAGAGCTTCATTTAGAGTCCATTTCCAGACTTCTATCATGAACGGTTAGGGAGATACGCTTACCTTTGGCAGGAGCGCCGTCTTCAAGATTCAAACGGTATTTTGTAGCTTGATAATGTGAAATAGCATGCACAAAAAGGTGCATAACTTTATAATGGAGCATTGAAATGCTCTGAAACTTGAAACATAACAACTACATGCATCAAGGTATAGAATAGAGCAATAAAATATATTTTGACAAAAATCATAAAAAATGGTAAAAGCCTCCCTTAACCAAAAGAAGCTCTATTTTGCTCTAATCGGGACGATTTGTAGCGTTTTGAGGAAAAACCTGAAGTGAGGCAACCTGATGTGAGGCACGAGAGACGTACGTATGATACTGGTGGTTTCTGAGCACTAGAAACCTAAAAGGAATTTTAGGCCTCACTTGCACTCTTATTTATGTTATTCTTTTCTTTCCCTCATTCATAGTGCACTAGGAGGCATCTCCAAGACTTGGTTTGCAAGAAGAACCCAAAGAAAAAAGGGGATGGGTGAATTAACCTCATGACACCTGTAACAGTTTCCACTTTCTTTGAATTAGCTGCATAAATTCAGCTAATTTAAACCTTTAATATCATATGAAAGCCTATCTCATCTCTGCTCTATGCAACGACTTTTCTCATTAATGTCAGAGGATCTTTTGCGCAAGTGTTTAGGCAGCTACACACAGAATCAAAACGCGAGTTTTAATTCTAGTGTGAAGACCAAGTATATGAGTGGGACAGGTATCAGGCCTGCGTCGATTTCGGTGTGTTGAACTTCAATGTTGGGAGGAAGGTTGGCTATGGTAAGATCATGTCTAAACTAGGTATTGAATCTAGTTGTCGACCTGCCAGGTCATTTGAGTATTCCGATAAGTACAATTGCTAATGGGGAGAATCCACCACCACACACCCTTATCCCTCCTCATTTATGAGAAGGAGTCACTATGCAATGAACAGCTGCTGAAACAGTGAGAGTTGGGTGCCTCGCAAAACCAGAATGAAAGTTTCAACATTGTCTGGGAACGGTGCCTAAAGACGGTGTACTGTTTCTTGGTTAGTGTTGAGATTGCTGTCATCTAGCAGTGCTCACATACAATGGAGCCCACAGCTAATCTGTATGAATCATGAGCGGCTCTGTAGTAGTCAAGCTCTATTTGAGTCGAAACACAAGACAAGGATAAGTTATGAGGGAAGGAGAACCGAAAGTCTCGGCAATCTAGGGCATCGATGTCTGAAATAAAAGGCATACTATGGAAGGGCTGACTTATGATGCAGCAGAAGAAAGCTATAAAGAGTGGATGAGGGTCATATCTTCAGCCAATTATGACTGGCGAAGGTATCAAATAAACCAACACATTGTCACATCTGGAAGGGTGTTCATAGAGAAATGTACTGTAACTTTCTACTCAAAATTAGCCCCAAAATAGGATTTTTGGCTCAAAATCAGTTAATATTGAGTCCGCAGGTTCAAACTTTGGTAAGATTGACAAGCTTCACCTTAGACACATGCTGGAAGAAATTTGTGCGTTAACCCCTTTGAGTTTTGCAAATGGCACCAGCCCCACCCCGAGGTCATACCAGTTCCAATATAGGGCACCTATGCCCCAGTTACTATGGAAGGACTGACTTATGATGCAGCAGAAGAAAGCTATAAAGAGTGGATGAGGGTCATAACATGTGAAGCCAACTTTGAAGGCTCTTCGGGTCCATGGAAGTTGTAGGAACACAAACACTTATTGACGTCCAGTGGAGAGACTGAGGCGGCCATTGCAGCAGCTGCACAGCACAGAATTGTGTCAGACACGCAGGAATGGGACCATTAAGGGGGGACGACACCTGAAAAACTTTGGAGTTTTTTTAATTTTTTTTAAATCAGTTCAGACTGTTGCTGTACATATCTACTAGCCAATTCTAAAGTTTTAGAGCTATTGGATGCTCCATTTCAAAGTTATGATGGTTTTTGTCCATGCATTTCTTATTGATTTGAAGAGAAACCAACAAGGAACACTAAAGGGGGGGACAGCACCATTTTTTAAATTAAAACAAATAAACTTGTGGTTACCACTTTATAGCTCTATAGATTCTGTAAACTTCATGGTATGGACTTGATATATAGCTCAAAAGATAGGTCTCTCTTTGTGCTCTCTGTTGATACTAAAATATTTTTCATAGGTGTAACTATAGCCTAGTTACTGGACCTAAAGTGGAGGGAACCTCAAAAACCTGAATGCCTGAACTGGCAGCATAAATATCTCCTGATTGCCAAGTGCTAGAGAGTTGAAATTAGCACCAGTGGCTAGAGGAAGCCCTACTCTAGGAAGAAACGATTCTTGCAACTGGCACGCTGTCGGTATCCTTCACGAGCAAGATGTATCATCGTTGGGTTTGTTGGAAAGTGGTTTGGAACTTCATAGGCCGTAGAAGAGGAGTTACCCGTGTTACGACTGGTGAAATGGCTAAAAATGCCTAGCTACAGAGCAGCAAGAAGATGTCAGTAACTATTAATAATAGACATGGTCATACTAGTAAACTCCTTGCATCAATTAAAAAAATATATATGTTGCCTTGACGGTGAAGTTAATACGCGTGCGCATAACAACTGCATAACTACTTACAACTGTATCGAGAACAGACATAGCAACGTGCAATATAGGTCTTAAGGATAGAGGATGTAACACAGGGTTGTATACAGAAATTTTGCCAAGGGGGGGCGAACTTGAGATATGGAAAAATAAGGGGGGGCGGAGAGCCTGGATGGTGCGGAAAGGGGACGTGCACCCTGGGCTTCCGCGTGGAGTACGAAAGTGTTTTACCCACAGGTATTTTTGCAGTACTAACTGTATATATAGCTGCTACTTATGATGGCATGCACTTTTTCTAAAATCTTTAGTACAACATTCCATCTTAAATATTTGCTGAAGTTGCATGCTACGGCAATCAGCATATATAGATTAGATATAGTCACTTGTCACTCGTATAATGGAGGTGGGCTTTTGTGAAATCGAATTATGTTGCATTCCATGCATTTTCTTACAAAATCATGGACAACAGGTTTCATACACAATTTTTCTCTAGTTCTCTAGGGGGGGGGGGGGGGTGGAAATGGTTGGTCACTTGGTGCCCTAATTTTTGTTAATATTTTCTTAACATGTTCATAAGTCGTAAAAGGGGGGTCTGGGGGGAAGATCCCCCCATATTTTTTTTTGCTTTTACAATGTCTGAGGATAGCTATTTTGACTGACTACCAATGGCATTATGCTATACCGAACTATCGCTAGACTGTATATATTTCTCATGATATTGTAGCTGCTTGGAAAAAGGAGAGCATGTGTCATGACACGATGACATCACACACCACCACGTGCTCTCCTTTGTAGGTTTGTCACTTCTTTTGTTTCTCCTTCTTTCCCACTCCCTCTCTCTCAGTATTTTTAACTCAGTCCATTATGTCATGGTCTTCAAGTCTAATCTTAGACATGATGTCATCACACGCCACCACGTGTTCTCCTTTGTAGGTTTGTCACTTCTTCAGTTCCCTCCTTCTTTCCCACTCTCTCTCAGTATTTTTAACTCAGTCCATTATGTCATGGTCTTAAAGTCATCACACACCACCACGTGTTCTCCTTTGTAGGTTTGTCACTTCTTCAGTTCCCTCCTTCTTTCCCACTCTCTCTCAGTATTTTTAACTCAGTCCATTATGTCATGGTCTTAAAGTCTCTATAAAAGAAACCTTACTAGCTGATTTCTCTTCATATTAATATGGATATTCGCTCATACTTTGCAAGTACTTCTCAAGCCTCTTCTCATGCTAATAGCAGCGATAGCGAAGATAGCAGAACAGATAGCTCTGAGCATGTCGAGGCATCTAGTCCTAGCCTTAGTCCTCCACCTTCAAAGAAAAGCAAGCAAAACAAACACCGCTCTTCTGTATCCACGAAGAGAAAATACTCTAAGAGCTGGGAGAAAGATTTCAGTTGGCTCTATTATGACGAGGATAGCGATGGTGCCTTTTGCAAGGTTTGCAAGCAATCTGGTCTGCAGCGTACTGGAGGAGTGTGGGTCACACAACCTTGCAGAAATTGGAAGAAAGCTGTTGAAAAAATGAAAGCTCATGCGAGAAGTGACTTCCATATCCATGCAACTCAAGCTCTTTTTGCAGCTAAAGGAGCAGCCAAAGGTGGAACAGTTGTACAGCAACTCCAGAATGTTTTAGCTCGCAAAAGAGCTCAGAACAGAGCTGCAGTGAAGTGCCTGATCCTACTCACTCATTTTCTTACGAAAGAACAAGTTGCACATTCGACAAAATTTGAGAAGCTGGTTGACGTGGTGGTTCGATGTGGCAGCCAACATTTGAAGCAATTCTTAGAAACTGCACCAAGAAATGCTGTGTACACATCAAGAGTGGCTGTGGTTGAATTCATCGAATCATTGGGGACATGGGTGGAGGAGTCGATTCTGAAGCGACTTCAAAAGGCACCTATGTACAGCCTCATGGCAGATGTCACCAACGTAGAAGAATTGTCTGTGTTTTGCCGCTGGGAGGAAGATGGTGTACCAGTAGAGTGCTTTCTGGAGCTTATTCCACTGAAGAAGGCTGATGCAGAGACCATCTATTCTAATCTCATCGATTGTTTAAAGAAGAAAGGTCTACAAGTCGGAAGAATAGTTGGATTGGGATTTGATGGAGCTGCAACTTTTTCTGGACGAAAGACCGGGGTTCAGGCACGTATCAAGAAACATACTCCTCACGCTCTGTTTATACACTGCCACTGTCACTTACTGCAGTTGGCTTGTGTGCAAGCTGCCAATAAAACTCCTGGAATTGCTCATGTTTACAGAACATCGACTACTCTTTGGAAGCATTTTCGCAATTCCCCCAAGCGAGCAGAGTGTCTGAAGGAGGTACAGCACGTTCTTGAACTTCCAGAAATGAAAGTGATCAAGCCATCTGACACACGCTGGCTGGCACATGAAAGGTGTGTCAAAGCTGTCAAAGCAAGTTATTCTGCAATTGTAATCACCATTGGGAACATCTACGAGACGTCCCACGAGCCAGAAGCTCTTGGAATCCATGGTGCCCTCTGCAAATTGTCTACGATTGCAGCTATATATTTGCTTGATTTCACTCTACCACAAGTAGCCAAGCTCAGCAAAGCACTTCAGGCAGAGCAGCTTGACCTCTCGTTGATATCATTCCTTGTTGATGCTACTGTTAAATACTTGGATGATGCAGTTTTGCCTGGAGCGAACTGGGTGTTGGAGCTTCTTGAAAACGTTGAAGACTTGAAGTCATCTACAAAGGTGTCTATTGACGCTGATAAAATACTTTCGTTCCAGAATGTTGTTGGTAAGCCTTTTGTTGCTGATTTAAAGGCCAACATAACAAGCCGATTTTCTTCATCCAACGCTGTTGTATCAGCATTGTCTATATTCGATCCACGGAAAGTTCCAAAACCAGATTCAGTATCTTTTCCCACTTATGGAGTCACGTCTGTTGAGAAACTGATTGCTCACTACGGAGAAGATAGAGATGCAGAAACATTGGATGGAGAAGAAACAGTGAAGACAGCCATGATTTCCACTGAAATACTTACAGAGTGGAAAACATTCCGCCAGCTGTTAGTCAAGCAACCACGGGATACTACTGCATCACAGCTGAAAGAACTTGTTTCAAACGACATGCTCAAGGCCATGTTTCCCAATTTGCACAAGATTGCCTCCATCTGCTTATCGATTCCAGTTTCTACTGCTTCTGTGGAGAGAAGCTTCTCACAGATGAAGATGATCAAGACTCGTTTGCGTAATTCTCTTAAGTGACTGCAGCCTTTCTCACCTTATGAGGATTGCTATAGAGGCACTAGAAGTACTCTCTGAGAGCGACCTTGAAGAGATTGTGGACGTATGGCAGAGAAAACCAAGAAGAACCTCAGTTTGACATTCCTATCATTTGAACCTGATATCATAAGCTTATTACACCTTTCTTGTATTACACCTTTCTTGACATTATTTAAAAAAATATCTCTAATTTCAAGGGGGGGGCGAGAATGATACAAGGGGGGAGCGAATGCCCCCCCCCGCCCCCCCCTAAATACACCCCTGTAACACCACTGGTTGTACTGGCTTTCTGGGGGGCCAAATAAACATGCATTGACATTATTACCTCCTCTCTACTACACTAACCATTTCAGGCCTTCCCGTTCAGTCATGGTCTGCGAGGCGTTGTGGAAGGCCCTGAGCTTGGCAACCAGGTCTATTGCATCAAATGCACCATTCACAGCCAGCGTCTTAGGGATGACGAGCAGGGCATTTGCAAATTCGGCCACAGCCAGCTGTTCTCGTGATGTCTTCACAAACAATCATGAATAAAGGGTTACAGAGGTAAGAGGAGGTAAGAGAGGAGGTAAGAGAGGAGGTAAGAGAGGAGGTAAGAGAGGAGGTAAGAGAGGAGGTAAGAGAGGAGGTAAGAGAGGAGGTAAGAGAGGAGGTAAGAGAGGAGGTAAGAGAGGAGGTAAGAGAGGAGGTAAGAGAGGAGGTAAGAGAGGAGGTAAGAGAGGAGGTAAGAGAGGAGGTAAGAGAGGAGGTAAGAGAGGAGGTAAGAGAGGAGGTAAGAGAGGAGGTAAGAGAGGAGGTAAGAGAGGAGGTAAGAGAGGAGGTAAGAGAGGAGGTAAGAGAGGAGGTAAGAGAGGAGGGAAGAGAGGAGGGAAGAGAGGAGGGAAGAGAGGAGGGAAGAGAGGAGGGAAGAGAGGAGGGAAGAGAGGAGGGAAGAGAGGAGGGAAGAGAGGAGGGAAGAGAGGAGGGAAGAGAGGAGGGAAGAGAGGAGGGAAGAGAGGAGGGAAGAGAGGAGGGAAGAGAGGAGGGAAGAGAGAGGAGGGAAGAGAGAGGAGGGAAGAGAGAGGAGGGAAGAGAGGAGGGAAGAGAGGAAGGAAGAGAGGTCAACACAGGTGGGCAGCACGTGAGGGACTTCCCAATGTTATATAGTTGGTCATTCTCGCTAAAAACCATGCTTGGATATCCCTAACGATTCTTAGTAATCTGGATATGACCAAGGAGTATTTGTGGCAGTATTAGACATGTATGCACAAACGTACTATTGATGTAGCAAAGTTCTCTAAGTAGATGGACAATGCAGTTTCTACTGCCCCTCCTCCAGGGACCACGGCATTAGACTCCAGCACTCTCTTCACCACGCACAGGGCATCATGGATGGAGCGCTCCATCTCGTCCACCATGAAGTCATTGGCCCCACGCAAGATGATCGAGGATGAACTAAAAGCAGCTGGCCTGTGCAGGCAGGGAGTGATGAAGGGAAACAAAGAGAGAGAGAGAGAGGGGGGGGGGGGAACATAACAATAATAATGGAGAACTTGTGCCAGACACCAGTTTTAATCACACAAAATGTAACTTACCCTTTGATCAAGACTAGTTCATCATCACAAATACGTTCCTGCACGACTTTCTCAGCTGAGCCAAGGAAAGATGCTTCGAAGCTTTCCTCTCCCTCCAAATTGGCCATAGTGACCAACACGGCGCCACCCGTCGCTCGAGCTATGCGCTTCAAGTCACCCTTCTTGCATCTCCGGATGGCCATGGCCCCTGCCTCAACAAAGTACTTGAGACACAGGTCATCAATCCCCCCAGTGGAGAGAATGACATTGGCTCCCGCTCCCAGGATCTTGGCTATCCGCTCCTTTGTGATATCACTTTCTCTGAGTGGACATACACAAATATAAAAGTAATGCAGCTCGAGGCGTGGTTCCACTGAAAATACACATTAAAGAGAATGCGACTAAGTGGTGCCGTAGATGATTCTGGAATTGGGGTGTGTGGTAGCAATATTTGTTTGATCCACATTTTATAATGATGGATAAAAATCACACCACATATCCCTAGCTAGTATTAGGTAGACAATTATTTGGACAGCCATTGATATCCATTGTGAGCCTCAGTCTAAGATTAAACACACGTTTGCATCACAGATGTCAGCAGCAGAACTGGCAGTGTGTGATATATTCATCAACAGCTCAGCAGTGTGCGTGTGAGTGGATGGGGGAACTACAGGTCAATGAGAATCAAGTCTCACCTCTCCCTGATTGCAGCTAGCTTGATTGGGTCATCAATCACCACGGAAATACCCAGTTTCATCTTCGCCTTCTGCAAGCTGAAGTCAAGGCAGGCAATCTTGGCCTTCTCAATCATCTTCGGCATGGCTATCACACACAACATTCGTCATGGGAATAAAACAAAGCAGAACAACACAACAACAAAAACCTGGCCATGAATTTGTGAGTCTCAGTCAAGGTTTAACACACATAGCATCATAGATGTCAGTAGCAGAACTGGCAGTGTGTGGCAGTCATCACTAACTCATTGTGGAAGACACTCGGAGAGAAGGGAGAGCTGTTGTGCATGCTTACCTTGAGAAGCTACTGTGCAGTTGATAGCGTAGCCATTTACCAAGACGCTGTCCCTGTTGCTGCGGCCATGTGCCTTGAGGATATTGACGGACTTGATGGGGTATTTGATCTCACCTTTGTGGTTCGTTCTCTTCACCGCCATAACAGCGTCTACGACCATGTTCGCGAAAAAATCCGACTCTCTTCATGAAATAGGAAAAATTATAAGCAGTGAATGGGAGACTAATAAGAATTTGTACTCTACACTATTGCAAAATAAATGGTTTCTGCTTGTGATCCTCATAGAATAGATCAACACAATCAACTTTCAGAGTGGTGCATGAAGTTTAATCACAGGATCCAATACAATTAAGGGTACTCTTATAGGGGGTGTTTCAGTGATAATGAGACCCCTTAATCCCCCCCCCCCCCCCCCCCCAATAACAAAGCGACAGCATTGATAGCACTAAACGGCAACACTCACGAGCCAATGATTTTGGAAGACATTGAGGTTTTTGCTGCATTGATGATACACTCCCTCCCTAACTCGTCCACCTTCACCGTCAGATGCTCCTGGATGTATCTGCAAGATTCCCTGGAGTGGCAAGAAAACACTCGACATCACTCCACTCATCCAAACACTTCCACCTACTTGCATGCCAGCCGATATCCTGCAATGATGGAGGTGGGATGAATCTTGAACTTGACCAGGTCTTCGGCATGTCTCAGCAACTCGGCAGCAAGTATTACCTGTGAAAACATTGAGATCACATGAGTTTCTGGGACAATATTGATTCCGATGTGCCAATGTCAGATGCCACCCACACATTCAGAAACATCAGCAAGATTTAGGATATGTTCTTGGCTTTACGCCTAGTGTAGCAACCAAAAGAAATGAATATCAACAGCTTGCCTGTGTTGTGATTTTAAGGGGGGACGATTTTTTAATTTTTTTAACCTGTGATTACAACTTTAGAGCTCCGTAGATTCTGCAAACTTCATGGTATGGACTTGATATATAGCTCAAAAGATAGGTCTCTCTGTGTGCTCTCTTCTGATACTAAAAATGCTTCATTAGGTATAACTATAGGCAAGTTACTAGACCTTAACAAAGCGGAGGGACATCAAAAACCTGAATGCTCCAACCGGCGTCAGAAACCATTCTAGATTGCGAAGTGCAAAAAAAATTGAAAATGGTATGAGTGGCTAGAGGAAGCTCTAGCGCACGCAATAGCTATTTTGAATAGGCGTTAAAAATTTATTACCGGGTCAGACACGTTCAACGCCCTCAATTTTGCACCCACGCGTCTGACCAGTAATAAATTTTTAACGCCTATTCAAAATAGCTATTGCGTGTGCTTCCTCTAGCCACTCGTACCATTTTCAATTTTTTTTTGCACTTCGGAATGGTTTCTGTGGAGGTTGCGGCGATTCAGATTTTTGAGGTCCCTCCGCTTTAACCCTTTCACTGGCATAAGCGACTTAAGTCGCGAAAACTGATTAGTCGCGACGAAAAAATTCGTAAAAAAATAACCGTTCGCTGTATTAACTTCAAAAATTGCACGAATATGCCTAAAGCATGCCTCTAATATACCCCTGAATATCAGGAAAATACGGAATGAGGAAAGGGAAGTAAACGTGCCAGCAAACATCACTTCCGGTTCATTCCCGGTCTCGAAGAAGAAATGGCGACCCGCTTTAGTAGAGACGAAGCGTTAAGACTTCCTATTTGAGGATGACTTCAGCCTGTTCGAGATTGACGTTAGTGAAGAAGAGGAAGAAGGTGCCTGTGCTTACCTGGGAAGTGGCGTAGTTGACGGTGATGCTATGGCAGCTATAACAGAAGCTGTTGGCACCGACCACGAAGCAAGTTTTCAAAGTATAGGTCGCCCTACTCTGCCAAGCGAAGCTTCAGACGATAGTGATGATCATGAAGACTTCCCCCAAGGTAAGAATAGATAAGTTGTATAGTAAAGCCTAGTAACTAGCATAATAATAAGAATATTTCTCCTTGGAAGGTAGTTTCACTCATGGACCTGGAGGAGGAGGAAGCAGCAGAGGAGAAGACAGGGTTGGAGGAGAGGTTATTATTTATATATATATATATTTTATAATGTAGCATTATGTGTTTGTCTGAGTTATGCTGAACATGCAGACCTTCACAGTGCCAAGCATTGCCCTTTTATTTTTATCTATATTTATTCATAATTATGTTATGCACACTTTGCACATACTTTTATTTATTTTTCAGTACTATGGACCCTAGCCCTTACTTCCTCTTTGTTATGCTATTCACATCTTTGTGGTTTGATATAAAAATGTTGTTGACAAATAGTTGTTGTTGACCAAACATTGACTAGCTAACATTGCTGATTTCATGTGTATGAAACTGAGCTGAAATCGCCCTTTTCAACTTATAATGATATTCATATCTGTGTGGTTTGTTATAATCAACCAAAAAATTGTTGTTGACAAACAGTAGTTGTTGTTGACCAAAAGTTGACCGGCTAACATTACACATGAAATTGAGATGATATAAACCCGATATAAACCCTTTTATTTTACTTCCTGTCTCTTATAACAATATTCACATTTCTGTGGTTTGTTGCTAAGCAACTAAAATTTACCATAACGTCCCTTCATGCATCAGCTATCACCTGATATATAGTTGTTGGGTATTGTCTTCATGTGGTCTTCTATAAATAAAAAAATGTGAAATTGTGTCAATTTTTGTAAAAACTCCTCCGTAAATCTGCCAGTGAAAGGATTAAGGTCTAGTAACTTGCCTATAGTTATACCTAATGAAGCATTTTTAGTATCAGAAGAGAGCACACAGAGACCTATCTTTTGAGCTATATATTAAGTCCATACCATGAAGTTTGCAGAATCTACGGAGCTCTAAAGTTGTAACCACAGGTTAAAAAAATAAAAAAAGCAATCGTCCCCCCTTAAGGGGGGACATCTGCACTTTTTTTTATTTTTATTTTTTACCTGTGGTTACAACTTTAGAGCTCAGTAGATTCTGCAAACTTCATGGTATGGACTTGATATATAGCTCAAAAGATAGGTCTCTCTGTGTGCTCTCTTTTGATACTAAAATATGTTTCATAGGTATAACTATAGGCAAGTTACTAGACCCTAAAGCGGAGGGACCACAAAAACCTGAATCGCTCCAACCTCCATAGAAACCACTCTGAGTTGCGAAGTGCAAAAAAATTAAAAATGGTACAAGTGGCTAGAGGAAGCTCTAGAGTACGCAATGAGTATATTGAGTAGGCGTGAAAAATTTATTACCTGGTCAAGCGCGCGGTTGGAAAATTGAAGGCGTTGACAAAGCGTCGCCTTGTCAACGCCTTCAATTTTCCAACCGTGCGCTTGACCAGGTAATAAATTTTTCACGCCTACTCAATATACTCATTGCGTACTCTAGAGCTTCCTCTAGCCACTTGTACCATTTTTAATTTTTTTGCACTTCGCAACTCAGAGTGGTTTCTATGGAGGTTGGAGCGATTCAGGTTTTTGTGGTCCCTCCGCTTTAGGGTCTAGTAACTTGCCTATAGTTATACCTATGAAACATATTTTAGTATCAAAAGAGAGCACACAGAGAGACCTATCTTTTGAGCTATATATCAAGTCCATACCATGAAGTTTGCAGAATCTACTGAGCTCTAAAGTTGTAACCACAGGTTAAAAAAATTTTTTTTTAAATGCACAGGCTGGAAGGAAAAAAACCCAGCTGACTTGCTACTCCTTTTCCTAGGGCAACCAAAATCCAGACAACAGCACATAGACAATGCAGGTAAAGCGATGGTAATATGGCTGTGGTGATGGTAATATGGCTGTGGTAATACCAAGGTGATTCCATTGTGCATTGGAGCAGTGTTATAAGAAGACCTATAACCATAGGTAGCTTCCTATTGTGCGAGGCGTAATTTGTCTAAGCTACCTTTCCTTGAGTGCAGACATCGTGTTAGACATCTTCTGTTGTCATTCCATGGGGCGCACAAAGTATGGCTAGAAAATCACACTCGGTCTCACAACACAGGCTGACCCCCCCCCCCCCCCCCCCCACTCAGGATCTTTAGGGAGATATCCCACTAATTTTCACTGATACCAAAATTCAAATGCAAGTTGACTGTGTAGAACTTCTATTTTACAGCCATAGACATGAACAGTATCAGAGTGACTAGTGTGAATGATTATGGACTAGTAGTGCAGTGTTATTGAAACTAATATCGAGAAAAGACAAACGGTTGGTTACATTAACGCAGTAACAACAATTATTGTCCACAATGAAAGACATTTCTTCCCTGTGATAGTGAATTGTCAATTAGAAATTACATGCACGGAAAAACAAAAAACACCGTTAGAAAGCTTGAACGGGGCTACATACTGGAATATGACACATAGAATAAATTTCATAGTAAAACAACATGGTCAGACCCTTTCACATCAAATCAAGTCAGTACTGCCATAACCCCCCCCCCCCCCCCCCCCCAATCATGGGCAATGTGGGTGACGATATACCGTTCCTGCTGAACCCCCCAAGTTGAAAAATCTTGGGTGAAACCAAGCACAGCATATACAAATATTGCACCAAATTACATTCTAGCAGAGCCAATAACTGGAGGAGCTAACACAAAACGCTACCGAGAGAAAATAATCAGCACCGGTGCCAGGCATAATCAACATCAAATAGGTATGGATCACCTAGTCCAAGTATTTAATGGGCTAGCTTTAAGGTGGATTACCAACAGTTGTAAACAGTTGTCATTCTCACTGTCTGACATTCCCATCACTCCAATAAACTGTTGCAAAGAACAGCATTCATACGTAGACATTACTCTACAAGTCCGCCTGGTCCACAGCGATGAGAATAACACCAACACCGTCACAACCACTCTTAATAAAGTGATGAAAGAACTTTTGCTTTCCTTCCCACACAACCAGCAAAGACGAGTTAACATTTCATGTTCTTGGCATGCAAGGCTAGACAAGAACAGATTAAAAAATTATCCGTACAATTGAAATCAACCTGGAACTAGTGTGGTTTAAAATATGCCGCACAGCAATGGTTTCTGTTAGCAGAGGGAGCACATTGTCTGTGGTTAATTGCTACACAAGGTTCCCGGACATTAAAAAGATGAAGTTCACTGCACTTGATATTCTTCAACCACAGGTTCTTTATCAGACACACCAACACACGTTCAGTGATAAAACATCATCTCACATACCACTGAGGTAGTTCCATCCCCAACTTCCTGGTCTTGCAGGTCCGCCAACTCCACCAGTACCTTAGCAGCAGGGTGCTCCACCTCCAACAGCTTCAGAATGGTGGCTCCATCATTAGTTACCGTGACATCCTACCAGAACACATGCAAAGTTAGTTACACAATGTTGTTTCTGCCTAGTCGGCACTTTAGGGCTTACTTATTTAATCCAAATTAAAATCAACACAAGATATTTAATTTCATGTTCACACACTTCTTAATGATACAAAGACATTGGTAACTAGGAACATATAATCACGCTCTTTCCTGTGCATGCAAATATACTCCACGATCCTTAAGAGAGCTTTTTTTTTATTAGTGGCAAACACACCCCAACATCATCCACAAGCATCTTGTCCAAACCAACAGGCCCCAGGGAAGTCTTGACAATGTTGGCTATAGCCAGTGAAGCCATGACTAAAATATTAATAGAGACGTGTATTGAACATTCCCACACTAAATAGAAGATATTCCTACCATTTTGACTGCGTATGCTGTCGCCAGTGGTTCGTTCACCACCAACTAACAGCTGCCCAACAGTAGACATGCTTTCTCCAAGCACATGCACTACTCTCGACTTGTATAACTTTTACACACGCGGTGGATCACGTGGCATGCGCATGCTCCGTTTTGGGGGCGGGGAAAGTCGATTCGACATAAATTCGACAAAGCTGTCTAGACGTGCCCTAGCATGAACGCGCATGGTTACGGGACAATTTTTTTTGCGGCCTTCTTTTGCAGATGCTCAAGCTCTAGATGCAGGCTAGCGGCGCCATTTTTGAGCTGTCGAGACAGGATTAAGGTGTACGATCACTATCAGTGTTAGTCTAGCAAGAAGGGAGCTAGTTGCTACTGGATATTTTGATCACGCCTTGTGAAGTTCTGCAGTAGACGAACTTGCCTTCCGTCATCGCTCTACACCATGTGTCCAAGGAGTGCAGCAGGACTGTTACTAGTCTTGATTATCCAGTTTTTCCCTTTGCAAGTTCAAGGCCGACCCTATTCAATAGGCCATGGAAAAAAAGTACTGGGTTGCGTTCCCATTTACCTGACACACCCCAGTCTGGGACAGAGGGGAAGCTTCTCTCTTCCAGAGGGACTGAAGTCAGTCCATGTTCTAGTCGCGAATGACTACAACCATTCACTCACACAGAAAGAGCTGTCCAAGAGAGTCCTGTGTTTGGCAGCAACTGATGTTGCCATTGGACTTAGAAGCCCAGAGGTTGCTAAGGAACTGCAGATGGAGTATCTGCATCATTGGAACTACATGTCTCTACAAAGTGCCCATAAAGCTGAAATTGAAGGAGTAGGGCTAATGTGCACAGCAGGGAGTCAGGGATGCTATGGGGTATGTCAAAATTTGGCAGGGTTGTTGTAGCTATGCAGTGTGAACAAGGAAGGGTAGGGAACTACAGTAATGAACTGAATGTGGAGCATTAGCACTTGTTGACAATCCAGCAGCAGATTGTATGAAGTTGATATACTGCTCAATTTTTCATGATATAGTGTAACAGCAACAGTAGCTGCACTAGTAGTAGTAGTAGTAGTAATTCATATGAGATTCACGCTGCTCCTAATATTTGGTTTATTGATGCAATTATACAACATCGTTTCACCTATTAATCCACAATCCCACGATCACTGATCTTATAAGTATTTAGCCACAAAGAGTTGCCATGGTGGAGAAACTCTTGGACTGTTGACAGAGATAGCTAAATATTTTTAACCTATCCATATGCATGCTCACGCACCCACCCACCCCACACAACCCCACACACGCAGTGTCACACCAGCCTGATTCTTGATCACTTCACGTGGGAAGGAAGTCTGAAAATGGGTTCTCAAATTTATGCATGGCCTGCATTGCGTGGCTCAATACGATGGTTATCAAAGGTCTTTAAGCAGTCTTCAACTTAACAATGAGCTGCCATCTCTGGCTAGTATACCACATCAGACACTCCTTGCAGCAGTAATGACTGCAGGATATTATGTGTGGCTTTCCCTGCTGTGTTTTCTGTTGATTCTCGCTGGGGTCCTAGACCAAATAGGCATGAGTGGAGCAAGGTAAGAGAATGGTGCTTATTTCTAGCTACTATATGATAATTAGCTAGAATGCAACGTTAGTCTCTTTAGAACAGATCCTGCCTGTGTTCACCCCAGACTGTCTTTCATACAGGGGGTGGTGAAAGGGGGGATATCCCCTACCTAACCTCTACTTCACACCCATGCATTTATAAAAATAATCATCTTGGCTCCTTTAGGTCCAGGGACCACTTGAGAAAAGGCTCTACACAAAACAATTAAGGATGGCTCAAATGAGAAAAATCCACTTTTTTGTTGTTGCTATAAATACTATGAAAGTACTTTCTTGCATTAGATCATAAGCAAAACAAATAGTATTGACAAATACCTAATAACACTAATAATAATAATTTTTTAATTCCAGCCTGATATATGCCCACCTGATATATGTAACAAAATTAGTTTTCATTACCTCATTTTGGTGCCTTGCCTGCTTTCTCATTTACACTTATATTATTTGCTGTGTATGTATGTATGTGTGTGTGGTGTAGTCTAGGTGATAAGTGAGGCCACTCAAGAGCCTCAGCTTATGAGTACCCCCCACTACCGTTCAGACAGCAGGCATGTGGTGACCAATTATGCATGGTACTCTGTGCAATAAAAGTGGATATCAATCTGAGCACATGCTGCTACATATAGGATAGCATATGTGTTGAGGTTGACCAGCAGTTGGCAATGGCCGGTATGCTCAGACTCATGGATATGCTTAGGTTCCTTTACTTGAGAGCTACCCAGTACTGCACCAACTTTTCCTTAGGACAATTGTCCTTGGGATTATCCTAGGGTCCCCTAGCCCTAGGACACCCCTGGTTCTAGCCCTAACCTTTGCACTAGAATGGTCCTAGTTTTGAAGCCCTAGCCCTAGGATACCCCTGGCTCTAACCCTAACCTTTACACCCTAGCCCTAGGATACCCTTGGCTCTAGCCCTAACCTTTACACTATAATAGCCCTAACCCTAGGTTACCCCTGGCTCTAGCCCTAACCTTTGCACTATAATAGCCCTAGCCCTGGGATGGGCCTAACTTTTACACCTAGCCCTAGGACCCCCTCTCTTGCCCTACCTTTTTCATAGAATAACCCTAGTCCTCTCCCTAAGAAAGCCTTGGCCTAGCCCTAAGAAAACCCTGGCCCTAGCCCGAAAGCCTGGTCCTAGCCCTAATCTCTAGTCCAACCCTGAGCCTAAAATAGTAGTCCTGATTCCAGGATCCATGATGTACACCCAATCCCTCTCACATTGGAGACAACCCAGGAGAGTCACAGAATATCCTAAGAATGGTTGTGGCTATCTCTTCTGGCACCTATTGGAAGTGACTGTCTACTAGAGCTGCACCTGCCTCATGCCATGCTGTCCATGATTGGCTGAGCGTCATATAGTAAATGTAGGACAAAGTTGAGGGCGGAGGGACTGGTGCCACAGCTTCTACCAGGGCACTTTCACTAGCAGAACTCCATCTGACGAATTCTATGGGAGAAAAAAAGCCTGTAGAAGTGTTTTGCATCTGTACACTGTATACCTCAAGAATTAGACGGGTGGGCACTTGCTACATGTTGGGTGCTTCATCATCAACTGGGATACTTAATGGACAGTGCCCCAGCAAAGAAAGCAGTCCAATGTAGACGTGTAATGTACACATCAATCACGACCAATATTGGTGTCTGGAGTGGCACTGATCTGACTTTGTGAGTGCCCCACCATAGTGACACCATGTATCAAGTATCCATCTCCAGTTACACCTCTTCCTGTGGCTTGAAGGTCATCTGCATAGTGCTTATATAAACAAACTTGGCTTTCATACAGATATCTGAAGTGCTTTCAGTTGTGAGACCATGTGATGATCCTTGTAGCAACAAGCAGGGGCTTTGTTAGCACTGAACATGAACCCAAGTTAAAAAGCCCTGTCGCTATAGGAGACAAACAGCCCTACAAACTGCAATACAGCTATCCAACTTGTGGCTACGAACCTTGTACTTGTGACATGGGAGGGTACATGGTTTGTGCATGTGTTACGCATGGAAGAGATAGGTGTTTACTGTGACATGACCCCTGGGGGATAGGCGTCTTCTTGGGTGAAGAGGTATTCCCTTTGGTAATTCCCTGTGGACTTCATTATTGATGCAGGTTGCACTTTGGGGAATGCTCTGATGGCATTCCTTTGTAAGGTCCATTTGAGAAATATTCAAATGTAGTTGGGCGTCATTAAACACACTAGCAGGAAACTTATTCATTCATGTCCACAGGTTTGCCATAAATAATCGGCATCTCGGGATGGACCTTCTAAGACAGGATATGCATCCTTTGGCTGGACTCCTCACAAAGTGGAACTCAGATATCCACCAGCTGAGCTCCCTGCAAAAGTGGGGCCCTAGGAATCTACCAGCTGAGCTCCCCACAAAAGTGGTGCCCTAGATATCCACCAGCTCAGTTCCCTTCAAAAGTGTGGCCCTAGGTATCCACCAGCTGAGCTCCTTGCAAAAGTGGGGCTCTAGGAATCTACCATCTGAGCTCCCCACAAAAGTGGTGCCTAGATATCCACCAGCTCAGTTCCCTTCAAAAGTGTGGCCCTAGGTATCCACCAGCTGAGTTCCTTGCAAAAGTGGGGCTCTAGGAATCTACCATCTGAGCTCCCCACAAAAGTGGTGCCTAGATATCCACCAGCTCAGTTCCCTTCAAAAGCGTGGCCTTAGGTATCCACCAGCTGAGCTCCTTGCAAAAGTGGGGCTCTAGGAATCTACCATCTGAGCTCCCCACAAAAGTGGTGCCTAGATATCCACCAGCTCAGTTCCCTTCAAAAGTGTGGCCCTAGGTATCCACCAGCTGAGCTCCTTGCAAAAGTGGAGCCCTAGGTATCTACCAGCTGAGCTTCCCACGAAAGTGCCTAGGTATCTACCAGCTGAGCTCCCTGCAAGTGGGGCTCTCCTACCAGCTGGGCTCCTTGCACAGTGTGGCACTGGCATCCACCAACTGTGGGCTAAAGGTTCTTGTCTGGTTAGCATGGGACACCATTTGATGAAGAGCAGTAGGAGCATCATCAGCTGCAGAACTTCTTCACCCCCCAAAAATTGCATTTCACATTGTGGGCTGACTAAAGCAATCTATAGCTCATTGGTCCTCAAACAGACATACCTAATTAGGCAATTATCAACAAACAAACAAAAAAAGTTGCTTTTTGGTGTGTGTGTGTGACAATAAATAATAACGAAATATCTCTTTCCCAGGACCACCAGATTCTGAGCTGTCTGTTGTCATACCCGAGGTATTCATACATGGAAACCTCTCTCGCTCTCGCTTATGTCATAAGGAATGTTTTACCTATTGCTGTGTTGATATAAGCGTGTGGAAATGTGAGGAAGGCAATCTCGCCCAGTCCTCTCATTCCTGAACTCAGCTGTGCATTATTGTAAACAAGTGAACTACAGAAGTTATGTAGTCAGATTTAGCTGTTTTGGGCTATGTATGTATGTATGTATGTATGCTTCTCCCCCTCCCCCCCCCCCCCCCCTTTTTTTAACAGTAATAAACACGTCTATCAATTGTGATGCACTTTAGGAGAGCTGTGTACTTGATAGTTTGACCAGCACACACTATCCCTGGGCCAGAAAGTGTTAGGATAGGGTGCGAGTTGGAAGAATACACTTAGTAGTCATTATTGTGATATCCCTTAGACCTGGCTGTTAGCTTTCACCCTCCCTGATGTGTCATTTCTGCAGCCAACTGCACTTCTGCTAACTCCTGCACATGTGAAAATGCTGTGCCGCTATGAGTCTGTTCTCCTAACAGTGCGCTGTCCTCGTCTCCCCCTCCAGTGCTACAATGTTTCCCTCAAGCAAGGTCGGTGTCCACAGGCTGCATTATCTGTTCCTTGAGTGTTCGGCTTTTGTCTCAACATTTAATAAGTAATAATTCGCAAGCGAAGTGAGCTTCCTCTCTAATCATGTCAGTTGAGATTCACTAAAGCAAGACTTCCCATTATACTATGTGGACCCATAATACATGTCTAATAGTAGTAAGAGAGAGTGGCCTGACTTAAGCATCCATCAGTCCTCCAGCACCAGGTGAGTGGCAGAAACAGCAGAAGAGGGAGGCTTGATTTGAGCATCTGTCAGCCTCGCAACACCAGAGGTGAGTGGCAGAAACAGCAGAAGAGGGAGGCTTGATTTGAGCATCTGTCAGCCTTGCAACACCAGAGGTGAGTGGCAGAAACAGCAGAGAGGGAGGCTTGACTTGAGCATCTGTCAGCCTTGCAACACCAGAGGTGAGTGGCAGAAACAGCAGGAGAGGGAGGCTTGACTTGAGCATCTGTCAGAGGTGAGTGGCAGAAATAGCGCAAGATAGAAAGGCTGACTGGAGTGTTTGTCAGTCATTTTCTCTCTGCCTCATTTTCGCTCGCCAAACAATTTAAAATGCCAAGACAGAGGGCTGGAGGGAGTGTGTTAACAGCTATGTTGCATGTATAGGTAAGATGAGCCTTTGGCAATCATCAAAATCTCAGCCACTAAGAGCTTTAGTGTGTGTGTGTGTTTGTGTGTGTGTGTGTGTTCACGATGACACAAGTAGACAGAAACCTAATCAATGTGCTATTGTAAGCTGCTGAAGGAGCCAGCGAAATATGAGGCAGTGAGGGTGGGAGCAGAGGCAGCGAGGGGGGTGGGAGGAGTAGAGGCAGAGAGGGTGGGAGCAGAGACAGCGAAGGTGGGAGTAGAGGCAGTGAGGGTGGGAGTACACAGTGAGGGTGGGAGTAGAGGCAGTCAGGAGGGAGCAGAGACAGCGAAGGTGAGAGTAGAGGCAGTGAGGGTGGGAGTACACAGTGAGGGTGGGAGTAGAGGCAGTGAGGAGGGAGCAGAGAAAGCGAAGGTGGGAGTAGAGGCAGTGAGGGAGGGAGTAGAGGCAGTGAGGAAGGAGCAGAGACACAGAGAGAGGGAGCATAGGCTTAGAGAAACCCACGGCACTGCCCAGTGTTTCATAGAAAAAGATGGAGTAGGAAATAGGAATTTAAACAGAACCCCTTTAACTGCAATAACAAGGTGAGAGATTAACCCCCTAAACTGCAATAACAAGGTGACAGATGAACCCCCTGAACCGCAATAACAAGGTGAGAGATGAACGCCTGAACCGCAATAACAAGGTGACAGATGACCCCCCTGAACCGCAATAACAAGGTGAGAGATGACCCCCCTGAACTGCAATAACAAGGTGAGAGATGACCCCCCTGAACCACAATAACAAGGTGAGAGATAAGTCCCCAAGCAGCGAACAGCACTATCTAGATAGTTACTATGCAAGGAGAGAGCAAGCAACAATATTTAGATAGGCTGGTGAGACCAAAGTGGGATGCCAAGAAAGAGCATATCATATGGTTATGTAGTGTACTGATGAGACCCTATTCACGGAATGGAAAACTTTTGCATACACACATATACTACTGTAATGAGATTCATGAGTCATAAACCAACCAATGAGTGTACATACATGCAAAGTTTGTAGGCTTTCCAGCATGGAGGTGAGACTGGAGAGCAATTTCTTGGTGTTGGTGAACAAGCAACAGCTGCAAGCCAGTCTAGGGAGGAGTCAAGTAGGAAACCTAGAAATTGAGGGGAGGGGGTTCGGGGCTAGAACACAGATGTAATGATAGCCACATAATAGTTGTTGAATTAGCACTAATTAACACAATCTTGTGGCTTACGACCCTTTACCTGACATAGACAATGACGTAAAGAAGGAAAAGCCTGAAGCCAACCAACTAGTACTAGTAGACGAGGAGAAAACTTTGTGGCTACTTAGCTTCACTACTTGCACCTAGTACTTGCATTGTGCGCCAGAAATGATTATTTACTCCTTCGTTGGGTATGCTTCTTTGAGCACCATCATCTTACAAGAGACTGGAATCACCATACCTTCTCTGTCAGCTGTCGCAGCTCAAATGTGACATGCATTTTCAGGTCACTTTTTGCCTATGACCGGAAATATTAATCGCCTTTTGCCTATGACCGGAAATATTAATCGCCTTTTGCCTATGACCAGAAATATTAATCGCCAGCTATCTAATCTGGTGACATGGAGCTTCTATTTCAGTGTACACAATATAAAAGGAGGTGGGATAGTCCACCTATGGCAAGGTCGGACAGAGGTCACTTGATTTGTAGCAACCACTTTCAAGGTTCACTAAGTAGGATGGGCAGTGTGTTAAATAGCACCTTTAACGCCACCTCCTACAAAGGCACTGTTCCGCCCCATCTACTGTGTTATGCTTTCACAAGCTCCGGACTGTGTAATCAGATCTGGTGTGAAGTATTCCAGAAGGTGGTCCAGTGCCGCATGACCTGTATATAATGTACTGCAGGTAGGCATTCATTAACACCAACAATCTAAATTTTAATTCGTATCCCTGTGGGTGGGGAGGCCATAGGTGTAAGGGTGGAGTTTTGTATCAGACCTTTTTCCAGATTCTCGTGACTGTTTTGTTCAGCAGATCTCACATCAGAATGACCAGCAACTGATAGCTAGTGTGTGCTATAGAGTGTCATAGGCTGAAGTGTGTGGCCCCCACAGACAAAAGCACCCTTGCTTAGCAAAGCAGGGGCATGCCTCATGATTTTTGTATACTGTAACTAATATGCTGATGTCAAATTTCTTTCTCTCTTTCTTTGTCTGATAAAATTGCTGACAAACTGATGTCAATCTACCTGACCAGCAGAGAGAAGCATGAGCTTTTTGAAGAGGTAGTTTTCACCCTTTCATGGAATTGAAACTGAAAGAGTAGTTCTTGAACTGCAACTGTGGTTAGGCTAATGCTTTAGTGGTCCGTGCTTCTGTGAAGCATGATGCTACTCTCCTCTGATGGAATATTCTTCCTCCTCTATTGAATCTTGCTTCAAGTCTGGGACAAGACAGTTTAGTGCTTACTAGACTTGTCTTGTCTGAAAAGAAATGTCTTGCCTTATGTTCACCAAGTACTGAACTAATGTGTGTTCAACACTGTGTTCTACACATAGTGTGTTCAACTCATAGTGTGTTCAACTAATAGTTGTTCAAATAATAGTTAATCGTGTGTTCAACTAATAGTGTGTTCAACTAATAGTTGTTCAACTCAGTGTGTTCAACTCCTAGTGTGTTCAACTAATAGTTGTTCAACTCAACTCCTAGTGTGTTCAACTAATATTGCATTCAACTCCTAGTGTGTTCAACTCAGAGTGTGTTCAACTCCTAGTGTGTTCAACTCCTAGTGTGTCCAACTCAGAGTGTGTTCAACTCCTAGTGTGTTCAACTCCTAGTGTGTTCAACTCCTAGTGTGTTCAACTCCTAGTGTGTTCAACTCCTAGTGTGTTCAACTCCTAGTGTGTTCAACTCCTAGTGTGTTCAACTCCTAGTGTGTTCAACTCAGAGTGTGTTCAACTCCTAGTGTGTTCAACTCCTAGTGTGTTCAACTCCTAGTGTGTTCAACTCCTAGTGTGTTCAACTCCTAGTGTGTTCAACTCCTAGTGTGTTCAACTCCTAGTGTGTTCAACTCCTAGTGTGTTCAACTCCTAGTGTGTTCAACTCCTAGTGTGTTCAACTCTTAGTGTGTTCAACTCCTAGTGTGTTCAACTCCTAGTGTGTTCAACTCCTAGTGTGTTCAACTCCTAGTGTGTTCAACTCCTAGTGTGTTCAACTCCTAGTGTGTTCAACTCTTAGTGTGTTCAACTCCTAGTGTGTTCAACTCCTAGTGTGTTCAACTCCTAGTGTGTTCAACTCCTAGTGTGTTCAACTCCTAGTGTGTTCAACTCCTAGTGTGTTCAACTCAGAGTGTGTTCAACTCCTAGTGTGTTCAACTCCTAGTGTGTTCAACTCCTAGTGTGTTCAACTCCTAGTGTGTTCAACTCCTAGTGTGTTCAACTCCTAGTGTGTTCAACTCAGAGTGTGTTCAACTCCTAGTGTGTTCAACTCCTAGTGTGTTCAACTCCTAGTGTGTTCAACTCCTAGTGTGTTCAACTCCTAGTGTGTTCAACTCCTAGTGTGTTCAACTCCTAGTGTGTTCAACTCCTAGTGTGTTCAACTCAGAGTGTGTTCAACTCCTAGTGTGTTCAACTCCTAGTGTGTTCAACTCCTAGTGTGTTCAACTCCTAGTGTGTTCAACTCCTAGTGTGTTCAACTCCTAGTGTGTTCAACTCCTAGTGTGTTCAACTCCTAGTGTGTTCAACTCCTAGTGTGTTCAACTCCTAGTGTGTTCAACTCTTAGTGTGTTCAACTCCTAGTGTGTTCAACTCCTAGTGTGTTCAACTCCTAGTGTGTTCAACTCCTAGTGTGTTCAACTCCTAGTGTGTTCAACTCCTAGTGTGTTCAACTCTTAGTGTGTTCAACTCCTAGTGTGTTCAACTCCTAGTGTGTTCAACTCCTAGTGTGTTCAACTCCTAGTGTGTTCAACTCCTAGTGTGTTCAACTCCTAGTGTGTTCAACTCAGAGTGTGTTCAACTCCTAGTGTGTTCAACTCCTAGTGTGTTCAACTCCTAGTGTGTTCAACTCCTAGTGTGTTCAACTCCTAGTGTGTTCAACTCCTAGTGTGTTCAACTCAGAGTGTGTTCAACTCCTAGTGTGTTCAACTCCTAGTGTGTTCAACTCCTAGTGTGTTCAACTCCTAGTGTGTTCAACTCCTAGTGTGTTCAACTCAGAGTGTGTTCAACTCCTAGTGTGTTCAACTCCTAGTGTGTTCAACTCCTAGTGTGTTCAACTCCTAGTGTGTTCAACTCCTAGTGTGTTCAACTCCTAGTGTGTTCAACTCCTAGTGTGTTCAACTCAGAGTGTGTTCAACTCCTAGTGTGTTCAACTCTTAGTGTGTTCAACTCCTAGTGTGTTCAACTCCTAGTGTGTTCAACTCCTAGTGTGTTCAACTCCTAGTGTGTTCAACTCCTAGTGTGTTCAACTCCTAGTGTGTTCAACTCCTAGTGTGTTCAACTCCTAGTGTGTTCAACTCCTAGTGTGTTCAACTCCTAGTGTGTTCAACTCCTAGTGTGTTCAACTCCTAGTGTGTTCAACTCCTAGTGTGTTCAACTCCTAGTGTGTTCAACTCCTAGTGTGTTCAACTCCTAGTGTGTTCAACTCCTAGTGTGTTCAACTCCTAGTGTGTTCAACTCTTAGTGTGTTCAACTCCTAGTGTGTTCAACTCCTAGTGTGTTCAACTCCTAGTGTGTTCAACTCCTAGTGTGTTCAACTCCTAGTGTGTTCAACTCCTAGTGTGTTCAACTCAGAGTGTGTTCAACTCCTAGTGTGTTCAACTCCTAGTGTGTTCAACTCCTAGTGTGTTCAACTCCTAGTGTGTTCAACTCCTAGTGTGTTCAACTCCTAGTGTGTTCAACTCCTAGTGTGTTCAACTCAGAGTGTGTTCAACTCCTAGTGTGTTCAACTCCTAGTGTGTTCAACTCAGAGTATGTTCAACTCCTAGTGTGTTCAACTCAGAGTGTGTTCAACTCCTAGTGTGTTCAACTCCTAGTGTGTTCAACTCCTAGTGTGTTCAACTCCTAGTGTGTTCAACTCCTAGTGTGTTCAACTCCTAGTGTGTTCAACTCAGAGTGTGTTCAACTCCTAGTGTGTTCAACTCCTAGTGTGTTCAACTCCTAGTGTGTTCAACTCCTAGTGTGTTCAACTCCTAGTGTGTTCAACTCCTAGTGTGTTCAACTCCTAGTGTGTTCAACTCCTAGTGTGTTCAACTCCTAGTGTGTTCAACTCCTAGTGTGTTCAACTCCTAGTGTGTTCAACTCAGAGTGTGTTCAACTCAGAGTGTGTTCAACTCAGAGTGTGTTCAACTCCTAGTGTGTTCAACTCCTAGTGTGTTCAACTCCTAGTGTGTTCAACTCCTAGTGTGTTCAACTCCTAGTGTGTTCAACTCAGAGTGTGTTCAACTCCTAGTGTGTTCAACTCCTAGTGTGTTCAACTCCTAGTGTGTTCAACTCCTAGTGTGTTCAACTCCTAGTGTGTTCAACTCCTAGTGTGTTCAACTCCTAGTGTGTTCAACTCCTAGTGTGTTCAACTCAGAGTGTGTTCAACTCAGAGTGTGTTCAACTCCTAGTGTGTTCAACTCCTAGTGTGTTCAACTCCTAGTGTGTTCAACTCCTAGTGTGTTCAACTCCTAGTGTGTTCAACTCCTAGTGTGTTCAACTCCTAGTGTGTTCAACTCCTAGTGTGTTCAACTCCTAGTGTGTTCAACTCCTAGTGTGTTCAACTCCTAGTGTGTTCAACTCCTAGTGTGTTCAACTCCTAGTGTGTTCAACTCAGAGTGTGTTCAACTCCTAGTGTGTTCAACTCCTAGTGTGTTCAACTCAGAGTGTGTTCAACTCAGAGTGTGTTCAACTCCTAGTGTGTTCAACTCCTAGTGTGTTCAACTCCTAGTGTGTTCAACTCCTAGTGTGTTCAACTCCTAGTGTGTTCAACTCCTAGTGTGTTCAACTCCTAGTGTGTTCAACTCCTAGTGTGTTCAACTCCTAGTGTGTTCAACTCCTAGTGTGTTCAACTCCTAGTGTGTTCAACTCAGAGTGTGTTCAACTCCTAGTGTGTTCAACTCCTAGTGTGTTCAACTCCTAGTGTGTTCAACTCCTAGTGTGTTCAACTCCTAGTGTGTTCAACTCCTAGTGTGTTCAACTCCTAGTGTGTTCAACTCCTAGTGTGTTCAACTCCTAGTGTGTTCAACTCCTAGTGTGTTCAACTCCTAGTGTGTTCAACTCCTAGTGTGTTCAACTCCTAGTGTGTTCAACTCAGAGTGTGTTCAACTCCTAGTGTGTTCAACTCCTAGTGTGTTCAACTCAGAGTGTGTTCAACTCCTAGTGTGTTCAACTCCTAGTGTGTTCAACTCCTAGTGTGTTCAACTCCTAGTGTGTTCAACTCCTAGTGTGTTCAACTCAGAGTGTGTTCAACTCCTAGTGTGTTCAACTCCTAGTGTGTTCAACTCCTAGTGTGTTCAACTCTTAGTGTGTTCAACTCCTAGTGTGTTCAACTCCTAGTGTGTTCAACTCCTAGTGTGTTCAACTCAGAGTGTGTTCAACTCCTAGTGTGTTCAACTCAGAGTGTGTTCAACTCCTAGTGTGTTCAACTCAGAGTGTGTTCAACTCCTAGTGTGTTCAACTCTTAGTGTGTTCAACTCCTAGTGTGTTCAACTCCTAGTGTGTTCAACTCAGAGTGTGTTCAACTCCTAGTGTGTTCAACTCCTAGTGTGTTCAACTCCTAGTGTGTTCAACTCCTAGTGTGTTCAACTCAGAGTGTGTTCAACTCAGAGTGTGTTCAACTCCTAGTGTGTTCAACTCCTAGTGTGTTCAACTCCTAGTGTGTTCAACTCCTAGTGTGTTCAACTACTAGTGTGTTCAACTCCTAGTGTGTTCAACTCCTAGTGTGTTCAACTCCTAGTGTGTTCAACTCCTAGTGTGTTCAACTCCTAGTGTGTTCAACTCCTAGTGTGTTCAACTCCTAGTGTGTTCAACTCAGAGTGTGTTCAACTCAGAGTGTGTTCAACTCAGAGTGTGTTCAACTCAGAGTGTGTTCAACTCCTAGTGTGTTCAACTCCTAGTGTGTTCAACTCCTAGTGTGTTCAACTCCTAGTGTGTTCAACTCCTAGTGTGTTCAACTCAGAGTGTGTTCAACTCAGAGTGTGTTCAACTCCTAGTGTGTTCAACTCCTAGTGTGTTCAACTCAGAGTGTGTTCAACTCCTAGTGTGTTCAACTCCTAGTGTGTTCAACTCAGAGTGTGTTCAACTCCTAGTGTGTTCAACTCCTAGTGTGTTCAACTCCTAGTGTGTTCAACTCCTAGTATGTTCAACTCCTAGTGTGTTCAACTCAGAGTGTGTTCAACTCCTAGTGTGTTCAACTCCTAGTGTGTTCAACTCCTAGTGTGTTCAACTCCTAGTGTGTTCAACTCCTAGTGTGTTCAACTCCTAGTGTGTTCAACTCCTAGTGTGTTCAACTCCTAGTGTGTTCAACTCAGAGTGTGTTCAACTCCTAGTGTGTTCAACTCCTAGTGTGTTCAACTCCTAGTGTGTTCAACTCCTAGTGTGTTCAACTCCTAGTGTGTTCAACTCCTAGTGTGTTCAACTCCTAGTGTGTTCAACTCAGAGTGTGTTCAACTCAGAGTGTGTTCAACTCAGAGTGTGTTCAACTCCTAGTGTGTTCAACTCCTAGTGTGTTCAACTCCTAGTGTGTTCAACTCCTAGTGTGTTCAACTCCTAGTGTGTTCAACTCCTAGTGTGTTCAACTCCTAGTGTGTTCAACTCCTAGTGTGTTCAACTCCTAGTGTGTTCAACTCCTAGTGTGTTCAACTCCTAGTGTGTTCAACTCCTAGTGTGTTCAACTCCTAGTGTGTTCAACTCAGAGTGTGTTCAACTCCTAGTGTGTTCAACTCCTAGTGTGTTCAACTCCTAGTGTGTTCAACTCCTAGTGTGTTCAACTCCTAGTGTGTTCAACTCCTAGTGTGTTCAACTCAGAGTGTGTTCAACTCCTAGTGTGTTCAACTACTAGTGTGTTCAACTACTAGTGTGTTCAACTCCTAGTGTGTTCAACTCCTAGTGTGTTCAACTCAGAGTGTGTTCAACTCCTAGTGTGTTCAACTCCTAGTGTGTTCAACTCCTAGTGTGTTCAACTCAGAGTGTGTTCAACTCAGAGTGTGTTCAACTCCTAGTGTGTTCAACTCCTAGTGTGTTCAACTCCTAGTGTGTTCAACTCCTAGTGTGTTCAACTCCTAGTGTGTTCAACTCCTAGTGTGTTCAACTCAGAGTGTGTTCAACTCCTAGTGTGTTCAACTCCTAGTGTGTTCAACTCCTAGTGTGTTCAACTCCTAGTGTGTTCAACTCCTAGTGTGTTCAACTCCTAGTGTGTTCAACTCCTAGTGTGTTCAACTCCTAGTGTGTTCAACTCAGAGTGTGTTCAACTCAGAGTGTGTTCAACTCCTAGTGTGTTCAACTCCTAGTGTGTTCAACTCCTAGTGTGTTCAACTCCTAGTGTGTTCAACTCAGAGTGTGTTCAACTCCTAGTGTGTTCAACTCCTAGTGTGTTCAACTCCTAGTGTGTTCAACTCCTAGTGTGTTCAACTCCTAGTGTGTTCAACTCCTAGTGTGTTCAACTCCTAGTGTGTTCAACTCCTAGTGTGTTCAACTCCTAGTGTGTTCAACTCCTAGTGTGTTCAACTCCTAGTGTGTTCAACTCCTAGTGTTTTCATCTCAGAGTGTGTTCAACTCAGAGTGTGTTCAACTCAGAGTGTGTTCATCTCAGAGTGTGTTCAACTCCTAGTGTGTTAATCTCAGAGTGTGTTCAACTCAGAGTGTGTTCAACCACTAGTGTGTTCAACTCCTAGTGTGTTCAACTCAGTGTGTTCAATATGGTGTGTTCAACACATAGTGTGTTCAACTAATGGTGTGTTCAACACAAAGTGTGTTCAACTCTGATGGATACCCTTCGAATCTGTCAGTCCCAAGTTACGCTCCGTGTCTTTCATGATTTTGGTTAAGGAAGAGTGGAGGGGCAGAGAACTTTGTGTTTGTGAAATTATAGGGGGCCAGGTGTGTGGTAATTTATTAATCACACTCTTATCACACTCTTAACACATTTCCAAGATCTCTTATTATCTCGTACATTATTGTTATCCTTGTTATTGCACTTGTTAACACTTGTTCCAAGTCTCTTCCTATAGCGGCTGCAATTATGTATACTTTAGCCATTCGTCCTTATTTACACCATATCAATATACACACATGTGTATGTAGTGATGAACAAGCCAAGACCACCTGACCAGAGGATACCTCAGCAATACAGGTTCCGCCGGATTCTTGCCTATTCCCATCCGGTGCAAGGTGGATCTAACAGTCCATGGCAGCCGCATGCCTCCTCGATGTCGGACCAGCCGTATTACCTCAAGCCAGTGGGTCTGGCTTGGGGCGTTGTTGGAGTGCTGCTTGTGTTCTTCCTCCTCGCTCTCTGTGGAAGTGGAGCAAACACTTCAGCAAGGAAAGCAGCTGGCCAGAGCAGGTAAGCTCAAGTTGGCTACAACCAATTGTACTTTTTTTGTTTTTTGTGTGCTGACAATTGAAGGATTCAAGTGTGTCATCACTTTTGGTGTCCTCTCGCTTGCAGCCTCTGTATTGCCCTCATCAATGCTACGTTTCACTCCCCCTCCGCCCCCCTCTCCACCCTGGCCAAGCAAAAATTGGGTCTATGGAAACTTGATTACATTTGACCTCTAACTTCTTTTCCCCACTCCCCCCCCCCCCCCCCCCCCCCCCCCTGGGGGAGGCATTAATCTCTGCCTTGTGTAAGACGAGCTAGATGAAGGCATTGAAGATGAAGGTGCTAATTTTTTGAGTGGGATGTCTTGAGTAATTGGAGGAGTGGAGGGTAACTTTGAGAGCACTCCAATTAGTGCTCATTTGCTGATCTTAACTGTATAGCCACTGCAGTGTGGAGCTAAACTGCAACAAGAATTCATTTTCCATCTACATCTAGCAAGAGGAATGTAAATTGGGGGGGAAATCATCCATTTTTATGAGTGCTGAATTTGGCACACCCTTAGTAGCCAATGCAGTCTGTGAGGATGAGAGCATGTTCATGTGAGGAGCACACCCTTAGTAGCCAATGCAGTCTGCTGAGGATGAGAGCATGTTCATGTGTGGAGCACACCCTTAGTAACCAATGCAGTCTGTGAGGATGAGAGCATGTTCATGTGAGGAGCACACCCTTAGTAGCCAATGCAGTCTGCTGAGGATGAGAGCATGTTCATGTGTGGAGCACACCCTTAGTAGCCAATGCAGTCTGTGAGGATGAGAGCATGTTCATGTGAGGAGCACACCCTTAGTAGCCAATGCAGTCTGCTGAGGATGAGAGCATGTTCATGTGAGGAGCACACCCTTAGTAGCCAATGCAGTCTGTGAGGATGAGAGCATGTTCATGTGAGGAGCACATCCTTAGTAGCCAATGCAGTCTGCTGAGGATGAGAGCATGTTCATGTGAGGAGCACACCCTTAGTAGCCAATGCAGTCTGTGAGGATGAGAGCATGTTCATGTGAGGAGCACATCCTTAGTAGCCAATGCAGTCTGCTGAGGATGAGAGCATGTTCATGTGAGGAGCACATCCTTAGTAGCCAATGCAGTCTGCTGAGGATGAGAGCATGTTCATGTGAGGAGCACACCCTTAGTAGCCAATGCAGTCTGTGAGGATGAGAGCATGTTCATTTGAGGAGCACACCCTTAGTAGCCAATGCAGTCTGCTGAGGATGAGAGCATGTTCATGTGAGGAGCACACCCTTAGTAGCCAATGCAGTCTGTGAGGATGAGAGCATGTTCATTTGAGGAGCACACCCTTAGTAGCCAATGCAGTCTGCTGAGGAGATGAGAGCATGTTCATGTGTGGAGCACACCCTTAGTAGCCAATGCAGTCTGCTGAGGATGAGAGCATGTTCATGTGAGGAGCACACCCTTAGTAGCCAATGCAGTCTGCTGAGGATGAGAGCATGTTCATGTGAGGAGCACACCCTTAGTAGCCAATGCAGTCTGTGAGGATGAGAGCATGTTCATGTGAGGAGCACACCCTTAGTAGCCAATGCAGTCTGTGAGGATGAGAGCATGTTCATGTGAGGAGCACATCCTTAGTAGCCAATGAAGTCTACTGAGGATGAGAGCATGTTCATGTGAGGAGCACACCCTTAGTAGCCAATGCAGTCTGTGAGGATGAGAGCATGTTCATGTGAGGAGCACAACCTTAGTAGCCAATGCAGTCTGCTGAGGATGAGGATGAGAGCATGTTCATGTGAGGAGCACACCCTTAGTAGCCAATGCAGTCTGTGAGGATGAGAGCATGTTCATGTGAGGAGCACAACCTTAGTAGCCAATGCAGTCTGCTGAGGATGAGGATGAGAGCATGTTCATGTGAGGAGCACACCCTTAGTAGCCAATGCAGTCTGCTGAGGATGAGAGCATGTTCATGTGAGGAGCACACCCTTAGTAGCCAATGCAGTCTGTGAGGATGAGAGCATGTTCATGTGAGGAGCACACCCTTAGTAGCCAATGCAGTCTGTGAGGATGAGAGCATGTTCATGTGAGGAGCACATCCTTAGTAGCCAATGAAGTCTACTGAGGATGAGAGCATGTTCATGTGAGGAGCACACCCTTAGTAGCCAATGCAGTCTGCTGAGGATGAGGATGAGAGCATGTTCATGTGAGGAGCACACCCTTAGTAGCCAATGAAGTCTGCTAAGGATAAGAACATGTTCATGTGGACATCCTTTTTGTGGCTGTGGTATTGTTTGTGTCTGCTTCACTATTTTTTGTTCCTCTCACCCTTTGTTGTTGTTGTTGTTGTTGTTTTTGTTTTTAGAACTGTTAGCTTTACCTGGATGTACCTTCCACTCCATTATAGCATTATGTTGGCACTTGACTGTGAAACTGTGTGTGTGTGTGTGTGTGCTTATGAGTTTTGAGATAAAGTGTTATCCAGACTTTAAAGGCCTGTCCATCCTACACAAATCAATGCACATAAATTCACATCAACATGCATTGGTCGTGTCCACACTGAATTAGAATAATGGGTGTTTACACGCATCAATCTGGTTCACCTCGATAGGTGGTTTGTGTCGAATCACAACTAAAATTAAAGCATTCAAATAACTGCGAGAGTGTGCATTGAAAAGAATTTCAATCACTCGCATCTTCGCGACGGCTGCAGGTTGGACCTTTGAAGAGCTAGCTGTATACTAACTGTGACCTGTGACCAAGCTAGCTAGTTAGACTATCTACATAGCTAGAGAACAGTTGCTATGTTTATACTTCCTGTGTCTGCACTTCAGAAGTTCATGCAGTTGCAACCTTCATTGCTACTGCCTTTCCTCAGCTCTCTCCTCTTTCTTCTCTGCAGCAAGTGTTTTCCAGCGCATCTGTAGGTATCTGATCAGCAAGAAAAGGACGCAAACAATAAACTCCATCTCCACTACAGATGCAGTAGTACATGATCTTCAGGTGACTTTCTCCTGACATTGGTAGGTGTGATTAATTGCTTTGTACAGTTGATTTCGGTGCTAGTGTGGATACAATGAATGCACATCGACTTTGAATAGCTTTTTTTTTCTTTCCCAGTACATGATCTTCAGGTGACTTTATCCTGACATTGGTAGGTGTGATTAATTGCTTTGTACAGTTGATTTCGGTGCTAGTGTGGACACAATGAATGCCCATCGACTTTGAATAGCTTTTTTTCCTTTCCCAGGATGCAATGCGCATAGTTATTAAAGTGCAGTGTGGACAGGCCTTTCATTTACTTACTCTTGACCCAAGAAAACAGATGGGCCCAGAATATGCAACACTTCAATCCAATCTGTTGCTTTGCCCGGCGGGCTATCATGTTGTGATGTTTCCCCTCCTGCATAATGAAGCTAGTGGGGTGTGCCTGTGTGCACTCATGTGACATGCATGTGACATAGTCTATAGTGTACACCATATGTAGTAGGACTGTATACATATGCTTTCTGGGGTTGTGTATGTGTGCTTACTGGGGTTGCATACATGTGCTTACTGGGGTTGCATGCATACGCTTACTGGGGTTGCATGCATATGCTTACTGGGGTTGCATGCATACGCTTACTGGGGTTGCATATGTGTGCTTACTGAGGTTGCATACATGTACTTAATGGGGTTGCATATATGAGTTTACTAGAGTTGCATGCATGTACTTACTGGGGTTGCATACATGTGTTTACTGAGGTTGCATACATGTACTTACTGGGGTTGCATACTACTAGAGTTGCATGCATGTGCTTACGGGGTTGCATACATGTACTTACTTGGGTTGCATACATGGGTTTACTAGAGTTGCATGCATGTGCTTACTGGGGTTGCATACATGTACTTACTGGGGTTGCATACATGTGCTTACTAGAGTTGCATGCATGTGCTTACTGGGGTTGCATACATGGGCTTACTAGAGTTGCATGCATGTGCTTACTGGGGTTGCATACATGTTCTTACTGGGGTTGCATACATGTTCTTACTAGGGTTGCATACATGTGCATGCTGGGGTTGTGTACCATAGCACTGGTTGAGGCATGCACGTATAATATGACTTAAAAATGTAAGATATAAATAAAATGTTAAAAATTCGAGTGTGCTTAAATTAATGCTACCAATAATGTATGTGCAGGGTTGCAGGAGACAATTTTGAGGGGATTGTCTCCCCCCCCCCTTCCCGTGTCTTAGCTACTATAGGGCATAGTTTCTAATATATTACAGTGCTGATTTTAATTGAGTTTTTGCTTGGCGGATGAGTTTCTGGCAAGTGTTCATGGCAATTGCGGTTAAGCTTCGTGCAAAATGTTCTGGGACTTTTATTCAAACTGTTCACTAGTCCAGGACAACAACAGCCCTTCTGTTGGCTGAAGGGTGTTGGTCATGTGTCCGTGACTTCACTCGATCATTACCTGGAGCAAGGTACACTTGCACGGTGGGTTACTATGAATATGTATATCATTAACCCTTGGAGTATTCAGCATCGGTCACTGGTGAAGCTTTAACAAGATTCATTGGTAGCAAATAGCACAATACCATGTTTATGAAACCAATCTAGAGTAGCTTCGAGGTATGCATGTTAGCAAACTGGTTAAACTTCTTCGATATCATTCTTTATGTTGAGGTAGCTTCCTGAGACGGCATGTGTTTGAATTGCTACAGAGTTCTAATTGCAGGGTGCTTTGTTTTTGTAAGCCATGATAACATATCTTGTATATGTGCGGCATTCATAGATTTGAGCATTTCCCGAAGTTACTTAACACATCTGAAAGTGATGCAGCGTGGAGACAATGAGTTCCAGAACAGTAACCATCCTGTAGCGATAAGTCTGGGACAGGGTTGTCCACTCTCTCCAACACCTCCTTATATGCTGAGAGGTCGATTGATGGCTCGAGAATGGCTCATCACCTTAAGATCTCTTGCCTGGCTGCCATAGTGTTGACTAACAGAGCGGAAACTAGGGAGGGTATTGGACGAGGAACAACTACATCTCAAACTTTTTCTCAGCCAACTCTCAGTCGACCGACATACATAGTATAGATACAATGACAATTGAAGGGGACTAGAGGGCAAACATCAAAGTTGGACTTCCAAAGATCTGTAACTCTTTTTCCATACAACTAATTTTGTTACCAAAAGTTTTTATGGCCTTTAATTAAAATGGTATAATATGCGGAGGCAGGTACGTTATTAAATTACAGGCAAAATAGTTGAGGTTCTTCACTCTCTGTGAGGCTCTCGCCAGGAGCAGGACATCAACAGGTCTCAAACTTGGTTTGTGGGTAGCGAAAATTTTGTATTTGACGATTTTGACATTTTCAGGATTTTGACTATAATAAAACTTGATGGTAGTGTAAGTAAATTGGGTGTGGCAAGATGTACTCATAAGATCCAGCATATCAATTATTGTCGGCTTTGAATTTTCTTTTTGCATGAGAAGCCTCGATATGTACCATCCAATATGGAGCCCTATTTTGGGGGAAGAGCTGAGCTGCGAGCATTAGCCTGGTAACTGCACGGATCCTCACGCTGTTGCTGTCGTAAGCAACATTGTGAGGATCATTTGAATGACTTGTCAGTCGCTGCTGCTCGACATTCCTGTCTGCTAGCTCCACTTCTTGGGGTCCGCTAACTCCTTGAAGGCACCCTATCTGCAGGCTTACTTTTCTTTTCTTTGCCAACTTAAAGCCAAGACATCTGCTCCAGCAAAAAAAAATGCTGGAATGTGGATTTGGTCACGTCGGGGGGGGGGGGGGGGGGGGGGGGGGTGGAGCGTGCCATACACATGGTGGGCATGTTTTTATTGGTGGTAATTTTATGTGGAGGTTTTGTCTTGAAATCGTCAAATCTCCATCCTATTTCCGGCTGAGATATTATGAGATAAAACTCCAACTGAACTAAGTGATATATGTTAAACATTAAAAAAATTGGCAGGCGCAAAAAAATACTTTTTTTGTACTTTTCCCCCTCCCACGAAGTAGCTCCGTCCATTTTTACATATAATTAGAGAGCCCTTTTTTAAACAGATTTCAGCAAAACACAGGAATGTAATGACTTTAAGAGGGTGACCTCTTCAAAGGATCAGAGTTAGCACATTTAGAAAATTAATTAGCCCCACTTAGGTACCGCTTTGTAACAGGGTGCTTGAGCCACCCACAAAACAAATTTGAACCATATTGATGTTCTGATCTTGGAGAGAGCTTTGCAGAGTCAATTTGAATGAGCTCAACTATTCTGCGTGTCATCCACGCAATAATGTACCCACCCCCTCATATAAAACCCACAAGAGGCTCTACCTTTTGGTAACAAAATAAGTTGTATGAAGGGGGAAAAGTTGATTGTCTTAAAAAGCACAACATTTTTTATGATGTTTGACCTTTAATCCCCTCTTAAATTTACTCATGACGTTTCGGCTAGATGCTCTAATGTTTATTGGGATTTTTTTAAATTATTCTCTGTCATACGACATCTATCTATATGTTGTAGGTCCTGTAAGTGACATGTGCAAGATTAACTGCACGTGCACCAGCATGCTCATTATTCCAGCTGCTTCATAGTACTTGTCCTAATAGAACAAAGAGTATGGCTGCTTATATTACTAGTGTGCTAATCAACCAGCACTATGCTTACATATGCCTTACTAGGGTTGCATACATGTGCTTTAATAGTGGGTTGCTTTACTAGGGTTGCATACATGTGCTTTAATAGTGGGTTGCTTTACTAGGGTTGCATACATGTGCTTTAATAGTGGGTTGCTTTACTAGGGTTGCATACATGTGCTTTACTAGGGTTGCATACATGCGCTTTACTAGGGTTGCATACATGTGCTTTACTAGGGTTACGTACATGTGCTTTACTAGGGTTGCATACATGTGCTTTACTAGGGTTGTGTACATGTGCTTTACTAGGGTTGCATACATGTGCTTTACTAGGGTTGTGTACATGTGCTTTACTAGGGTTGTGTACATGTGCTTAACTAGGGTTGTGTACATATGCTTTACTAGGGTTGCATACATGTGCTTTACTAGGGTTGTGTACAAGTGCTTACTAGGTTGTATACAAGTGCTTACTAGGGTTGTGTACAAGTGCTAGGGTTGTGTACAAGTGCTTACTAGGTTGTGTACAAGTACTTACTAGGGTTGTGTACAAGTACTTACTAGGGTTGTGTACAAGTGCTTACTAGGGTTGTGTACAAGTGCTTACTAGGGTTGTGTACAAGTACTTACTAGGGTTGTGTACAAGTGCTTACTAGGGTTGTGTACAAGTGCTTACTAGGGTTGTGTACAGGCACTTACTAGGGTGTGTACAAGTACTTACTAGGGTTGTGTACAAGTACTTACTAGGGTTGTGTACAAGTGCTTACTAGGGTTGTGTACAAGTACTTACAGGTTGATGCACATGCGTGAACATCCTATGCCTAGCATGTGATGACAATACTCTTAATAAAGAAAACAAACCCATAAAGCAACTCAATTTGGGCCAAAGGGACTTTTTTCTCTCTAGCATAGATTAGTTTCAGCTATTCTTGCGAAGTGTAAACGGGCTTGTTTTGAGGTGGGCTTATTGCAGTTCATGCCTAAGCATTAATCGACCTCGTAAGTGTGCAGGCATCTAACGATTGTTGTTGTTGTTGTTGTTGTTTTACTTGGTCAAGGCTTTGGCTCATTTTAAGCACCGGGCCTGGATACAATATACTCTTTTCTGTAGGCACTAGTTGAAAGGACTTGTGGGACATAATACGGTTACCTGATATACTGTAGTATGCTTACTTAATTATTGGGCATGTAACATAACGTCAGTTCCACTTCCAGTGCTCTACTTTCCTTCTTGATGTTGATCTCTTAGGCCCCACAATGGTGAAGTTGCAGCTCAGCAAGAAAAGCCAGCCCAAGAGGCAGTTGTTATAGAGGTACGCTCAGCATGTTGTAGTGGTACTTACCAATATGTTTATCAAGTAAGTGTAGTCCAGATTCAGTCATGTTAACCAATTAAGTTCCACTATCCAGAATCTGTTCCAGTGACACATGCAGAGATTATTGGCCATGCCTGTAATGATAAGCTAGTAATGACTGTATAGATTGTCTGTACCAATTTCATACTTGTCTAATTTTGTAGCAAAAGAGTATGCTAACTATAGACATACCGGTGTGTGTGTGTGACTAGATTTGGGAAAATCTGTCTAATCTGTCTAAATGCTTTGTTCCACCCCCACCCCCCCTAAAAAAAAGGGGGTGACGATACTAATAGGCATTTACAACTTGTGGTTACCACTTTATAGCTCCATAGATTCTGCTCACTTCATGGTATAGACTTGACATATAGCTCAATAGATAGGTCTCTCTGTGTACTCTCTTTTGATACTAAAACATTTTTCATAGGTATAATTATACTTGAGCTAAAATGGGGGTACCTCAAAACCTGTGGCCTGATTTTTGCAGAATAACTCCAGATTGCCGAGTGCTAGACAGCTGAAATTAGCACGAATGGGTAGAGGAAGCTCTACTGCATACAAAGAGTTTTTTCATTGGGCGCTAAAACTTGTTTGAAAAATAAATGTTTAAGGATATTCATTTTCCAACCACATGCTTGACCTCGTCAAGTTTTAGTACCTAATGAAAAATCTTTATATGCGGCTTCCGCTAATTTTGGTTCTCTAGCACCTGGCAATCGGCAGAAAAATGTGATGCAAAATCAGGGACTCAGGTTTTTAGGTCCTCCCATCCCACTTTAGCTCAAGTAACTTGAGTATAGTTATACCTATGATTAGTATCAAAAGAGAGCACACAGAGAGACATATCTTTTGAGCTACATATATATCATCAAAGTCCATAGCATGAAGTGTGCAGTATCTATGGCGCTATAAAGTGGTAACCTCAAGTTTTTAACATCTACTAGTTCATGGTATCACCCCCCTCCCTTATTAAAACTGGAGAGTAGACCAATGGTTAAAGCTACAGAGATTAATTTTAATTTTATATAATTATTATGAGGACTAATTTCAGGGGACTGACTTATACTCTGGTGTAGCCTACATGTGATGCATGACACACCAAGTTTATGTTAGGTCATGTGATGCATTACACTAAGTGTATGCTCTGGAAAATATGATGTTGTGTATGTGTATATATATATATAATATACAGAATATATGCATAATACACTAATAGGATACTATGTGTTCTTATGACAGGAACCAAAGACTAATACAACCTCAACTGCTGTTAACATCACTTCCAGCAAGGAAAGGGAGATGATAAGGAACCAAGCGCCTCTGGAGATGACAAGGAATCATGAATCTCTGGAGATGAATCATGTGAACACATCGGATAAAGAGACCGAGAAGAGAGTGAGGGCGCTGTCTTCCCCCCACAGCTTAGACCCCCTCCCAGAAGTGCCGAAGTTGGAGTTGGCTGGTGAAACCTCCAAAGCCGCAAGGAAAGATGATGATTATGAGGATTTTAATCCTTATGATGTGGTGCCTGGAGAACTTGCAGAGAGAATGAGTGATTCTGAAGGAGAAAGGAACAGTGGAGGAAGTCCGCAGAGAGATATTGTGGACCCTCCTCACTGCATTCCATACGGCAAAGTCTCGAGACACATTCAACTAGGTGAGCAGGAAATGGATGACGGTGACAGTTATGCTGAAGTTCGCAACGTTGTACGGCATGGACCTTTCACCCACAACGATCAACTGCACACTTCTCCAGTACATGAGGACGAAGTAAAGGGTTTTCTTTGGGACAAGAGGTGCAATACTGATTCGGCCACTCACATGCCACTTCCACAGATTCCAAGTGGTACACACGAGGTGGTAATTTCCATGACATACGATAGGATCCCAGAAGACACTGTCGTTAAGAATAAGCCACCGAGAGTTCCCAAACAACTACGTCATTGCAATGATCAAGAACAATTGTACGAGTCAATGGATGAAGTGGGAGAGAAGGACCTATACGAGAGTGTGCCAGATGATCTCACAAAAGTAGATTCTCCTGGAAATTTGAGAACTCCCACCATATCCCATAAGAAGCTTTTGGATGGAGGAGCTGCATCTCCTGTGCCTCATTCCTCTCCTCTCCCTATCAACCGAGGTGTTGATGTGAAGAAGAAAAATCTCGACAAGACTCTAAGTACATCTTTTGAGGATAGTAAAAGGCGGTTTTCCTTCTTTGGAAGAAAGAAGACGGTTTCTGTTTCATCCTCAAAGGTCAAGAGGGGAGAACTTGGGTCTCCTACACCTAGTACTTCTTCTCCGGTGCACAAGTCTCCTCCACTCCCCAATATTCCTGCTCCTTTCCCTCCAATCGAAGACTATGAAGAAGTTAATTACGACAGAATGACACCTGGGCAGCCTCCAAAGGACAATGCCTTTCAACAAGCTTTTCTGGTCAATGATACCAATGCCAAACCTTCTCTGCCCTATCGATCTGGAGCACTTCCTCATCCCCCCTTGCCGAAGCTTCCAAATGACACTGGTTCAGGGACTGTTGTCCACAAACGAGTCATAGAAGCTGATGAGTATGATATTGTGGTTCATGAATTTCCAACAGAAATCCCAGATGAGCCAAATTACGATACTGTTAATCTTCCTCCACCAGACATTAAAGCAGATCCTCCTTATGACAGGGTCGACAAAGAGAAGTTCATAGAACTCAGGGAAAAGGAGATTGCTGCAAGGAAAAAGTTGGCTACAGAGATTCATCCCTACAGAGCAGACAGTGATGAGCTGCAAGAGTTAGGGAAGGCAAGGAAGGAAAGTGAGGCTCTGGTAACTGCATCAGGGTCACAGTCCTTAGAAACAGGGTCCACTGCCACCAGAGCTATTACACCAGAGGGTGAAGTATTCAGATGCCAACCAGAGCATGACGAAGAAGGTTATGCTATGGTTCCGCACGAGTTTAAGATGAGGAAGCGTGCCTTGTCTGCTTCTCGGATAAAGTGCCAAGAGCTTGAGCAAGAATATAATCCTTTCCAAAGGTCTTATTCACTGGAATCGACTTCGCCTTTGTTGAACTCTCCCACATCCCCCAAGTCAAGTGAGGACCAGTATGCATCCATCAACATGCAGACCAAGAGAGAGAGGCAACATCGTGAACTTGAAGCTTTGAGGGAACAGGATGAGCTGAGAGCTTACACAGGGGACCATGGTCGTTCTTCTTCTCCCTTTCCCCCCCCTCTCCCTCCACCTCCCAGACCCGAAGACCTGGATGGTTTTGAAGAAATACCTCCCATTCCTGCCCACCAACTGGTTGATTGGGACGAGGGGCCAAATTCTCGTCAGCAGCTTCTAGATAGCAGTGACCCCCCTTACGCTAAAGTGAAGAGCAAAGCGTATGCTGCTTGGGACCAACCAAAAGACCTGGATGAAATACCTCCCATCCCTGCTCATTGGGACGAGGGGCCAAATTCTCGCCAGCAGCTTCTAGATAACAGTGACCCCCCTTACGCTAAAGTGAAGAGCAAAGTAAACAACCCGTATGCTGCTTGGGACCAACCAAATGACCTGGATGAAATACCTCCCATCCCTGCTCAGTTAGCAGTTCAGCAAATGGATGGTGGCGATGAGGGGTCAAATTCTCACCAGCAGGTGTTTGATAGCAGTGACCCCCCCTATGCTAAAGTGAGGAACAAAGTAGACAATGTGTACGCTGTTGTGAGCCAACCAGAAGGCCTGGATGAAATACCTCGTGTTCCTGTTCAGTTAGCAGTTTACCAACAAGACGCCGAGCCAAATTCTCCCCATCAGTTGCTCGATAGCAGTGATCCCCCCTACGCTAAAGTGAAGAGCAAAGTAGACAATCTGTACGCTGTTGTGTGTCAAACGTATGCTCAAATTGATCTAGACACCCAGAAAGGTATTGGTGATGTTGGGTTAGCAACAGTTGTTGGTCAAGCGTCAGTGGGTGTGATGGATGAGGCAGCAGGATATGACATCATAATAGAGGCAAAATCTATTTCCTCCACAAAGGACAAACCATATGACACCATTGCAGATATCAGAAGAGATAAAAGTCAATATGAGCAAGAACTACCCACGTTGGAGACTTGGACTGGAGGAGAAATGGACAAACTGTGTAACACCTTGACAGATAGCATTAGAGGAGATATTATTGCGAAGACAAATCTTTGCCAAGACAATCATCAACTATCCATGCTAGAGACAGTTGAATCCAACAACCTTTACGACTGCCTGTTGCCTGAAAATCCAACCAAAAAGACGCCAGAGGTATCAATAGACCTCGAGCCACAACGACATGATTCACGCTCAATGTAATATAAACTAGTAGCAATAATAAATCATTATTTCCCCCATGTCATGTTATCATGCTATTTGTATGTCTACAACTCTTTGTCTGATTTTTTACTCGCAAGAAGGGGAGAAAAAACTTTATGTATATACATGTATACACAAACAAGAAAGAAAGATGCAACACCATTTGGCTTAGGCCACACCAAATTGGCAATTATCACAATTTCTATTTAGTGAATTTGTTCTTCAATGACGAGGAATGAAGCAATGAGGGTAAGAGTTGGCACTCCAGAAACATCTATGCAGGCTTACTAAAAGTGAATGACGAGAAAAAAATTGGCTGGTCAGCCTGACTTCTTGTGTATATATAGTCATGAAGATGAAGGCGGGCTTCTCTATAATTAGAGCAAGGTAGCTCATTAACAGGATTTAAGGGGTTTAGCACGTGTAGTTTCAGGTGAGAATCCCATCCGTCTGTCAATGAAAAGCATGAAGTGGTTTCCATTAATCCATAATTATCTCCCCCTCCCCCCTGTTAACTATCTATGAACGTGTATTATTAGCTACTTCATTATTATGACGAAATTAAAATGACAAAATAAAAAATAAAGGAAAAAAAATTATGCTTATAATTATTGTGTTTTTGACTGAGTGTTAATGTTTTGTCCATGATGTAATTGTCCATGATGTAAAAAATGTTAACACATTTACCCCCCCCCCCCCTCAAAAATAATAATCTAGATTACATTTTTGCAGGTAATTATTCCTTGTTGGATATTAGCAGCATACACCGCAACAGTTGTATATACCACACCAATGACCCACGATTACACTCATCTGCTGTTTGAAGTTTCTGTGCCCATAGTAGGACCTCTACTATACTCTTTCACACCATATTTACCTGTCCCACCCACCAATATCTTTCAACACAAAAAACACCTGTTTTCTGGTTATGTGGAAGTGTCCTTGAACAAGATTTTCATTTGAACTGGTTCGCTTCTTCCCCCCCCCCCCCCCCACCCTCAAAGACCTGTGCAATACTACATCCGAGGTAGAAGTGTTGGAGGTGGTTGCAGTGAAGATGAGGTTGGCATGAAGGGATTTTGAGGAGGGAGATTACAGTAGCTTTTATGCATTTTACAAGCAAGGCATTTTTCATTGAAACACGGAGATTGAGGGTCCCAGAAGTCGTGAAGATGAAACTGTCAATAGAAATGGCAGAAGAGGCCATGGATACAACACTAACTAAAGAGAACAAAAAAATAAACAGGAAGGCAGAGCTTCTAGAGATTGAAATAGTTTTTAACGGTAGAGTCAATGAATGCAGTAAAAATTTGTCAAACATATAAAACGAGGCCTCGGACAGCTATGAGATTTACTTTCAGTCTGTTTTCTTCTGGATTTTGACAATACATTTAGTACCATGTAAAATAATCATTCTCCACTGACTTCATTTCTTTTCTGTTGTGGAACCTGCGGCAGTCACAATGCTGGTATCTGGTTCTGAAGCTTCCATGCTCAATAGAGATGTTGATAACATTTGAAGGTCTTCCAATACTGCTCTGATATCTAGAGGAATAAAAGAGACAAATGACTAAAGCCACAAATGGCAAGATGTGTAATTCACACCTTGTTGGTGACCATTGCCATCTGGATGTTGCACAAAAACCTCACATCCCTCTTGCTCTCTAGACTCAAGTGCCACACTGGACTGGGACAGTCCATCTCCCTGGCGAGAACTAGCAACAACTCCCATTTCAGGTGAGGGTTCTCTATGATAATGATATTGTTCTCTATGTCCTGATCTGTTGAGTGTCCTGGTCCTCTTAGGAACCACAATTCCTTCCTCTCTCAGTGTGGTCTATAAGAGTATAATGCAGCATAACATTTGAGAGAATGCATTAAACATGTAACACCATAGAACCTGCCATTCGCAGATCTCTTGGATTAGCTTATTGAAAATAAACTTTTCTTGTTGCCTTTATCAATTTTTTTCTAAGCAAGTGGAGAATAGCAAACACTAGAAATCAAATTGGTATATTTAAGAATATAATTCTGGCAGGAGCACACACTCGGCATTTCTTTTGACCTATTCTGAGTTGCTGGCAGTCTTGAGTTGCTGGCAGTGACCAATGTCTCTTCACCTTTACTTTAGAGCACTACCTCACCCAAGTGGCATCTACATGTATATGGGAGAGAGAGAGAGGTAGTTTAAATATGGGTTCCTGTTGTAGCAGTGGCCTCTGCAGCATGTGACAATAGTCTTCAACCTTTGTCAAGTCACACACAGCACGTCATAAAAAGATTTATTATTAGAAATGTCTCGGTAATCTAGTGCATAACCTTTATAATATTGGTGTTCATATGTTGTTACACATTTCTCTGGCCACCCTTCTGCAGAATGTAGTATAGTGATGTTAAATACGAGAGAATATAAAAAGAAAAACAATGGGGGAGGGCATTCACACAGTTGGACGGTCAACATATATAGGGCACTTACACAGGGTTTGCCTAGAGCTACAGTTGCTTTACCTCTTTCTTGTTTTCAGAGATTGATGTTGCCTAGCTCTTTTCTGAGTGTTTTTATTTTTTCCTGTCTGGAGCTAGGGTCTTTGGACTTGGCTCAGGGACTGTGCCTAGTAGGACTGGTGCTCTAGGTAAGCTCACTGAAAAGAGTCAATATGGTATTGGCTGATTTAAAACACTTCAAGAGCGACTTGGATCCTTCACGAAGGAGTCACTCCTCCCCCCTCCCTCCCCACAGTCTTTCAATAAAACCAGGTAACTAAATGCATGTGTATCAGTTGGTTTCCTTAAAAGCTTACTCTTGTGACAATAGTTATCAGCACAGAACTAAGATGAGTCACCAAACAGCAGTACGTTTTCATACCAAGAAATGATCATTTGGTTTCCTCAGAAGTTTACTATAGTTAGTAGCACAGGCTTTCCACAAACCCAGGTAACTACTTAATGATGCACATGTTTAAGTAGGCACATGTGTCTATATATTAAATATGGTAAATAATAACATCTAGGATTGATTAGTTTGGGTGTTATATATACAGAGTACTTGTAGGTTGCTGCTTGACTATATATATATATATATATATATATATATAATATATAAACAAGACAAAAATGTTTATTTATAGAGAGAACTTGCAGTGTAGACAACAAGATCAATATTGGTATCTCTCAATGAACTCTCAGTCAAATGAAATTACAATGACCTCAATAATCAACTTGAATTTTACTCTCTTGATGTTTCAACTAGATGCTCTAGCCTTCATCAGGAATAATGAGATGCTAAGACTCACGTGAGCTTGTTATCTACTGATGGTTAGCACGTGATACAAGGGCACACCCTAGGCACACATATCCAGCATGCAAACTTAATGTGTTTTTTTGGTGTTTTTTACTAGTCTTTACTAGTCATATATTTTGTTTTTAATGTGTGTGTATATTGAGTTGACTTGTCAAAGAGAAAGGAAACAAGAATCCATCAATGGTAACATAATATTGGTCTTCATTATTTTAAAAGGTACAGGATCCTTTAAATGTTTGCAGTCTACATTGATTGTTTTCTTCCTTTTTTGGCAAGTCAATCCAATATAGATTTTCAACAAGATATTTTTGTCTTCTTTCAGTTTTTTGTTGCTGCTGTCGTTTTTCCTTCTATATATAAATATTATAGTCGAGTCGACTACTTCAAAAAGTTGACCAGGATAACTCCAGAACCAACCAACCATTCACAGCAGTTGTTCCTCATTACCATGTTTGCTGCTAAAGTACACACACACGCCATATATACACGAACATATATACATGGATCACAGTCAGTTTAGTTTTGTTGAAGGCGCTTCTCAGTTAACCAACTGATTGTTCATTTCTTTGCAGTAAAAATGTGCAGCATCTGCTGAATCACCTCAGCTAGTCTCAGTATTGCACACACTCACATACATACATGGGTGTTTATTGTGCTGGTGATCTTTTACTGATTTTCGGTGTTCACTGAATCAAGAAACGGATTAGTTGCTACAATGCATTGGAAAATTTGGAATCTACCAGTAAAATTTGTTATAAATGCAGGGGGGGGGGGGGGGGGGGGGGGGAAGTGGAAGATAGATATATAATAGATAGATACAAGATCCTTACAGACAAATTTTAACAGGGCTTTTCAGTTTACGGCAAAAGGATTCAATGCATGCTGAAAGTGTATATATTTGGAGCTAAAGTTGGTGGAAATGATGCTAATAAACTGTCAAATGAGTTAACGTTTTCCCCGTCATACACATGTATATATGGGCTCCCGTAACTACGTAGTGCATCCTGAAATATGTGGGTAGCAGCAATGGCTATAATGGTGGTGTTTTGGCTACTGCACATGCTCATAAGAAGTTTGAGGTATAGCTGAGGTTTGCCAACTGTTTTGTAAACTACCACGTAAAAACAATCTAGAGCTAACTAACCAGTGGCACACGGAGACTAAAGACTTAGCTGAGTTAGCTGTATAGGTAGCAATGAAAAGAAGGGGTTATGCTTCTGTCTGGCTACAGACTAACCGAACATCTGTAGTGCTTCAAAACCACAGATGAAGCCTTCTATACTAAGCTGAATAGTTTATTAGATAACTAGCACATTTCCAACGGCCATTAAACAAAGGTGTGTGAAAATCTACTGTGAAAGAAGCTGTTGATTTCTTGGCTTCTCAATCCCCTGATATACCTTCCAGAGACCTCGAGATGGCAAACAAGAACAAGAGTAGACAATACCATGGAAAACCTATTGAGGAAAGCGTGTCTAGAGCAAGCTAACTCAGCCGTTCTTGCTCAAAATTAATGTTGCAGGGAGGGAGGGGCTAACACCTACAGGTAATGGTAACATGGAGGGCTACGTGTTAGGCTAATTGATATTAGCGTACACTGTTAAAAACTGAGATGTGAGGTTTCGTGCCCGCCAAAAATATGAGCTGGTTTTTTGTTGTGTGTGTGTGTATCTTTTTGGCATTCACCATTTAACCAATAATTATAGAAGTGGTATTGCACTCCCTCACACACACACAATTACTATATTTGTTGTTCAGTCCACATTGTATAAGGAATGCTGCCTTCAGTCAAATTTCTCTTTATATCTGCTTAAACACATTTAATTAAGCTGATAATAGGCGCTTACTAAATACCATTGCACACTTACTGGCAAATACTTTCCATTTTTTTAGATAGAGATATGAGGGAGGACCTAATCTAGCTAATCTCTTGAACCAAACTAAAAAAGACCAAGTCTCTATACGAAGGAGCAAATCTCTTGAGGCAAACTAAAGTAGTAGTGTTTAAAATTTGTGGTTTCTCCTTTATAGCTCCATAGATTCTGCAAATTTCATGGTATAGACTTGGTATATAGCTCAAGTACATGGTCAAGCGCACAGTTGGAAAATACATTTTAAGGAATTTAACGAAATTCATTTTCCAACCTGGTGCTTGACCACATACTTTTTAAGTTTTAGCCCCTAATTTAAAAAAATCGTGGTACAGGGTACTAGCCACTGGTGCTAATTTCAGCTCTCTAATATATATTATAGCACTTGGCAATCTGGAGATATTTATGCAGAGAAATCAGGCTCAGGTTTTTGAGGTACCCCCACTTTAGCTCCAGTAACTTTGGTATAGTTATAGCTATGAAATGTTTTAGTATCAAAAGAGAGCACACGGAGAGATCTATCGTTTGAGCTATATATCAAGTCCATACCATGAAATTTGCAGCATCTATGGAGCTATAAACCACAAGTTTTTTTAAAACACTTACCACTACTTTATGGTTTTGTCCCCCCCCCCCCTAACTTTGTTCCTTGGAAGCATGTTCATCTATAGAACTATTTGGACATCCTTCATGGTGAAAAGCTCCTTTTAGCTGAAGATGAGAACAATTCCTGTGACAGGCTCTCTATATATCGGCATCCTTCACAAGCCAGAAGTACACTCGTTGGGTATGTCGGAAAATGTTTTAGAACTTCATAGGCTGTGGAAGAGTTACCTGCACTACCAGAAGACTAAGAAAAGGGTTGAGTCCCTTGCAGATTAGCAGCAAGAAGCTCATTGGGAAATTATGGACAACTGTATACAATTGAAGTTAATAATAGACATGATCATAGACATGATCATACTAGAAAAGTTCTTGCCTCATGTTTTGTTGAAATACGTTGCCTAGGTGGTGCAGCTAACACGCATGCACATCATCAGTACTTTTCCCAATGACTGACTTAGATATTAGTGCAGCAAGATATTTTAATGATACCTAACAAATACTGTTTGTAATGACAATGAAATGGGTCCTAACAACTTTATGTGCGCTAAACATCGAGAAACAACCAGAGTTTACAGCATGAGTCAAACAACCAGCATTTTACAGAAGCTACATGGCTGTAACACTTGGCTCTTGTCACTCCAAAGACACATTGGGGTCCTGCCGTGGAATCCAGTGATCTATGGCTGTCCAAGTTCAAAGGTCTTGCACATCTAATCCTTACCTTAGCCCTAACCCTACAACTACAACTCTGGTCCTGTCCCTTGGCCCTACCTTAGCCCTAACCCTACAACTACAACTCTGGTCCTGTCCCTTGGCCCTACCTTAGCCCTAACCCTACAACTACAACTCTGGTCCTGTCCCTTGGCCCTACCTTAGCCCTAACCCTACAACTACAACTCTGGTCCTGTCCCTTGGCCCTACCTTAGCCCTAACCCTACAACTACAACTCTGGTCCTGTCCCTTGGCCCTACCTTAGCCTTGTATCCTAGTCCTGGCCCTAGTTCTAGCTTAACCCTGTATCCTAGTCCTGGCCCTAGTTCTAGCTTAGCCCTTTAGCCTAGTCCTGGCCTTAGTTCTAGCTTAGCCCTGGCCTTAGCCCTCTAGTCTAGTCCTGACCTAGTTCTATCTTAGCCCTCTAGTCTAGTCCTGACCCTAGTTCTAGCTTAACCCTTTAGCCTAGTCCTGGCCCTAGTTCTAGCTTAACCCTTTAGCCTAGTCCTGGCCCTAGTTCTAGCTTAACCCTGGCCTTAGTCCTCTAGCTAACTAATCTTAGTTCTAGGTTAGCCCTGCTTTAGTCAGACAAGAACTTTGAACTCTAGCCTAATAAGGATTATCCTTGGCATCAATGACATATACATGTATAGCACTCACTATACCTAGTTTAAAATGTCCTCCCCCCCCCCCCCCCCCCAAAAAACAAAACAAGAACAACAACCCAACAACAAAACAAAAAAACAGCTACAACTTACAACTTACTTAGACAGCTTCATAGCCCTGAATGGTGCATTGGGCCAATTTTAACTCACCGCGAAGGTAGTGAACGCGCAGAACAATAGCTGTTAAAAACTGGGGAATTTCTATCTTCAAGATCTTGTATCTATCTCCATTTTTCCCCTCACACATAACTTGCACATACTGTCAATGCTCACAATTTTATTGAAATGGGGACCTTCAGTGTCAAGCATATGGGGGGGAGGGAGGAAAAAAAGAGAAAAAAAGTGGGGGGGAAAGTGAAGTATGATTCTATCTGAGATATATAGAACCCTTGAATACAGAAAGAGAGAAGGGAAAAAAAAGTGAAGAAAGGTTCTGCCTGGTATTGAACTGGCAACTTTGAGTACCAAAGCGAATGGACAAACATACAGAATTTCCCCTTTATATATAGCAAGATGGTCCTCTAGAAACCACCCCAGTTATGAATATATTTTTATCTACTTTTAAAGAGCAGAAGAAAAAACACCCAAATACAAAGTGAGTCTAGTCAGCAGTTATTGAATGCTGACTAGAGCTGACTTCCAATGTTCATTTTTCTTCTTGTACAAAGCACAAGCCTGTAGCTAGCACTCACCACTAACAAGTTCCTCTCCACTTGCACAGCTTGCAGCTTCTTCCTGGACATTGTCAGCTCTTGCTCTAGAGCTTCTCTGCACATCTCTGCAGCCTCTACCACCCTCTCCTTGTCCCTGGTCAGCTGTCTGGTGAGCTGCTGGATGTCCACCATAGCCTTGGAATGCTCCCTCCTTGCCACATTCAACAGCTTCTCCATCTCTGCCAGCTCCTCTCTGCTCCTTTGCCGGTGAGCAGTGAGCTCAAACTCGAGCCCTGAGAGGAAAGGACAATGTATCTTTAAAGGTGTCTGTACTAGGATACGTGCATAATTAACCAGTTTCAGTTGATACTTCTTGAAGCACTAGTATAGATAGCTACAGCATCATCATTGCTTGTTCATGTAAAGAACACTGTCTGGGCTCATTAGCACACACAAAGGGGGGGGGGGCAAACAAAAGATGTCCCCCCCCCCCCAAAATTCAGGAAAGTAAGTATTTTTACACAATTTTTATGAGTTCTTATACCGTAAAGGGTGGGCCATTGTTTAGTGGAAGTTTCCAGTGATAAACAGGACCATAAGTAAATTGCACAAAGGACTACATACTGAATTAGGAATATACAAATTGATTATTGTTGTAGAGTCAACAGAGTACATACAAGTAGTTAGTCATCCAAGCAACAGCTGGAGACAAGAATTCCTTCCTGCACAATGGGCTTGTTTATAAGCAGAGAAGTCTCTCCCCCCCCCCCCCCCCCCCCCCCCCCCGCCCCAAAGTTGGATGACCACACCTTCTCTAGTGACTACATGCATATCAGCGTCTACAAAGTATAATTTCCTTGAATTTTAGCCTTTTGAGGAAAACACAGCATCATTCAGGTCATGACGAGAAAGAGATTGATTAAAATGTTCCAGACAAATGCCATTATGTTCAAGATCTAAGAATTACTGTCAAATACTTGTAGCTACCCATAGTCATGGAAAGCACATTCCCAGCCAGTTAATACGGCAAAACTCAGCATACTGGCCTGAGCTAAGTTGATAAACTCAGCATATTGGTCTGTGCTAAATAATGATAAATTGGCCTGTGCTATAAATAATCGGCATACTGGCCTGTGCTAAATATTAATGGATTTGATAAACTCGGCATACTGGCCTGTGCTATTTTAAACAAATGATTATTCTAGCCTGTGCTAAATAAATAGATTTGATATTTTCACATCTATCTACACCCCCTTCCCCCCCCCCCCCCCCCCCCCCCCCCCCCCCACCAAGCCTAAACAAAAATATCTCCTTCCCTGAGGTTTTTGAAACCCTGATAAAGCAAGGGATATATAAGTGTCCAACATCAGCTGGTTTAATTAAACAGCGAAATTTAGTTCCCTACAGCAAAGGCACACGTGACAAATACTCAGAGACATCGCAGGAAAGAAGATCCTTTACCAAATGCTAGTACAAAAAAGGATAGCTACACAATATGCTAATTGGTATTATGTCTGGGATATCCCCGAGATAATCTAAAACACTCTTACGTGCAACGAAGATGTTTCAAATTTGAGGAAGAGTGATTTTGGACACTTACCCCCCCCCCCCCCCTCCCCCATGTGACATTGTTATACTGCATTACATGTGGTGTTACTTTGTGGGTTCTCCCTAATGCAACAGTCTTACTACTTGACACAATGAGACGCACTAGATTCTGCAGTAGTCTGCACAACCTTCAGTGTCTTCTCCAGCTGATGGATTCTCTCAGAACTTTTCACTTCACTGCCTTCAGAAGCACCCAGCCTGCACTGGGTCTCTTCCAAAAGCTTCTTTAGTGAAGAATATTCAAGTTCAACTTCCACCAAGCGTTGCTCCAGTTCTTGCTTCTCTGCTAAACCTGCAAGAATATGTGCATTGTGTGGCACTAATGATAGTTCAGACCCAGATATCTCAGGACAACTCCATAAGTTCAAACCCCTTCTTCCCCCTTGCTGATTCATGAATCACTACGTTCTCCAAGCGGACCCTCAGTTCCTCCCCGAGGAACAACACTTGGAAGAGTTCAGGTAAAGACTCGCATGCATGCTCATAGCTGTATATATACACTCGTCATGCACGACAGTCTCATAGCTGTGTAGGAATGTAGGCAGTGGCAGACTTACACAAATACAATGCAAATGCAGTGCTGAATCAGCAGAATATAAGAGATAGAGATAAAGGAATAGAATGTGTACGTGTGTGCATATTTAATTAGCTGACAGTACGCACAATAGAATCTTCTCATTATAACACAGGCGCTCATGCAAAGATAGATAGACAAGTAGATTATAAATAGATACTTTTCAGCCATATCCATGAAAGTTTTCATGCAGGCCATAATTTTGTATATATAAGTAAAAATAAAAACAATATCTAAAGACAAGTGTGAATATAATGTAATGACAACAGCCAAAGGGCACGTGGACAACGCCACATCTACTAACAGCAAGGACATCTCGTATGAACATTACAGAAGAAATTATATGCATTGTCACGAAACCGGGCTCACTTACAACTGGCTGGTTGCAAGGGGGGGGGGGGGGGGGGTCAATACCATAAAATAGTTAGGTGCTAATAAACTTGTGGTTGCCACTTTATAATGGCTCTATAGATTCTGCACACTTCATGAACTTGATATATAGCTAAGAAGATAGGTCTCTCTGTGTGCTCTCTTTTGATACTAATTTTTTCACCGCAGGTATAACTATACCCAAGTTACTGGAGCTAAAGTGGGGGTACCTCAAAACCTGAGGCCTGATTTTTCAACAAGAATAACTCCAGATTGCCAAGTGCTAGAGAGCTGAAATTAGCACCAGTGGCTAGAGGAAGACCTACTGCATACAATGAGCATTTTCATTAGGTGCTAAACATGATCAAGTGCGCGGTTGGAAAATAAATTTTAAGGAATTTTAAGGAAATTCATTATCATAGCAAGATGGTGAAGTCAAACTAACTAACTAACTCTCGACAGGTGACTTACTAGCTATGATATTGAATTAACCAACAGCTACAACAAGCAAGGAAACTAACAACTACTCAAGTTTCCACACACTAAGACAACAACCTGTAGTTCAGTCATGCACACAGCACAAGATCAGCTAAGCTGACATAGAAGACATGAGTACAAGCAGCTAGTTAATGATTATTACATTGCACACCACAAACTGTTTAGTTTATGTCGAAACCATGAAGGTCAGTTAATTCTCCACAGGTCTGACATGGAAGACATAAGACAAACAGCTAATTAGTGATTACTACATACAAGTTAGTGCATTGCACACAGCACAAACTGGTTAGTTGATGTCCAAACCATGCCGAGTTCAATAAGGTCAGTTAATTCTCCACACTGCTACATACTAGGCAGTTACATGACCAAATATGCAATACGTACTTGAAATATTAGCTAGGTAAGATCTGAATGAGGACACACGAGTGCTTATTCTGATTTCACCAATGGATTTGTGGTCAGTGTTTGGTCACCAATATGGAGATTTTGGGCTCCTCTGAGTGATGTCTAAATTTGGAGCTTAGGTATGATGTGGCTAAAGTCAGCGCACATCTATGGACCTGCCTCAGCATCCATTGATACAGTGCCTCCGAACTGTCTTAAAGGAGAGCCAGGAGCCTCTGTGTCGGCATGTCTAAGGTGATGCACATTCCGTAACTTTGGATGTGCTCCACATTCTGGCTGATGTTGGAGAATAGAATGAGGGTAATGAGGGTGAATACAAATCTACTATTAATTTAAAGGCATCGGAGTCACCATCAGTAAGCTGGAGATTACTGCCTTCCATAGTTACGGCAATTAGCTGAGCTAACAGCAATGGCCATTGCTGCTAGCTCAGCACAGCACTGAAGTATTTAATATATGAATATATGCATGATCTATGTGTATATATGAATATATGCATGTGTCTATGTGTGTATATATATGAATATATGCATGTGTCTATATTGAATATATGCATGTGTCTATGTGTTTATATGCATGTATATATATATGAATATATGCATGTCTATGTGTTTATATGCATAGGTGTGTACTGGGAAGACTATAGGGAACGTGTCTCCACACTCACACGAGCACTATTAGAGGGTGAGCACTGGTAACAGGTGTTCAAGGATGGGTATAGAGTAGATATGGTGGCAATTCAAGTTACCTATATCTGCCAACAACTTCAACTGTTCCTGAAAGGACTCTGTGCTTTCTCTCAGGCGAGCAATCAAGTTGTCCCTCTCCTGACACAAGGTCTGCAGTTCGTGCTCCAGTTGTTTGCGATTGAGATAAGACAAACCAACTTCCTGCTCATCACCAAGACCGTCACTGGCGTAACACTCCATTTCCGATGTTTCAACTGTTGAGGTGGATGTCAGTATTGCACGCTGGCATCCAAGAGCAGCTATAGGGAGATAGAAAACAGTTAGACATCAGGCATGCCTCCAGACAGAATCTCACAGGATTCTCGAGTAGGGGAAGTACGTGCAGTACTGTCACAACCTTTCCTATGGCATCCCAGGATTCCTCGGATACATGGGACCATCCTGAGAATTTCTAGATGTCTGTACTTAGCCCCAGAATACCTAGGCCTCAACCACCCCTAGTCATGGCCCTAGTCCTATTTCTGGCCTTATCCCTAATGCTGGCCCTTGCTCTGGTCCTGACACTAGCCCCAATGCTTGCCCTAGCCCTAGTCCTGGCTAGTCCCAATGCTGGCCTTAGCCCTAGTCCTGGCTAGCCCCAATGCTTGCCCTAGCCCTAGTCCTGGCTAGTCCCAATGCTGGCCTTAGCCCTAGTCCTGGCTAGCCCCAATGCTTGCCCTTGCCCTAGTCCTGGCTAGTCCCAATGCTGGCCTTAGCCCTAGTCCTGGGGCTAGTCCCAATGCTGGCCCTTGCTCTGGTCCTAACCCTAGACCCAATGCTTGCCCTAGCCCTAGTCCTGGCTAGTCCCAATGCTGGCCTTAGCCCTAGTCCTGGCTAGCCCCAATGCTTGCCCTTGCCCTAGTCCTGGCTAGTCCCAATGCTGGCCTTAGCCCTAGTCCTGGGGCTAGTCCCAATGCTGGCCCTTGCTCTGGTCCTAACCCTAGACCCAATGCTTGCCCTAGCCCTAGTCCTGGCTAGTCCCAATGCTGGCCTTAGCCCTAGTCCTGGCTAGCCCTAATGCTTGCCCTAGCCCTAGTCCTGGCTAGTCCCAATGCTGGCCTTAGCCCTAGTCCTGGCTAGCCCCAATGCTTGCCCTTGCCCTAGTCCTGGCTAGTCCCAATGCTGGCCTTAGCCCTAGTCCTGGGGCTAGTCCCAATGCTGGCCCTTGCTCTGGTCCTAACCCTAGACCCAATGCTTGCCCTTGCCCTAGTCCTGGCTAGTCCCAATGCTGGCCCTAGCCCATGCTGATTCTGGGATCAATGATGTGTAGTCAGTCACTCTCACCAGAGATATTTGAGATAGTCCCAGGGGAGCTATCCTAGAAAAGTAATGATGTGTATGATAGAGAGAGTCCCAAGTATTCGGGGAATCCTTAATGATGTGTGTGATAGAGATAGTCCCAAGTATTCAGGGAATCCTTAATGATGTGTGTGATAGAGATAGTCCCAAGTATTCAGGGAATCCTTAATGATGTGTGTGATAGAGAGAGTCCCAAGTATTCAGGGAATCCTTAATGATGTGTGTGATAGAGAGAGTCCCAAGTATTCAGGGAATCCTTAATGATGTGTGTGATAGAGATAGTCCCAAGTATTCAGGGAATCCTTAATGATGTGTGTGATAGAGATAGTCCCAAGTATTCAGGGAATCCTTAATGATGTGTGTGATAGAGATAGTCCCAAGTATTCAGGGAATCCTTAATGATGTGTGTGATAGAGATAGTCCCAAGTATTCAGGGAATCCTTAATGATGTGTGTGATAGAGATAGTCCCAAGTATTCAGGGAATCCTTAATGATGTGTGTGATAGAGATAGTCCCAAGTATTCAGGGAATCCTTAATGATGTGTGTGATAGAGAGAGTCCCAAGTATTCAGGGAATCCTTAATGATGTGTGTGATAGAGATAGTCCCAAGTATTCAGGGAATCCTTAATGATGTGTGTGATAGAGATAGTCCCAAGTATTCAGGGAATCCTTAATGATGTGTGTGATAGAGATAGTCCCAAGTATTCAGGGAATCCTTAATGATGTGTGTGATAGAGATAGTCCCAAGTATTCAGGGAATCCTTAATGATGTGTGTGATAGAGATAGTCCCAAGTATTCAGGGAATCCTTAATGATGTGTATGATAGAGAGAGTCCCAAGTATTCGGGGAATCCTTAATGATGTGTGTGATAGAGATAGTCCCAAGTATTCAGGGAATCCTTAATGATGTGTGTGATAGAGATAGTCCCAAGTATTCAGGGAATCCTTAATGATGTGTATGATAGAGATAGTCCCAAGTATTCAGGGAATCCTTAATGATGTGTATGATAGAGATAGTCCCAAGTATTCAGGGAATCCTTAATGATGTGTGTGATAGAGATAGTCCCAAGTATTCAGGGAATCCTTAATGATGTGTATGATAGAGAGAGTCCCAAGTATTCAGGGAATCCTTAATGATGTGTATGATAGAGAGAGTCCCAAGTATTCAGGGAATCCTTAATGATGTGTATGATAGAGAGAGTCCCAAGTATTCAGGGAATCCTTAATGATGTGTGTGATAGAGATAGTCCCAAGTATTCAGGGAATCCTTAATGATGTGTATGATAGAGATAGTCCCAAGTATTCAGGGAATCCTTAATGATGTGTGTGATAGAGATAGTCCCAAGTATTCAGGGAATCCTTAATGATGTGTGTGATAGAGATAGTCCCAAGTATTCAGGGAATCCTTAATGATGTGTGTGATAGAGATAGTCCCAAGTATTCAGGGAATCCTTAATGATGTGTGTGATAGAGATAGTCCCAAGTATTCAGGGAATCCTTAATGATGTGTATGATAGAGAGAGTCCCAAGTATTCAGGGAATCCTTAATGATGTGTATGATAGAGAGAGTCCCAAGTATTCAGGGAATCCTTAATGATGTGTATGATAGAGAGAGTCCCAAGTATTCAGGGAATCCTTAATGATGTGTGTGATAGAGATAGTCCCAAGTATTCAGGGAATCCTTAATGATGTGTATGATAGAGATAGTCCCAAGTATTCAGGGAATCCTTAATGATGTGTGTGATAGAGATAGTCCCAAGTATTCAGGGAATCCTTAATGATGTGTGTGATAGAGATAGTCCCAAGTATTCAGGGAATCCTTAATGATGTGTATGATAGAGAGAGTCCCAAGTATTCAGGGAATCCTTAATGATGTGTATGATAGAGAGAGTCCCAAGTATTCAGGGAATCCTTAATGATGTGTGTGATAGAGATAGTCCCAAGTATTCAGGGAATCCTTAATGATGTGTATGATAGAGATAGTCCCAAGTATTCAGGGAATCCTTAATGATGTGTGTGATAGAGATAGTCCCAAGTATTCAGGGAATCCTAGCTAGATCTACTTGCTACAGAGCTAGATCTACTTGCTATAGTTGTGCAGTACATGGCTGCAGAACAAGAAGCTCTATTTTTTTGTGCACACAACCACAAATCTGGAACATCATGAATGTTTAGCTTATCCGAACATGCTTAATGACTCTGTAAAACATGAGTGCATGTGAGTCTCTGTGTGAGTGCATGTGTGTCCCTGTATGAATGCATCTATGTGAGGTGCATGTGTGTCCATGTGAGTGCATGTGTCTCTGTGTGAGTGCATGTGTGTCCCTGTATGAGTGCATGTGTGTCCCTGTGTGAGTGCATGTGTGTGTATGTGAGGTGTATTTGTGTCGATTTGAGTGCATGTTTCTCTGTGTGAGTGCATGTGTGTCCCTGTATGAGTGCATGTGTGTCTATGTGAGGTGCATGTGTGTCCATGTGAGTGCATGTGTGTCTGTGTGAGTGCATGTGTGTCCCTGTATGAATGCATGGTGTGTCTATGTGAGGTGCATGTGTGTCTGTGTGCATGTGTGTCCCTGTATGAGTGCATGTGTGTGTCTGTGAGGTGCATGTGTGTCTGTGTGCATGTGTGTCCCTGTATGAGTGCATGTGTGTGTCTATGAGGTGCATGTGTGTCCGTGTGCATGCATGTATGAGTGCATGTGCGTGTCCGTGTGAGGTGCATGTGTCCATGTGAGTGTATGTGTCCCTATATGAGTACATGTGTGTCCGTGTGAGTGCATGTGTGTCCACATGAGTGTATGTGTGTGTCTATGTGAGGTGCATGTGTGTCCGTGTGCATGTGTGTCCCTGTATGAGTGCATGTGTGAGTGCATGTGTGTCCATGCGAGTGCATGTGTGTCCGTGTAAGTGCATGTGTGTGTCAGTGTGAGTGTATGTGTGTATCTGTGTGAGCGTATGTGTGTCCGCATGAGTGCATGTAAGTGCATATGTAAGGTGCATGTGTGTCCACGTGTGAGTGCATGTGTGTCCCCGTGTGAGGGTATTTGTGTCCCTGTGTGAGTGTGATGTATGTGAACATGTGTGAGAGTGTATGTAGGTGTCTGTCTGTGAGAGAGTGCACATGTGTGAATGTGTGTGTGAATGTGTGTGTGTGTGTGTGTCTGTGCATATGTGTGTGTGTGAGTGCACGTCAGTGTTCTCAGGATTTTTGTAAGGGATATTGGCATGCCACCTGTGGAGTAGCATATTAATAAATCATGATGGCCTGTGTTTTTGGTCTTGTCTTCATTATTGTGTTTACAGGTTGCAGGAGGTGCACTGGACTAGACATAATATTGTTACATGTAAAAGGCTATGAATCAATACAGTATCATGCCACAAGCAGTGCATGATGCGATTGACATACTGAAGCCTGAATGCTCACATAATAGTGAGTATAATTTTCTTGAAATATTTCATGGGTGAAGTAACTGTTGTGTACTGTTTACAATGATGATTATAGAACAAATTGTTCCATAAAGACCAAGAGAGAAGGAAAAAAGGAGACTCTTTAATCAAGTGCAAAGTGAGGGCCAAGCTACAATCTCTCCTAGGCACTGCAATCACTCCAAATCCTACCATGATTTTGCACTCGCTCTTCGCATGTTGTTTCACTAAGCTCTGCCTTGTTAGAGTCGTGCGAGCAAGCTGATCCATGCCGCTTGGCCGATGGCGACCTTCCTAGGCCTATTATTATGTTATCAGCAGAGCGAACATGCCATGCCCATCCTTCAACTCTAACATCCATAGAAAGTTCAACTTCCATTTTTTAAATCAATGTCGGCCTTGTTTGAGCTCTGCTAGGAACACCCTCATCAGGACTTCAACACTTAAGGTAAGTCTCACTCGCGAAGCTAGAACTGCTGCAATTTTTCACTAACCACACCCACAATAAGAAATTGTATCACATCATCAATTTGAAACTTTGAACTGTAATAGTACAACTGTAAGGACATATTGGCCAATACACTTTCAATTTCGAAGGGATATCGGGCTTAAAGGCTCTGGGGAGAACACTGGTACACGTGTACATGTGCAAGTGTGTATGAATGTAGGTGTGTGTGTATGTCTGTGAGAAAGTGCACATGTGTGTGTATATGTGTGCATATGTGAGTACACGTGTGAACATGTGTGTGTGTGTATATGTGAGTACACACGTGTGTGTGCGTGTGTATATGTGTGTACACATGTGTGTGCATGTGTGTGTGTGAGTTCACATGTGTGAACATGTACAAGTGTGTGTGTGTGTGCATGTGATAGAGAGCAAGAATGCATGTGTATGTGTGAGTGTGTGCAAGTGCTGTGTGAGTGTAGGTGTGTGTGTATGCCCACACAAGTACCTTTCACAGACTGCAAATGCCCAACCATCAGAGAGACTCGCTGCTCATAGCTGGCCAGGCGAGTAAGGCACTGGTTCACCAAGCACTTGAAGTCACAGAAGAGCTGTGCCAGCAAACGTACTCCACGGCTCACATCCGCACGAGATTCCTGCTCATACTGCAGCTGCTTCTCTAGTTCATGCATAGCATGGTTGGCTCGGTCCAAATCCAACTCGGTCTCCTACAAATAATGTTTGTGTTACTCAGCTGAACCTTTCACTTGACTGCTTTAGGTTCAGCCAAGTATAAGATCCAGTTCAGTAGATTCAGTGGTGTAAGGTTCAGTGGTGTAAGGTTCAGTGGTGTAAGGTTCAGTGGTGTAAGGTTCAGTGGTGTAAGGTTCAGTGGTGTAAGGTTCAGTGGTGTAAGGTTCGGTAAAGTGCAGGTCCAGCTGAGTTAAGTTTAGTTTAATGTGCAGGTTCAGCGGAGTTTAAGGTTAGCCCGAGTGTAAGGTTCATCAGAGTTTAAAGTTAGTCAGAGTGTAAGGTTCGGCAGAGTTTAAGGTTAGTCTGAGTGTAAGGTTCAAGGAGTTTAAGGTTAGTCTGAGTGTAAGGTTCAAGGAGTTTAAGGTTAGTCTGAGTGTAAGGTTCAAGGAGTTTAAGGTTAGTCTGAGTGTAAGGTTCGGCAGAGTTTAAGGTTAGTCTGGGTGTAAGGTTCGGCAGAGTTTAAGGTTAGTCTGAGTATAAGGTTCAGAGGAGTTTTAAGGTTAGTCAGAGTGTAAGGTTCGGCAGAGTTTAAGGTTAGTCTGAGTGTAAGGTTCAAGGAGTTTAAGGTTAGTCTGAGTGTAAGGTTCAGTGGTGTAAGGTTCAGTGGTGTAAGGTTCAGTAAAGTGCAGGTCCAGCCGAGTTAAGTTTAGTTTAATGTGCAGGTTCAGCGGAGTTTAAGGTTAGTCTGAGTGTAAGGTTCAGCAGAGTTTAAAGTTAGTCAGAGTGTAAGGTTTGGCAGAGTTTAAGGTTAGTCTGAGTGTAAGGTTCAGAGGAGTTTAAGGTTAGTCTGAGTATAAGGTTCAGAGGAGTTTTAAGGTTAGTCAGAGTGTAAGGTTCGGCAGAGTTTAAAGTTAGTCTGAGTGTAAGGTTCAAGGAGTTTAAGGTTAGTCTGAGTGTAAGGTTCAGAGGAGTTTAAGGTTAGCCTGAGTGTAAGGTTCAAGGAGTTTAAGGTTAGTCTGAGTGTAAGGTTCAGAGGAGTTTAAGGTTAACCCAAGTGTAAGGTTCAGTGAAGTTTAAGGTTAGTCAGAGTGTAAGGTTCGGCAGAGTTTAAGGTTAGTCTGGGTGTAAGGTTCGGCAGAGTGTAAGGTTCAACGGAGTTTAAGGTTAGTCTGAGTGTAAGGTTAGTCAGAGTGTAAGGTTCAGCGGAGTTTAAGGTTAGTCAGAGTGTAAGATTAAGCTGGAGTGCAAGGTTCAGCTGAGCATCACAAGGCTCAGCAGAGTGGGAGAGTTCAACAGAGTGCAAAGTTCAGCAGAGTACAAGGCTCAGCCAAGTATAAAGTTGTTAAAATACTACTAAAGTGAACTTGAGTCTGGCATTGCAATGTGACTGAAGGCATAATGAACAATGTTTTATATTTTATAAGATACGATAAAACTGTTAAATACCCACACTAACCACAGAGGATCCTTTACTGTTTCAAAATCATGCACACCAACACACCAAATAAAATTAATGGTGCACATGTAAATGGTAAAGGGTCATCACAATCAATGTTTGTGGTCAACATGGAAGGGCAAGTTTTAAAATAAATTTTTAAATAAATTTGTGTTGTTTATTTTGTTGTTTATTTATATTTGGTGAGAAGAGTGAGCCCTCAGTCGAGAGTTGGATGGAGAACTTGGTATTGCTGCGCATAATTTGTTCACCTGTAAAAAAAACCAACAGATGCCTTAAATGATGCTGGCTTATGCAACCAGATGGTTGTCGTAGTGAAGAGTAAGAGAATATGGCAACAGATTCTGAGTTTGAGGAAAGAAAACTGGCTGCATAGGCAAGTGAGAATGGGCTGCACAGTTTATAGGATAATGGAGTTTATTCTGATACAGCTACTCAAATCATTAGCATGCTCTAGCTTTAGAGGTGCAGTAGCCTAGGTAAACTACCAGCACCAAGCACCAAACAAAAAACAGACAAAACAACCACACCCCAAACCACGTGCACCAGAATCAACCCACCAACTTACCCTACCAAACTAACCTCAACGTACAAGACGACTCACACAATACACCAGAAAGCAGAACAAGCCAGCCAGAAGTAGGACAAACAACAAACAAAGACCCCCCCCGCACACAACCCTTCCAAAACTAACTCCCCCATAGGCCCTCCTTACAAAAAAAGAAAAGAAAAGAATTACAAAACTGGAAATGATCATTTCGGCGAATCCAGAGAGTATCTGAGCAGGCCAGCTCTGGTGTGTATGCACACACTAAAACCATATATAGCTATGTGCATATCTCCAGATTCTGATACATTCAACAGCACAGCTAGCTGGGCTTTCCAAAATGGATAAAGAAAAGAAAATACTCAAGTTCTTGTCAGCTTCTGCATGTCTTCTTCCCTGTGAATTCTTGCAGAAAGCACTTCCTGATGATCTCACATTTGTGTAGTGTGCTTTTCAATCTTCAAGGGCAGCTGCTTCCAAGTCCTCTTAAATTCCACACTTCCACATGCATTATTTCTGTTTCAGAATTTGCCATACCATTAGTTGCAGGCCATCAGGTTGCCCAACCTTGCACAGTTCAGAATCCGTAAGGAACACACAAGTAATACAATTCTTGGCTACTTCCCCATATCACAATCCAAGCGCATCACAACATCATGAGGACATCAATAGTGTACAGATCAGTGCTGCACTACACCCTCAGCTATGCTAAGGCTAGGACAAGAGGTTAGAGTAATGATTTAAAACAAAAATAATAAGTATTGTTATCCATCACAACTTTGCTCACCACTTAACACTTTGCATTCAGTAAGCTGATGGTCAGTAGTGCCAATGTTGAGAGCTACAGCAGTTGAGCATCAGTCTCAAGGGTGAGTTTCTGTGCTTTCCATAAAAACACACATTTTTCCTTCTTGTCAAAGTCTACACAAGTGAGTACATTTCATATCTTGTAGTTATTTTCATATTAGAATCTTGGCAGAGGTCTAGCTACATCCGACATGACGTGGTAACTCCAGAAAACGTTATGTTTTATCTGACCAGGTTGCTTTGTTGATGTAGAAGAACAGGATTCTCAGCCAGCCAACTAACCTTTCATTAATTTCCAGGCAAACAAATAGAACAACTGTAGGCTATTGCATAAAGCATATAGCTAGCTAGGCTGCCTTTACACACTTCACAATAAATAAAAAATGCTTTAAAAATATCATTTTAAATTCATAGTTGAGAAATGGATAAGTCATGTACAGTCTTGGGAAAATCTGGCGTTTATGAAATAAAAATTGCTATGAAAGACTTATGTTATATATTCAAGATGTATCCTTGAAAAAGAATTGCACGGTTTAAACAGTATCTAGGTCTGCCAGTTTACTATCTTAGCGAAGGACTCAAGCATGCTGGAAGCTAGCTAAGGCACTGTCAAAGTGAGTTTTAGGTATCTACGTACGACCTTTGACCTTTAAAAAATCATGCACAGCCATTTTCAAACGTGGGTCAAACCAAATCGGGGAATGCTACCACGTCAGCTGATAGTGACACAATGGATAGAGACTTATGAAGAAACAATATAGGCATACACAATGGCATCATCCACAGCACCGTCGATACCTTTGTTCCACCAGCATGTAATTATCAAAATGTGATAATTGGTGGAACTGCTGTCCACAGGTGACAAGTGGGATTGGTGTAGTCCACAAACAGAGATGCGAGAAGATGTCTGACTCACTTAGAATGACACAGATCATGTCATGAAGGCCGCATGCCAGTGGCACAGACCACTGATAAACTGCCTCCACAATCGTGACTACAGAACAAGTTTAGCGTACTAGTGTTTCCAGAGACTTTCCCTCAGCGTAAGGGAGGTAAAGGGTTACATGCACAAACAGTCTCTACCTGGGTTTTTGTTTCTTGCAGCTGTAACTGAGCGCTCTTATCAGTCAGGACATGAGAGAGAAGCTGACCATTTCTCTCACTCTTCTCCACCTCCTCAGTCAAAGAAAGTTCCTATACACAGAGAACAAGTACTGAAGGTTAAAATGCGAACCTACAAGTTCCACAAATGGACCATGTTCAAGGACCCATAACCCCCATGCAAGTTGGTCCAAAAGACAAGATCTTTCTGTGCCCTTTAAAAGTATATTTTTTATGCACTTTTTATGAGCAAACTTTTTATGAGCAATATTTTAATGTCTAAGATACATTTCTCTCTCCCTCTGTGCTTTAAAAAACACATAATATTGGAGGTGACCCATGGTATTTTAATGTACTTTTATAAGTACATCAGAGAGATCTGTTTTGACACTTAGGGGAGGAAGTTATAGTTCTCTGAAATGGTCTATTTATGGACCTTTGGGTCCCTCCACATTGGGACACATCCACCACTTATAAATTTGCACTCACTTTTTCCCGTGCCACATCCCTTTCCTTAGCACTTTCAATCGCCTGCACCTTACTCTGGACTAGAAGGACAAACACCTTCTCCCTCCACCGAGTAAGCAGACTCCTAACACTGTCTTCTCCCTCTCCATGCCTCTGCAGAGACACCAATCATATCATCATGCAAATTGCTCCTTGACAGAGTTCCGCCACACCTTGGTGATGTCCGCCTCTTGGATACTAAGTATCTCCGAGAGTGAATTTAGACGAATGTTTAGAAGTTTGGTTTCATTGGACAGCATTTGGTTTCCCCGGCAAAGTTTCTATGTGTATATAGTACACATATAATACAAATAGAAAACCTTTCTTGTTGTCTATTTAAAATTCACCATCCATTGTCTCCTAACCTGTGTTTCGCCGCAGATGAACTCTCTCTCTTCCTTCCAAGTTCGATCACTTTCAACGTCAGGCATCTCCCCACCCAAGTAGGCCTCCAGTTTGTTCACCTTCTGGCGTTGAACATTCAGTTTCTCGGTCAAAGTTCTATACAACATGCCAACAAGAGTCCCAATCACTATGATAACTACATGGAAACTGTGCATGTGCTATCTCATGTCATTCTGTCCATAAGTCTCACAGAGCTGTTCATCCAGTGTGGCATTGCACTGCACTATGTAACAACCACTGAGTGCATAACCGCATGTGCTTACATACCATTAATTGTCATGCTCACACTAGCTGTGTCCTGCTATCCACCAGCTGCTCTTCCCCTTCTTCTTGCCTCAGCTCCAGCTGCTTGTTGACCACAGAGAGCCTTTCCTTTAGCTCAGATATCTTAAGATCCTTCTCAAGCTGCATTGCTGTTATTATTAAAAATGACTCGCCTGGAAACCCTTTACCATATGTGAATGGTTATGTCTTATATTGTGCCAACCCGAATTAAATCTCACCTGAGCTGGAGCGTTCATGTTCAGCTAACTTCTTTACTTGCGCACATCTCTGTTCTTGAGTCTCAGAAAGTTTTGCTTCCAATCTCATCACCTGTTCCACCATGGTCTCTCTGAATGCCTGGTACTCGGTGCAAAGAGCCATTTTATCACGTTCCAGCTGCAAATATATAGATGTGGTATATACACAGGTGCCCCCCTCCCCCCTCCTGAGATAGCCACCTGTAATAGATTCTTCACACTAGTCACCTACCGATTTCCCATTGAGTAATCGTGACATCTAATTACAAATTGTTTTGTTTTCTTAAATAGCTAACCTTGCAAATGGCATCTCGGTTTTCTTCTAAAAAGATCACCTTTTCTTTGCAAAATTCCTTATTCTGTTCAAGGAGAGCCTTTTCTAGCTGCAGTGTGTTCTGAGATGTTTTCTTTGTCTCTCTTTCCAAGACTTTCACTCTGCTCTGAAGGACCTCCTCAACATATAGGAGGTCATAGGTCAGTGGGGGCATGCACCTTGAAGAAGGTAGAAGACAGGGAAGCTGCTGAGGTGATGGTGGCAGTTGTATTGAGTGCACTCCACTACCAACGGTAGCAGGTAATAACTTCCGGGTGTTTTCAATCTCTTGCCTGAATGTGAACACACGTGAACGACGCATAACGGTCAAAACAAAAACGGTTGTCACCTGAGCGCCATATTGCGTTGTCTCAGTTTCTCGAGCTCTGTGTGTGAGCAGGCGGGGGTAGGAGCTTTACTCTCCAATTTCTGGGCCTGCTTCGGTGGAAATGCGTTCTGAAAGAACGAAGGAGGTTGGAGAGTCATGTCGTTTTTTTTTTTTTGTTCTTGTTGTTTTTGAATTTCCCGCCAATAAACCATGCGCGCGTGCTCAAGGGATGATTCAGCATTTTTTTCTTCTTATCACAATGTCGGTTCTAGGCCTAACCTCGCAAGAAGCTCAGAAACGGCTCTTTGAAGAGTTGACTAGACTTATAAACAGAAGAATCAAAATTAGTTGGTTCCAGGAGGCAAGGAAGAACCTTCGAGGCATCCTTTCCAGTGTTCTCATCGGGGCTGCTGGTCTTCTCCTTGTCGTGCAATTCGCTGTCTCTCCTGGATCCACGTGGCTGGTCCTGTTCCAAGCCATGTTTCTCCTTCTCCTAGCTCCGTTCAACCTGTCCCTACTCGGGTGGGAAGTGTTTATGCACCGCACACAGAAGGTCAGACAACTACTAGGCAGGTTGAGCCCTGCATTGGCAAGCCCCCCTCCTTGGACATCTTCAGACTATCCCAAGTCCTCTATTTCCACTTTGAGAGGTCCCCTGACCATTCCTACATTCAGGGACAGGATCTTGGTAAATGTACCCATCAGCCTGTTAGTATATGGTGATGTCATGGAATTGGAACCTGGAATCCCTTCGCCTGCAAATGCAGTAAGACTGTGTAGTGATTCTGGCTACACTAGCAGCCATGTTGAGGTTGGTGATGTGCTTCCTGGACACGTTTTTAAGGACATGGATATAGTGGACACAGGTGCGTCATTCAGCTTCTTAGCTGAAGTGAATCCTATACAGTTAGAGGTCAAGGAAACACCAATTCTAGCATACCTCGAATCTGCCATGGGGAAGGAAGATCCGCCCAGCTGTGTATCAAGTGAAGTCAATCTCTTGATGTTCATCGCAATTATTATATTTACTTTGATATATTTGACTGCACTGGTCTTGAATCTCATGCGGTATTTTGTGCTGAAGGAGGACTTTGATAACAGCTGGCCGGAGATGTTCTTCAGACTTCCTGTTTACACATCTCTTCCCTTGTTACTTATCCAATTCCCTCTTATTTGGTCACTTACAAACCTCTATGGTACAGCACGTATTGTTCTGTTAGTGGAGGAAGGGCCTCTTTGCTTCCATTATAGTGACTGGAAAAAAAAGATAACGACTTTTTTCCGAATCCTGAGAGTCATGGGAGAGATGTTTTGTTGCCATACACACCATCCTGAATATAAGATGTTTCACATCTTGGGAACTCTCACCTCAGTGTGTGCAGTAGACAAGGAATACCTTCTAAGCAGTGGATTTCCCAGTCCAGAAAAAATCTTCTTTTTGAGAACTGAGGATGTGTTTGAAGAAGCCATGCAACAAGCCAGTCCAAAGCCACAGAATAACTTGAGTGAGGAAGAGGATAGTAAGGGGGAAGAGGCTGAGCCCATTGAGGTGAGAGTGAGCATCACCAGTCCAAGTGATGGAGAGATCAAATCACCCAAGCAGATGAGTCACCACCATCATCATCAAACATCTCAAAAGAGTTGTGTCAAGTTTCATGTTGGATTGGGAGATGAGGAAGAGGAGTGTGAACAGAATGTGCTGCAAGTGCCATCTCAAATGGACTCGCTCAGTTCTGCATCTGTCATATCAGACCCAGATCCCTTTGAATTAGTGATAGAGATACTAGATATTTCTCTTGATCCTAACTCCCACTCTGGGATCGCCTTTGATGATATCCACTGGCAGGCAAACATAGGCTCACTGAAGCCCATTGGAGTCAACCTCCTGGCTACTTCTCATCTTACGAGGGCTCCCTTCTATTTCTCTCCCTTGGAAAGCTACAGAGAATTCAAGCTCCACCTCCATAAATCCAGTTGTTCATGTTCCCTGGGCATGGAGATTGGAGTGGCGGAATACTTTTCTAAAAAATTCCAAAAACAAATGATGATAAACAGTGTCAGTAGTCCAGGTGTGGATTTTCCCAAAAATATTCATCGCAGAGCAACGGCTACCTTTATAGCTAACAACAATTCTAACATGCTGCCTCACATAACTTCCGCTGTAGTCCATGACTTAGAGACGGGTAAGAGCCTCGTAATGAGCCGAGGCAGTGGAAGCATGATTGCTTCTTGCTGCAGTGACTTCTGGGATGGAACCGATCTTCAGCCCATGACAGATGCTGAGAGGGTATCTATCATGAATTACTACAACTCCCGCAGTATCTCCTCCTACTGCATTGCACTTGCTTATAACCCTATGCTTGATCTTAATGTGTCTGACCTCCCACAAAAGGAGGTTGGCATCTTCATTCCACCTACGGGTTTCGAAAATAATCCCAGTGATCTAAGCTTGTTAAGCTGCAAAGAAACCTCTGGCCAGCTCTTGACAGCAGAGCAGCTCTTCAAGAACTTGCAATGTAACCAGGTCTTCCTTGGCTTGGTCGTTTTACAGTACAAACCCAAGCAGAATATAGTGTCTCTCATTGAAGACCTCTATGCGGCAGGTATCAGATTTGTCCACTTCACAGCAGAGAATGAGCATAGGGCCAAGATATTTGCACAGAAGCTAGGATTGGAAGCAGATTGGAACTGTTTCATCTCCTTAGCACAACCAACACCTGAGGAAGAAGCAAATAGTAAAGGGTCACCATGTGTATCACCAGAGGAAGAGGATAGTTCTAATGATGGCGATGACAATAATAGCATGGCTTCAAGCATGCTGTCTTTTTTCAACGCTGCCATGTCCAATATTCATGCCAAGCTTCCGAAAGGGATTGATAATATTCGTCCTCACATTAAGATGGTCGACAATGTTCCTCTTCTAGTGTCTCTTTTCACAGATTGCAACACAAAAACCATCACTAGCATGATAGAAATCATGCAAGAGAACTCGGAGGTAATCTTGTGTATCGGGAATGCCTGGAATCATGAAAATGTGAACATCTTTTCTCAGGCAGACATTGGCTTGAGTTTGATCCCAAAGCATGTGGATTTACCCACTTGTACTGTCACAGAGACCTGTGCTGTGAGCAACTCAAACTCATTTCAGAATACCAATTTCGTGACTGGTAATTCCAAGTCCTGTCCTAATCCTCTTGAACTGGCCTCCTACCTCAATTCAACATCATGCCAGCTTTGCTTTGGGCGAGATAAAGATGTCAGTATCCTTTCTCTCATCTGGGAATCTCGACGACTTCTTTCCTTGGTGCGTCTGAGCTTGATATTCAGCTTGGGGGCATCCTTCTCTCTCTCAGTCTTAATGCTCCTCTCTTCACTATTCTTTCTACCTCCCCCTCTCAGTGGAAGCCATCTCTTCTGGTTCCTTACTGTGGTCATTCCCTTAATCATGCTCAGCTTCCTTGCAACATCAATGGATCCCAAATTCAAGACTCACATGCCTATGAAGAGGGAAAAACCATTCCATTACTTGTGGCTCATAGTTCTAGAATTTGGTCTCTTTTGTATCACGGGCATATATGCTCTTTTTCTTTTTTCACTTACACTTAGAGAAATATGCATCATTAACATCACCAACTCTAGTTGCCATGTCTTGTTGGGAGACCGGAATCCTAACAACTCTTCTCCTTGGAATGGCTGGCGTGGGAGCCGTATGGGAGAACTCCTCTTTGCACAGAATTTCATTGCATTTTTCATGACCATTTATCTCGTGGCACTCTCCATCAGGTACATTCATCGGACACGTCCTCTGTGGCAACTGTGGAAGTTTGTATCATTGCAGTATGTCGTTGCAACCAGTGGAGCCGTCGTCATTCAAATAATATTTTTATCATTTGCTGTTTCCGCCTCCGATCTCTTCTCCATTCCCGTGCACGTGTGGTTGCTTGGATTTCTGTGGCCATTTGTAGCCATCCTTATGGCAGAGGTACTGAAGTGTGTCGACAAAAGGAAATTAAAGAAAGAACAAACTCTTCTAGAATTGCAGTTCGGGACCAAACTAGGAATGCATTCTCCAGTGTAATGAGACTAAGTTCAAAAGGCCATATGTAGTTCATTTTTCAACTTTCATAACTATGTAATCCAATGAGTCATTTCTTTATGTGATGGATTTAATGTTGAAGCATGGAATCATTGTTTATGCTAAGTTGAAGCATGGAGCATTGTTTGCCTTGAGTTGAAACATGGTACCATTGTTTGCCTTATGTTGAAGCATGGAATCATTGTTTAAAGTTGAAACATGGTATCATTGTTTGCCTTATGTTGTTTGCCTTATGTTGAAGCGTGGAATCATTGTTTAACCCAAGTTGAAGCATGGATCATTGATTACCCAAGTTGAAGCATGGGTAAACAATGATTCCATGCATAAGGATGAATACATGCATATCATGTTGAATCGTCCAAAGGGGACTCCACAAAAAAGGGTGAGAGATGGGGGGGAAAGAAGTAAAATCCCAACAACTTGGAAGTCTTAATATACCCTTAATAAGCAAAAGCAGTATTATTGTCATATATAACACAAGTTCAAAAGATATACGGAGGACGTGGTATAAAGTGATGGATCATCCTTGTTTCTGTACCTTGTCAACAATATATTTGAGTGATTTTGTGTATAAATATATATCTAGTAGATGGGTCCATCCTCCAAAGTATCGTCATCTCCACCATCAAATTCTTCCCCATTGTCAAAATATGTGAGGTTGTAATCAGTCCCTTCCTCTTCCTCTTCCTCTTCATAAATCTCCTCCATTATCTCTTCTCCTCCTGACTGTTCACTCTCTCCAGAAAGCTGCTCCATTTTCTCCAAATTTTCCAGCTTCTTCTCCAGCTTCCCTCCTCCATCTTGCTCAAAAGTTACTCTTCGAGACTTCTTTATCTTTGTTCCATCATCAGATTCATCATGCTCAAACTCACTTCCTCCACCACTGCTAGTAAAATGTCTAACACCTCTCTTCCTCTTCTTCCCAGAAGTGGGTCGAGTTTGTTTCTTCTTCTTAATTATCATTCTTGGTTTCAACTCTTTGGGAAAGAAGTTCCAATCGATATCCCACCCTAATTTATCTCTTCCTCTGCCCTTTGTCCCTCTACTAGATTTATCAGAGTATCGCTGTATTGGAGCACAATCAGAACTGACTGGCTTCAGGTGAAATGAACTGTGGTTCGTATAGAGTTTCAGTTCCTGCTTTATGGCAACCAAGTAACTGGTGACTTCCAATTCTTCCAGCGGGAGGGGGCAACGATTGAGGGTGGGGAAGAGAGATGGAGGCTGAAGGATAGGGGGTGGAGCAGACTCTCCTGGAGCAAGTCCAATTGCCTCCAGATTTCCTGCAAAGCTGACACCTTTCCCTCTCCCCCGTCCCCTTCCTCTCCCACGACTCATCGGATGGGTAAATTTCTTGTAGGCAAAATACACTGTGAGGTGATATTACAAGAGGTAGAAAGTGTTTATGCTAAGACAACCCTAACTCTTGACTATAACCCATTCTATAACAATTCATTGACAACACTCTACATTACCCCAACACATACAGACTTGATGCCCCTCCAATTGTAAACCCATAGCTTTAGTCTCTTTTTGTTATAAGAGCTGTCCCTCCAATTGTAAACATAATTATAGCTTAGTCTCTCTTTGTTATAGGAGCTGCCCCTCCAATTGTAAACCCTGATGTCATTATGCATCATAGAAAATGAAGGAAAATGATGCAATGATAAGATCTTGTGACATAAAGCCTTACAAGCCCTCTATTGATGTAGATTATTCTTAATGATCAGAACACACTCATAGAAACCATACACTGTGCTTTATGACCAATTATATCTGAAATAGGCTATATATGATTACCTATAATTAGTGCAACCTCTTTTTACAGACCTAGCCTGCTGGATTGAGGGGTCAAATCAATTATCAGCCATCGAAATAGCTGCTAAATTCCATAAAGACAATTCCTGGTTATCTTTTGTAGAGAGATACGCTCTAAAAGAGGTGAAATTCAGTTTGATCACACACAAACATTACTTTACCCTGTTTTGTGTATGCACAGCATATGGAAGAATAGTTAAGCTCTACATTTAGGGCTGCACTTGCTATTAGAATGCCCACAGAACCTATCTGGCATTTAGTGCAATAAAAATAAGAGTGCAGATGAAGTTGGCACTTCGATAGTAACAACTCATCTCACAGACAAGACTGGTTATCAATAGCTACACCTGTAATAGGGTCTAGTCAATCTGGAGTTTTTTTTGGTTCCAAAACAATGTATCTCATGGGCATAATCGTCACATGTTCTACAACCTAGGTTTTTACACACTACCTTATCACCTATTTCATTGGTTCCTATATATATATATGGCAAGACTGACCAGACCCTATCACAGGCATACCAATTGGTAAAGAAGTGCTGAAAATAGAAGCAAAACAAAACTTTGCCTAAGTTGGATTCTCAACAACTAACAACCCTTTCCAACTCCTAAATAATTGCTCTGCACTCACCTCTTTAGGTGATTAATAGTCTGGCGTAATTGACCCTTTACCGTCTTTATCTTTGGCCCCAAGGTAAAGGATCGCCTATGTGGGATCGGGCGCGCGCATGCTATTTCTCAACCTTGACCCGAATTGGTAAAGGCGGTTCCTTTGGGCAATGTTTAGTTTCGCTGTCCTATGAGTATGTCTGTACCAAGGTTATGGAAGACTTAATATGATAAAGAAATGGAAAGAAGTAATCTTAGAAGCAATGACTCTGATGCGAAAGAACATAGACAGACACACAGCAAGAAGAAGAGAAGAAGGGATTCCAGTTCTGGAGGAGAGGGGAGAGTCAAGAAAAATACTAGTACACACTCCAAGAAATCCAAGTTGAGCAGTCACTCACACCAAAAGAGGAAATACAGACACAGTGATTCTGACAACAGTCTTGACTCGGAGCTGTCATCTAGCTCCTCCCCAGAACACAAGAGAAAACACAAAAAATGCAAAAAAGATACCTTCTCCAAGAAGAGCTCTAAAAAGAAACGCAAGCATGGACATGAAACAGTGAAGAGGAAAAAGAATAAACCCAAGAAGAATTTTCATGAGGAGGTCGAGTCTCTGGCAAGCAAGGTTGAAGTGGTTCCACCCACTGCAGGGGGAGAACCAGCAACTAGAAATGTGGCGACATTGTTAGCAGCACAGACCACGTGAGTACGCATGCAATTGCACAATCTTATTTTATTTTTTATTATTATTACTTGCATGTGTTTGAGGAAAAGCCAAGGGCCTGGGCCTGGTTTTTACAAATGACTGCGCTGCAGCCCAGAGTGTGTATTAGTATTACACCAGGAAACTGGATCAAGGTCGGCTTTAGTTCCTATTTATCCACCTCTCTCTAATAGAAAATAGCATGTGGCCCAGTGTGAGTACAGAACTTATGACCAAAGAAATATGCAGAATATTAAATCATGTAGGCCATTAGTTGATCAAATTCTGTAGAGTGAAGGGGCCGATGACCAAGGATGAGTACGAGAGACAGCAGAGTATAGTGAGGAGAGTCTATGATCCTGATACAGGAAGACACAGGTCAGAAAAGAGACTAGTGAGAGTTTTTTTAGAGAGATTTCAATTCTCCCCAATCGCTCCTCCCTCAACTTCAGGCTAGTGAAAGGAGATGGAGAGATCATAGAAGAGATTGTCAGCCGTGAGAGACATAGAGCCATCAACAAGGTTTGATTATTGCAGCGTGTAAAACTATGTAAGAATCATCAATCCATTCCACTCTCACAATTATGCAGCAAGCAACATTAGGGGACGGCTCCTCCTTCCAAGCATTAACAAGAAGACTACTGTGAACATTCCTCTTACCTTAAGGTCCTCTTCAAACTTTGTTTCTTGGTAATTATAACTACTAACTTCCTTCATTCTTAACTGTTAAACTTCAAACTCTGCTTGCTTCATATAGGTTGTCTAAAGTTTGTGTCCCCACAAATATGGGTGTGGCTTTCACATTCAAAGACAGGAAATGGGCATGGCAACCAATTGACAGTCTCTCTTCTAGGATAGCTACAACTGTGGTTGTATTAATGATGTGCCTTTGACAGTTTGCATAGTGACAAAGTTCCCGTAGGGTGCAATGACATTGAGAGGTTTCTATTAACTATAAGCATTGATTTTAAAATTAACTCAAAGATATTGAGCACAATGTGCATCGATAAATTGGATCTTTTAGTAAGTAACTCAAGGAACTAATGATGTTTTGTAATGTCATTGCATTAGTTTCATTACAAGGAGTCCAATGATACCAAACATGAAATATTTGACAACAATTGTAGAGGAGAAAATAATGTCCTTGTGTCAAAAGGAACACTTCTGAGAAAGAGAGGAATAGTAACCATTATCATGCATGACATAAACACTAAATACAACAAAGGCCCAGTTAATACAAGCAACAAAGGTAGAACTACAAGAGTTAGCAGTATGGTCAGGAGTGCCTACATCAAATGTCCCAGCACCATAAACCACACCCTTTTCCTCAGCGTGCTTGCCTTGTAGGACTTTTCTTAATTTTCCTGTTACTTTCTCAGTAATTTTTCTCTTTTTAGAGCTTGGATAGATGCTTCTTGATTCCAAGTTTATCTTCGCTTCGAAGGAACTGGGATGCAATTGGGGGCATTATTTGGAGAGCTCCAGCTAGGCCCATCAGTGCTAATGCACCGTTTGTTAAACCATAGAACTACCAAAGCACATGCAATATCTATGCTCACTCGACCAAGGAAAAGCTGCCATATTAAATGGTGCAAGGACTCATTTGCGTTCTGTTTATAGCCATGAATACACTTCTCCAATAGGCACTATATACTTCCAAGCCAAGGGAAATAATAGCTTCAGGGATAGGTCTTTTGTGCTTATAACAATACTCTTTCTCTTCAACCTTAGCCTTTTGCCACCCACACCAGGAACCTCTCCCCTCCGGGCAAAGGTTGTGTTGTGGCTGTTCATTGCAATGAAGTAGGGTAGCCTGTACCACCTTCATCATGCCTGGTAAATTACCTAAGATTGGTTTGCCATAAAACATTTGCAAGGTTGTTGTTTTTAACCCATCAAATGCCCAGCACTGCCAATGGTTTTGCCATCCATAAGCTTTTTGACCCATCATGTAACCTTGAGGTTTTGAAGAGCATTACCCATACATTTTTCTGCATGCCTCACACAATCGTTCTTCTCTATATACTAGGCAGTCCAAGCCATAAGGTTTCTTTTCAACAAGAAGGGCATGCGTTATAGAATCTCCATCTGCTATATATCAGGTATTTATACCTTAACTTGTGGGACAAAGGGGACTCAAACAAATCTAGGGCTCCTGTGACTCTATAGCTGGAACACTCCCTTCAATCTTTGCACTACACTGACCAGAATGTAATCTTTCAACGCCTCATCTTATTATGTTTTGTGTGATCTGATGCCTTACCTTATTATTATTTCTATTATTGCCTCATCTTATTATGTATCTGATGCCTTACCTTATTATGTTTTGTGTGTATATGATGATGCCTTATTATGTTTTATGTTTTGTGTGTCTGATGCCTTATCTTATTATGTTTTGTGTGTATCTGATGCCTTATCTTATTATTTCTATCATTGCCTTATCTTATTATGTATTTGATGCCTTACCTTATTATTATTCCTATCTTATTATTATTTCTATCATTGCCTTATCTTATTATGTATCTTATTATGTATCTGATGCCTTACCTTATTATGTTTTGTGTGTATCTGATGCCTTACCTCGTTTTGTTTTTATCTGATGCCTTACCTTAGTGTGTATCTGATGCCATATCTAATGTTTTATATGCATCCGGATGCCTTATCTTCCAATGTTTACAACTTGCACAATACTTCAATTTCACAACGTAGTCTAGAATCTTTTCAGTTTCAAAACCAACAATCAAAGAGATGGAAAACGCTGCCAAGTACCGTCACAGCTAACGAGGAACGTTCACAGGTTGGGAAGGGTTGGGACAAAAACCTCGAATGTTCTAGAATTTTATTTCGGGCTTGCCTTAGGCTTTCTCCATGGCTATTTGTCAAATTGCCATTCTTTGAAATTTGTGGGAGGAAGGTCTAGCATTGAAAAAAAACACGTTTTCACTGGCTTAAAATCAAAAGCCAGTTTTTACTGGCAAATATGCAGGAAGTATATAGTTATGTAAAGTGCAGAAACCCTTAGCAAAATGTACAATATAGGGTATGCTCCACACTTGAATGCAACACATACCATTCAGAACTACTGCTCTCGCTCTCACAACTGATTGGTGTAAGTACTGTTATAGCTCTCAGTACTGTCTTTGTTACCTATCATACAGAGTTCTTTTAACTCATCATGTAGGAGGACTTGCCGAGTTTCTTTTGAGTAGCTGTAAATACAAGGATAGGAGCAGTAGGAACCTCAGTATCAGTGGAGGTAGACAGTATCAGCAGTTGAGGCAGTACTGGACTCACTAACAGCAGTCTAGGTAGTACTGGACACAGTATCAGCAGTGGAGGTAGTACTGGACACTATATATCAGCAGTGGAGGTATATAGTACTGGACAAGTATCAGCAGTGGAGGTATAATATAGTACTGGACAAGTATCAGCAGTGGAGGTATATAGTACTGGACAAGTATCAGCAGTGGAGGTATATAGTACTGGACAGTATCAGCAGTGGAGGTATATAGTACTGGACAAGTATCAGCAGTGGAGGTACAGTATATATATATAGTACTGGACAAGTATCAGCAGTGGAGGTACAGTATATATATAGTACTGGACAAGTATCAGCAGTGGAGGTACAGTATATATATAGTACTGGACAAGTATCAGCAGTGGAGGTACAGTATATATATAGTACTGGACAAGTATCAGCAGTGGAGGTACAGTATATATATAGTACTGGACAAGTATCAGCAGTGGAGGTACAGTATATATAATTATAGTACTGGACAAGTATCAGCAGTGGAGGTATATAGTACTGGACAAGTATCAGCCGTGGAGGTATATATAATAGTACTGGACAAATATCAGTCGGCAGTGGAGGTATAATAGTACTGGACAAGTATCAGCAGTGGAGGTATATAGTACTGGACAAGTATCAGCAGTGGAGGTATATAGTACTGGACAAGTATCAGCAGTGGAGGCATATAGTACTGGACAAGTATCAGCAGTGGAGGTATATAGTACTGGACAAGTATCAGCAGTGGAGGTATATAGTACTGGACAAGTATCAGCAGTGGAGGTATATAGTACTGGACAAGTATCAGCAGTGGAGGTATATAGTACTGGACAAGTATCAGCAGTGGAGGTATATTATATAGTACTGGACAAGTATCAGCAGTGGAGGTATATAGTACTGGACAAGTATCAGCAGTGGAGGTATATAGTACTGGACAAGTATCAGCAGTGGAGGTATATAGTACTGGACAAGTATCAGCAGTGGAGGTATATAGTACTGGACAAGTATCAGCAGTGGAGGTATATAGTACTGGACAAGTATCAGCAGTGGAGGTATATAGTACTGGACAAGTATCAGCAGTGGAGGTATATTATATAGTACTGGACAAGTATCAGCAGTGGAGGTATATAGTACTGGACAAGTATCAGCAGTGGAGGTATATAGTACTGGACAAGTATCAGCAGTGGAGGTATATAGTACTGGACAAGTATCAGCAGTGGAGGTATATAGTACTGGACAAGTATCAGCAGTGGAGGTATATAGTACTGGACAAGTATCAGCAGTGGAGGTATATAGTACTGGACAAGTATCAGCAGTGGAGGTATATAGTACTGGACAAGTATCAGCAGTGGAGGTATTACTGGACACAATATCAGCCCTTTAAAAAATACTATAGTGACTCTTAGATCTACATGCAGTCCACTTCCAGGCATTTTTTTATTTAATTTCTTCTATTTTTGGAGGCTATATACATGGCTTTTATAATACCAAGAGAAAAATTCGTGTTTCTGTGACAGTTGCTTCTGGTGATATGAAGAAGTTTGTAGCTACAATGAGTTGAGTCAAAACCTTGTTCCTGGAGAATGGTAGACATGGGTAGAATTTTTCGTAAATTAGCACAAAGATAAGGTTGATTGAGCTGTTTTTAGATATGGCACATGTATATACCTCCATGTCCATCATTCATGATAAAATGATTTTTCCCCATTTTTTTTTTTTTTTTTTTTTTGCTGGGAGGATACCTAACTCTACCATTACTCTTTACAGGTATACATGTATATACAAAATAGACTCAAGTTTATAATTGTTTATAAGAGCAGTAGTAAGTGGAGGTCCATTACATTAGTACCAGTTAGGCCAGTTCTGATCAAATTCTTCCCAAAATTAAGACTTGAGAAGAAAGTATACGAGTCATTCTCCAAAAGACTTCTTTCCGGGTCTAGCCCCTGTTCCTCTGCCATGTCAAGTGATGAAGGATCCACCATGGCCCCTGCACCATCACAGTCTCCATCTTGCCCATCTGTGCCAACGGACACAAACACACTACTTCCATACCCATCACCACCTCTGCTTGGAGGTGCAGACTTGTCGAGAGCTCGCAACTCCCTGAGCTTCACAGCATAGGCGAGCACCAGTTCCTGGTTTCTTCCCCCCTTCCCCCTTCCGGTGACCGTCACTGTCGGCTCTCCAGCTCCAACCAGACAAAACGGTTTTTCCTCCTCCACCTCCACCATCTTCACTAAATTTGACACATCCTCCTCCAGTTGGGGATGGTCACGAATGAGTCTGTCCAAACTTCCGTGAAGTTGAGCTGAGAGAGCCGAGAGAGATCTTTCTGAGAACACCCGTCTCATCTGCAAGTAATGGGACAGAAAGGCATACATCTCCCCGAGCATCTTTGCCTCTCCTTCCAGCCTTAAAGACCAGCCGTAACAGACATAGCCCAAGCTCATAGCCGTTTCCATGGCCGCCTTGCTTGCTGTCTTGTTGCTTCCGATGATGATGTTGTGAGTGTTCGACTGGACGACGCCATCGCTGCTGATCTCAATACTAGCTTTGCTTGCTGTAGAATTCAGGCGTGTGTTTACTGAAGCTGGAACGTTCGCAAGCTCGAATTTCTCGATGATTCTTTGTGCAGCTTCTGTGTCCAACACTTGTGGAACTGTGGGACCACTTGCAATCATCTCCAAAGGGTCCCCAACGATATCGGAGAGGATTAAGCCTAGCACCTGCGTATGAGAATGGGTATTACATTGTGTATGTAACGTGGGAAAACTGTATGCATGCATTAATTGCATGAATATTTAGTATATAAACCTCTCACAATATATGACATACTGAAATAACACGGTATTGTATCGTGAATTAATTATGAATACTACTGGAATGTGATAACGGCATATAACATGGGGAATGATGTGACTACAATGCACACACTTCTCAGCTGAGGAACAACGTAAAACATAATGCAACAATGTGTCGTGAACCAAGACGATTCCATAAGAGAGAGAGAGAGTGTGTACGTGCGTGGATGCGTACTTTAGCTGGAGAAGCAGCTGCAGCAAGCTTGCCTCCCTTGGTCTGAGAGAGCGCTTTTCTCACGGTGTTCAGCTCCTGAATACAGGCACCTTTCCTGGCCAGACAGTTGATCACCTACACCACATCAAAAATGACTCATGACGTACTCTTAATCAATGCACCCTGACTGTGACAAGTATGCTAACTTCATATTTCTATAATAAAATTGCAATGTAATTTTGATGCAAATACATTTGGTCCTATGGGGGGCATCAGACCATATATTTTTTTTGCCTCCCCCCTTTATTCTGTACCTGACTATTACACTAACATGTTTCAAGTTTCAGCTCAGTATTGCCGACCATTCTATTATTAACGCTGCTGTTTGATTGGATGCTGGTTGACAAATAAGCAACAAGCCCCCATAGAAGTGGATTGACGACATCAATTTTGTCCTTCATGCATAATTTTTTAAGGAAGTGAATGTTGCATATGACCATAAATGGCAAGCGTTGATGACTCGTGGTTAAGTGTAAGATTAATTTATAATTTTATAATTTTTTAAAAATGACCTCTGTGCCATTGCCAGTAGTTGATTGTAATACTGCTATGCAAATATCATTGGAAAGCACACAGAATGGACTACCTATATATTGAGACCAAAACCACTGAAAATGGATGAAGCATATTTTTATTTTATTTTTAAAGAGACAAATAGGCTCTTGTCCTCCCTTTTTTAAAACCCTAATACAGTATGAGACATCCTTTCAGGCTTGCTCAAGGATCTCTGCAAAGTCATGGAGCTAGAGATGTACGAGAGGCCTTGCTGTATCTGGGATATGGGCATCAACCATGGAGCTAGAGATATGAGAGGCCTTGCTGAATTTGAGGGTACCATATTTATAAGGATATGGTGATCAACCATGTATGAGATGCCTTGCTGTATTTGAGGGTACCAGATTGGTAAGGATATGGTCATTCAACCATGGAGCTAGAGATATATGAGAGGCCTTGCTGTGTCCGAGGGTACCATATTTATAAAGATATGGTCTTCAACCACGGAGCTAGAGAAATTTGGTATAAGTAATGTACGGGGATGGCAAAAAAATTGCACGAGACGAGCATCACTCTACATTATCAGAATATCCCCAATTTCACTACAAACCAAGCCATGTGCCAATACCATGCAATAGGAATGGGCAAAGGGAAAGAGCACTTCAGGTAGTTCTAAGATAATCATTTATTTCCCCCCCCCCCCCTCCCCCCAAATCATCTTGTCCTCAATTCACTCCCCCTCCCCCCCCTATAAATATTAACCAATTAAATGCCACATGGCACAAACTAGGATATTGTCGGGAAATATTTTTAATATTAAATCAAAAAATTTGGACGTTCTTTGTATGCACATGCCCAATAGACTGCTCTATTAATTTTAAATAGTTATGGAACTTTACTTCCAGTTGGACGGGCAAGCGAGCAATATTTCTAATGGCAGACGATCGCAACTGCCTTTCTGAACAGTCTCTTCCTGGCTTTTGCTACTGTTTCTGGAAGTTCTCCTTTGGTGGAAAGCAGCACAGGTACCTAAATTCACTCTGAATTCCTTCGCTCTAGAGCAAAGAGGCACTCCTGGATGGCTGTTGTTGTAGACATATAGCGACATATATAGCACTGCAGAGCTTTTGTTTGCTTACTCCAATGAGCATAGCACTGTTTGCTTACTCCAATGAGACATAGCTCTGCAGAGCTTTTGTTTGCTTACTCCAATGAGACATAGCACTGCAGAGCTTTTGTTTGCTTACTCCAATGAGACATAGCACTGCAGAGCTTTTGTTTGCTTACTCCAATGAGACATAGCTCTGCAGAGCTTTTGTTTACTTACTCCAATGAGACATAGCACTGCAGAGCTTTTGTTTCTTACTCCAATGAGACATAGCTCTGCAGAGCTTTTGTTTGCTTACTCCAATGAGACATAGCTCTGCAGAGCTTCTGTTTACTTACTCCAATGAGACATAGCACTGCAGAGCTTTTGTTTCTTACTCCAATGAGACATAGCTCTGCAGAGCTTTTGTTTTCTTACTCCAATGAGACATAGCACTGTGCACAGAGCTTTTGTTTGCTTACTCCAATGAGACATAGCACTGCAGAGCTTTTGTTTGCTTACTCCAATGAGACATAGTACTGCAGAGCTTTTGTTTGCTTACTCCAATGAGACATAGCACTGCAGAGCTTTTGTTTGCTTACTCCAATGAGACATAGCACTGCAGAGCTTTTGTTTCTTACTCCAATGAGACATAGCACTGCACAAGCTTTTGTTTTCTTACTCCAATGAGACATAGCTCTGCAGAGCTTTTGTTTGCTTAATTCTACTTCTATGAAGCTGATTCTTATACCAAACTGCAGCTTATTGTATATAGCTGAAAATATAATTATTACAACAGATTATTACAACAGACTACAAATAAAGTCGGCATTCAATCTTTTAATCACTAACCCCTTATAACCACTCCCCTTTAATCACTTCCCATTCAATCAACAGCCCCACATCATCAAGACAAGTTCATGCATATATTCAGCAAAATTCTAATCGGGCACGTTCCATTGTTCATAAAAATAATTCTATAACAAAAACACTAGGAGTGCCTCTGTGCTGCTTTATTTCCAAATAGAAGTATCCCCAGACAAATGAAGGGAAGAAATATAAATATACCAAGCTACACAACACAAACCTCCACAAACCTCTCTCTTCTCCTCCAAAGTGACTCCCTCCACGGGATAGGATAGGAGTGCAGATCCTCCTCCCGAGATAAGAGCCAACAAGACATCATGTTGCCTACATGTCCTGGCCAGTGAGAGCACTTGCTGAGCAGCTGCTTCAGATGCAGCATCAGGGATATTTCCAGCTGCCCCTTCATAAACCCTGATGTGATTAATTAACCCGACTGCAGGCATCCATAATCTCACCTTACTCGGCTGCCTTGTGGTGGAAGATGGTGAGGGTAGAACTTACGAGCAGCTTCCATGGCTCCTACCGGCACACTGGCCACACCATCCACAACATGGTGGCCAAGGAGACTTTCAACAGCAGCAATCATACCCAAAACTGCCTTACCAAAGGCTACAATTTTTACGTTCCTAGGGCAGGAAACAAAACAAGTGATATTAGTTTCTATTTTATCAGGAATAATAACTTGTTTATGCAATACGTCGGTTTATCTTCAGCCTTGAGAGACAAGATACTAGTATCTTTGTCAAATTTCAGTATGTTGCTAATTAGTTCTGAAGGGGACACTGAGGCAATGGAGGCAAGCATGATCTTTTCAGCATCTGAACACCCCTTGCGAATGGCAAGAGATGAGCACATTTTTACAGATCTCAAAGACATCGCTTCGTGAGGACACACCTACTTCGTGTTTCTAAATAAAGCTATCACAACTTAGCTGTGAACAAACCAGCTGGCTTTAGGATGCGACGCCCTCTTGCCCTCTACCTGTGTGAATTACAGTGACGGTCACCTAACGTGAAGCAACCTCCCTTCAATCCAAAGAGGTAAGTTTTACTGACTTCTTAAGATTAGCCACTTCACTCATTGGTCTATTTTTCACTTGAAGAATTTGAGGCATGTCTCAGCGTGCTGGAGCCAAGGTTACCTCTGGGAGAGGTAGTTCCCGGAAGAAGGTTGCTGTGTCCTTCATTCTTCGAGACAAGCACGAAAAACTGAATCGTTCAGGTGTTAATAAATTGATTGTTGATCCAACCAATCATTTGCTCTACACTGCTGGCAGGGATTCTGTCATAAGGAGCTGGGACATTGAAAATGCTGACAAGAATGAAGTCCAAGTAAGTATGCTGCAGTTGTTCTTGCAGTGACTAGAATGAGTACAGAAATGCCACTAAGAATACAAAAATCTCCTTGACCAAATTGCCAAGATCCAACTAATGCAGATACCAGTCCCCAATTGCTAAGAATCCAACTAATACAGAAATACCCCAATTCAATATGAATGTATGAATGTACGGCTACATAGGAAATTAGCACTTTACTTGTTTTACTGGTTCTCAAGTTCTCTTGCCATTATTTTTTCATGTAAAACTGGTACTGGAACTATATCTAGTATGTCAAGTCTATGGAGCATCATACGGACTGGATCAACGACATTGTGCTCTGTATGGATGGGAGACATGGTGAGTTGAAGTACAATGTTATGACAGGCTTGTGGGCTGCACACATCTGTGGTATGTTGGTCTCGTCAACCTACTATTCCGGTCATGTCAAGACCTGGCTTCAATCTGGTGTCATCTTATAACCACGACAGTTGTAAACAAATAATTATGTATATATATACATGGGTGGAGATTGCTTAGCAGTGATCGAGTGCACATATTGTATTTATCATGTGCACATGTTCTATTTATCCATGTGTGCATGTTCTATTTATCCATGTGTGCATGTTCCATTTATCCATGTGCACATTTCTATTTATCCATGTGCACATGTTCTATTTATCCATGTGCAAATGTTCTATTTATCCCTGTGCACATGTTCTATTTATCCATGTGCACATGTTCTATTTATCCATGCGCACATGTTCTATTTATCCATGCGCACATGTTCTATTTATCCATGCGCACATGTTCTATTTATCCATGTGCACATGTTCTATTTATCCATGTGCACATGTTCTATTTATCCATGCGCACATGTTCTATTTATCCATGTGCACATTTCTATTTATCCATGCGCACATGTTCTATTTATCCATGCGCACATGTTCTATTTATCCATGTGCACATTTCTATTTATCCATGCGCACATGTTCTATTTATCCATGCGCACATGTTCTATTTATCCATGTGCACATTTCTATTTATCCATGTGCACATTTCTATTTATCCATGTGCACATGTTCTATTTATCCACATGCGCATGTTCTATTTATCCATGTGCACATGTTCTATTTATCCATGCGCACATGTTCTATTTATCCCTGTGCACATGTTCTATTTATCCATGTGCACATTTCTATTTATCCATGTGCACATATTCTATTTATCCATGTGCACATGTTCTATTTATCCATGTGCACATGTTCTATTTATCCATGTGCACATTTCTATTTATCCATGTGCACATTTCTATTTATCCATGTGCACATATTCTATTTATCCATGTGCACATGTTCTATTTATCCATGTGCGCATCTTCCATCTGTGTGCATGTTCTATTTATCCATGTGCGCATCTTCCATCTGTGTTCATGTTCTATTTCCATTTGCACATGTTCTATTTATCTATTTGCACATGTTCTATTTATCCATGTGCGCATCTTCCATCTGTGTGCATGTTCTATTTATCCATGTGTGCATCTTCCATCTGTGTTCATGTTCTATTTCCATTTGCACATGTTCTATTTATCTATTTGCACATGTTCTATCTATCCACGTGCGCATGTTCTATTTATCCATGTGCATCTATTTATCTATGTGCACATTCTATTTTCTATGTGCACATGTTAAAGTATAGGATAGCCTATTCAAAAGAGTGGGTTATACGCCTATGTAACGTACGAGTTTGCGGTTACCCCGAGGCGAAGCCGAGTGATGTAACCGCCAACGAGTAGGTTACACTGGCGCATAACCGACTCTTTTGTATAGGCTATCTTACTTATACTACATTGCGCATGCGCTAAACTACATAGCAACTAGAAATGGAAGAATTTTTTACTATTGACCAAGGCGCCCCAGCTATTGACAAAGTACTGCTAGATAAGCACGCAGCTGAGTTGGAGCAACTTCCTTCAACTGATAATCAAAAACTAAGATAATTGCTCACTAGTAATGGCATCTCCAAAACGAGATTGGGACACTGGAGTTGGTTGAATAGCGATGGGAGGAGAAACAGAAGGTCCTGGCTGCAGGACAGAATTGAGAGATGGTTCTACTGGATGTTCTATCAGCCACTGCAAAATATCTGGGCTCATAAATCCCTGAAGTTGAAGGAGTTTTTGATTATCAGTTGAAGGAAGTTGCTCCAACTCACTTATCTAGCAGTACTTTGTCAATAGCTTGGTCAATAGTAAAAAATTCTTCCATTTCTAGTTGCTATGTAGTTTAGCGCATGCGCAATGTAGTATGGCCTGCAGTATGGCCTGCAGCAATAAAAGTGTAGGTTATATGCTTATGTAACCTATAGTTATTAACCAATCAAATTAGCCACAGATCATGTGATGTAGTATAAGGAATTTTAAGGAAATTCATTTTGTAGGGCTTCCTCTAGCCACTGGTGCTAATTTCATCTGTCTAGCACGAGAAAAATGTGTTGCAAAATCAGGCACTGAGATACCCCCCACTTTAGCTCCAGTCACTTGGATATAGTTATACCCATGACAAATGTTTTAGTACCAAAAAGGAGCACACAGAGAGACCTAGCTATCAAGTGGTAACCACAAGTTTTTAAATGCCTACTGGTTCATGGTCGTCCCTCCCCCCCAGACTTTGGCTGACATCTGTCTATCAATTCCTGTTGGCACTGCATCTGTTGAACGAAGTTTTTCAAAGATGAAACCAAGTTGAGAAATGGCCTTGGAGAGACAAACCTCTCGAAAATACAAAATATATATAGATTGAAGACTTGTTGTGTAATTTCCTTTGTATATGCCATTTAACTTTGTCAAATTTGTCCTTCAGCATATTAAAAATCCTAAGGGAGAGGGGGGGGACATTTCCCCCTCCCCCCACGTGTTATGGTATGTTTTTTTGTGGTGGTGTGTTTGTCTTGTAGTGGTGTGTGTGGTGGTGGTGTGTGTGTTGTGGTGGTTGTTAATGCCCCAACCACCGAGGCACAGCAATGAGAACGGTATACCCACTATACTCTCCAGCAGGTATTGTTCTCCGGTAATGCTGCCACCAGAGTTCCCTCGCATAGCTAAACAGTAAGGTTCTTAGGTCTTAAGTTAGTTAACTTTAATCAAGTCAAACTAAACACAATAGAAGTAGAATGAAATGAAGTAGCTGAAGGAGCTTGCAGAGGGGTTTAAATACCCTTGCAATCCAAGAAAGGTGTTGAATGCATGCATAGACAATAATGTGAATCTCATAGGGATGAATAGGTGATGAGTTTATTGTGAAGTGATTAGAAGATGAATAGGTGTTGATGAGTTTATTGTGATGTGATTAGAAGATATAGGTGTTGATGAGTCTATTGTGATGTGATGGAACAACTCATTGTAGCGTAACATTAATATTAGCCATTAGGGCATTCTTATTGTTTGATGTTCACAGTTTCTCAGGGCTGGGACCTGACAGTGGTGTGTGTGTGCTGTGGTGTGTTGGCGTGTGTGTGCTGTGGTGTGTTGGCGTGTGTGTGCTGTGGTGTGTTGGCGTGTGTGTGCTGTGGTGTGTTGGCGTGTGTGTGCTGTGGTGTGTTGGCGTGCGTGTGCTGTGGTGTGTTGGCGTGTGTGTGCTGTGGTGTGTTGGCGTGTGTGTGCTGTGGTGTGTTGGCGTGTGTGTGCTGTGGTGTGTTGGCGTGTGTGTGCTGTGGTGTGTTGGCGTGTGTGTGCTGTGGTGTGTTGGCGTGTGTGTGCTGTGGTGTGTTGGCATGTGTGTGCTGTGGTGTGTTGGCGTGTGTGATGCTGGATAGTCCCCAGTATATTTTTCAGGTAGTAGTAGGCCATTCCTTGAGGCGTCAATAAGCAACACAAGATATCCATGCAGCATAAGAGCAAGCCTCCAGTCAGTTAGATGAGGTCAGACACCATGAGACATACAGCTGATTACAATGTCTCCAACATCATGGCTATTGCATAGAACATGCTCGCTAAGTAGTTGAGTCAGCCATTAGCACAACAACAAGGCACTAAATATAGCCAGCAGCTGTCAGAGTGTTAATGTTGTGTGTATCTTGCGTTAGTCATGTCTGCCTCCTCGGATACCACTCTGAAAGTGTGGGACGCCAGCAGAGGCAGCTGCTCCTCCACGCTCAGGACGCACAAGGATTATGTGAGGTTTGTGTGATGTGTGGGTGTGAGAGAGAGTTGCATTTGGTGTGAGTGTGGGGAGGGGGGGGATAGGCATGCAAGTTACATGTCCAATGTTGCTATGCTCAATCCTGGAATAATCCCTGGAGAGTAGCCCTGACCGTGGGTGGGTGCATGTGGTGGGTGGGTTGTGAGGTTAAGGTGGTGATATACATGTGGGGTAACTGTGGGGTGATGGGCTTGTGTGGGGTGATACATAGGTGTGAGTGGGGGGGGGGATGATGGGTACATGTGTGGGGTGATGGTGTGTGGGGGGTGATGGATGTGTGTGTGGGGGGGAGGGTTATGGGTGCATGTGTGGGGTGATAGGTGTGTGTGGGGTGGTGTTACATGTGTGTGGTGAGGGTGATGGGTGCATGTGTGGTTGAGGTAGAATAGGTGATGTACATGTACAGTGTGCTTTCTATGCATAATGAGAAGCAAGAGTGAGGAAATCATTCTGTGATGATGTCCAGGTGTCTTGCATATGCCAAGGAGAAGGAGATGGTAGCAAGTGGTGGTCTAGACAAGGCCATCTTCCTTTGGGATGTCAAGACACTCACCTCCCTCACAGCTGCCAATAACACTGTCACCAGTGAGCCACGCACAACATGTCCTCTCACCTCATGCTTTTCTCTTCCAAGACTTCTCTTCACCTCTCATAACTTCACATCTTCTCCTATCATTTAACCCCTTCTTATTTTCACCTCATTCTCTTAACCCATTCCCCTTTGCATTATCTTGAGCCTATTCTTACCTCATTCTCTTAACCCATTGCATTCTCTTGAGCCATACCCTTGTCATTGTCTTAACCCTTTCCCTTCTCATTCTCTCAACTCTTTTGCTGTCTCATTTTCAAACCCTTCTCATGCATTAACCCCATTTCCTTTCTTAACCTTCCCCAATTCCTACCCCATGGCTGCATTCTCCTTAGCTTCTTCTCTCGTTGGTCACAAGGAGTCCGTGTACAGCATTGACATGAACCCAGATGCCACCATTGTTGTGTCTGGATCAACAGAGAAGGTGAGTGTTGCTAATTTATCACATTTATGTGGTTGTCATTGGTTACCACTACCGCCAGCTGCTTCGGGTGTGGGACCCTCGAACTTGTGAGCGTCTCATGAAGCTCAAAGGTCACACGGACAACATCAGGACAATCCGGCTAAACAGAGACGGGACACTGGTAAATCCAAGTGGGTGTGTTTATGCCTGAGTATGGGTGTGGTTTCATACAGATGTAAGATCTAGTGTGTGTGCCCATGTAGGGTAAGCATATAAAATGCATGAGAGATTTTATTATGTCAGCATTTAGCCAGAACACTATATACAAAGTGCAGAACCTTCAGAACCTTCAGAAGCATTTTCCTTTTCTTGAATTGTTACTACCTCATTAATATTCGTCCGTGAATATTGTTCACTCATTTGTGAAGTCCATATTATATAGCGTGGGTGTTCTCCCTTCTATTGTGTTGGCAGCCTGTGTTTGTACTGCACTTGCGCAGTTTATAGTCTAGCAGAGGAGAGCATGAAATCATTCGGTCCATGGAGTGCTAGTTTCGACACATGGCAGCAAAGAGGAGGACAGCTACTGTCTGAAGTTGGGACCAGTGGCAGTGAAGAGGAAGACAGCCTGTTTGAGGCTGGGACCAGTGGCAGTGAAGAGGAGGATAGCCTGTCTGAGGTTGGGACTAGTGGCAGTGAAGAGGAGGACAGCCACTGTCTGAGGCTGGGACCAGTGACAGTGAAGAGGAGGATAGCCTGTCTGAGGTTGGGACCAGTGGCAGTGAAGAGGAGGACAGCCACTGTCTGAGGCTGGGACCAGTGGCAGTGAAGAGGAGGACAGCCACTGTCTGAAGCTGGGACCCGTGGCAGTGAAGAAGCACAAGAAAATCCCATGGCCTGCCTCTGAACTAGAAAGTCAGAGGATTCTAGCATCCCTTTCTCTAAGAGCCAGAAGCCGTCAAAGCTCTAGTGGATCGAGACTTGCAAGCTTTGCACATACATAGTTTTGTTCAGGCCCTGTCCATGTGTTTACTTTGTACACCCTTTACCTAGCTCCGGACAGTGGCTGGGGGAGGGGGGGGGGGGGGGGGGGGGCGCACGGCGGCCATCTTTGAGCCATGGGTTTGAAGTCCACTGTGTGCAGCCTTCAATTGGGTTCTCCCTCGTTTAGTGCTCGCTACATTTGAGGATGTCTTGTATCTGCAATGAGCACTCGAGCATTATGGTGCGTGGAGGGGTGTAAGTTCACATAAACCCTTGTGCTTGGATTAGCAGGCACGACTATTAATTAACACTTTGAGTGCATTGATGGGAGAAGCTTCAGGTGAAAGTATGCGTGCACATACAAGATGTCCACAGGTACATGCATATGGAATGCCTGTGTGTATGGTTGGTATATATGTATACATATTGTGTGTGTGTATGTGACTGTGTGAGATGTGTTCAGCAAAATAAACTTGCAGGTCTCGTAATCCCTCCTCTCTTCCTACAGAAAATTATATTATAATATAGCATGACCAAGAAAATGATTTTGGGCACACCCAGCGGCTCGCCTGTAAGACCTGACCAACCATATCACGTGATATTCGGGGCAGCATGCATGAATGATGGTCAGCAGCTCGCCTATAAGACCTGACCAACCATATCACGTGATATTCGGGGCAGCATGCATGAATGATGGTCAGCAGCTCGCCTATAAGACCTGACCAACCATATCACGTGATATTCGGGGCATCATGCATGAGTGATGATCGGGCACGCCCAGCAGCTCACCTATGTGACCTGACCAACCGTATCACGCGATATTCGGGGCATCATGCATGAATGATGGTCGGGCACGCCCAGCAGCTCGCCTGTAAGAGACCTGACCAACCACCGCATCATGTGAGCATGCACGAGTGCCATGCATCACGTGAGTGACGGTGTCTGCTCCATGCTCTTGTAGTTTGTAGGAACCAAACCTCCTGAAGGGAACCTCCAAATATTAGCTGAGCAGTCACTTGTAGTGTATTTCCATCTTTAGAACAGTGTTGTGTAAGGATCGTATATCTCCCTCACCATCCTCCCCACGTGAGCAGTAGACCACCTTGTACCAGTAGCCCTAGCTGCTTCTCTCTCAGTTCTTGCTCTCCTATCTTCTTCCAACTCTGAGTTGCAAGCCCTAGCTGCTTCTCTCTCAGTTCTTGCTCTCCTATCTTCTTCCAACTCTGAGTTGCAGCAATAGTTGCAGTTTCTTCTTAGAGAAACCTTGGAGAGCTCACAGTTAGGTTTGCCTCCTTTCTTCAGCTATTAGTCAATGCTGTGGTGATTGTAACTCTCAAATATCTGCGGTGCTCATAACTTTTTATGATTGTCATGTGACTTTCTTGGTTTGCACATAACTTTTTATGGTTGTCACGTGACTTTCTTGAGTTTTCACATTATTTTTTATGATTGTCATGTGACTTTCTTGATTTTGCACATAACTTTTTAGGATTGTCATGTGACTGCGTTGCACAAGAGAAAACAAGCAGGTCTTCAGACCTTTTCCCGTTTGTAAATTGGGTGCTGGCCTGTTTGACTAAAGAGAAACATGTTATATGTGGAAGCACTCACATATACACTTGAGAGAGCCCGTGCTACTGTAGTCATGGTTATATCTAGTTGTGTTATCCTTTTCCATTCTGCAGGTGCTGTCCGGCAGTTCAGATGGCACGATTCGGCTGTGGTCTCTGGGACAGCAGAGATGCATAGAGACGTTCCATGTGCACGATGAGGGTGTGTGGACTCTGGAGGTGGACGAAGAGTTCCGCACGGTATACTCTAGTGGGAGGGACAGGAGAGTCTGCGCCACAGAACTCGCTCAGAGTAAGATGAGCGTGATTGTGAAAGTCTTAGTTAGGACATAATGGTGGCCACTCAGAGTAGGACAAGCATGGTTGTGAAGATCTTAGTTAGGACATGATGGTCGCCACTCGGAGTAGGACAGACATGGTTGTGAAGATCTTAGGACCTAATGGTGGGCACTCAGAGTAGGACAGACATGGTTGTGAAGATCTTAGGCCATGATGGTCGCCACTCAGAGTAGGACAGACATGGTTGTGAAGATCTTAGGACATCATGGTCACCACTCACTTAGGACAGACATGGTTGTGAAGATCTTAGGACATCATGGTCACCACTCAGAGTAGGACAGACATGGTTGTGAAGATCTTAGGACATGATGGTCGCCACTCAGAGTAGGACAGGCATGGTTGTGAAGATCTTAGGACATGATGGTCGCCACTCAGCGGCCGCTAGTGTGGCCTACTGGTACAGCCAGCATATGTGGTATGTGCCTTGAACTTTGAACTCTTGCTCTTTCGCAGATGGACAGGAAGGCATGTTACTGTTCACAGAGGAACATCCCGTCCTGAACCTCGCCTTGGACAACTCTGGATCATGTAAGTCGCTCTGGGTGGCCACCACAGAAACACACATCAGCAAGTGGCCTATTGACTCCCATAAGGCCAATGGGTTCGGAGAGGAGGGCTCAGGGTCGTCCACAGACGAGGAGGAGGAGGAGGAGGTTGGCGTCACGGACATAGATGAGGAACACTCGTCATACTTTACCAAACCCATTGCAACCATACCAGGTGAGGTATAGTGACACACCCACCTCAGTGATACACTCTGTGAACTCTCACAGTGACACATTCTCACCACAGAGAGATACGCTCTCACCTCACTCTCACCTCAATGATACACTATCACCTCTGATACTACACCATCTCAGAGGTGCTCTCTCAACCTTAGTTATTGCACTTTCACCTCACTGACACATTCTCACCTCTGATACACTTTTACCTCGGATGTACTCTCACCTCTGATGTACTCTCACCTCTGATGTACTCTCACCTCTGATGTACTCTCACCTCTGATGTACTCTCACCTCTGATGTACTCCCTACTCTTGTGTACTCTCACCTCTGGTGTACTCTCACCTCTGATGTACTCCCACCTCTGATGTACTCTCACCTCTGATGTACTCCCTACTCTTGTGTACTCTCACCTCTGGTGTACTCTCACCTCTGATGTACTCCCACCTCTGATGTACTCTCACCTCTGGTGTACTCTCACCTCTGGTGTACTCTCACCTCTGGTGTACTCTCACCTCTGATGTACTCTCACCTCTGATGTACTCTCACCTCTGATGTACTCTCACCTCTGATGTACTCTCACCTCTGATGTACTCCCACCTCTGGTGTACTCTCACCTCTGGTGTACTCCCTACTCTTGTGTACTCTCACCTCTGATGTACTCTCACCTCTGATGTACTCTCACCTCTGATGTACTCCCACCTCTGGTGTACTCTCACCTCTGGTGTACTCCCTACTCTTGTGTACTCTCACCTCTGATGTACTCTCACCTCTGATGTACTCTCACCTCTGATGTACTCCCACCTCTGATGTACTCTCACCTCTGGTGTACTCTCACCTCTGATGTACTCTCACCTCTGATGTACTCTCACTTCTGATGTACTCCCACCTCTGGTGTACTCTCACCTCTGGTGTACTCTCACCTCTGATGTACTCTCACCTCTGATGTACTCTCACCTCTGATGTACTCTCGCACCTCTGGTGTGTTCTCATGTCAGCGATGCACTCTCACCTTTGATATACCTCAGTGATGCACTCTCACCTTTGATATACACCTCAGTGACGTACTCTCACCTCTGATTCACTCTCACGCATTCTCACCTCGGTGATGCACTCTCACCTCACAAATCTGCGATGTCACTCTATTGCTACCATCCTAAGTGGTGATGAGGTGGGCATGGCCACTTAGGAACCATCTTGTGTGGCTCTGTCTGTGTTACTGTTCATTATGAACGAGGGAAATGTGCTGGCAGCGTGCACCTTTATTTAGTTTTTAAACAAAGTGTGCACTTCAAATTCCACATCCACACGGTATCTGTCATGTTCGTAGCACGCAAAACCACATGGTGGATTTCGAGTATCCATGACCATCTCACCTCCCTAGCTATTCAAGGGAGCTCGTAGATCTGTGAGACTTGCTTCCCAATTGAGTGTACATGTACCAACTGTACCTACGCCCACAAAAGGAAGTACACTGATCGACGACAGTATTTAAGATGACTAGTTAAGCATTAACCAGTGGAAATTATTGAGCTCTAAAGAAGTTAGCATAACTTCTAAAGAAGTTATGGAGCTGTCAAGTAGTTAGAAAAACTTCTAAAGTAGTTGAAACTTCTAAAGTAGTTGAAACTTCTAAAGTAGTTTTAACACAACTTCTAAAGTAGTTAACGTAACTTCTAAAGTAGTTAACAAAACTTCTAAAGTAGTTAACGTAACTTCTAAAGTAGTTAACAAAACTTCTAAAGTAGTTAACATAACTTCTAAAGTAGTAAACAAAACTTCTAAAGAACTCTCAAGCAGGTCACACATTTGCACTTTTGAGGGCACCTACTGTACCCCCTTAAGGAGGTGACAGCTGCATTTTTTAGGGGGAGAACTATTCCATATATTTTATATTTTTATTTTTTTACTTGTGGTTATTACTTGTGGTTACTACTTTATAGCTCCATAGATTCTGTAAACTTCACGGTATGGACTTGATATATAGCTCTAAAGATAGGTCTCTCTGTGTGCTCTCTTTTGATACTAAAATATTTTTCATAAGTATAACTATAGCCAAGTTACTGGAGCTAAAGTGGAGGGAACCTGAATGCCTGATTTTTCATAAATATCTCAAGATTGCCAAGTGCTAGAGAGTTAAAATTAGCTAGAGGAAGCTCTACTCTATGCAATGAGCGTTTTTATTAGGCGCTGAAACGTAAGTACGTGGTCAAGTGCGTGGGTGGAAAATGAATTTTGTGGGATTTTAGCGCCTAATGAAAACACTCATTGGCCATTGGTGCTAATTTCAACTTGTTAGCACTTGGCAATCTGGAGATATTTATGCAGCAAAATCAGGCATTCAAGTTTTGAGGTTCCCTCCACTTTATCACAGTAACTTGGCTATAGTTATACCTATTAAAAAAATACTGTAGTGTCAAAAGAGAGCACACAGAGAGACCTATCTTTTGAGCTATATATCAAGTCCACACCATGAAGTTTACAGAATCGTATGGAGCTATAAAGTGGTAACCACAAGTTTTAAAAAAAGTTTTTTAATAAAAAAATGCAGCTGTCCCCTCCTGTGCAAAAGTCCGTGTTTCTTCCATTGCTGCAGTACGTACATGTACATGTACATGTAGAGGTCCGTTCCCATAAGAAGTTGATTATGCCTGGACATTGGCATTTCTTGTTGGCAGCCCACACCATGAAGTTTACAGAATCTATGGAGCTATAAAGTGGTAACCACAAGTTTTTTAAAAAGTTTTTTAATAAAAAAATGCAGCTGTCCCCTCCTGTGCAAAAGTCCGTGTTTCTTCCATTGCTGCAGTACGTACATGTACATGTACATGTAGAGGTCCGTTCCCATAAGAAGTTGATTATGCCTGGACATTGGCATTTCTTGTTGGCAGCTACTCAGTACGAGGTGTGCATTTTCTTGCATTCTGAGCACCTAGCTACCTGATGTGTAGAGCGTTTGGGGTTAACATTTGTTATGCGCGATGTGTAGAGCATTTGGGGTTAACATTTGTTATGCACGATGTGTAGAGCATTCGGGGTTAACATTTGTTATGCGCGATGTGTAGAGCATTCGGGGTTAACATTTGTTATGCGCGATGTGTAGAGCATTTAGGGTTAACATTTGTTATGCACGATGTGTAGAGCATTCGGGGTTAACATTTGTTGTGCACGATGTGTAGAGAATTCGGGGTTAACATTTGTTATGCATGATGTGTAGAGCATTCGGGGTTAACATTTGTTATGCACGATGTGTAGAGAATTCGTGGTTAACATTTGTTATGCACGATGTGTAGAGCATTCGGGGTTAACATTTGTTATGCATGATGTGTAGAGCATTCGGGGTTAACATTTGTTATGCACGATGTGTAAAGCATTTGGGGTTAACATTTGTTATGCGTGATGTGTAGAGCATTCGGGGTTAACATTTGTTATGCGCGATGTGTAGAGCATTTAGGGTTAACATTTGTTATGCACGATGTGTAGAGCATTCGGGGTTAACATTTGTTGTGCACGATGTGTAGAGAATTTGGGGTTAACATTTGTTATGCGTGATGTGTAGAGCATTCGGGGTTAACATTTGTTATGCACGATGTGTAGAGCATTCGGGGTTAACATTTGTTATGCATGATGTGTAGAGCATTCGGGGTTAACATTTGTTATGCGCGATGTGTAGAGCATTTGGGGTTAACATTTGTTATGCATGATGTGTAGAGCATTCGGGGTTATGTTATGCGCAATGTGTAGAGCATTCGGGGTTAACATTTGTTATGCATGATGTGTAGAGCATTTGGGGTTAACATTTGTTATGTGTGCAGGTGGGAGCAGCATAAGAGAGTTCTGTATTCTCGGGAATAAGAGGCAGGTGCTCACCCGGGACAGCCAGGGACACGTGGTCCTGTGGGACGTGCTGCACGTAAGAACTTGTCCCCTCTCTCTTTTATGCAGCCACTCTCCTCTCCTCAAACGTTCTGGCTAGTCTCATTTCATCCATTATCCAAGTTTTCTTAAGCTTCCTCTCTCTCTCTTTTCCTGCTTCTTTCTTCTCCCCTTCATTCTCCTCCCTCTCTCTCATGTCTCTGTCCTTCTGCTTTTCTTTCCTCGCAGTTATTCCTCCATCCTTGTCTACTTACCTCCTCATCTTCTTCACCTCCCATCTTCCTCCCCCTCATCTTTCTCACCCTATCTTCATCCCCCTCACCTTCCTCCCCTCTCATCTTCCTACCTTCTTATCTTCCTCCTCATCTTCCTCCCCCTCATCTTCCTACCCCCTACTCCTCATCTTTCTCATCCTATCTTCCTCCCTCTCACTTTCCTCCCCTCTCATCTTCCTCACTCCTCATCTTCCTACCCACTTATCTTCCTCCCTCTTCCCCCTCATCTTTCTAACCCTATCTTCCTTCCCTCATCTTTTCACCCACAATCTTCCTCCTCCCTCATCTTCCTCCCTCATCTTCCTCCACCTCATCTTCCTCCTCCCTGATCTTCCCCCCCCCCCCCCCCCATCTTCCTCTCCCTCCTCCTCCCAATCTTTTCCCCCCTCATCTTCCTCGCCCCTTACATTCCCCCCTCATGTTCCTCTTCTCGCATCTTTGCCTGCTATAGTATTTGGTGCACAGTCTTTGCCTGCTATAGTATTTGGTGCCCAGTCTTTGTCTGCTATAGTATTTGGTGCACAGTCTTTGCCTGCTATAGTATTTGGTGCACAGTCTTTGCCTGCTATAGTATTTGGTGCACAGTCTTTGTCTGCTATAGTATTTGGTGCCCAGTCTTTGCCTGCTATAGTATTTGGTGCACAGTCTTTGCCTGCTATAGTATTTGGTGCCCAGTCTTTGCCTGCTATAGTATTTGGTGCACAGTCTTTGTCTGCTATAGTATTTGGTGCACAGTCTTTGTCTGCTATAGTATTTGGTGCACAGTCTTTGCCTGCTATAGTATTTGGTGCACAGTCTTTGTCTGCTATAGTATTTGGTGCCCAGTCTTTGTCTGCTATAGTATTTGGTGCCCAGTCTTTGTCTGCTATAGTATTTGGTGCACAGTCTTTGCCTGCTATAGTATTTGGTGCTCAGTCTTTGCCTGCTATAGTATTTGGTGCACAGTCTTTGTCAGGTGCAGTATTTGGTGCACACTCGACATCCGAGTGGCTAGGGCATTGGTGGTAGGCCAACACCCACTTTGTCGACCCTTATGTCCGCCTTGTTGGAGTCTCTGCTTGCGCTGGTTTGTTGGTGTGTGGGATTACATGCTATACCAAAGACCCTGCTAGGTTTTTGTTCAGGACTACATTGGCCTCCGTCTGTGCCTCCGCAGGAAGAAGTGGGGTTACAGTAGTGGGTGTTTCCTCACTGCAAAAAGCGGAAGTGCTGGTACTGTAGTAGTAGGGAGTGATCTCTTCTTCTCCTCCTTCATAACTGTTAGGTGAAGAGCTGGAACAGCTGTAGACACCTCCGACTGAATGATTACCGTATTCATCCGATGAGATGTTCCCGCTCTGCTGAGACTTTCTTCCTGCCTGTCTCTATGTATGTTGACGTGGGCTGGCACTGCAGCAAGACGAGCGTGTGTTTGTGTTGGTAATGCACACTAACTCTGTCTCTATGTATGTTGACGTGGGCTGGCACTGCAGCAAGACGAGCGTGTGTTTGTGTTGGTAATGGACACTTACTTCCAGCTTATTTCTGCAGACTCAGTGCTGCATCTATTTCCTTCTCCAGCTTCCAACTAGATATTCCATGGCCCAATCGGTTCAGGACCTTTTAAGAGCTCAACATTTCCAGCGAGGGTTTTCCCAGCCCTAGGTAGGAAATTACGCTTTGTGGTTTTCGTTTTTCCTGACATCTCTCCATGCATGAGCTTTTGACAAAGCGCCCAAACCAGCTCGTGTAACTGAGCGTTGGACGTCCCTCTGTTCCCGGTCAAAAAAGTAGTCAAGACCAACTTCAAGGGCTTTGCGTGTTTATATCCAGTTCATCATGTGTGGAGGCCATGGCTAGCTCATCAGTGTGGAGGCCATAGCTAGCTCATCAGTGTGGAGGCCATGGCTAGCTCATCAGTGTGGAGGCCATGGCTAGCTCATCAGTGTGGAGGCCATGGCTAGCTCATCAGTGTGGAGGACATGGCTAGCTCATCAGTGTGGAGGCCATGGCTAGCTCATCAGTGTGGAGGCCATGGCTAGCTCATCAGTGTGGAGGCCATGGCTAGCTCATGAGGTGTGGAGGCCATGGCTAGCTCATCAGTGTGGAGGCCATGGCTAGCTCATCAGTGTGGAGGTCATGGCTAGCTCATCAGGTGTGGAGGCCATGGCTAGCTCATCAGTGTGGAGGCCATGGCTAGCTCATCAGTGTGGAGGCCATGGCTAGCTCATGAGGTGTGGAGGCCATGGCTAGCTCATCAGTGTGGAGGCCATGGCTAGCTCATCAGTGTGGAGGTCATGGCTAGCTCATCAGGTGTGGAGGCCATGGCTAGCTCATCAGTGTGGAGGCCATGGCTAGCTCATCAGTGTGGAGGCCATGGCTAGCTCATCAGTGTGGAAGCCATGGCTAGCTCATGAGGTGTGGAGGCCATGGCTAGCTCATCAGTGTGGAGGCCATGGCTAGCTCATGAGGTGTGGAGGCCATGGCTAGCTCATCAGTGTGGAGGCCATGGCTAGCTCATCAGTGTGGAGGCCATGGCTAGCTCATCAGTGTGGAGGCCATGGCTAGCTCATCAGTGTGGAGGCCATGGCTAGCTCATCAGTGTGGAGGCCATGGCTAGCTCATCAGTGTGGAGGCCATGGCTAGCTCATGAGGTGTGGAGGCCATGGCTAGCTCATCAGTGTGGAGGCCATGGCTAGCTCATCAGTGTGGAGGCCATGGCTAGCTCATCAGTGTGGAGGCCATGGCTAGCTCATCAGTGTGGAGGCCATGGCTAGCTCATCAGTGTGGAGGTCATGGCTAGCTCATGAGGTGTGGAGGCCATGGCTAGCTCATCAGTGTGGAGGCCATGGCTAGCTCATGAGGTGTGGAGGCCATGGCTAGCTCATCAGGTGTGGAGGCCATGGCTAGCTCATCAGTGTGGAGGCCATGGCTAGCTCATCAGTGTGGAGGCCATGGCTAGCTCATCAGTGTGGAGGCCATGGCTAGCTCATCAGTGTGGAGGCCATGGCTAGCTCATCAGGTGTGGAGGCCATGGCTAGCTCATGAGGTGTGGAGGCCATGGCTAGCTCATCAGTGTGGAGGCCATGGCTAGCTCATCAGTGTGGAGGCCATGGCTAGCTCATCAGTGTGGAGGCCATGGCTAGCTCATCAGTGTGGAGGCCATGGCTAGCTCATCAGTGTGGAGGCCATGGCTAGCTCATCAGGTGTGGAGGCCATGGCTAGCTCATGAGGTGTGGAGGCCATGGCTAGCTCATCAATGTGGAGGCCATGGCTAGCTCATCAGGTGTGGAGGCCATGGCTAGCTCATCAGTGTGGAGGCCATGGCTAGCTCATCAGGTCTGGTTGACATCAGTCACTTGATATGTTACCAAACCAAATGGCTAACCTTACTTGGTGCTCTCAGCACTGCTACGAGCAGCCAAGTGGCAGGTCTCAGCACTGCTACGAGCAGCCAAGTGGCATGTATCAGCACTGCTACGAGCAGCCAAGTGGCAGGTCTCAGCACTGCTACGAGCAGCCAAGTGGCAGGTTAGTTAACCACCCTGTGCGTGTGTTCTGCGTGTGAAAACATTCCAGTATGTGAGTTTTCTGGGACTCTTAATTCTCATGTAAGGATTAGTGGAGTCCAAGAAACTGAACTGATCCCCTCTGCAATATCTTCTCTCTCTCTCCCTTGCTTCCTCTAAATTAATCTCTGCCGCGTACTCTCGGACAATCTCACACTGCAGGCCTGCAAGGAGGAGGACCTGGGGAAGGTGGACATGAAGGATGAGGTGGAGGCTCGCAAAGGAAACCTCTATATTCCAAACTGGTTCTCTCCCGAGATCAAGACTGGCGTAAGTTAGAAGTGCTTGTGTGCATAAATGCCTCCTCTATCATCTGCCCCCCCCCTCCCTCTCTGTATGTGGCAAAGTCTGCGAAAAGGCGTTGATTATACAGAAAGTGAATTCCTCTTAAATAAACTTTTATATATTAATTTCTGCTACCTCATAATTGCTTTATGCCTTCATAGCTTTTGTTGAGGATGGATTCATGAGCTTAGCCAGTCATCTTGTGCTCTTTGACCCAGTGCCAATAACTCAGATTTGAATATTCCACCAGTGGACTCCTTTTTCGCAGATCCTGTCACATGTGTATATAGACGCGTGCTACACAGTTATGGAGTGAATATCTATTCTCTAGCGTGCAAGCCATTTATCATTCATGTGATGAGGTTGCGTTGTGCATTATGTTACCTTCCTGTTCGCTGCTCTCTCTCTCTCACAGATGCTGACCATCAGGTTGGAAGAGTCTGACTGCTTCTCTGCCTGGGTGATGGGCAGCAATACATCCCTGGACACAGCTACGCCCGATTTTAAGTGTATGCAAAGCAAAGTGCAAGTTATACATCACCACTGTGAATTAGTAGGTAGTAAAGTGCAAGTTACATATCACCACTGTGAATTAGCAGGTAGTAAAGTGCCAGTTACATATCACCACTGTGAATTAGTAGGTAGTAAAGTGCAAGTTACATATCACCACTGTGAATTAGTAGTAAGTAAAGTGCAAGTTACACATCACCACTTGAATTAGTAGGTAGTAAAGTGCAAGTTACATATCACCACTGTGAATTAGCAGGTAGTAAAGTGCAAGTTACATATCACCACTGTGAATTAGTAGGTAGTAAAGTGTAAGTTACATATCACCACTGTGAATTAGTAGGTAGTAAAGTGCAAGTTACACATCACCACTGTGAATTAGCAGGTAGTAAAGTGCAAGTTACATATCACCACTGAATTAGCAGGTAGTAAAGTGCAAGTTACACATCACCACTGTGAATTAGTAGGTAGTAAAGTGCAAGTTACACATCACCACTGTGAATAAGTAGGTAGTAAAGTGTAAGTTACATATCACCACTGTGAATTAGTAGGTAGTAAAGTGCAAGTTACACATCACCACTGTGAATTAGCAGGTAGTAAAGTGCAAGTTACACATCACCACTGTGAATTAGTAGTAATAGCAGCAAGACTGTTCACTTCAAGAATTATTCACAATATTCAAAACTATTACTGGCTTTGTCTATTAATGGGTAAGGTGTGATGAATTACCAAACCTGCAAGAATCACTAGGTAACCACCACTGGTGATGTCTTTGTTTATATGCCTGGAACTGGTGGTCTAGCTGGTTCTGCCTGTTGATTAACTAGTGGGCTTCCTCCTGGGACCAGCAAAGACGCTGCTAATCAGCTCTGTGGTGGTTGGCAGGAAACCGATAGCTGCAGCCCAGATGCTCTTGTAGATGTGATAATCAGCCCCTTGGTGGTTGCCAGGAGACAGGATGCAGGGGTGTAGCCCAGATGCTCTTGTAGACATGATATCTGAGGGATGTCCAGTATCGCCACGGATTAGCCAGGATCATCCTGGATGTCCAGAGTCTAAAAAGTAACTCTCCACCTAATACTAACCCAAACTTCCCCTGAACATCCCGGGGGGGCATATGGATGCCCAAGCCCTACAGCTACACGTCACTAATATTATTGCCATAGCAACCACTGCCCTAGCCAATATTGTGTGGGCACAGCTCTGAACTTGAGATGTCCACTCCCAGACTAACAATGGAAGTGTTGGACATCATATATTACACAAAGCCTCTTCCTTGACTTTACCTCTCTTCACCTTTCCACCCCCACCCTCCCATCTTCTCCCCTCCTGCCTCCTCTCCCCTCCCATGCATGTGTCTGGCATGTCTCCTCTCCCCTCCCATGCATGTGTCTGGCATGTCTCCTCCTCTCACCTCCCATGCATGTGTCTGGCGTGTCTCCTCCTCTCACCTCCCATGCATGTGTCTGGCGTGTCTCCTCCTCTCACCTCCCATGCATGTGTCTGGCTTGTCTCCTCCTCTCACCTCCCATGCATGTGTCTGGCATGTCTCCTCCTCTCACCTCCCATGCATGTATCTGGCATGTCTCCTCTCACCTCCCATGCATGTGTCTGGCGTGTCTCCTCCTCTCCCCTCCCATGCATGTGTCTGGCATGTCTCCTCCTCTCACCTCCCATGCATGTGTCTGGCATGTCTCCTCTCACCTCCCATGCATGTGTCTGGCGTGTCTCCTCTCACCTCCCATGCATGTGTCTGGCATGTCTCCTCCTCTCACCTCCCATGCATGTGTCTGGCATGTCTCTTCCTCTCACCTCCCATGCATGTGTCTGGCATGTCTCCTCTCACCTCCCATGCATGTGTCTGGCATGTCTCCTCATACTCCCATGCATGTGTCTGGCATGTCTCCTCTCACCTCCCATGCATGTGTCTGGCATGTCTCCTCTCACCTCCCATGCATGTGTCTGGCATGTCTCCTCCTCTCACCTCCCATGCATGTGTCTGGCGTATCTCCTCCTCTCACCTCCCATGCATGTGCCTGGCATGTCTCCTCTCACCTCCCATGCATGTGTCTGGCATGTCTCCTCTCACCTCCCATGCATGTGTCTGGCATGTCTCCTCTCACCTCCCATGGATGTGTCTGGCATGTCTCCTCCTCTCACCTCCCATGCATGTGTCTGGCATGTCTCCTCCTCTCACCTCCCATGCATGTGTCTGGCATGTCTCTTCCTCTCACCTCCCATGCATGTGTCTGGCATGTCTCCTCCTCTCACCTCCCATGCATGTGTCTGGCATGTCTCCTCCTCTCGCCTCCCATGCATGTGTCTGGCATGTCTCCTCCTCTCACCTCCCATGCATGTGTCTGGCATGTCTCCTCTCACCTCCCATGCATGTGTCTGGCATGTCTCCTCTCACCTCCCATGCATGTGTCTGGCATGTCTCCTCTCACCTCCCATGCATGTGTCTGGCGTATCTCCTCCTCTCACCTCCCATGCATGTGTCTGGCATGTCTCCTCTCACCTTCCATGCATGTGTCTGGCGTATCTCCTCCTCTCACCTCCCATGCATGTGTCTGGCATGTCTCCTCCTCTCACCTCCCATGCATGTGTCTGGCATGTCTCCTCTCACCTCCCATGCATGTGTCTGGCATGTATCTGCAGTGAACCTGGGAGCACTGATGTTGTTGGCTCTATTCGAGCACTGGCCCAGCGCTAACTCTCCTGAACCTGCAAGCACGAGCAAAGGTCAGTCGTCTCTGTAACCCTCTCGGTGTGGCAACTTTAACCCTTTTCACTCGACCAATATGTGCTCAGTAAATCTAAGACGCGAAGTAGTACTGTTTGCCTCTGTGTCTTGTATCCCATTGGGCATGCCCAGTAGCTTCTGCCACACCCTCAAGTCCCAGCATGGAGCTGCTGGTAGAGCTCTGTGGAGGCGAGGGCTTGCGATGTGAGCTCTGGGAGGACCTCGGCTTAGCCTTGAACCTGTCCGAGGAGACGCTGGAGAAGATTTGCAAAGAGGAAGGGAATGATCTTGAGAAGAGGAAACAGTGTGTGCTCAATGTATGTATGTTCACACTCAGATGCTTGTTGCTGGGCAATATTTAGGTTGCATTATCTAGAAGGTTCTATGTGTGTGTACTATATTGTATTTGCTGTTAGTTTGTTGTGTTTGATTGATGGTGTTACATTGTGTGGCATATGTATTGCCTAAGCATACTGTACCTTGTGTAGCATAGCATTACAATGTGTAGCGTAGCAGTGCACTGTGTGATCTATTGCTTAACATTGTGTTGCATAGAATCATATTGTGTTGCCTAGCATTATATTATGAAGGCTAGCATACATTGTGTAACATATTATTACATTGCATTGCATAGAAACATTGTTACCTAGCATTACGTGTGTAGCATAGCATTACATTGCGTTGTCTGGCATCACATTGTGTAGCATAGATTACGTTATGTAACAGTGTTACAGGGCATTACATTGTGATCATAGAACTCCATTGTGTTGCCTAGCATTACATTGTGTAGCATAGCATTACATTGCATAACATAGTATTACGTTACATAACATTGTGCTGCACAGAATTACATTGTGTTGCCTAGCATTACATTGTGTAGCCTAGTATTGCATTCCGCATTGTATGTTAACTCTTTCACCGCCAACTTTAGCCCAACACCTTTTTTTAATTTTTTAAAAATATTTTTGAATTTCATAACTTTTTTTTTAGCCATTAAATGTTGAAACAAAGCATATCATTCGATTGCGAATTGAAAGAGCTATAACTTGATATATGAATCAGCTCTATTGAAGCAGGTAAACAAAAGTTACGAATCTCTGTCTACAACAGTAAAACAAAATCACTAACAACAGAGATCCATCCAGGAGCGACTTTTTCCCTCTACTCCATAGGATTTTGATTGATTGCGAGTCTGCAGTAGATGGCTCTGCAGCTTTCCACCGAAGAAGAGCCTCCAGAAGCTATCGGGACGGTCACAGTCAAGTAAAGTCATCATTGTCCAAAAAATTAATATATTTTGTTGCCGTGACCAGTTCGGAATCACGTGCTACCTGGAATTTTTCTTTGGTTGTATTTTTAACGTTTAGAGCTATCTTTCGCGCACCCCCTGGTAAAAAAATTAAATCTGTAGCTTGTTCGCATAATTTTTAATTAATGTTTATGCGAGCGATGTCAAGTTTGCGCCTGTAGGCGTTTATGGCAGTGAAACGGTTAACGCTTTCAGCCTCTCCATAATAGCACTCCTGCTAGCACAAATAGTCAGCAAAACAGAGAAGTGTACTGCCCTACTACTTGTGTAGTATGTATGTATGTGTGTGCATCAGGTCAACCCCAGAAATTGTAGAGCCAGGTGGGTGTGGCTATCCAGAAGTTACAATGCCGCCAGAGTTTAAGGCATGGCACATGTAACATGCATGCACACAGCTGGTGGGCATCTTCGAGTATAGCTAATAGCGTGTGTTATGGCATGGATCAAATGCTACTGTACGTGATGTGGCAATGAATGTCCTTGCCCGGCAGATCTGGGTCAACAACAGCAAAGACGTGCGTTGGGAGGTACTAGTGGACGCTCTGAACAAGATGAAGGAGACTACGCTGGCCGACAAGATCAACGAGGAATACTGCCACCCTGCATTGGAGCTAAGTGAAGCCGACGACAAAATGGTCAGTCAATGTGTGTGTGGTGTTTGTGCAGAATTACACCCCATATCTTGGAATTACACCCCATATCTTGGAATTACACCCCATATCTTGGAATTACACCCCATATCTTGGAATTACACCCCATATCTTGGAATTATTCCATTGCTAAATAGGTTTAGTGGGTGGAATTAGGCGCGAAAATAGCCTCACAAAATATTTAAGTGAGTGAATATTATTAAAACATCAGAAGTGAAGAGACGGCTAAATAAATACACACTAGTGTGCACGGAGTTAGAAGCTGTGGGTGTGTCCCCGAGCTATCACTGTGTCCGACCGTGATATTGCCATGGAGTACTTCAAGTAATACAAAAAGGGACTGCCCTCTCCCAAGGACTCGCCATCACTATGGTAACATTTCCCTCGCAATTAGTAGCTAATTGTGAGGCTGATGAGAAAAATCTAATTTTTCAACAGTATGACCAGTGCTTTGGTGAGATACCATTGGATGCCTAACAAAGATATTTGGTGTAATAGTCATGATATTACAGGGGCTACTTGATACTTAGTATGGGTATTTGCAATGGTGATATTCTCATGGGGCTCTTGTTATAATGTCCTCAAACAGACTGCACTCTCAATGACTCTGTGCTCTCGAAGAGCCGGCGCAGGATCGACTACCCAGTGAAATAGGCACACTCTTGATGCCTATAATTGTATTTCAGTGTGCATGTTCGCTCACCAGTGAAACCTGGCTGGTATTAGGACACATTGCCTTGGCCTGATATTAGGACACATTGCCCTGGCCTGGTATTGTGACACATTGCTCTGTCCCGATATTAGGACACATTGCCATGGCCTGGTATTCGGACACATTGCCCTGGCCTGGTATTAGGACACATTGCCCTGGCCTGGTATTAGGACACATTGGCCTGGCCTGGTATTAGGACACATTGCCCTGGCCTGGTATTAGGACACATTGCCCTGGCCTGGTATTGTGCCACATTGCTCTGGCCTGGTATTAGGACACATTGCTCTGGCCTGGTATTAGGACACATTGCCCTGGCCTGGTATTAGGACACATTTCCCTGGCCGACACATTTGTATTAGGACACATTGCCCTGGCCTGGTATTATGACCCATTGCCCTGGCCTGGTATTATAGGACACATTGTCCTGGCCTGGTATTATAGGACACATTGCCCTGGCCTGGTATTATAGGGCACATTGCCCTGACCTGGCATTATGACACAATACCATAGCCTGGTATTATAGGACACATTGTCCTGGCCTGGTATTATAGGACACATTGCCCTGCCCTGGTATTAGGACACATTGCCCTGGCCTGGTATTGTGACACATTGCTCTGGCCTGGTATTAGGACACATTGCTCTGGCCTGGTATTAGGACACATTGCCCTGGCCTGGTATTAGGACACATTGACATGGCCTGGTATTATGACAAAGTAATTTGATGTCAGCTGAAAATAATCGTTGTTTATATTGAGGGGGTTAATATTTGCGCTGAGTCTAATCTGTGAATAGGGGGGGGGGATGAAAAGCTGCATAGCAAGGCATGGCTTCCATTAGCAATCCACAAATATTCCACCTGACAAATTATCCATCCACAAATATTCCACCTGACAAATCATCTGATCTGCAAATATTCACCCTGATAAATCATCTGTTTGTTATCACCTTCAAATATCAAAGATACTGCCCTGTGTGTGGTACGAGACAGTCACAAGGAACTTGAACTTTTTATTGTTTGTTGCTTCGACCCCCCAAAGATATTTCACATCCCCCCTCCCCCTCAAATATCTTAATGCATTTTTAGAGCCAACACATAGAAGTTTGTTGGCACTAAATCGCTTGCTCGGTGGAAGTTAGGGGGGTATGAACATGGCCTATTTGCCCATTCAACTTTTAGTCCCCCCTAGTTAACTTAATAACAGTAGATGAAGTTGTGTGTAGAACTAACAAACTACAGGTAACTCCCCGAGACTGTGATATGTCCTTTGAGGGCTGCAAAGCTTGGCTCTAACACCAAGTGACACTGATAACTCCAAAGACTTGTGTTGTGTCCTTTGAGCTAACACCAAGTGACACTGATAACTCCAAAGACTTGTGTTGTGTCCTTTGAGCTAACACCAAGTGACACTGATAACTCCAAAGACTTGTGTTGTGTCCTTTGAGCTAACACCAAGGGACACTGATAACTCCAAAGACTTGTGTTGTGTCCTTTGAGCTAACACCAAGTGACACTGATAACTCAAAGACTTGTGTTGTGTCCTTTGAGCTAACACCAAGTGACACTGATAACTCAAAGACTTGTGTTGTGTCCTTTGAGCTAACATCAAGTGAAACTGATAACTCGCCAAGACTTGCATTGTGTCCTTTGAGGGCTGCGAAGCTTGGCTCATACGTCAAGTGACGCTGATTTTCAAACTCAAGGCCGAGTCATGAACGCATGCATTCTCTCTTATGGCCATCCTTGTCTGCAGGACATGAAGTTCTTCTCAGTGTCTGTGCACACACCAGTGATCCTGAGTGAGGTGGGAGACTGTGGCACCACCATGACACGCATGCAGAGTGGAGAGATGGCCGGCAGTCACGAGACGCGGCAGCTCAACACCTACGTCCCCGTGTGGGTCAAGGACACAGTCTGCCAGGTACGAACGCACGTGTGGTTCAGTGTGGCAAGAATAAGTTCACATCGAACCCCCGTACTTACTAGAGTGGTTCCCAGTGCTCCAAGCGGGGGGGGGGAGACACAGGGTGCAGGAAATAATACGTTTCTTACCATTATGTACAAACAACATTCTATATATATGCAGCTGGAGGCCACCTTCTAAACACGCTTTAATAGGGACAATCTATTATAATCAGGGCTCTATTAAGTACTATAATCAGATCACTTGATTAGGAGGCCACCTATCCAAACACGCTGTAATAGGGACAATCTATTATAATCAGGGCTTTATTAGTACTATAATCAGATCACTTGATTAGGAGGCCACCTGTCCAAACACGCTGTAATAGGGACAATCTATTATAATCAGGGCTCTATTAGTGCTATAACCAGATCACTTGATTAGGAGGTCACCTGTCCAAACACGCTGGACCGGAGGATGTTTGGATCACTGAAGTGTTCGGATAACTGGACTTCTGTTGAGTGTCTTGATCTTGCCCCTCCTCCTCCTCACATAATCATGGACACTCCCCCTCCAGCATTGCATTCCTCACCACTACTCTGCTAAGCTCCTCCCCTTCCTCACAATACCACAGACCTTGAGCTTACGTGGATATGAAGGACAACTCTCTTTCAAGCCGCTCCTTGCCTTGACATGGAGCGAGAAGAACCGAAAGAAACTGCTGGGCAGGCGTCCATGTTAGTCTAGTTAGACGAATAGTTTTGTTGTGCGCATGTGCAAAGACATTTTCACCGCAAAATGAAAAAAGTTCACCGAATGTAGCCAGGATTTATGTGGGAGGAGCTTCTTGTAGTGTTCGGCTGACTGGCGTGTTTGGGTAAGCGATGCTCGGATAAGTGGCCTAGTGTGTATTGAATAGGTAGCTATGTTGAAGTGCTACCAACACAACCAGCAACAGCTCCATTTGGCTAGTATACACACATTTGGTGTAGTATACACACATTTGGTGTAGTATACACACATTTAGTGTAGTATACAAACACATTTGGTGTAGTATACACACATTTGGTGCAGTATACATACACATTTGGTGCAGTATACATACACATTTGGTGTATTATACACACATTTGGTGTAGTATACAAACACATTTGGTGTAGTATACACACATTTGGTGTAATGTATACATACACATTTGGTGCAGTATACATACACATTTGGTGTATTATACACACATTTGGTGTAGTATACAAACACATTTGGTGTAGTATACACATACACATTTGGTGCAGTATACATACACATTTGGTGTATTATACACACATTTGGTGTAGTATACATACACATTTGGTGTAGTATACAAACACATTTGGTGTAGTATACACACATTTGGTGCAGTATACATACACATTTGGTGTAATGTATACGCACACAGTAAATATTCAAATACAGTTACTGTAAAGTCTGGTATAAGTGTAAGTCTGCGTACTAAAGGATCTCGGCGCTTGTACAGTATTTTTTGTGGGTGTGGTATTTTTACATAATTAGGTGTGCTCAAGGTGGCATGGCTGCTGAATAAGTGGGTGTACACGCCCACCTGGGAAGAGGCCTTCGCCTAGCAGTAGCACCGTGCCCGAGCACGATCATGATAAAACCCGGACATCGCAGAGCCCTTCGTATGCCAAGAGCTACCAACTCTCACATCTTCTTTCCTCTAGGCCTGCTACACCCTCTTCATCCTCGTGCCAAAGAACAGGCTGATGCTGTTATAAAAACAATAATTGTCACATGCGTAGGTTGCACGTGCCTATACCATGAGGTAGACCTGCCAGTGGCACGTGCACTTATAAAATAAGTACAGTGTGTATACAATTGTATTTTTAGCATCATTATAATTATAAGCCGGACTTTACAGGTGTGTTTGTGCAGCTCATTCATAATTTAACACTATGCTCTTAGAGAAAGCTTCCGGAGTCAGTCAAGTTGAATTTTTTTCTTGGAGAAAATGTGGACACTAAAAGGTAAGACTGTCTACATACTTGTTCAGTACACTCATATATAATACATGTACCGTAAAGTACGCAGCAAGCGCCCACGGGCGCTTACCTTTCAAACCCCAAATCATAGATGTGGGCGCTTGCTACATGTAGTGGGCGCTTGCCTCGTGATATTGGTGAAACAATTCTTAATAACGCACATCGGGCTGTTTCGAAACAAATAAAGTCGAAGAGTTCAAGCAAAAAATATCTATCTCTAGTCTAGGGTAAAATGTTATTTTGTTCTGGAAACTAACATTTAGCTAGTGCTATTCCTCAGGTTCGCTGAAAAACGCCAAGTCGTTCACATCTTCATCCAAATCAGCGAACGGATCTTCGTCGATATCTCTCTCCTCTCTGTCTTCGTTCAGCGTCGGAATGCAATCTCTAATTAGACTATCCTCGGAGCCATCAATGCTGTTGGAGATGCCACAAGAGAGAAAGGAACTATCAAATTTCCAGGAATTGAATCCCAGGCAGCAGAGACCCAATCAATGGCCTGTTGTCTTGAGGGCTGCTTGAGATTGCCATGGGATGTTCTACTGTTGCAAGTCCTACGCCATTCCATCCACAACTCTTTCATTTTCTCTTTAAAGGGCTTATTTATGGACACTTACATAGGCAGAAACAGTAAAGCTTCATATTTTTTGTCCTGCATGACATTTTCAATTACAGGTAACAGTTTTGCCCAAGGTGGCACTATAAAAAATTTAAAAAGATTTTTTCTGAACAGACGACAGCGGAACGCGTGCATATTTTGCACACGCGGTGCGGTTGAATAAATCTATTTCGAAAGCAAGGCATGCCTGCATTAACTTTGTCTCTTTTATATACTCTATAGCTTTGTTACCTCAGTCATTGTGTTGTTGTCTATAAAATGTTGTCTATTTAAAAAAATTAAAAAATTGAATAGAAAAGGGAAAAAAAGCATTTTTTGGGGGCTCATGTACGATCAATTTCTATATAGTGTGCGCTTGCTACATGAACCCTACAAAATCCTAGATCGCTGAAAACAGCCTAGTGGGCGCTTGCTACGTGGAGGGAGCTTGCTGCGTACTTTACGGTATATACACACACCAATATCATTAACATCATCTCGTGTTGATGGCTCCCACTTCCAAGTACCTGTAACTTGACATGGAGAATGTTGAACTGTATTATGTACTGCAGGCACATGATAGCCATAGCTCAGCATGTGCATGTCTGTCTGTAGCTCAGCATGTACATGTCTGTCTGTAGCTCAGCATGTGTGCATGTCTGTCTGTAGCTCAGCATGTGCATGTCTGTCTGTAGCCCAGCATGTGCATGTCTGTCTGTAGCTCAGCATGTGCATGTCTGTCTGTAGCTCAGCATGTGCATGTCTGTCTGTAGCTCAGCATGTGCATGTCTGTCTGAAGCTCAGCATGTGTGCATGTCTGTCTGTAGCTCAGCATGTGCATGTCTGTCTGTAGCTCAGCATGTGCATGTCTGTCTGTAGCTCAGCATGTGCATGTCTGTCTATAGCTCAGCATGTGTGTGTGTGTGGATGTAGTCTATCTATAGCTCAGCATGTGTGTGTGTGTGGATGCAGTCTATCTATAGCTCAGCATGTGTGTGTGTGTGGATGCAGTCTATCTATAGCTCAGCATGTGTGTGTGTGTGGATGTAGTCTATCTATAGCTCAGCATGTGTGTGTGTGTGGATGCAGTCTATCTATAGCTCAGCATGTGTGTGTGTGTGGATGCAGTCTATCTATAGCTCAGCATGTGTGTGTGTGTGGATGTAGTCTATCTATAGCTCAGCATGTGTGTGTGTGTGGATGTAGTCTATCTATAGCTCAGCATGTGTGTGTGTGTGGATGCAGTCTATCTATAGCTCAGCATGTGTGTGTGTGTGGATGTAGTCTATCTATAGCTCAGCATGTGTGTGTGTGTGGATGCAGTCTATCTATAGCTCAGCATGTGTGTGTGTGTGGATGTAGTCTATCTATAGCTCAGCATGTGTGTGTGTGTGGATGTAGTCTATCTATAGCTCAGCATGTGTGTGTGTGTGGATGCAGTCTATCTATAGCTCAGCATGTGTGTGTGTGTGGATGCAGTCTATCTATAGCTCAGCATGTGTGTGTGTGTGGATGCAGTCTATCTATAGCTCAGCATGTGTGTGTGTGTGGATGTAGTCTATCTATAGCTCAGCATGTGTGTGTGTGTGGATGTAGTCTATCTATAGCTCAGCATGTGTGTGTGTGTGGATGCAGTCTATCTATAGCTCAGCATGTGTGTGTGTGTGGATGCAGTCTATCTATAGCTCAGCATGTGTGTGTGTGTGGATGTAGTCTATCTATAGCTCAGCATGTGTGTGTGTGTGGATGTAGTCTATCTATAGCTCAGCATGTGTGTGTGTGTGGATGTAGTCTATCTATAGCTCAGCATGTGTGTGTGTGTGGATGTAGTCTATCTATAGCTCAGCATGTGTGTGTGTGTGGATGCAGTCTATCTATAGCTCAGCATGTGTGTGTGTGTGGATGCAGTCTATCTATAGCTCAGCATGTGTGTGTGTGTGGATGTAGTCTATCTATAGCTCAGCATGTGTGTGTGTGTGGATGTAGTCTATCTATAGCTCAGCATGTGTGTGTGTGTGGATGTAGTCTATCTATAGCTCAGCATGTGTGTGTGTGTGGATGTAGTCTATCTATAGCTCAGCATGTGTGTGTGTGTGGATGCAGTCTATCTATAGCTCAGCATGTGTGTGTGTGTGGATGCAGTCTATCTATAGCTCAGCATGTGTGTGTGTGTGGATGGAGTCTATCTATAGCTCAGCATGTGTGTGTGTGTGGATGTAGTCTATCTATAGCTCAGCATGTGTGTGTGTGTGGATGCAGTCTATCTATAGCTCAGCATGTGTGTGTGTGTGGATGTAGTCTATCTATAGCTCAGCATGTGTGTGTGTGTGGATGTAGTCTATCTATAGCTCAGCATGTGTGTGTGTGTGGATGCAGTCTATCTATAGCTCAGCATGTGTGTGTGTGTGGATGTAGTCTATCTATAGCTCAGCATGTGTGTGTGTGTGGATGTAGTCTATCTATAGCTCAGCATGTGTGTGTGTGTGGATGCAGTCTATCTATAGCTCAGCATGTGTGTGTGTGTGGATGTAGTCTATCTATAGCTCAGCATGTGTGTGTGTGTGGATGTAGTCTATCTATAGCTCAGCATGTGTGTGTGTGTGGATGCAGTCTATCTATAGCTCAGCATGTGTGTGTGTGTGGATGTAGTCTATCTATAGCTCAGCATGTGTGTGTGTGTGGATGCAGTCTATCTATAGCTCAGCATGTGTGTGTGTGTGGATGTAGTCTATCTATAGCTCAGCATGTGTGTGTGTGTGGATGCAGTCTATCTATAGCTCAGCATGTGTGTGTGTGTGGATGTAGTCTATCTATAGCTCAGCATGTGTGTGTGTGTGGATGTAGTCTATCTATAGCTCAGCATGTGTGTGTGTGTGGATGTAGTCTATCTATAGCTCAGCATGTGTGTGTGTGTGGATGTAGTCTATCTATAGCTCAGCATGTGTGTGTGTGTGGATGTAGTCTATCTATAGCTCAGCATGTGTGTGTGTGTGGATGCAGTCTATCTATAGCTCAGCATGTGTGTGTGTGTGGATGGAGTCTATCTATAGCTCAGCATGTGTGTGTGTGTGTGTGAGTCTATCTATAGCTCAGCATGTGTGTGTGTGTGGATGTAGTCTATCTATAGCTCAGCATGTGTGTGTGTGTGGATGCAGTCTATCTATAGCTCAGCATGTGTGTGTGTGTGGATGCAGTCTATCTATAGCTCAGCATGTGTGTGTGTGTGGATGCAGTCTATCTATAGCTCAGCATGTGTGTGTGTGTGGATGCAGTCTATCTATAGCTCAGCATGTGTGTGTGTGTGGATGCAGTCTATCTATAGCTCAGCATGTGTGTGTGTGTGGATGTAGTCTATCTATAGCTCAGCATGTGTGTGTGTGTGGATGTAGTCTATCTATAGCTCAGCATGTGTGTGTGTGTGGATGCAGTCTATCTATAGCTCAGCATGTGTGTGTGTGTGGATGCAGTCTATCTATAGCTCAGCATGTGTGTGTGTGTGGATGCAGTCTATCTATAGCTCAGCATGTGTGTGTGTGTGGATGTAGTCTATCTATAGCTCAGCATGTGTGTGTGTGTGGATGCAGTCTATCTATAGCTCAGCATGTGTGTGTGTGTGGATGCAGTCTATCTATAGCTCAGCATGTGTGTGTGTGTGGATGTAGTCTATCTATAGCTCAGCATGTGTGTGTGTGTGGATGCAGTCTATCTATAGCTCAGCATGTGTGTGTGTGTGGATGTAGTCTATCTATAGCTCAGCATGTGTGTGTGTCTATCTATAGCTCAGCATGTGTGTGTGTGTGTGTGCAGTCTATCTATAGCTCAGCATGTGTGTGTGTGTGGATGCAGTCTATCTATAGCTCAGCATGTGTGTGTGTGTGGATGTAGTCTATCTATAGCTCAGCATGTGTGTGTGTGTGGATGTAGTCTATCTATAGCTCAGCATGTGTGTGTGTGTGGATGTAGTCTATCTATAGCTCAGCATGTGTGTGTGTGTGGATGCAGTCTATCTATAGCTCAGCATGTGTGTGTGTGTGGATGTAGTCTATCTATAGCTCAGCATGTGTGTGTGTGTGGATGCAGTCTATCTATAGCTCAGCATGTGTGTGTGTGTGGATGCAGTCTATCTATAGCTCAGCATGTGTGTGTGTGTGGATGTAGTCTATCTATAGCTCAGCATGTGTGTGTGTGTGGATGTAGTCTATCTATAGCTCAGCATGTGTGTGTGTGTGGATGCAGTCTATCTATAGCTCAGCATGTGTGTGTGTGTGGATGTAGTCTATCTATAGCTCAGCATGTGTGTGTGTGTGGATGCAGTCTATCTATAGCTCAGCATGTGTGTGTGTGTGGATGCAGTCTATCTATAGCTCAGCATGTGTGTGTGTGTGGATGTAGTCTATCTATAGCTCAGCATGTGTGTGTGTGTGGATGTAGTCTATCTATAGCTCAGCATGTGTGTGTGTGTGGATGCAGTCTTATCTATAGCTCAGCATGTGTGTGTGTGTGGATGTAGTCTATCTATAGCTCAGCATGTGTGTGTGTGTGGATGTAGTCTATCTATAGCTCAGCATGTGTGTGTGTGTGGATGCAGTCTATCTATAGCTCAGCATGTGTGTGTGTGTGGATGCAGTCTATCTATAGCTCAGCATGTGTGTGTGTGTGGATGTAGTCTATCTATAGCTCAGCATGTGTGTGTGTGTGGATGTAGTCTATCTATAGCTCAGCATGTGTGTGTGTGTGGATGCAGTCTATCTATAGCTCAGCATGTGTGTGTGTGTGGATGTAGTCTATCTATAGCTCAGCATGTGTGTGTGTGTGGATGCAGTCTATCTATAGCTCAGCATGTGTGTGTGTGTGGATGCAGTCTATCTATAGCTCAGCATGTGTGTGTGTGTGGATGTAGTCTATCTATAGCTCAGCATGTGTGTGTGTGTGGATGTAGTCTATCTATAGCTCAGCATGTGTGTGTGTGTGGATGCAGTCTATCTATAGCTCAGCATGTGTGTGTGTGTGGATGTAGTCTATCTATAGCTCAGCATGTGTGTGTGTGTGGATGTAGTCTATCTATAGCTCAGCATGTGTGTGTGTGTGTGCAGTCTATCTATAGCTCAGCATGTGTGTGTGTGTGGATGCAGTCTATCTATAGCTCAGCATGTGTGTGTGTGTGGATGCAGTCTATCTATAGCTCAGCATGTGTGTGTGTGTGGATGTAGTCTATCTATAGCTCAGCATGTGTGTGTGTGTGTGTGTAGTCTATCTATAGCTCAGCATGTGTGTGTGTGTGGATGTAGTCTATCTATAGCTCAGCATGTGTGTGTGTGTGGATGTAGTCTATCTATAGCTCAGCATGTGTGTGTGTGTGGATGTAGTCTATCTATAGCTCAGCATGTGTGTGTGTGTGGATGTAGTCTATCTATAGCTCAGCATGTGTGTGTGTGTGGATGCAGTCTATCTATAGCTCAGCATGTGTGTGTGTGTGGATGTAGTCTATCTATAGCTCAGCATGTGTGTGTGTGTGGATGTAGTCTATCTATAGCTCAGCATGTGTGTGTGTGTGGATGCAGTCTATCTATAGCTCAGCATGTGTGTGTGTGTGGATGCAGTCTATCTATAGCTCAGCATGTGTGTGTGTGTGGATGTAGTCTATCTATAGCTCAGCATGTGTGTGTGTGTGTGTGGATGCAGTCTATCTATAGCTCAGCATGTGTGTGTGTGTGGATGTAGTCTATCTATAGCTCAGCATGTGTGTGTGTGTGGATGCAGTCTATCTATAGCTCAGCATGTGTGTGTGTGTGGATGCAGTCTATCTATAGCTCAGCATGTGTGTGTGTGTGGATGCAGTCTATCTATAGCTCAGCATGTGTGTGTGTGTGGATGCAGTCTATCTATAGCTCAGCATGTGTGTGTGTGTGGATGCAGTCTATCTATAGCTCAGCATGTGTGTGTGTGTGGATGTAGTCTATCTATAGCTCAGCATGTGTGTGTGTGTGGATGCAGTCTATCTATAGCTCAGCATGTGTGTGTGTGTGGATGCAGTCTATCTATAGCTCAGCATGTGTGTGTGTGTGGATGTAGTCTATCTATAGCTCAGCATGTGTGTGTGTGTGGATGTAGTCTATCTATAGCTCAGCATGTGTGTGTGTGTGGATGTAGTCTATCTATAGCTCAGCATGTGTGTGTGTGTGGATGCAGTCTATCTATAGCTCAGCATGTGTGTGTGTGTGGATGTAGTCTATCTATAGCTCAGCATGTGTGTGTGTGTGGATGCAGTCTATCTATAGCTCAGCATGTGTGTGTGTGTGGATGTAGTCTATCTATAGCTCAGCATGTGTGTGTGTGTGGATGTAGTCTATCTATAGCTCAGCATGTGTGTGTGTGTGGATGTAGTCTATCTATAGCTCAGCATGTGTGTGTGTGTGGATGCAGTCTATCTATAGCTCAGCATGTGTGTGTGTGTGGATGTAGTCTATCTATAGCTCAGCATGTGTGTGTGTGTGGATGCAGTCTATCTATAGCTCAGCATGTGTGTGTGTGTGGATGTAGTCTATCTATAGCTCAGCATGTGTGTGTGTGTGGATGTAGTCTATCTATAGCTCAGCATGTGTGTGTGTGTGGATGTAGTCTATCTATAGCTCAGCATGTGTGTGTGTGTGGATGTAGTCTATCTATAGCTCAGCATGTGTGTGTGTGTGGATGTAGTCTATCTATAGCTCAGCATGTGTGTGTGTGTGGATGCAGTCTATCTATAGCTCAGCATGTGTGTGTGTGTGGATGCAGTCTATCTATAGCTCAGCATGTGTGTGTGTGTGGATGCAGTCTATCTATAGCTCAGCATGTGTGTGTGTGTGGATGTAGTCTATCTATAGCTCAGCATGTGTGTGTGTGTGGATGCAGTCTATCTATAGCTCAGCATGTGTGTGTGTGTGGATGCAGTCTATCTATAGCTCAGCATGTGTGTAGGCAGAAAGACAGTTAATGTTCTTCCAAGTAGTAACGGAGACTACTTGGAAATGGGATGCCTTTGGTAGACTGTGCCCTGTTGCCAGGTAGACAACCCCCCACACTCACTGGCATCCTCAATCCAAGCTTAGGGATTTTAAATGGACACCAGCTATGTCCCAGCATGTTAGTTGAAATCCGCTTCACCATGCCGGTGCTTTTGATTTTGATGTGCTTTTGATTTTGATGTGCTTTTGATTTAGATGTCCTTTTACCAACCAAATTATTCCTTGCCCTGAAAACACTCCCGCAACAGAATATGGGGACCTCAGCTAGTGTGTAAATATATGCACCACGGCTACTCATACCCTAAATACAATATACATTTGTATATACATATATACACTGCAAACTTGGTGTGCTTTAATTTAGTGATCGTCTCTCTGCACAAGACTTACTGACAATCAGGAAGGTTCAACATTACGTGTACGACAAGATCACCGAGAACAAGGACGAGGATTCCATGTCTATAGAGGATAGGGGCAGCAACATTAGCATCCTCTGTGCCGATCAGGTATGCATGCATGCGTAGAGCTGTATACAGTTGTGTGTTTTGAGGGGGTAGAGACATTTGGGTTTTCCCAGGGGTGCCGTGTTCCGCCCATTTGTGGTGTCTGGGAAAGGGGGCTAAATTGTATGGAATATTCGTAATCAAAGAAACTAATTATTAACATGAAATAAAGTTTGAATGCGTTCGACCATTTTTGACAGGGCCAATCACATGTACTGGCTCTTGTATGCAACTCTTCAGTACTCCGCAAACACTCACCCTCTCCAACTGCCCAATTCCCCTCCCCCCCTCCCCTCCCCATTCCTGATGAAGGCTAGAGCATCTAGCCGCTGATGAAGGCTAGAGCATCTAGCCGAGACATCAAGAGAGTAAATATTTGAAGTGGATTATTGGAGTCATTGTGGAGTCATTGTATGTTACGTCAACTGAGAGAGTTTGTTGAGTTGTTGTTTGGTTGACCCTTGTTATCAGGTTTTGGATCCAGAGTTGGACCTGCGCTCGGTGAAATACTCCGTGTGGAAAAGTGGAGGGGACATGAAACTAACCTATCGAGTCAACAAAGCCAACCCTATTAAGTCAGGTGACCAGGCGAAGGGTGCTCCTCCCCCAGGTGTGGGCGGTGACAGTGGTAGTCGTGGCAACGTAGAGGACACGGAGAAAACAGCTGCCAAGAAAACAGCTGCCAAGAAAACAGCTGCCAAGAATGATCGCACCTCCTCCCATGACAAAGAGGAGCCAATGAGCTGATGATACGCACTTCATTCTCAACTGTCTTCTATTTTAAAGCACACTACAAACAAGTATGCATGAATGAATGTACTTATGCAGGCCAACTTTCAAATTTTAATAAAACTGTTGAAGCATTTAGCTAGCAACAATACTTTAATGATAAAAATGTTCAGCTGAGCTGCCGACCAACCGTCACCAAATACATGTACTATAATTATATTGAATCATCACAGATAATAATGACATCTGCTGTATTGTCCACGTGTATATTAATTACCACCACCACATAGATATCTCAACTACCCTGCCCACATGCCTGGGGACTGCTTGTGGTTTGTTTGTACATCAAGGCAAGAAATAAGGTGTTGTCATTCATTGTTTGCTAACAACTTGCAGTACTAAACTTGGTGGATAGATAGGTAACGGGGCTTGATAAGGATTGAAAAATTGTTCAGCCAGGTTATTTATAATTTGACCCGACATCAATTCAATGACAGGACAAATAAAAATGATTGGCAACCCAAGTCAACCCACGCCTCTCCTCGGGCATGCACAGGGGAGACATCTCGCTGAAAGGAAAGTTTTCCTTCGATAGGAAATAGACTTCCTTTCAGCCTTGCCTCGATGTCAAGAGTCGAAAAGCTCTTGCATTTTTATTTATTTATTGCTGGTGATATTCGTCTACTGTATTACACTGTTCCTTCCCAAGCAGAAGCACGGCTAGATGGTGCACGGCTAGATGGTGCACGGCTGGATGGTGCACGGCTAGATGGTGCATGGCTAGATGGTGCACGGTCTTTGAAGAAGAGCAACTGAAATGAGTTCAACCTGGAGGGGTTCTAGTTTCTGCAGCCATGATACAGACTGAACAGATGCACATTCACGGTTAGCTTTGTCCAAACCTTAACCAAGAAGTAGCGTGTCTGCAATCCATTTCTCCACTGTCTAAGTCTCACGGCTTCCTTTTTGGCTGGAGGGAGGTCAGATGCTCCATGGTTACAGGCTATAATAACCACGTTTCCTCTAAGAACCAAGAAATTAGTTGTTTTCCCCCCAAGAAAAATCTCCCGGCTCTTTCCTAGAAGGGGGTTGGCTCAAACAATTAAGTTTCCTCTTTCCAGACATAGCCTGCATCCCTATTTTTTTAGGTGGACTGCCACAAGGCAATGTTGATCACAACCACTGGGTTGAGTGTGGCAAGCAACAATATATCAATGGGCAGAGTCTGTTATTGGCTTTCATTTACATGTAGAGCATGATAAGTACAGGATCAAATTGAAATGTAATCTGTATAAAAATGACCCATGTTGCCATGGTGCCCAAGCACTGATTTATGTTCTGTGGTAGTTAGTGCAGTCTACCAATTACATATATAGCACTTAAATTTAAAAAAATCATTATACACAATCAAGGCATTTATATCATATTCAAGTATGTACATGTTGTGCACAGCATATTTCAAAACATCTATATATACACATCAAAGCTCACAATATTTGAGTTCATCATCTTACATCATGTATGCTCAGCCAGCCGGCAGTCTGGTCCATAGCTAGCCGTCCGTCTAGAAGTTCTGTCTCTCTTAGTATATTTCGTCTGGAGTGTCCAGATCACGATAATCGACCACATTCCTCCTCCCCCTGCCACGCCTACCACCCCTGCCAATCATGACAGTACCACAATGAATACGTTTTATTTATAGTAGTTTAAAAGGAAAAAGAACCAACAGACACAGCTGGCAGAGCCTGCGGAGAAAATAGGCTCTTAGCAAGCAACCCATACACAGCAGACGTAATCAAGACACAGGTGGCTTGAAGGATAGCGGCTGAACTGTTGCAGAGCACAGCCTGCAGAGAGCAGCATACCAGCTAGCACGGCCTGCAGAGAGCAGCATACCAGCTAGCACAGCCTGCAGAGAGCAGCATACCAGCTAGCACGGCCTGCAGAGAGCAGCATACCAGCTAGCACAGCCTGCAGAGAGCAGCATACCAGCTAGCACGGCCTGCAGAGAGCAGCATACCAGCTAGCACAGCCTGCAGAGAGCAGCATACCAGCTAGCACACCCTGCAGAGAGCAGCATGGTGGACATCGCAAGTCAGAAACTTCACAAGTGAAGGCTAGCCAAGTAGGCACTTAACAACAAGCAGTTAGTATGTGGCTAACCAACAGAGCTCCAGGACTTATCCACCGACTATTTGAGTTTATCTAGATAGTAGTCCAACAGCTGCGATGTTCCCCATAGATGTTCCCCATAGATGTTCCCCATAGATGTTCCCCATAACCACAGTCTGGCCACACATACAGTAAGTGCCTTATATAGAATGCTACAATATTAACTGGCATTCAGTTTTGTTACATGTTCAATGTGTGAGAATCCGCAGCCACCAACATACCTTGATCTCAGGCCTCTGTCTCCCATTCCACGGAAGTTACCATAGCCACCACCACCTAGAATTGCAACACACATGGATACACGTGGACATGACAGTGGACATGACAACGCACTGGCTGGCAGCTGCTGCTCCACCTAAGGGGGGGGACAGGTCTGCCAGTCCCGCAGGTCAAACATGGCCTACAAATACGAGTGGCTCACCGAGAACAGAGTTCACCACAGTTCACATCTTGTCTTACATTCTCTTTGATCTTTTTTAAAATGCTTCGGAGTTTTACACACTTCACCAAACAAAAAAACAGGGGGAGAAACCGGCCTCAATATTTTGTTAACTTCTTCAAATGCAGAGCCACTCACGAATTCTTCAAGTGTAACCACACACACAACCGCAAGTCTGATAAACTTAGCAATATCTCAATAATCTAGTTGCGTGGTCTGTGGGGGAGTGGGCAGCAGAAATACCTGAACATGGAGCTCACGATTGCTTTTAGCCAACTCAAAGTTTCTAATGTTTGACCATCAGACTTAGAAGCATTTTGCCTTGTCCCGGACACACTAGGCCATGGATCTATAGCACTGGGAAGGGAGGGCGGTATCATGGGTCTCCGTACAGCCAGTAGCAGGCACCTACACACTTCCTCTACTCACTCTCATCATCACCAAGAATTAAACTGTCTTTTACAAAATTTGTCCTTTTGTATAAAGCGATGATGACCTGCATTTTATGGTCGTGCCTGGATTGTGAAACTTCCAGCAGAAGGCATACCTCTATTGAACATGTGCATCATGGGGTCCTGTCCCCACGGTATCAATCCTGGCCCAACCCCCACCAGAGGGCCAGGAGGGGAGACTACTGGAGCCATAATGGGGGTCAGGGTGGGAGCATCCTCGGAGTTTGGGGTCTTGGGATTAGGGGGGAGGACAGGAGTCTTGACGGAGGGGTCCAGGGGCATGGGTCTGTCGGGGTCTCGCAGGTAGTTGTTGAATAATTCAGCCTACAGTAATGAGCGAGGCAGAACAGAAGTGTCACTACAAGAGGTGCAGGATAGACCAACTTTGTATACACGCTCGACTAGTTCCCTCAACAAACTCACGCCAGTTGACATAACAATATCACAATCATCAACTTGAAATTTAATTAATCTCTCAACGTTGATGCGTGAAGGCTAGAGCTAGTCAAGACGTCGAGAGATTAAATTTCAGGATAGTTATTGAGATGCTCACTGTAGCTTTAGTAGTCGTCTTACTGCAACTGTAGATGCTACCACCGGAGCATTAGAAAGCACACAACCACTGCACTTCATTAGAGGGGGGTAAAAGCACTCGCATACTGTATGCTTTTATTGCATTGTTGCATTCTATTGAGAGCCTCAGCAGAAGTTGGTCTTTCTGGACCATTTCATGTGTTCATGTGCATATACTATGTATATTTATGTATATGTACATATATGTATGTGTATACATGTATATGTACAATATGTATGTGTATATGTACATATGTATGTGTATATATATAATATGTACATATGTATTATGTATTGACTAAACCAACAGAGAACAGAGATAGTCTTGCAAGACAGTTGAATCTCATGAGCCCTCCTAAAGAATGATCCAGTCTCTAGAGTGAGACTGTGAAGGAGAAAATCTCTTGAGGCAGACTAAAAAGGATCTAGTGATGGCCTCTCAAGCAGACATGATGACTGGAGCTAATGTCTGCTCATAACATTGTCTTTAACAATGACAGTGAGACCAATGGCTTTATAGAGAAATACCACAAGGATACAGAACAAAGACTATTTCTAAAGACTCAGAGAAATACCACAAGGATACCGAACAAACTTTCTAAGGACTATATAGAGAGGCACTTAACAGATGTGCACTAAACATTGAGAGGCTTAACAAGCTTGTGATGGGACTCTATTCGATGAACTACAGCATTACAGTATGTAGGCCGATAAAATATATTTTTTTAAATTAAAATATTTAGACGATCCTTTACCTGATCAAAACAAGAAATCAAGTCTTGTGCGACGCACCGAAGTCCCTTGTCTAGCCTCTGTTACATATGGTTAGTTTACGTGTGGTTTATGCTCTTTACAGATGCCCGACTTATGCATGGCTGCACAACCAGAAGCCTTACCACACAATGAGCTGGCTGGTGGTGAATCAGAAGTGCATATGCAGAACAATAGAGAGGAGGGCTTTGTTAGGACTACGTACAGTAGACCCTCGTGTATCTGAACGCATTGGGACCTACCCTAGCTCAGATATATAAGACAAATTCCTCCTAATGTTGAGGAATGGAGCAGCTATGTCAGAATGAAACTCCGGCATCTTGAGGAATTGAGCAATGTCAGAATGAAACTCCAGCATCCTCTGCCATGCAGCCTGTTCTCGCTCCCATGCAGCTAATTCTTCCTCGCCAGTCTCTTCCAATCTGCAAGATACTTCTCTTGATCTATTTTCACTAAGACTATCATTTCCTTCTTAACACAAGCCCATTCTATTTAAGGACGGGTGAACTGTTTATGATCTATTCGAGTGAACGAGCGGCAGGCGAACACATACCTCACGGGTCAGGCCGGCACAACAACAGGAAGTTTTATAAACACACACCTCCTTCTTCACTGCGTCCACTTTATCCATGTGCTTGTTAAAGATGTGCTTCTTGACGAACTCGGGACCTTTGAACTTTTTGCCACTGAGGGGACACAAGTACTTGCTCTCGGATATCTTCTGAGTGTTCTTCTCCACAAAACTCGCCGCCTCAGTGAGGTCAAGAGTCAAGGGAGCAAACACAAATTTGACACAGAAACACTAAACAGAATTCAATTTCATTCTACCAAACTCCAAACCCAACCCTCCCCTCAACCCCTCCCCTCAACCCCTACTGCCCCCCTCAGACCCTCCCCCCCCACCCTCCCATTCCTCCTCGGGTCTTCGTATTGGTTTGGCATGTTAGATAATCAGCAGTCTGGTTAGTAGGTTGACACTGTGTACATACACAGACACCAGCCAGATATTAACACTTGTGACACAATTATATTAATACAAGTGATGAAATGCAAGTAAAACACATCACTTAACACTAGCAAGTGTGTGATTAATGCAATTGTGGTTTAACACAAGTAACATGGGTGACAACACAAGTTTGATTCATGTCATGTAACACGTTAATACATGATGTAACACAGGTGAGTGCTTGTTTGCGACACAAGTTAGCACATGCGATATAAGACAAGTAACATTACGACAATACAAACCTTGATTTTAATTGAACACAAACTAATGTGTTAACACATGATATAACACAAGTTAACACATGCAATGCCCCCTCGTTATTGCTTCTACCCCCCCCCCCCCATCTCTCTCTCTCTTCCTTCCCGCTCCTCTATAAATCTATAGAAAGGATATGATTCAGGATTTTTCTTGCCATATTTGTCCATCTCTGAGTTGGTCAGTTCTTTCTTCTTGACCAACAGCGGTTGTATCTTGGTCTCCATTTCTTTACAATAAGCAATTGCTGCACACATACAAAAAGATACAACATTTGGTGGTGGTTCAACAAGCTTGGCTTTACAACATTTGGTGGTGGTTCAACAAGCTTGGCTTTACAACAACATTTGGTGGTGGTTCAACAAGCTTGGCTTTACAACAACATTTGGTGGTGGTTCAACAAGCTTGGCTTTACAACAACATTTGGTGGTGGTTCAACAAGCTTGGCTTTACAACAACATTTGGTGGTGGTTCAACAAGCTTGGCTTTACAACAACATTTGGTGGTGGTTCAACAAGCTTGGCTTTACAACAACATTTGGTAGTGGTTCAACAAGCTTGGCTTTACAACAACATTTGGTGGTGGTTCAACAAGCTTGGCTTTACAACAACATTTGGTGGTGGTTCAACAAGCTTGGCTTTACAACAACATTTGGTGGTGGTTCAATAAGCTTGGCTTTACAACAACATTTGGTGGTGGTTCAACAAGCTTGGCTTTACAACAACATTTGGTGGTGGTTCAATAAGCTTGGCTTTACAACAACATTTGATGGTGGTTCAACAAGCTTGGCTTTACAACAACATTTGATGGTGGTTCAACAAGCTTGGCTTTACAACAACATTTGGTAGTGGTTCAACAAGCTTGGCTTTACAACAACATTTGGTAGTGGTTCAACAAGCTTGGCTTTACAACAACATTTGGTGGTGGTTCAACAAGCTTGGCTTTACAACAACATTTGGTGGTGATTCAACAAGCTTGGCTTTACAACAACATTTGGTGGTGGTTCAACAAGCTTGGCTTTACAAAAACATTTGGTGGTGGTTCAACAACTTGGCTTTTTGCTCACTCGATACTAAGTGGAATGTTATCATCAGTGGAACTAGAATGTGTTCATAAAACGCACACTTGCACTAGTGAGATTTATTCACCTGCCATCGCAAGTGATAAGGTAAGAACATCGATTACTTTCCTTGTCAGAGAAGCACTGACTACTGAAGCTGTCGTATGCCCCACATAATATTATTATGTCCAATGGTGCCGTTGATCATCCCGAGAGTATTGATGGACACCCAAAGTCCAAGGTTCTTTTCCGCCCAATATCTCTAGGTTTGGGACTAGGTGGGCAGCAGCTTTGATGAGCCTGGGACTTTCCCAGCACCACAGGACTAACCTGATGATATCTGAAGTAGGCAGGACTATAATTGCTTATAATAAGAGTGAACTAGTTGCACAGATCCAGCCGACTGGTTGGAGAGGGCTAAATGACCTCACAGCTACGTATAGTTTGAATATACGGTAAGAGCATATCCTTGATGTAGCTAGCGCCCACTGGGCACTTTATAGCAGTCTAGGCTCAGTTTGGGCACTATATAGCACTCTAGGCTCAGGTTGGGCACTTTATAGCAGTCTAGGCTCAGGTTGGGCACTTTATAGCAGTCTAGGCTCAGGCTGGGTACTATATAGCAGTCTAGGCTCAGGCTGGGGCACTATATAGCAGTCTAGGCTCAGGTTGGGCGCTATATAGTAGTAGTCTAGGCTCAGGCTGGGCACTTTATAGCAGTCTAGGCTCAGGTTGGGCTCTTTATAGCGCTCAGGTTGGGCACTATATAGCAGTCTAGGCTCAGGTTGGGTACATGTGGCAGTCTAGGCTCAGGTTGGGAACTTTATAGCAGTCTAGGCTCAGGCTGGGGCACTATATAGCAGTCTAGGCTCAGGTTGGGCGCTATATAGTAGTCTAGGCTCAGGCTGGGCACTTTATAGCAGTCTAGGCGCTCAGGTTGGGCTCTTTATAGCAGTCTAGGCTCAGGTTGGGCTCTTTATAGCAGTCTAGGCTCAGGTTGGGCACTATATAGCAGTCTAGGCTCAGGTTGGGCACTATATAGCAGTCTAGGCTCAGGTTGGGCACTTTATAGCAGTCTAGGCTCAGGTTGGGCACTTTATAGCAGTCTAGGCTCAGGTTGGGCACTTTATAGCAGTCTAGGCTCAGGTTGGGCACTATATAGCAGTCTAGGCTCAGGTTGGGCACTATATAGCAGTCTAGGCTCAGGTTGGGCTCTTTATAGCAGTCTAGGCTCAGGTTGGGCGCTATATAGCAGTCTAGGCTCAGGTTGGGCTCTTTATAGCAGTCTAGGCTCAGGTTGGGCGCTATATAGTAGTCTAGGCTCAGGTTGGGCTCTTTATAGCAGTCTAGGCTCAGGTTGGGCGCTATATAGCAGTCTAGGCTCAGGTTGGGCACTTTATAGCAGTCTAGGCTCAGGTTGGGCACTATATAGCAGTCTAGGCTCAGGTTGGGCACTATATAGCAGTCTAGGCTCAGGTTGGGGCACTTTATAGCAGTCTAGGCTCAGGTTGGGCACTATATAGCAGTCTAGGCTCAGGTTGGGCACTATATAGCAGTCTAGGCTCAGGTTGGGCACTATATAGCAGTCTAGGCTCAGGTTGGGCACTTTATAGCAGTCTAGGCTCAGGTTGGGCACTTTATAGCAGTCTAGGCTCAGGTTGGGTACTATATAGCAGTCTAGGCTCAGGTTGGGGCACTATATAGCAGTCTAGGCTCAGGTTGGGCACTTTATAGCAGTCTAGGCTCAGGTTGGGCACTATATAGCAGTCTAGGCTCAGGTTGGGCTACTATATAGCAGTCTAGGCTCAGGTTGGGCACTATATAGCAGTCTAGGCTCAGGTTGGGCACTATATAGCAGTCTAGGCTCAGGTTGGGCACTTTATAGCAGTCTAGGCTCAGGTTGGGCACTTTATAGCAGTCTAGGCTCAGGTTGGGCACTATATAGCAGTCTTGGCTCAGGTTGGGCACTATATAGCAGTCTAGGCTCAGGTTGGGCACTATATAGCAGTCTAGGCTCAGGTTGGGCACTTTATAGCAGTCTAGGCTCAGGTTGGGCACTATATAGCAGTCTAGGCTCAGGTTGGGCACTATATAGCAGTCTAGGCTCAGGTTGGGCTCTTTATAGCAGTCTAGGCTCAGGTTGGGCGCTATATAGTAGTCTAGGCTCAGGCTGGGCACTTTATAGCAGTCTAGGCTCAGGTTGGGCTCTTTATAGCAGTCTAGGCTCAGGTTGGGCACTATATAGCAGTCTAGGCTCAGGTTGGGCACTATATAGCAGTCTAGGCTCAGGTTGGGCACTTTATAGCAGTCTAGGCTCAGGTTGGGCACTTTATAGCAGTCTAGGCTCAGGTTGGGCACTTTATAGCAGTCTAGGCTCAGGTTGGGCACTATATAGCAGTCTAGGCTCAGGTTGGGCACTTTATAGCAGTCTAGGCTCAGGTTGGGCACTTTATAGCAGTCTAGGCTCAGGTTGGGCACTATATAGCAGTCTAGGCTCAGGTTGGGCTCTTTATAGCAGTCTAGGCTCAGGTTGGGCGCTATATAGCAGTCTAGGCTCAGGTTGGGCTCTTTATAGCAGTCTAGGCTCAGGTTGGGCGCTATATAGTAGTCTAGGCTCAGGTTGGGCTCTTTATAGCAGTCTAGGCTCAGGTTGGGCGCTATATAGTAGTCTAGGCTCAGGCTGGGCACTTTATAGCAGTCTAGGCTCAGGTTGGGCTCTTTATAGCAGTCTAGGCTCAGGTTGGGCACTATATAGCAGTCTAGGCTCAGGTTGGGCACTATATAGCAGTCTAGGCTCAGGTTGGGCACTTTATAGCAGTCTAGGCTCAGGTTGGGCACTATATAGCAGTCTAGGCTCAGGTTGGGCACTTTATAGCAGTCTAGGCTCAGGTTGGGCGCTATATAGTAGTCTAGGCTCAGGCTGGGCACTTTATAGCAGTCTAGGCTCAGGTTGGGCTCTTTATAGCAGTCTAGGCTCAGGTTGGGCACTATATAGCAGTCTAGGCTCAGGTTGGGCACTATATAGCAGTCTAGGCTCAGGCTGGGCACTTTATAGCAGTCTAGGCTCAGGTTGGGCACTTTATAGCAGTCTAGGCTCAGGTTGGGCACTATATAGCAGTCTAGGCTCAGGTTGGGCACTATATAGCAGTCTAGGCTCAGGTTGGGCTCTTTATAGCAGTCTAGGCTCAGGTTGGGCGCTATATAGTAGTCTAGGCTCAGGCTGGGCACTTTATAGCAGTCTAGGCTCATGTTGGGCTCTTTATAGCAGTCTAGGCTCAGGTTGGGCACTATATAGCAGTCTAGGCTCAGGTTGGGTACATGTGGCAGTCTAGGCTCAGGTTGGGTACACGTGGTAACCTAGGCTCAGGTTTGGTACCTCAGGTTGGGTACATGTGGCTCAGGTTGGGTACACGTGGTAACCTAGGCTCAGGTTTGGTACATGTGGCAACCTAGGGTCAGGTTGGGTACACACATGGTAACCTAGGCTCAAGTTGGGTACATGTGCCAGTCTAGGCTCAGGTTGGGTACACATGGTAACCTAGGCTCAGGTTGGGTACATGTGGCAACCTAGGCTCAGGTTGGGTACATGTGGCAACCTAGGCTCAGGTTGGGTACACATGCCAGTCTAGGCTCAGGTTGGGTACATGTGGCACTCTAGGCTCAGGTCGGGTACACGTAGTAAGTACCAACTGTATAGATTTTGTTGAAATTGTGTGCAGAGCTGACGAGAAGGAAGCAAAAGATGATCCATTTGCAGATTTTTGACAAGAGCTGAAGCCGACCACTGGGAAGTTCGAGAGAAAGAGACACAGAAGCTGGACACTACAACAACCAGCATAGAGCTGCAGTAACTTGCTAACTTCATCTAGAGAATCTACATTAGCGGCGTAATCAAATACGGCACGTTGCCATTCAACAACCACTTTAGTTATTGCAATGTAAAATCATCCATATCACAGCTGTTAGCTTTGACAAGCCACAAACCAATTTACAGCTTTTGATTTTTAAAAATGAGTAGTGGGGGTCTGCCAAGAGAAGGAGGGTCCCTGTTTCTGAAGATGCATGCATTTCTGCATGCATCTTCTGACAAAACATGCCTCTAGAGATATTTTATATATCATTGGAAAGCACATAGAACAAGCAACAATTTGAGCATAACATTATCTACACAAACCAATTATTAAAAAAAAGTTATGGGCATTCAAAGTCAACAGACGTTTTTTTCCAGTTTTGGGTGAACTACCCCCTTAACAGACATGCTATATATATATATATATGCAAAAACTTAACAACTACATTGGATTGCTAAGCCAAGAGAGAAAGGAAGCTAAAGTGGACCTGTATGGACTTCAACCAGTTGGATGACCCCCCGCCATTTACACTCGTCATTATAAAGACCGTCCACCTAGTTGTGGTCAACGGGTACGCTCTTGTTTACGTCTTGTTTACATATTTTTTTTAATAACTTATTTGTTAGCAGTAGCAGAGATGACTTTCTCTAATTTTAATTGTTGCACACTACACAAGGCAGCACACCTTTACCATGCTGTTTGGCGGTGGAGGATCAGCTACTGCCTCCTTCAAGGACTGCTGTTGTTTGGTGGTGGAGGATCAGCTACTGCTTCCTTCAAGGACTACTGTTGTTTGGCGGTGGAGGATCAGCTACTGCCTCCTTCAAGGACTGCTGTTGTTTGGTGGTGGAGGATCAGCTACTGCTTCCTTCAAGGACTACTGTTGTTTGGCGGTGGAGGATCAGCTACTGCCTCCTTCAAGGACTGCTGTTGTTTGGTGGTGGGGGATCAACTATTGCCTCCTTCAAGGACTACTGTTGTTTGGCGGTGGAGGATCAGCTACTGCCTCCTTCAAGGACTGCTGTTGTTTGGTGGTGGGGGATCAACTATTGCCTCCTTCAAGGACTACTGTTGTTTGGCGGTGGAGGATCAGCTACTGCCTCCTTCAAGGACTACTGTTGTTTGGCGGTGAAGGGTCAGCTACTGCCTCCTTCAAGGACTGCTGCTGTTTGGCGGTGGAGGATCAGCTACTGCCTCCTTCAAGGACTGCTGCTGTTTGGCGGTGGAGGATCAGCTACTGCTTCCTTCAAGGACTACTGTTGTTTGGCGGTGAAGGGTCAGCTACTGCCTCCTTCAAGGACTGCTGCTGTTTGGCGGTGGAGGATCAGCTACTGCCTCCTTCAAGGACTGCTGCTGTTTGGCGGTGGAGGATCAGCTACTGCCTCCTTCAAGGACTGCTGTTGTTTGGCGGTGGGGGGGGATCAGCTACTGCTTCCTTCAAGGACTACTGTTGTTTGGTGGTGGAGGATCAGCTACTGCCTCCTTCAAGGACTGCCGTTGTTTGGTGGTGGTGGATCAGCTACTGCCTCCTTCAAGGACTACTGTTGTTTGGCGGTGGGGGATCAGCTACTGTCACCTTCAAGGACTGCCGTTGTTTGGTGGTGGGGGATCAGCTACTGCCTCCTTTAAGGACTTGGCAAGAATTGCACAGGAGAACTCCAGTGCTAAGCAAACATAGCAGATGTTATTCCACACCATATGTCGTTCTAGAATTGCTTCTTTTTTTTGCATAACTTTTGAGGAAGTCAACAGACCCACTCAGTTCAGATTCATCTGCATTGCATAGTGGAGCTAAGAAGAGATATTAGACACACACTTCTTACCTTTACCCAATTCTGATTGTAACGGCTCGTGAACTAGCGGTGATTGCTGGTGATAATCAACGCTAACCAGCGTCTGCGTATGAGCAGGGTCTGCGTATGAGCAGGGTCTGCGTATGAGCAGGGTCTGCGTATGAGCAGGGTCTGCGTATGAGCAGGGTCTGCGTATGAGCAGGGTCTGCGCATGAGCAGCGTCTGCGCATGAGCAGCGTCTGTGCATGAGCAGCGTCTGTGCATGAGCTGTGTATGAGCAGTGTCCGTGTGTGAGCAGTGTCCGTGTGTGAGCAGTGTCTGTGTGTGAGCAGTGTCTGTGTGTGAGCAGTGTCTGTGTGTGAGCAGTGTCTGTGTGTGAGCAGTGTCTGTGTGTGAGCAGTGTCTGTGTATGAGCAGTGTCTGTGTATGAGCAGTGTCTGTGCATGAGCAGTGTCTGTGTATGAGCAGTGTCTGTGTGTGAGCAGTGTCTGTGTGTGAGCAGTGTCTGTGTATGAGCAGTGTCTGTGTATGAGCAGTGTCTGTGTATGAGCAGTGTCTGTGTATGAGCAGTGTCTGTGTATGAGCAGTGTCTGTGTATGAGCAGTGTCTGTGTATGAGCAGTGTCTGTGTATGAGCAGTGTCTGTGTATGAGCAGTGTCTGTGTATGAGCAGTGTCCGTGTATGAGCAGTGTCTGTGCATGAGCAGTGTCCGTGCATGAGCAGTGTCCGTGTATGAGCATGAGCAGTGTCCGTGTATGAGCAGTGTCCGTGTGTGAGCAGTGTCCGTGTGTGAGCAGTGTCCGTGTGTGAGCAGTGTCCGTGTGTGAGCAGTGTCCGTGTATGAGCAGTGTCCGTGCATGAGCAGTGTCCGTGCATGAGCAGTGTCTGTGCATGAGCAGTGTCTGTGCATGAGCAGTGTCTGTGCATGAGCAGTGTCTGTGTGTGAGCAGTGTCTGTGTGTGAGCAGTGTCTGTGTGTGAGCAGTGTCTGTGTGTGAGCAGTGTCTGTGTGTGAGCAGTGTCTGTGTGTGAGCAGTGTCCGTGTGTGAGCAGTGTCCGTGTGTGAGCAGTGTCCGTGTGTGAGCAGTGTCCGTGTATGAGCAGTGTCTGTGTATGAGCAGTGTCTGTGTGTGAGCAGCGTCTGTGTATGAGCAGTGTCTGTGTATGAGCAGTGTCTGTGTATGAGCAGTGTCTGTGTATGAGCAGTGTCTGTGTATGAGCAGTGTCTGTGTATGAGCAGTGTCTGTGTATGAGCAGTGTCTGTGTATGAGCAGTGTCCATGTATGAGCAGTGTCTGTGTGTGAGCAGTGTCTGTGTATGAGCAGTGTCCGTGTATGAGCAGTGTCTGTGTATGAGCAGTGTCTGTGCATGAGCAGTGTCTGTGTATGAGCAGTGTCTGTGTATGAGCAGTGTCTGTGTATGAGCAGTGTCTGTGTATGAGCAGTGTCTGTGTATGAGCAGTGTCTGTGTATGAGCAGTGTCTGTGTATGAGCAGTGTCTGTGTATGAGCAGTGTCTGTGTATGGGCAGTGTCTGTGTATGAGCAGTGTCTGTGTGTGAGCAGTGTCTGTGTATGAGCAGTGTCTGTGTATGAGCAGTGTCTGTGTGTGAGCAGTGTCTGTGTATGAGCAGTGCCTGTGTATGAGCAGTGTCTGTGTATGAGCAGTGTCTGTGTATGAGCAGTGTCTGTGTATGAGCAGTGTCTGTGTATGAGCAGTGTCTGTGTATGAGCAGTGTCTGTGTATGAGCAGTGTCTGTGTATGAGCAGTGTCTGTGTATGAGCAGTGTCTGTGTATGAGCAGTGTCTGTGTATGGGCAGTGTCTGTGTATGGGCAGTGTCTGTGTATGAGCAGTGTCTGTGTGTGAGCAGCGTCTGTGTGTGAGCAGTGTCTGTGTATGAGCAGTGTCTGTGTATGGGCAGTGTCTGTGTATGAGCAGTGTCTGTGTATGAGCAGTGTCTGTGTGTGAGCAGTGTCTGTGTATGAGCAGTGTCTGTGTATGAGCAGTGTCTGTGTATGAGCAGTGTCTGTGTATGAGCAGTGTCTGTGTATGAGCAGTGTCTGTGTATGAGCAGTGTCTGTGTATGAGCAGTGTCTGTGTATGAGCAGTGTCTGTGTATGAGCAGTGTCCATGTATGAGCAGTGTCTGTGTATGAGCAGTGTCTGTGTGTGAGCAGCGTCTGTGTGTGAGCAGTGTCTGTGTATGAGCAGTGTCTGTGTATGAGCAGTGTCTGTGTATGAGCAGTGTCTGTGTATGAGCAGTGTCTGTGTATGAGCAGTGTCTGTGTATGAGCAGTGTCCGTGCATGAGCAGTGTCTGTGCATGAGCAGTGTCTGTGCATGAGCAGTGTCTGTGTATGAGCAGTGTCTGTGTATGAGCAGTGTCTGTGTATGAGCAGTGTCTGTGCATGAGCAGTGTCTGTGCATGAGCAGTGTCTGTGTATGAGCAGTGTCTGTGTATGAGCAGTGTCTGTGTATGGGCAGTGTCTGTGTATGGGCAGTGTCTGTGTATGAGCAGTGTCTGTGTATGAGCAGTGTCTGTGTATGAGCAGTGTCTGTGTATGAGCAGTGTCTGTGTATGAGCAGTGTCTGTGTATGAGCAGTGTCTGTGTATGAGCAGTGTCTGTGTATGAGCAGTGTCTGTGCATGAGCAGTGTCTGTGTATGAGCAGTGTCCGTGTGTGAGCAGTGTCCGTGTGTGAGCAGTGTCTGTGTGTGAGCAGTGTCTGTGTGTGAGCAGTGTCTGTGTGTGAGCAGTGTCTGTGTGTGAGCAGTGTCTGTGTATGAGCAGTGTCTGTGTATGAGCAGTGTCTGTGTATGAGCAGTGTCTGTGTATGAGCAGTGTCTGTGTGTGAGCAGTGTCTGTGTGTGAGCAGTGTCTGTGTGTGAGCAGTGTCTGTGTATGAGCAGTGTCTGTGTATGAGCAGTGTCTGTGTATGAGCAGTGTCTGTGTATGAGCAGTGTCTGTGTATGAGCAGTGCCTGTGTATGAGCAGTGTCTGTGTGTGAGCAGTGTCTGTGTGTGAGCAGTGTCTGTGTATGAGCAGTGTCTGTGTATGAGCAGTGTCTGTGTATGAGCAGTGTCTGTGTATGAGCAGTGTCTGTGTATGAGCAGTGTCTGTGTATGAGCAGTGTCTGTGTATGAGCAGTGTCTGTGTATGAGCAGTGTCTGTGTATGAGCAGTGTCTGTGTGTGAGCAGTGTCTGTGTATGAGCAGTGTCTGTGTATGAGCAGTGTCTGTGCATGAGCAGTGTCTGTGTGTGAGCAGTGTCTGTGTGTGAGCAGTGTCTGTGTATGAGCAGTGTCTGTGTGTGAGCAGTGTCTGTGTGTGAGCAGTGTCTGTGTGTGAGCAGTGTCTGTGTATGAGCAGTGTCTGTGTATGAGCAGTGTCTGTGTATGAGCAGTGTCTGTGTATGAGCAGTGTCTGTGTATGAGCAGTGTCTGTGTGTGAGCAGTGTCTGTGTATGAGCAGTGTCTGTGTATGAGCAGTGTCTGTGTATGAGCAGTGTCTGTGTATGAGCAGTGTCTGTGTATGAGCAGTGTCTGTGCATGAGCAGTGTCTGTGTGTGAGCAGTGTCTGTGTGTGAGCAGTGTCTGTGTGTGAGCAGTGTCTGTGTGTGAGCAGTGTCTGTGTGTGAGCAGTGTCTGTGTATGAGCGGTGTCCGTGTATGAGCAGTGTCTGTGTATGAGCAGTGTCTGTGTATGAGCAGTGTCCGTGTATGAGCAGTGTCTGTGTATGAGCAGTGTCTGTGTATGAGCAGCGTCTCTGCGTGTGAGCAGCGTCTCTGCGTGTGAGCAGTGTCTGTGTATGAGCAGTGTCTGTGTATGAGCAGTGTCTGTGTATGAGCAGTGTCTGTGTATGAGCAGTGTCTGTGTATGAGCAGTGTCTGTGTATGAGCAGTGTCTGTGTATGAGCAGTGTCTGTGCATGAGCAGTGTCCGTGTATGAGCAGTGTCTGTGTATGAGCAGTGTCTGTGTATGAGCAGTGTCTGTGTATGAGCAGTGTCTGTGTGTGAGCAGTGTCTGTGTATGAGCAGTGTCTGTGTGTGAGCAGTGTCTGTGTATGAGCAGTGTCTGTGTATGAGCAGTGTCTGTGTGTGAGCAGTGTCTGTGTATGAGCAGTGTCTGTGTGTGAGCAGTGTCTGTGTATGAGCAGTGTCCGTGTATGAGCAGTGTCTGTGTATGAGCAGTGTCTGTGTATGAGCAGTGTCTGTGTGTGAGCAGTGTCTGTGTATGAGCAGTGTCTGTGTATGAGCAGTGTCTGTGTGTGAGCAGTGTCTGTGTATGAGCAGTGTCTGTGTATGAGCAGTGTCTGTGTATGAGCAGTGTCTGTGTATGAGCAGTGTCTGTGCATGAGCAGTGTCTGTGTATGAGCAGTGTCTGTGTATGAGCAGTGTCTGTGTATGAGCAGTGTCTGTGTGTGAGCATGAGCAGTGTCCGTGTATGAGCAGTGTCCGTGTGTGAGCAGTGTCCGTGTGTGAGCAGTGTCTGTGTGTGAGCAGTGTCTGTGTATGAGCAGTGTCTGTGTGTGAGCAGTGTCTGTGTATGAGCAGTGTCTGTGTATGAGCAGTGTCTGTGTATGAGCAGTGTCTGTGTGTGAGCAGTGTCTGTGTATGAGCAGTGTCTGTGTATGAGCAGTGTCTGTGTGTGAGCAGTGTCTGTGTGTGAGCAGTGTCTGTGTATGAGCAGTGTCTGTGTATGAGCAGTGTCTGTGTATGAGCAGTGTCTGTGTATGAGCAGTGTCTGTGTATGAGCAGTGTCTGTGTATGAGCAGTGTCTGTGTATGAGCAGTGTCTGTGTATGAGCAGTGTCTGTGTATGAGCAGTGTCTGTGTGTGAGCAGTGTCTGTGTATGAGCAGTGTCTGTGTATGAGCAGTGTCTGTGTGTGAGCAGTGTCTGTGTATGAGCAGTGTCTGTGTATGAGCAGTGTCTGTGTATGAGCAGTGTCTGTGTATGAGCAGTGTCTGTGCATGAGCAGTGTCTGTGTATGAGCAGTGTCTGTGTATGAGCAGTGTCTGTGTATGAGCAGTGTCTGTGTGTGAGCATGAGCAGTGTCCGTGTATGAGCAGTGTCCGTGTGTGAGCAGTGTCCGTGTGTGAGCAGTGTCTGTGTGTGAGCAGTGTCTGTGTATGAGCAGTGTCTGTGTGTGAGCAGTGTCTGTGTATGAGCAGTGTCTGTGTATGAGCAGTGTCTGTGTATGAGCAGTGTCTGTGTGTGAGCAGTGTCTGTGTATGAGCAGTGTCTGTGTATGAGCAGTGTCTGTGTGTGAGCAGTGTCTGTGTGTGAGCAGTGTCTGTGTATGAGCAGTGTCTGTGTATGAGCAGTGTCTGTGTATGAGCAGTGTCTGTGTATGAGCAGTGTCTGTGTATGAGCAGTGTCTGTGTATGAGCAGTGTCTGTGTATGAGCAGTGTCTGTGTATGAGCAGTGTCTGTGTATGAGCAGTGTCTGTGTATGAGCAGTGTCTGTGTATGAGCAGTGTCTGTGTGTGAGCAGTGTCTGTGTATGAGCAGTGTCTGTGTATGAGCAGTGTCTGTGTATGAGCAGTGTCTGTGTATGAGCAGTGTCTGTGTGTGAGCAGTGTCTGTGTATGAGCAGTGTCTGTGTATGAGCAGTGTCTGTGTATGAGCAGTGTCCGTGTATGAGCAGTGTCTGTGTGTGAGCAGTGTCTGTGTGTGAGCAGTGTCCGTGTATGAGCAGTGTCTGTGTATGAGCAGTGTCTGTGCATGAGCAGCGTCTGTGTATAAGCAGTGTCTATGTATAAGCAGCGCCTGTGCATGAGCAGTGTCTTTTGTTACTACAGGAGTATAAGTCAAAACTCGGGCAGCAATCTTCTTTGCTAAACATGAGGCTCTTGTGGATGCACCATGCAATTATTGTCTTATTGTCTTCCCCGTGAACTCCACATCTTTCAGCTAGATCACATGGAGACTTGCCCCATGACTATTTCATTGGCAACAACTAAGACAGAACTTGAACCAGAGAATATTCCATGTGAGCATGTTAACCTGCTAACCAACAAATCGAGCTCCAACCTGGAATATACTTTTTGTGCATTTGTAGTTTGAGTCGACCCTCTCAACTTGGCTAAAGTTATGAAATCAAATGGATTTGGTCGATATGCAAGCTGTTAGTGGGACACGAACACTCAGAGAGAGAGAGCAGGAGACAACCCTTTACCATAAGGTAAGGCATCAAACATGGCAGATGCAGCACACCACAGGCTGGCTAGTCTGTGGATGGCCAGGCTCTGTGCTACACCCGAGAGGCATCAAGCATGCGGTACAGAGCAGCATGCAATGCTCATTGGTTAGAGGCAGCCTGTCTTCACTCACCATCATCCTGTGTCAAGGATGCATTCGGACATTTTGGTCTGATGGTGAAGATGCCGCATCTGTGGGGCATGGAGTCCTCAGAGGGGAAGAAAGTAGCAGTATAGAAGTCACAGGAGTGGACCAGACGCAAGTACCATAGCAGCTGCTCAAACATCTGGGACAAAAAGAACATCATTACAACATGGTGGTCGCTCTCAAGCACACAAACACCTACCCCATGTGAAACCATACACCTTACACCCACCCAATACACTTTACACCCACCCCAATACACCCTACACTTCATGTCAAGCCACACACCTTACACCCACCCCAATACACCTTACACTTCATGTGAATCCTTACACCTTACACCCACCTCATGTTAAAACCATACACCTTACACATACTCCATGGGAAACAATACACCCTATACATCATGTGAAACCATACAGATTATACCCACCCTGTGAAAGAATACACCCTACAATTAATGACACCTTACGCATGAAAGAACACACCCTACACTTCATGTAACACCTTACACTTTTACCCACCCATGTGAAAAAATACACCCTACACACTTTTACCCACCCCATGTGAAAAAATACACCCTACACCTCATGTGAAAAAGTATACCCTAAATCTCGTTGAAATACACCTCCCCTACATCTCATGCAAAAAATACACCACTTGTAAAAAAACACCCTACACCACTTGTGCAAATAAATACACACCCTACACCTCATGAGTAACATATACCCATGCTCCCATACCTCACCCACGACTAGGGCTGTCCCTAGCCTCTCCCATACCTCACCCATGTCCAGGGCTGTCCCTAGCCTCTCCCATACCCCACCCATGTCCAGGGCGGTCACTAGCCTCTCCCATACCCCACCCATGTCCAGGTCTGTCCCTAGCCTCTCCCATACTCCACCCATGTCCAGGGCTGTCCCTAGCCTCTCCCATACCCCACCCATGTCCAGGGCTGTCCCTAGCCTCTCCCATACCCCACCCATGTCCAGGGCTGTCCCTAGCTGCTCCCATACCCCACCCATGTCCAGGGCTGTCCCTAGCCTCTCCCATACCTCATCCATGTCCAGGGCTGTCCCTAGCCTCTCCCATACATGTACCTCACCCATGTCCAGGGCTGTCCCTAGCCTCTCCCATACCTCACCCATGTCCAGGGCTGTCCCTAGCCTCTCCCATACCCCACCCATGTCCAGGGCTGTCCCTAGCCTCTCCCATACCTCACCCATGTCCAGGGCTGTCCCTAGCCTATCCCATACCCCACCCATGTCCAGGGCTGTCCCTAGCCTCTCCCATACCTCACCCATGTCCAGGTCTGTCCCTAGCCTCTCCCATACCCCACCCATGTCCAGGGCTGTCCCTAGCCTCTCCCATACCCCACCCATGTCCAGGGCTGTCCCTAGCCTCTCCCATACCCCACCCATGTCCAGGGCTGTCCCTAGCTGCTCCCATACCCCACCCATGTCCAGGGCTGTCCCTAGCCTCTCCCATACCTCATCCATGTCCAGGGCTGTCCCTAGCCTCTCCCATACCTCACCCATGTCCAGGGCTGTCCCTAGCTGCTCCCATACCCCACCCATGTCCAGGGCTGTCCCTAGCCTCTCCCATACCCCACGGCTGTCCCTAGCCTCTCCCATACCTCACCCATGTCCAGGGCTGTCCCTAGCCTATCCCATACCCCACCCATGTCCAGGGCTGTCCCTAGCCTCTCCAATACCTCACCCATGTCCAGGGCTGTCCCTAGCCTCTCCCATACCCCACCCATGTCCAGGGCTGTCCCTAGCCTCTCCCATACCCCACCCATGTCCAGGGCTGTCCCTAGCCTCTCCCATGTCCAGGGCTGTCCCTAGCCTCTCCCATGTCCAGGGCTGTCCCTAGCCTCTCCCATACCCCACCCATGTCCAGGGCTGTCCCTAGCCTCTCCCATACCTCATCCATGTCCAGGGCTGTCCCTAGCCTCTCCCATACCTCACCCATGTCCAGGGCTGTCCCTAGCCTCTCCCATACCTCACCCATGTCCAGGGCTGTCCCTAGCCTATCCCATACCCCACCCATGTCCAGGGCTGTCCCTAGCCTCTCCCATACCTCACCCATGTCCAGGTCTGTCCCTAGCCTCTCCCATACCCCACCCATGTCCAGGGCTGTCCCTAGCCTCTCCCATACCTCACCCATGTCCAGGGCTGTCCCTAGCCTCTCCCATACACCTCACCCATGTCCAGGGCTGTCCCTAGCCTCTCCCATACCTCACCCATGTCCAGGGCTGTCCCTAGCCTCTCCCATACCTCACCCATGTCCAGGGCTGTCCCTAGCCTCTCCCATACCTCACCCATGTCCAGGGCTGTCCCTAGCCTCTCCCATACCCCACCCATGTCCAGGGCTCTCCCTAGCCTCTCCCATACCTCCCCCATGTCCAGGGCTGTCCCTAGCCTCTCCCATACCTCACCCATGTCCAGGGCTCTCCCTAGCCAGTCAGTGCAAGTATGTGTAACTAGCCTACAAATACACCACACCCAATGTGACTGGGACATGGCTCTGTACATGTGTATACTCTGTGCCCATACACCATCCGGTTTTCTCCTACCTTCATCTTCTCGCTGTTCTCAGACATAATATCCAAGCTGGTATCAGTAATTGCTCCTTCTTCATCCTCACCCACTGCCACAGCAACAGATTTCTCATCCACTAGAAGAGCTTCTTTCCTCACCAACACTGGGTTAAGCTAGAAGATGATGAACAACAACAATAAAATCAATATTGCAGCTACATACACCTCACGCTTCAAGTTTAACAAGAGCTTTATAGCAAGAGCAACAAGTATCCCTTTCCACCTCACATTTTCTTTGCCCTCGGGGGAGTAGTGCCAGAGCAGGTGCTTCTCGTCCATAAACCTACAGGCAATAGACATGACAGACATGCCCACCAACATGGCAGGCAGGAAGGGATCGACATGCATGGCATTTCTTCCTTACAGACATCCATATTAAAACATGAACACTTCCTCCTCGTCCCACATTGTCTCTCCTTCCTCTTCTTTCACACACCTCCTCTCCCTCTTCCCACCAAGCCCCTCCCCCTTGACTCACTAGCTTTCTTCTATACTCCTCCTCCTCCCTCACCCAATCAACTTTATGGCATGGTTGATGTCGGATTGGACTGCCTTCTTGGTCCAGGAGGCTGCAGAAGAGTACTTCACTCTTCTAGTCAGATCTCTATTTACAGAGCAAGCAAGCTGGCAATCCTTGATCTTGACCGAGGTCAGCTTGGATACGACGGTGCTGATGTCCGTTTCGCTCGAGTACGTGATCCAACCTCTCCTCTCATAGCTGTACAGGGAGGAGACAGAGGAGGAGAGATGAGAAGGGGAGGAGAGGTTTGGGGGGAGGAGAAGGGATGGGGACGAGAAGAGTAGAGAAGGGAAGGAGAAGTGGAAGGTGGGATGGAGGAGAGGGAAAGTGAGTAAGGAGGAAGGAGGAGAGATACAATGCAGGGAAGAAAGGAAAGGACAAAAATAAAGTAGAGGAAAAAGTGATTATAAAAACACATGATTAATAAATGCATAATAATAACATATGCTCTCCATATCAGTCTCGTCAGCCCATCTAGATACACAGCATCTCACTAGGTCTCATCAGCCTATCTAGATACATAGCATCTCACTAGGTCTCATCAGCCTATCTAGATACACAGCATCTCACTAGGTCTCATCAGCCCATCTAGATACACAGCATCTCACTAGGTCTCATCAGCCCATCTAGATACACAGCATCTCACTAGGTCTCATCAGCCTATCTAGATACACAGCATCTCACTAGGTCTCATCAGCCTATCTAGATACACAGCATCTCACTAGGTCTCATCAGCCTATCTAGATACACAGCATCTCACTAGGTCTCATCAGCCCATCTAGATACACAGCATCTCACTAGGTCTCATCAGCCTATCTAGATACACAGCATCTCACTAGGTCTCATCAGCCTATCTAGATACATAGCATCTCACTAGGTCTCATCAGCCTATCTAGATACACAGCATCTCACTAGGTCTCATCAGCCTATCTAGATACACAGCATCTCACTAGGTCTCATCAGCCTATCTAGATACACAGCATCTCACTAGGTCTCATCAGCCTATCTAGATACACAGCATCTCTAGCTCCAGTTGCAGCATCGGTCGGCATGTGCCGGTGTGCTTTATTTGTGTTTCCGCAAAAATAAAGTTTCTGCTTAAGAAAGAAATGAATGAGGAAAAGTTCATAGCAGTGAGGAACTTTCCTGGTACATCACACAAGTCACAGGGATTGAATACCACACAAGTCACAGGGATTGAATATCACTCAAGTCACAGGGATTGAATATCACACAAGTCACAGGGATTGAATATCACACAAGTCACAGGGATTGAATATCACTCAAGTCACAGGGATTGAATACCACACAAGTCACAGGGATTGAATATCACTCAAGTCACAGGGATTGAATATCACACAAGTCACAGGGATTGAATATCACACAAGTCACAGGGATTGAATATCACACAAGTCACAGGGATTGAATATCACTCAAGTCACAGGGATTGAATATCACACAAGTCACAGGGATTGAATATCACTCAAGTCACAGGGATTGAATATCACTCAAGTCACAGGGATTGAATATCACACAAGTCACAGGGATTGAAGTTCACTCAAGTCACAGGGATTGAATATCACACAAGTCACAGGGATTGAATATCACACAAGTCACAGGGATTGAATATCACACAAGTCACAGGGATTGAATATCACACAAGTCACAGGGATTGAATATCACACAAGTCACAGGGATTGAATATCACACAAGTCACAGGGATTAAATATCACTCAAGTCACAGGGATTGAATATCACTCAAGTCACAGGGATTGAATATCACACAAGTCACATTGAATATCACACAAGTCACAGGGATTGAATATCACTCAAGTCACAGGGATTGAATATCACACAAGTCACAGGGATTGAATATCACACAAGTCACAGGGATTGAATATCACTCAAGTCACGGGGATTGAATATCACACAAGTCACAGGGATTGAATATCACACAAGTCACAGGGATTGAATATCACACAAGTCACAGGGATCGAATATCACTCCAGTCACAGAGATTGAATATCACTCAAGTCACAGGGATTGAATATCAAGTCAACATTGAATATCACACAAGTCACAGGGATTGAATATCACACAAGTCACAGGGATCGAATATCACTCAAGTCACAGGGATTGAATATCACACAAGTCATAGGGATTGAATATCACACAAGTCACAGGGATTGAATATCACACAAGTCACAGGGATTGAATATCACACAAGTCACAGGGATTGAATATCACACAAGTCACAGGGATTGAATATCACACAAGTCACAGGGATTGAATATCACACAAGTCATAGGGATTGAATATCACACAAGTCACAGGGATTGAATATCACACAAGTCACAGGGATTAAATATCACTCAAGTCACAGGGATTGAATATCACTCAAGTCACAGGGATTGAATATCACACAAGTCACATTGAATATCACACAAGTCACAGGGATTGAATATCACTCAAGTCACAGGGATTGAATATCACACAAGTCACAGGGATTGAATATCACACAAGTCACAGGGATTGAATATCACTCAAGTCACGGGGATTGAATATCACACAAGTCACAGGGATTGAATATCACACAAGTCACAGGGATTGAATATCACACAAGTCACAGGGATCGAATATCACTCCAGTCACAGAGATTGAATATCACTCAAGTCACAGGGATTGAATATCAAGTCAACATTGAAACACAAGTCACAGGGATTGAATATCACACAAGTCACAGGGATCGAATATCACTCAAGTCACAGGGATTGAATATCACACAAGTCATAGGGATTGAATATCACACAAGTCACAGGGATTGAATATCACACAAGTCACAGGGATTGAATATCACACAAGTCACAGGGATTGAATATCACACAAGTCACAGGGATTGAATATCACTCAAGTCACAGGGATTGAATATCACACAAGTCACAGGGATTGAATATCACTCAAGTCACAGGGATTGAATATCACACAAGTCACAGGGATTGAATATCACTCAAGTCACAGGGATTGAATATCACACAAGTCACAGGGATTGAATATCACACAAGTCACAGGGATTGAATATCACACAAGTCACAGGGATTGAATATCACACAAGTCACAGGGATTGAATATCACACAAGTCACAGGGATTGAATATCACACAAGTCACAGGGATTAAATATCACTCAAGTCACAGGGATTGAATATCACTCAAGTCACAGGGATTGAATATCACACAAGTCACAGGGATTGAATATCACTCAAGTCACAGGGATTGAATATCACACAAGTCACAGGGATTGAATATCACACAAGTCACAGGGATTGAATATCACACAAGTCACAGGGATTGAATATCACACAAGTCACAGGGATTGAATATCACACAAGTCACAGGGATTGAATATCACACAAGTCACAGGGATTAAATATCACTCAAGTCACAGGGATTGAATATCACTCAAGTCACAGGGATTGAATATCACACAAGTCACATTGAATATCACACAAGTCACAGGGATTGAATATCACTCAAGTCACAGGGATTGAATATCACACAAGTCACAGGGATTGAATATCACACAAGTCACAGGGATTGAATATCACTCAAGTCACGGGGATTGAATATCACACAAGTCACAGGGATTGAATATCACACAAGTCACAGGGATTGAATATCACACAAGTCACAGGGATCGAATATCACTCCAGTCACAGAGATTGAATATCACTCAAGTCACAGGGATTGAATATCAAGTCAACATTGAATATCACACAAGTCACAGGGATTGAATATCACACAAGTCACAGGGATCGAATATCACTCAAGTCACAGGGATTGAATATCACACAAGTCATAGGGATTGAATATCACACAAGTCACAGGGATTGAATATCACACAAGTCACAGGGATTGAATATCACACAAGTCACAGGGATTGAATATCACACAAGTCACAGGGATTGAATATCACACAAGTCACAGGGATTGAATATCACACAAGTCATAGGGATTGAATATCACACAAGTCACAGGGATTGAATATCACTCAAGTCACAGGGATTGAATATCACACAAGTCACAGGGATTGAATATCACTCAAGTCACAGGGATTGAATATCACACAAGTCACAGGGATTGAATATCACACAAGTCACAGGGATTGAATATCACACAAGTCACAGGGATTGAATATCACACAAGTCACAGGGATTGAATATCACACAAGTCACAGGGATTGAATATCACACAAGTCACAGGGATTAAATATCACTCAAGTCACAGGGATTGAATATCACTCAAGTCACAGGGATTGTATATCACACAAGTCACATTGAATATCACACAAGTCACAGGGATTGAATATCACTCAAGTCACAGGGATTGAATATCACACAAGTCACAGGGATTGAATATCACACAAGTCACAGGGATTGAATATCACTCAAGTCACGGGGATTGAATATCACACAAGTCACAGGGATTGAATATCACACAAGTCACAGGGATTGAATATCACACAAGTCACAGGGATCGAATATCACTCCAGTCACAGAGATTGAATATCACTCAAGTCACAGGGATTGAATATCAAGTCAACATTGAATATCACACAAGTCACAGGGATTGAATATCACACAAGTCACAGGGATCGAATATCACTCAAGTCACAGGGATTGAATATCACACAAGTCATAGGGATTGAATATTGAATATCACACAAGTCACAGGGATTGAATATCACACAAGTCACAGGGATTGAATATCACACAAGTCACAGGGATTGAATATCACACAAGTCACAGGGATTGAATATCACACAAGTCACAGGGATTGAATATCACACAAGTCACAGGGATTGAATATCACACAAGTCACAGGGATTAAATATCACTCAAGTCACAGGGATTGAATATCACTCAAGTCACAGGGATTGAATATCACACAAGTCACAGGGATTGAATATCACACAAGTCACAGGGATTGAATATCACTCAAGTCACAGGGATTGAATATCACACAAGTCACAGGGATTGAATATCACACAAGTCACAGGGATTGAATATCACTCAAGTCACGGGGATTGAATATCACACAAGTCACAGGGATTGAATATCACACAAGTCACAGGGATTGAATATCACACAAGTCACAGGGATCGAATATCACTCCAGTCACAGAGATTGAATATCACTCAAGTCACAGGGATTGAATATCAAGTCACATTGAATATCACATCACAGGGATTGAATATCACACAAGTCACAGGGATTGAATATCACACAAGTCACAGGGATTGAATATCACACAAGTCACAGGGATTGAATATCACACAAGTCACAGGGATTGAATATCACACAAGTCACAGGGATTGTATACCACACAAGTCACAGGGATTGAATATCACTAAAGTCACAGGGATTGAATATCACACAAGTCACAGGAATTGAATATCACACAAGTCACAGGGATTGATCAACTTCAATAGTTCCAAGTGAAGCAATGCGACAAGGCCAATATTGTGAACTGCTCGAAGTGATGCGATCCCAAGTAAAGTAAAGGCCTCGTGACCTAATGTGAACCAGCCTATACACTTAGAGCTGGAAATTTTTTGGCAGGCAAGATTTTCTTCTAAAATAAAAAAATGAGAAAAATCAACAATGTACAAAAAAAAATGTGATATTATAACTTGGGGGGAGGGGCGTACCCACCAGGGTGGCCCTGACAAAATAGAGAAGTGACGTATGTATTGATCATAGCAAATGTGCAAAACCAACCATAAAGGTAGACTGATGCCAGGTGTGCCCAGGTCAACAATGAGGCAAATCCTTCTTATAGGGTGAGGGCGAAAATGCTTAAAAATGGCCAAGAATGGCCTAAACTGAGCTCTTCCTCCATTCAAAAATTAAAACCAATTATTATATTATTTTTAAAACCTTCCTCTGGTTTACACACTAAGTTTGGTTGGATCGGCCCATGGGGTCACTATATAACAGCATTGCCCAAGAAGTGAAGCATGCAAGTATTGATCAAACGTACGTAGTTGTTATAGCACCTGAATGCCACACCAGCTTGGAAACATAATAACCACCTAGTAAGCATGACCTGTCAGTTGCACCCAGTAGCTGTGAAGCAGGGCCTAGGCACCCAGTAGCTAGGCTCTCCATGAAGCAGGGCCTAGGCACCCAGTAACCGGGCTCCCCATGAAGCAGGGCCTAGACACCCAGTAACTGGGCTCTCCATGAATCAGGGCCTAGACACCCAGTAGCTAGGCTATTCATGAAACAACGTCCTAGGCAGCCAGTAGGCAGTAGCTAGGCTACCTATGAGAGAGCTATCTACTATGTTCCTCGAAAAAATTTGGTCGAATCCGCCAATGACAACGACACTGACCTCTGTAAATTTTGCCATTTCAGCAACTTTGATATTTTTCTAATAAGAGTAGGATAGAGTCAACCTCGCTAGCAAACTTCTTGTGTTATATGGGCTAACGTTGCTAGCGTGGTTTGTTGGCATTAGTGCCATGTTGTGCTACTTCTATGGCATCATCAGCAACATGAAAAACAAATGCACAGGTATGTACTAAACAAAATGGCAGATGATTTGTGTTGTTGTCGGGAACATTAATAATGCATGTCCAGGTATATCCCTTTAATTAATCGCCGATACAGCACCACAAAAAGAGCTACGTTCTCCATCCCTCCAAAAAGGGAAGGAGGGAGAGGGAGGGCTTAAAACCTTCCCCTTGGTTGGAGGTGCAGTCTACATAAAGTTTGGTCTGGTTCTGCCTATGGGTTCGCTGAGTTATAAGTTAAGACACAAAGAGACAGACATTATTGTGAGCTGATTGTGCAGACAGCTAACACACTGCACATGGTGATTTGGGTGACCGCTTCTTCCACACCCACATCAATGATTATAGGACATACAATAACCCCAGGTCTACAACTGCACCATAACAACAAGTCTTGTTCATCTTGTACAAATACCATTCCTATAGTCTACGCTGTGGAGCTGTGCTAGAGAAATGTCTGCACGTACTCACACACAGTCCCCACTATCCCACTATGGTATGATCACCCACACAGTCCCCACTATCCCACTATGGTATGATCTCCCACACAGTCATCACCCACACAGTCCCCACTATCCCACTATGGTATGATCTCCCACACAGTCCCCACTATCCCACTATGATATGATCACCCACACGGTCCCCACTATCCCACTATGGTATGATCTCCCACACAGTCCCCACTATCCCACTATGATATGATCACCCACACGGTCCCCACTATCCCACTATGGTATGATCTCCCACACAGTCCCCACTATCCCACTATGGTATGATCTCCCACACAATCCCCTCTATCCCACTATGGTATGATCTCCCACACAGTCCCCACTATATGATCACCCACACAGTCCCCTCTATCCCACTATGGTATGATCTCCCACACAGTCCCCTCTATCCCACTATGGTATGATCCAGCATGTGAACATACCGCACAGGGACTCAGTCAACACGCATACATAACAGTCCAAACAAGCATACTTTTTCTCAGAGGAAGCCTCGGCGAAGGCGATCCGGAGATAGCCTGAGATAGTGTTGCAGATCTAAGCAGATGCCAAGAGAGAGATAGGACGCATCACGACAAAACTCCGCATGCAAATATCATCCACATACGGTCACAATGTCCTCCGAGGACACCTTCGCAGGTATGTGTCGTATATACACCGAGGAAGTTTTGTGCCACTTGTCCATCACCGAGAGGTCCTCATCAGTCCCTCCCTCCATCTTGATGACAGCTACACACAATTATTTAACGACACCACAATCGTCGTCCATCAAGGTGGTCCACTGGCGACACAGACAATCCCGGGATCGATTACTGACATGTGAAACATCAGCTGCAGGCCAACTAATCCTAGAGAACTCTTGTAGGCCCAGCTCCAGGAAGTACTAATTGCACACAAACTGAGGACTTGGACAAGTCCGTAGCTGATCCCGGGATCGTCCTCAGCATTGTTGGACGTACACAAAACAGCCACCATTGCCACACATCCTCACCACACACACTCACACCACTCATCACCTCCACAACTACCTCTACCACTGCTGTCCTCGGACCATTCTTGCATTGCCTACCTGCATCCATTATCTGGATGACCTTCTCACTGTGGTCCTGGGAGAGGGACATCTTATCCAGCCAGCCGTTCTCCAAGAGGTAAAGGAATGCATCCACACGGGAGATCAGCTGGGAGGCGGTCGTTTTCTTAGCAGACTCCAGGGACGCAGGGTGGTACTGCGAAATAAACCTACAGAGCCACACCCAATGAAGACAATTCAGAGAATCCCTCCCCTTTCCCGGAGCTAAGGCGAGAGAATGAGTTCCATCTTCCGCGCCTAGAACATGGTGGAATCTTACACCCTCACAATGCTGGCTGCTCTACGACGATCACAACAGCTCCTTATTACCATCCAATTAACAAGGTCACTCAGATTCTCCACATTCGCTCCGAGTCTCTCAAAAACACATGATAACGACCACCCCCCCCCCCCCCCACATCATGCAATGTGTATATATATATATATACAGAGAGAGAGAGCAAATATATCTTGAGTAACTTACGTACATGCTATACCTTGTGCCGTGGGTTGCAAGTAGACTGCAAGCACTGTGCATCTCTCCATCACCTCTATATGCGTGCCTACCTATGTTCAGCCAAGCCAGCTAGCCAGTGGTGGCTAAAGGCCCTACGGCTAACGTCTATGCAAGTACGTACCTACACACAGCTACTGGCCGAAGTGAGGCCAGATGTAGCTAGCTACTCCATGTCAATGCTGGCACAGTATTGGTCAGCTAGGGAACACGGAGCTATATTCTGGCTAGTATCCTAGCAACACCCCGGGGCATGGGGGAAGGGAAGCGGAAGTAAAATCCAACTGCAAATTCCAAACACACAATATTTTTTGTCCATTAATGGAATGCGCGAGCACATCCTGGTGCATATATTGGCACACAACGAGGGAACCTACATGTGGTAAGGGATACAAAACTCACCAGTCCTCGTCCTTGTGTTTCTCAAAGAATTCCTCCATCTGCTTGCGTTTGAAGTCGTTCTTGTATTCATTGTAGCTAGCAATGGCATCTGTTTCGTCAATATTGTCATCTTGCTGGGTTAAGAAATGCTTGAAGGAGAGCAGTGAGTGACGTGTTGCACCTTGTGGGGTGACGTTGAGCTCCCTGGGAATGCTGCAAGGAAGAGTAGCAGAAGCCTCCTCAGATTCTCATCAACCCACTCATTATGATCAATAATCCATCCACTTCATGTGCACCCGCTTGCTCACCACCTACCACTCAGCCAGCACCACATCACCCACACACACACCAAACAATGCACTACCTTCCTACACACCACAACCACCCACCCATACACCACACCCACCACCCAGTCCACACCATCCACCCATATATCACACCACCCACCCATAGTCCACATCACCCAACATCGCTCCACCTACTTATATACCATACCACCTCCCAAACACCACACCACCCACCCATACACCACATCACCCACCCATACACCACATCACCCACCATACACCACATCACCCACCCATACACCACACCACCCACCCATACACCACATCACCCACCCATCCACCACACCACCCACACCACATCACCCACCCATACACCACATCACCCACCCATACACATCACCCACCCATACACATCACACCACCCATACATCATACCACTCACCCATACACCACATCACCCACCCATGCACCACATCACCCACCCATACACATCACCCACCCATGCACCACATCACCCAGCTATACACCACTCCACTCTCCCAAACACCAAACCACACCATCCACCACAGTGACACCAATCACCCATACGCCACCCAAGCACCACACCACACCACCCACCCATATAATACCACACCACTCACTCATCACCGACCCACCCATCACCCATACACCACCACCCACCACCCACACACCCTTCACCCATACATATATCACACCACCTACCCACACATCGTACGATCCCATATCAGGGAGTGCAGTAACATTCCCTATACTGCTTGACCACTCCTTCAAAATGGCGGATGGCAACAAAACAAAGCTCATACTAACTTCTTAACTGCCTACATGACAATAACTCACATCAGTAACTCCTTAACTGCCTACATGATGTTTCAGCCGATGGCTATAACTCACATCAGTAACTCCTTAACTGCCTACATGACGTTTCAGCCGATGGCTAAAACTCACATCAGCAGCTTCTTAACTGCCTACATGATGTTTCAGCCGATGGCTATAACTCACATCAGTAACTCCTTAACTGCCTACATGACGTTTCAGCCGATGGCTAAAACTCACATCAGCAGCTTCTTAACTGCCTACATGATGTTTCAGCCGATGGCTATAACTCACATCAGTAACTTCTTAACTGCCTACATGACGTTTCAGCCGATGGCTATAACTCACATCAGTAACTCCTTAACTGCCTACATGATGTTTCAGCCGATGGCTATAACTCACATCAGCAGCTTCTTAACTGCCTACATGATGTTTCAGCCGATGGCTATAACTCACATCAGTAACTCCTTAACTGCCTACATGACGTTTCAGCCGATGGCTATAACTCACATCAGTAACTCCTTAACTGCCTACATGATGTTTCAGCCGATGGCTATAACTCACATCAGTAACTCCTTAACTGCCTACATGATGTTTCAGCCGATGGCTATAACTCACATCAGTAACTCCTTAACTGCCTACATGATGTTTTCAGCCGATGGCTATAACTCACATCAGTAACTTCTTAACTGCCTACATGATGTTTCAGCCGATGGCTAAAACTCACATCAGTAACTCCTTAACTGCCTACATGATGTTTCAGCCGATGGCTATAACTCACATCAGTAACTCCTTAACTGCCTACATGATGTTTCAGCCGATGGCTAAAACTCACATCAGTAACTTCTTAACTGCCTACATGATGTTTCAGCCGATGGCTAAAACTCACATCAGTAACTCCTTTAACTGCCTACATGACGTTTCAGCCGATGGCTAAAACTCACATCAGTAACTTCTTAACTGCCTACATGATGTTTCAGCCGATGGCTATAAACTCACATCAGTAACTTCTTAACTGCCTACATGATGTTTCAGCCGATGGCTATACAGTAACTCACATCAGTAACTCCTTAACTGCCTACATGATGTTTCAGCCGATGGCTATACAGTAACTCACATCAGTAACTCCTTAACTGCCTACATGATGTTTCAGCCGATGGCTATAACTCACATCAGCAACTTCTTAACTGCCTACATGCTGTTTCAGCCGATATTAGCTTCAGTTCTTGAATCCCTCGCTAAGGGATTAAATTTGGCAGACCCAAACTGTAGAAAAGCAGGGGAGAAAACCCTCTTGAAATTTCAAGCATCTATCTATGTACCTGGTTTCCCCCTCACAAACTTGTGTATTATACGTCCATCATAAAACATTTAGTACCAGAAGATGCCCAATGTTTCACTGCATATCCACGACAAATCTGCTCTCGATCGTGGAATAATGTACTTGTTGGGTGACTTTGTCGATGATGCAATCAAAAGCTAATGCAGGTACTGTATTACCAGAAGAAGAATGACTCAGCTGTGCTGCTTGGTTTGTGGAGCTATTGCTCATGGGCAACTGTTACCATCCAAGAAGACTATAGCTGATGCTCTCTCAAAACAGTACTGTCTGGTTGCTGAAGTTCTCCTGAGCAAATGTTACCAAGTCCTTGAAGGAGGCTGTAGCCATGGGTGCAGTCAACAATAGCAACATGATATGGTACCTGTCGATACTTGTGTAGTGGACAACTTGGTGCATATGGGTACAAGACATGGCATGTGCTATAAGTGTCCTGTCCAACAACAATAACTTAGTAGTCCACCACTCAACTAATATACAGAAACAACAAAACAAAAATGTTTGTTTGTTTATATAATTGTACTACAGTACATCCTCAGTTATCCGAACCTTGAATATACGGATCCTCGACTATCCGACTCTCAAGTAAAAGTGTTAAAGTTCACGCGAGCACCTGAGTTCTAGTGAGCGCGAAGCAGTGAAGCTAGTGCAGTCACCGCCATGATTGCGTAAACAAAGGGTTCTGATTATCGGACTCTGAAGTAAAATGTCAAAGCTCACGATTGAAGCATAAACAAAGAGTTTTAACTATCGACGATAAAATCAGATCATCCAGCAGCTAGGGAGCAACTCAAATAAAGTTATAGCCGGAAGATTCAGCGTTGGTAAGAGCACACTCTCCAATATCACGAAGAATAAAAAAGAGAAGATTCTTCGCTTCAAGTGGGAGATGTCCGACATGGGCTTGAATAAGAAAGTGAAGGTAATGAAACTTGTGGTTGATGAAAAGCACGACAAGGCTGTGTACTTGTGGTTTAAACAAAAAAGAATGGAGAGTGTACCTGTCTCTGGGCCGATATTGTGCAAGAAAGCAGTCCAGCTGCTTAAGAAGTTGTATGGTGAACAATCAGACTTGTCTGGGAGTACGGGCTGGCAGTGGAGGTTGTGCAAGAGGCATGGAATACGTAATTTGTCACTTCAAGGAGAGAAATTATCAGCAAACAGGGAGGCGTGTGATGTTTTCATCTCCTCCTTTGCTGAATTTATTGAAGAGCACCAGCTTATTCACAATCAGATCTTTAATTGTGATGAAACTGGAATCAACTTTCGTCTGTTACCTGCAAAGACACATGCCACTTGTTACGAAAAATCAGCTGGTGGGATGAAGAAGAGCAAAGAGCGAGCCACCATCCATGCTTGTGCACATGCAACTAGCACCATCAAGTTACCTCTCCAGCTCATTGGCAAAGCAAAACGTCCTAGATGTTTCAGACGTTTGCAGATGGACTTGTTACCTGTAGTATCATGGCCAGAAGAACGCATGGATATCCTCTCAGATCTTCTACACATGGTTCCATCTCTTCGGTGCGTAAAGAGCTCTCTTCACTTGGCTTGGAAGAGAAAGCTGTTCTGGTGTTGGATAGCTGACCTTCCCACCCCAATGTTAAGAACTTACCAGTGATGATGGAGCCCATTACTTATCACCAAATGTCATGTCCTTGACCAATGGATCAAGGCGTAGCACTGAAGCATCGATATAAGAAATTGTTGAGAAGACTCTTGACAGAAGAAGAGAATGGTGAGTCTGTTGTGGATTTTCTGAAGTCAGTGGATTGAAAGTTGTGGTAGATCTTGTTGCAGAGTCTTGGGATGAAATTGAGGCAATACAAAAATCTGGGAGGAAAATCTTTGCTATCCAGCCATCAGATCAGAGCAAAGAAGGTGCCAGTAAAGAAGCAGATGCTGCTATTGAAAATGGTGATGTGGGAGAAATTATCGATGGTTTCCAGGAATTGGGATATAGTATGGGTGAAGATGAGATCCATTCCTGGTTCAACAGCGATAATGATTCCAGCTTCCAGCTAATGTCAGATGAGAAATCTGTGACTATGTTGCTTCAGGACCAGTGCACCAGGATGATGAAGATGAACCAGACGAAACACAGCACAATGTCTGCCCAGTAACAAATTCAGCTGCAGCTCATATGTTGGAAAAGTGCCTTACATGGCTTGAAGATCAACCAGAAGCTAACCAGTACAACATATGCACACTGAGAGAACTATGTGCCTTAGTGGTCCGTAAGGAGAAGAGTCACTGAAGCAGAGGACCTTGATGAATAAGCTAGCCATTACATCAAAGGATTATTAGACAGTATATTTTATAGCAAAGGTAATAGTAGTATTGTACAACATTGTGATCAAGTGTCTGTAGTAAAAATTAAAAAATGTATTTCACCTTTTCACATATCCGAACTAACTTTTAGGACATCTGGCCAAAGGGGTTCGGATAAGTGATATTGGATTGACTGGTTCAAAGAAGGGAAGGAAACAGGACTGCACACATGCAGACCATAACTAGGTAGGTGACAGACACTCTGCCATTTTAAATCATGTTTTAACCAGTACAATGGCTTGTGCATATGGTTTCAAGGTAAAGGGTGTTCAACTGGTTATGGTCGACGTGAGGACAGTCTTGTTCCCTTTCTTCTTTCGTGTTTTTTTTTAACAGATTACAGTCATTGTTTGTAAATTACAAAAAAGAATTGTTCTTGTATAGCATGAGCCACAAGCCACCATATAGCAGCCAAAAAAGTTAGGGCAGTACTGGACTTCTACAATGTATGTACCTAATTTTAAGTACCTAATTTTTAAGTCGCTGGCTAGATCCAGTTTAACTATTGTGCTAGCGGCTTGTACTATGATAAGAACATGATGAGAACATGTCTACATTTAAAAACATTATTGTTCTTAGAACGGTGATTTTCAGCTGACGATATAGAAAGGAAACGGTAGGTTTCTTTTTCTGGCATCTTAATTGTTCTTTTCTCAGATGTTCTTTGGGCTCATTCAGGGAGACTGGAAGAAATGCACACAACACTAGGCATCTATACTTGGTTAGCAACACATTTAAAAAGGTCACATGAGATGAACACAATAAGAAAAACACGTCAGGGCTTCATTTAGGGGGGATTAGAGGGGGCATAGAATCTTCCCCCACTTTGGAACTTAGATATACATGTAGGTAGCCAATTTTAATAAATCGTATACTCGACCATGACTATGTACATATATATAGGTTAATGAAACAAAACATGGCATGGTCAACTTAAACGCTACTCTTCTTCCCTTTCTGTTCCACATATCTACGCTTGTTTAGAGAACACTGTCTGTCACTATTTCCGGGCTCTCGATGATTTTCATGAGGTGTGAAAGAATGGAGTCACTTAAGGGGGGACATCTGCATTTAAAAAAAATTTTTTTTTTAACCTGTGGTTACAACTTTAGAGCTCAGTAGATTCTGCAAACTTCATGGTATGGACTTGATATATAGCTCAAAAGATAGGTCTCTCTGTGTGCTCTCTTTTGATACTAAAATATGTTTCATAGGTATAACTATAGGCAAGTTACTAGACCCTAAAGCGGAGTGACCACAAAAACCTGAATCGCTCCAACCTCCATAGAAACCACTCTGAGGTGCGAAGTGCAAAAAAATTAAAAATGGTACGAGTGGCTAGAGGAAGCTCTAGAGTACACAAGGAGTATATTGAGCAGGCGTGAAAAATTTATTAACGTGGTCAAGCGCGCGGTTGGAAAATTGAAGGCGTTGACGAGGCGACGCCTTCAATTTTCCAACCGCGCGCTTGACCAGGTAATAAATTTTTCACGCCTGCTCAATATACTCCTTGTGTACTCTAGAGCTTCCTCTAGCCACTCGTACCATTTTTAATTTTTTTGCACTTCGCACCTCAGAGTGGTTTCTATGGAGGTTGGAGCGATTCAGGTTTTTGTGGTCACTCCGCTTTAGGGTCTAGTAACTTGCCTATAGTTATACCTATGAAACATATTTTAGTATCAAAAGAGAGCACACAGAGAGACCTATCCTTTGAGCTATATATCAAGTCCATACCATGAAGTTTGCAGAATCTACTGAGCTCTAAAGTTGTAACCACAGGTTAAAAAAAATTTTTTTTTTAAATGCAGATGTCCCCCCTTAAGCTATCGTAGACGAGTTTTTATTAATTTCATCTGAGAGAAGCTTCTTTCTACGGAGGCAGTAGCAACAGGTATGGACAGACTGATGGCAGCAAGTGTATTCAAGTTTGGGAGCATGGTTTTCAACATTTCATTTGAAGCTCTTTTAACTGACACTTCATGTTGTCTTTAGGCTGCTCAGCCATGCACTGACAAAGTTTTCCAGTGTATACTTTGTCAGGGGATATCATTGCTTCTTTTACTGTTTCTCCACCCTGTAATGTCTTTGCAGATCTCTCTGTGCCATAGTGTAAGGAGCGTTTGCTAAGAGCACAGATCGTTAGAATCCACACGACACTTGCCTTGGATCATGCTCAGCGCTGACAAAACATTTCCAGAAGCAAAACAGCTCGAAATATTATCTTTCAGATGACTGATGATATGCTTTTGCTCCTTTTTCCTGGAAGAACTTGATGTCTGCCTGAGTAATCTCTATTCCAGACACTCCTTCCAAGTTCTCCAAAAGCCCAAATTTTCTGATGGTACAACTGCATCATCCAACATGTGAAGGGTTGCATCGACAAGCCTGGATATGATGGATAAGTCCTGTCTGGAGTGTTTTACTGAGTTTGGCTACTTGTGGAAGTGTGTAGTGAAGCAAATCACAGAACAGCTTACTTTTATTGTCTTTACAAGCTTCTCATGTGCTAACCAGCCACAAGGTTTGATAATCTTCAATTCTGGTTCAATTCTGGCATAACAAATACACACTGGATCTAAGGGATTATGTTCTCTTTGGGAAGAAATGGAAAAAATTCCACACAGCCATGAGTACTGCATAAGCATGCTTTATTCCTGGAGTGGAATAAGCAGATTAACACAGGCCAACTGTAACAAGGGGCAGTGGCTGTGCACCAACAGGGCATGAGATGTGAGGGTCTTGATGCGAGTTCAACTCCAGTTTTAATTCCTGAAAATGTACTTGCTCCATCAAATCCTATCCCCACAATTCCACTCACTTGAAGATGTTTCTGTTCAATTCAAGCTGAGTAGATACTCTGTGCATTGGCTTTCTACAACCCGGAACACCACCTTCCTCCCAAGGACAGTAAAGGAACAGCTCTTCCACACTTGAAATATTTTTACACTCATCTGTCATGATACTGAATTGGGACGCTTTATGATGATGTTTCAGCATGGACACCTTAATCCACGTGCCTAGATCCTCTGTAAACTCAACTACAGCTATATGCATGAAGTACTTGAAGTTCTTACCTCCACAAGACACTACAAATCAACCAGTTTTTTTCCGAACTTGGTAGAACTTGGTAGAACTTGGTAGTATGTCCTATGTAGTTATGTGCAAGAAAATTGTGTGCCAGGCTTTATAGCTGCTCTCTTCTTCACTCTGAGCTCCCTCTGCTGCCTAAGTTGCTCAATTAGCCTTGGCATGGGTATCATTTTTTTCATGGGCTTTCATTTTTTCTAGCAGCTTTCTTCCAATTGGAAATTGGTTAGGTAACCCACATGCCACCTGTGTGCTGAAATGACTTCCCAGATTTTCTGCACACCTTGCAAAATGCACCCTCACAATCCTCATCATATTCCAACCAAATAAGCCCACTTCTTAAAAGTATTTCCTGTGGCTTGGGTGGCTTGCAAGTTTCTTTGCAAATATAACTTTACTGCTTCTTGGGTTGACTAAGTTCTAAATCTAAATTTTCAACTGCCAACTCATCTTCACTACTACTACTGCTACTACTACTACTACTACTATGAGCTGACTTGGCTGCAGATGATGTACTAGTGGCACACAAACAAGAATGAAGTTATTTGTCTTTGGGAACAAACATTATGGCAAGATAATATAACTAAACATGCGAGCCCTTTACATACTAGAGTAGATGGAACAACAAAAGCAGCAGCTGTCCTATAGAGAGTAGGGACAACTAGAAACAGCACTAGATATCAGTCTTCCATTTAATATTTTTTGCCATCCTCCTCCCTCAGCTCCCTCCCCCCTCCTTTTCACCATCCCTCCTTTTCACCATCCCTCCTTTTCACCATCCCTCCTTTCCACACCCTAGTCCATCCCACCCTCGGCTCCTCCTCGCCCCTTGGCTTACCCAGGAACCATTGGTGGGGCAGGGGGGTGAGATCCAGGTGGGGGCAAGTGCCACATCGGTGGTCGCATTCCATAAGGAGTCATTACCCCTGGACCAGGATAATCTCGCAGACTCTCCCTGTGTGGTAACATCACATCAGAGTTAGTTACCATGGTAATGACAGTCAAGGACTTTTGACCCCTAGAACACTTTGTCTCTGCAATATTCGTATAGATTGCTAGGGAACTCACTATGCTGAAATGTGTCGTGCATGTGGTACAGCATATAATCTTACGATCACCTTATCAAACCACAATGCTGGGAAAGGGTTTAATACTCTGCCGTAAATCAGCAGCAAAATTGAGCACTACTGATGGTGACAGCTACCATTTAGCTACTTATGAAATTAAGCTACTTATGAAATGAACAAATGAACACCCCAGCAAGAGTCTTTGCAACCACAGTTCTAGGAAAAGTACCAGAACCCATTTTAGCATCGACATTTGGTAAGGTACAAAATTAATGTCAGTCATTTAGAATTGTGTGTACCACTCTGCTTTTCTCATTCTCTTTGCCGGAGGTGGACTCCAATCCCTAGGACTGCGGCCATATGATCCAGAGGAGTACCGGCGCCTGCCTTCAACCTCGTATTCTTCCCGTCCTCTTCTTCGGTCATCCCGCCAATTTCCTCGCTTGTCTTTATGAGAGTCACTCTTACTGCTTCGGCCTTTTTCGCTACTCCCGTAGTCGTTTCTCTCCCTCCTGAACTTGACCCTGGCACGGGAACGCTCGTGTTCGTCTTCACTGTCCCCCATAGTCTGCAAGTCATGCACCTACAGCTGAGTTCAAAGTTCAAATAAATGTTGCCTGCACGCGCATAAAACTAGACAGCGTGTGGGTGTATGGTTGCGACCAACTCTGTGGAGTCCGGAGTCATAGTGATACAATCGTTCAACAAAAGAATCAGGTTTTTCTCATGTAGGAGTACACTAGTACATCCGTGAAACTTATAATTATGGTGATTTTCAGAGACTTCTTTAAAATACTCAGGATCTACGGAAGGAAGAACATCATTTGAAGAGGGTTTTTATAGAGAGCCTTATCAACTTTCCTCTGTAGATACTTCTAAACGCAGAAAGGAGGATGAGTACACCGATACAGGCAATCAGGGGTCTGAAAAGAAAGATGCTGTGGTAGTTATTCCTTATGTAGCAGGGATAGGTGAAGACAATTCAGATCAAGAACTCCGAGCACAGAACTGAGCAGAGTGAAGGATGAATTACCAGCTAGTATGCACTCATGCGTTGTGTACTACATCCCTTTCATCTGTCATGGGAAATATTACATAGGGGAAACCAACAGAAGACTGGAGACCAGAATGAAATAACATCAAGATGCCTGTAAAAAGTGGTGCTAAGCCACGAGCGGTTCAATCAAGATGGACTAACCTGGTTGCCACTCTCAGGAGCCTGAACTTCCTACACCTCTGAAGATGGATGTGCATTGTTTCTTTTACAAGTGATTCCCTATCAATTACAGTGGTCCCTCCAACAAGATGGGGTTGGGTGATTCCATATATGCTCTACAGTGCCAAACTTTGGAAGTTCTCCCTTCCAGGATCAAAATGCTATCCTAAGGCATACATCCCATTTTTCCTGCAAGCATATCATCGGAGTCTCCAACCTCATGTTTCACCAAAATAATAATAATAATATTATTATTATAACCTTATTATACCAAATGACTAACCAAATGACAACAATGTAGAGTAGTAAGTTGGAGGACAGTCACCAAGAGCTGGTGGAGCTGGACTAAATTTAATGTGGGGACTAAATTATGAAAGCTCTTGCTGGGTCATAAAACAGATTCGTATTACATAAATTACATGTTGAACAGGTTCCTGGAGATGAAGGTGGTGAAAGGAACAATGGGAAGCAGAGTTGAATTGAACAAAAGGTATAATAATATATTGCCAAAAAATAATAATGATGGAGCATATGTTTTATCTGAGAAGAAAAAACTAAGGGTTAAGTCGAGGAGGGGGTTAAGTCGAGGAGGTAGTGAGTTGCATAACGTCGATTAAAATAAAAGTGGTATGATTTGATTGTTGGAAGAGGAAGACCCAGTATATATATAGAAGAATAAAGTTAGCAGACCTGTTCTTATTGTTTGAGATATATATATAGTGACTCTTATAGTATGTCTTATCAGATTGAGTGAGATATATATACACTGATTTGCATATTTTCATAACGTAGCTGGACCACCTGATAACTCTTAAAGTCCCTTTGGAATTTAGTGACAGGGAGTTTTGAGCCGCATATTGAATAGGAGTTGGGAAACTTTTTTTCAGCAGGTAAGAGGGAGAACCTCACCATTGAACATTTTCATTGAGTGGAATTCCCACTCTTCACACAATCTAAGTTTTAGTCTCTGCAGTGAACACACAATCGTTGGCAGATAAAATGACTTCATTAACTTGGTGTCATCAGTAAAAAGGGAGATTGATGCAAATGAATGAAGGTTAGAAAAAGTATCAGGTCAAAAATGCTACCCTGTGGTATATACACCTGACAGGACAGGTAACTTTGCAGAGGTTGATCCATCAATGTCTATAATTATAGTGAGACCTATTCTCCACAGCTGCAAATTTATCTTGAATCCTAGTATGGAATCTCAAAGTTAGACACAGATATATATATTTTTCACCGACACATCTAATGTCCTCACAAAGACCAGCCACCTTTTCCTCCCCCAAGTGACATATTTGAAGCTGAATGGATTGAGAGTACTAGGAATCCATTGTTCGGCCTTCTCTCCCCCGCCTCCCTCCCTTGCACACACATATACATGCACAAATTAGTATAATTTTACTGACAGACCTCTTGAATGCATTGCAGCAAATGTTTCTCAATTCATGTGTGTGCAGTGAAATACAAAAATTGGTAAAACACATACAATAAATACTAATGTGTGTGCAGTATTGAGGCAAGTAACTGCTTATGATCCATGTTACATCTGATTGCACTTTAGTAATAAATGTGGTAATATCTTCCATGATTTGTTGTGAGTATATAATTTCTCGATGAACTCTCAGTTGACATAATAACATTATAAAATCATCTTCTCAAAATCAACTTCAAATCTTATTCACTCGACGTTTCAACTAGATGCTCTAGTCAAAATATTGAGTGAATAAAATTTGAAGTTGATTATTGAGAAGGAGATTTTATTAATAATAAGACAAAAATATATTCTCAAAGTACACCTTCTCAATAATCAACTTGAAATTGTACTCTGTCGACATTTAGACTAGATGCTCTACCCTTCATCAGCAATAAATTTATTCTGATGAAGGCTAGAGCATCTTATTGATGAGAATGTTATTGCAAAAATATGTTGCAATGACCTCAATATAAACTTGAAATTTACTCTCGCTGTTTTGACAATACCAGTAAAATGTTTTTAAAATGTATATTATTATATTTAAACGAATCAAAAATTTACCACAAGTATTTAAGGGACCATTTAGCTATTTAAATATAACACAGATTAGCTACCAAAGTTCACAGTCTACAATGTGAATCATTATTTATTAGTCAAATGAGAAATTGTCATCTCTCAAATGAATCAAAAATTTACCACAAGCATTTAAGGGACCATTTATTTATTTATTTTTCTATTATTTTTTATTTTATTATTATTATTTTTTTATTTTTTTATTTTTATTGATGTATATATATATATTTTAATGGGAAAGTGTCATATGCCTGTGCTGCCCAGTACAGACGTGCAGTTCCCCCGCTGGACCGCCACAGATAGTCTCTGGAGCAGGTACTCTGTCGATTTGGGCTCGCCCGACTCTGTTTTAATGCGGTATCCGAGCTCCTTCAAAAAGGAGTGGCTTCGGGCCAATTGCCCCCAAGGTCTCAATGGCTATGGGCGAGTTATATAAACATAACACAGATTAGTCTTATTAGGTACCAAAGTTTACGGTCTACAATGGTGAATCATTATTTATTAGTCAGGTAGCTCTCACATGAAGTTACTCAGAATAACTCCAATCATAGATGTTATCATAAACTAATCAAGAAAGAGATTACTGGCTGCAATGTAGTGGACAATTTGGAGCCTTCTGGTAAAATTATAAAGAATTTCCCCTTCTACCCAATTTATGTGAGGAGAAAGAGTATGTTAACTCTAGCAACATATGATTATGACCAGGTTGATACCCAAATCCTTACCTATCCCTTTTTTTGGTAATGCCAGGATAGCCATTTCCCTTCCACATTGGATTCTAATGACACTTTCTGGGTCCACCAGAGTGGCAAGTGATCCCTAGCTCTCTCTTTTGTGGATTAAGTATATAGGGATCGACTCCAGTCCAAGAGAGTAGACTGCCAAAGGGACAGCCGAGAAGATCCCCCCCCCCCCCCCCCCCCCAAGACCAAGTTTAGAAGGTAAGGGGACACCTAGTGGTTCCTGGTGTCAACTCAGCATGTAGGTGAGGTGTCTTTGGGAAATAAATATAATTAGCCCAACTGACCTACGACCACTACTAAACTACTATTACTACTACTACTACTACTAACTACTACTACTAATACTAACTACTACTATTACTACCACTACTACTACTAACCACTATTATTACTACTATTACTACTACTAACTACTATTATTACTACTACTACTACTACTACTAACTACTACTATTACTACCACTACTACTACTACTTCTAACTACACCACCACTACTACTACTGCTACTACTAACTACTACTATTACTACTTCTACTATTACTTCAATTACTACTACCAATACTACTACAGTGCTACTATTACTACTACTGCTGCTGCTGCTGCTACTACTGCTGCTGCTACTACCGCTGCTGCTACTACTGCTGCTGCTACTACCACTACTACTACTAATACTAATAATACTAATACTACTGCAATGGAGACACAGTTAATTAACACTTCTCACCTGGGGATGCTGTTCCTTGTATACTGCAAGGGCTATGGCATTAACCAGGGCCTGTGTTGTTGAGTCATCTGCCCCTGATAAGGCTGCCGTGGTAGCTGTTCCAATCCTGAAGTTATGACCTGCATATTACTAGTGCAGCTTCTTCCAAGACAAGAAAAATTTGATGCACAAACCATGCCCACCATCTTACGGCAGATTTCAGGAAGCAAGGGACAAAAAAACATGAAGTTCCTGCACACTTCAGGAAATTTGGAGTGTTCTAATGCCATATCCTGATACTACCAAATATATAGCAGGGAATTTTCAGAGGTTGAAAATTTTGTATGAAAGCAAGAAATGGCTAAGCATAAAATGTTGGTCTTCTATTTTTGGCTTGATGGCATGCTGTATGTGTAGTGTGTACATGCACCATGTGGCCAGCCACACCCATCACAATGTCTAGCTAAGATGCTCGCACATTACCACATTATAGTAGTCTCAACCAACTAAGTAAGTGCAGAAATTTGACTGGTACAGAGGGCTGATTTTAAAGTAGCCAATCGACAGTCTCTATGTAATGTTTATGAACCAGTCTCCCAGTTTTTCTTGCTGAAAACCAACATTGTCCTTTGAGCTGATAGAAAATGGGAGTTGCTTTGTTGCAACATTTTATTCGGGATGAGATTTGTTTAGGTAAGGTGAGAGAGAAACATGTTAGGGTGAGAGAGAGCCTGTAAACTTGTTAAGGTAGGAAAGAGCCTGCAAACATGTTAGGGTGAGAGAGAGCCTGAAAACATGTAGGGTGAGAGAGAGCCTGAACACACATTAGGGTGAGAGAGAGCCTGAAAACATGTTAGGGTGAGAGAGAGCCTGAACACACGTTAGGGTGAGAGAGAGCCTGAAAACATGTTAGGGTGAGAGAGAGCCTAAAAACATGTTAGGGTGAGAGAGAGCCTAAAAACATGTTAGGGTGAGAGCCTGAACACATGTTAGGGTGAGAGAGAGCCTAAAAACATGTTAGGGTGAGAGAGAGCCTTAACACATGTTAGGGTGAGAGAGAGCCTTAACACATGTTAGGGTGAGAGAGAGCCTAAAAACATGTTAGGGTGAGAGAGAGCCTAAAAACATGTTAGGGTGAGAGAGAGCCTAAAAACATGTTAGGGTGAGAGAGAGCCTAAAAACATGTTAAGGTGAGAGAGAGCCTAAAAACATGTTAGGGTTAGAGCCTGAACACATGTTAGGGTGAGAGAGAGCCTAAAAACATGTTAGGGTGAGAGAGAGCCTAAAAACATGTTAGGGTGAGAGAAAACATGTTAGGGTGAGAGAAAGCCTTAACACATGTTAGGGCGAGAGAGAGCCTTAACACATGTTAGGGTGAGAGAGAGCCTAAAAACATGTTAGGGTGAGAGAGTTAACACATGTTAGGGTGAGAGAGAGTCTAAAAACATGTTAGGGTGAGAGAGAACCTGAAAACGTGTCTTGCACCAAAGGCATGAGAGTCGGCAACCCTGGGTTCTTGAAGGAAAACCTAGATTGGATGTGCTTCTGTTCCTTAACACACTATGTTGTAAGGGAAACAATCTAATTGGGTGGGTCTTTATTAGAAACACTGCCAGCAGCAGAAGTGATGTGTAGTTGTGATATGACCTTCCTGTGACTGGCTTATAGGCATACACATGGTGTCCATGTGGCTATGCATGCTATTGCATGCGCCAAAGCAATTCAAACATTGCATGGCCAATACTCTTAACAAAGTGAAGGGGTATTGGGACAGGGACGTGGATTTATACACCATTCAAAGCCAAACCCAAACCCAAGGTCACGAATTATTACCAGTTAATTATTTAAAAAAAAGTTTTTGTACTGCATGGGGATACCATGCTTACACATAATAATTCATTGCTGTCATTCCTTTTGGTGGGGCTAGCAAGGACCTCCAAAATTTGTGTCCTTTTTCCCAATGAAGAGCACGACTGTCTGTATCCCAGGAAGGTTGGTAGGTTGACAGGCGGTGTATAAAGTACGTTTTGGGTTGAACAACAACATTTGAAGCTCTCCCCGCTCTTCTGCTAAAAAAGTTAGGTTCGGGCTTGGTACAGGGTGAATGTTGCAGGTCAAAGTTCATGTGCATCATACTTGAGTTATTAACTGGGTTAGGATTTCCAGCTGACAGAATAATGGACCATAAGTTGTAGCTTATTAACAGCCAAATTAGCTAATGAAGTAAGGTGTGGGAGGGCGGATAGAACATTTTCAAAAGCTAGGCAGTTATTCACATTGTGTGACTATTGAGCTGCTTGGAAGATGCCTGGACTGCATTATTGGAAAAAGAAGTGCAAAGTACTGACGTGTACAAAAAGGTACACATTTGGCCTAAGGCATTTCTGTGTTTGAAGTGCTATAATGCAGGTACTAGCACATCCAAATGTAGGCAAGAATTCCGCCACTTTGATTCAAGTGGAATAAAAGTGTACTCTGTGAGAAGGTTGATACTTTTTTTAAATCATGTAAGAGAACTGGATAGTTTGAGCATTACCGGTTTAGTGGACACAGATGCCACTACTGTAAAATATGCCACTGGATATCTTCTGCGACATTCTGCAGCGAAATTTGCTGATACTGTAAGCAGTCAAGCGTCAGATTTTCTACTCAAACTGGTAAGCAGGACAATGCCAAGCTACTGAAGCTAGAGCATGGGACTCTCTCTATGAGTGGAAAGTATGAAGCATTCAGAGTAAAATGGTCGAAGTCTTACAATTGTTTTCGAGCTGGAAAAGGACAGTTGAAGGCAGAAATAAAGAATCCTCGAAGGAGAAGAAATGCTCCTGGTTCTCGTTGCTGTGCAAGTCCTGCAGCCATTCATACTACACTTCTAATTCTGGGTAATAACATTGAATTACTATATAGAAGTTCAAGATCCCCTATCTTCAGCTCATGAGAATCATACTTCTACTTCTGTACCCGACCAGCTCTGCAACAGACCTCTTCCTGAAATTGAAAGCAAAGTTGAATATTTGATAAATGATGTTAGATTAACACCCGTCATTTGAAAATAGCTGGGTAAAAAAGGAACTTATACCACAGCACCTCAAACAAGGCATACTTGAACATCCACCCCAGATATTTATCGTTCTTATTTTCCAACCAATAATTAAAGACTTGCATAACATTGCGCATACTGCTATTGTGAAAAGGAGGCATTCCCTCTTTGATTAAAGAAGCTCTTGGATTAAAGAAGCTCTTGAACAACTCTTGAAGGAGTAAGCACAAAGCAAAGACCAGAAATATTTCTTCCAAAAGTATCGAATTAAAGCTGAAAAGCCAAGAAGTACTAACAGCAAGTATGTTTGATCATAAGGGACCAGTATATTATAAGTAGCTCTGTCTGCATTCCTTGTGAGAGAATGTACCGATTGGATGTTAATTTAGAGACATTTTGTTGGTTACAGGGTGTAAAATATACTCTTTCAGCCTATCTTGGTGATCTAAGATATAGCTATTAGCAAACTACTGAAATCTAATTTATAACCTTGCCTTTCTTCTCAATAATCTAGTGTGGGTAGTGTTGACTCCTCAAGTGATGAATGCCTGACAGATTCTCAAGTCTTGGAGTCCATCGTGGAATCCTAAGTTCTTTATGACTGACAAAAGTGCAGCTGAACTTGAAGGAATAGGTACTACACTTCCTTCTACCATCTGCTTCATTTGTGACTTCCATGAGAGATGGGTAAACAAAGGTTCTCATCAAGTTTCACCTGATCTAAAGAAAACTGTAGTCGACAACTTCAAAACACTTGCCTATGTTACTACAGGTAGAGTCTTTGTATTTTAATGCTGACATGTGAATATTGACTGCAGATAACAGATTTGACGAAACTTTACAAAAGCTTCAGGTGCAACCATGATATACTGGTAATGAAATGTTACAGAAATACCTAAAAAATGAATGGCTCTCTTGTAAACTGAATAATATTTTGTTAGGCATGTAAATGTCATCTGATGTTTTTACAATGCAGCTGTGGTCTCATGTGTATTAACAGAAGTTCAATGCAGAAATTGATATACTGACAACCTGACAGAAGCATTTAACAATGCTCTACGATTAAGTTATCTGCGACTTCGACAGGACACCAGTGTCTTTGAGCTTGTTCAGATTTTGGTGAATGTAGTATTTTCAGAGCATATATTGTGGCAGGTGCACAACAGTCTGTAGCATATCACAAGCCTCGATACAACATGCCTGATGATCATTCTCAATGTGTACAAGCTGCATGTATTGCAAATATTCATGTATTGCAAATATTTCCAATGCCAAAGAGTTTCATAGCTGCACAAGGTGAGGGAAAATTGACTGGCACTGTTTTTGGCACTGCAAAACAAGGTACTCATTCAAAAGAGCACTTGGTCAACATTCCTGGTGGCAATTGCAGTGGCTCCTACTTTTCTAAAAGTAATATTCCATGCAAGCATGTTTGCTGTTTTCAATCTACTTTCTACGGAATGGACCAGGAATGATCTCCCGAAACACTTAACAGATAGCATGTATTTGCCACTTGAAACATCAGTTCTGGATGGACCAGACTCTACTGGAAACAACATGGAAACAACAAATGGAGTGGGTGACTTTTCTCAAGATGACTGCGAGCAAGCTAAAGAAGTACCCCATGAAGCCCATCAACGTCCTATTCCAGTAACTTCAGCTCACAAGCTGCGGTGTTTGCAAGAGAAAACACATGAAATCCTGACGGGATATTTGCTACAGTTGTAGTGACATCCCGGTATTGGAAGATACAATATCAAGTGCTGATAAAATCTATCACAATATTGTGGTAGCTGCTGATTCTAAAAATACTGAAGAAGAGTTCCTTTCTTTTCCACTTCTGGCACAATCAACAGTCAAGGAATCCAGCAAAAAGTCAAAGAGATTATGCAGAAGTAGACCTTCCGAGAAAAATGCTGGTCCACTAAAAAAAGCACTTTAAAGCAAGTTGTGACCCATTGTATTCCTCCGGAACAAGAGGACTTGGTCGGCCAAAGTGTATCAGACAATGATGTGAAAAAAGGAAGTTGTCCAGACAAGCCAGTGAAGGTCTCTATGTTTGAAGATACTTAAAGCTGCTAACACTTCATCTAGCTTTGTAAGTTAAATCTTAGCAGTTCATGGGTCTTTGTTCACTATTTTGTATACATACACACACAATAGAACCGCAAGGAAAAAGCAGCATTCGATAACTGGCCAAAAAACCCATACTCTACAAACTTCAAAGGTATTGGAGTAGTTTGTGGTACCCATGCTAAACTGATGCCCTGGAGCATGCAATTGCTACTGTATAGTTGGTTTGCACAATCTTATTATCTATTATATACAAAGAGAAAAGGTTTATCACATGTGTACCAGGTAAACAGCCTCAAGCAACTATTGCTAACTTATATAGTAGCTACATGTATATTTTCCTTTAGTGAGAAACAAGAAAGGTTGGTAAAGGTTGTAAGTACTCAGGATGTGCACTTCCTGACTGTGGCGTATGCAAGTTTTATAAGGACATGGTCAAGTTTGGTGGGCCTGAGGAAAAATGGTACTTCCTACCACTGGGAGGTTACCTATCCTATTGCAACCCCTGACTCTCTCAGATATCATGAAGTAGTGGAAGGTGACCCATTGTTTAATGTTCAACATCCAAGTCATTTTTGAGTTTTTATATTGGCACCGTTTACACTTTGATCTTATACTTCAAGATAGCAATTTGCCATGTTCCTTTCCTGACATCGCATCTGTTCATTTTTATTTATTGATTGATAATGGTATATATATACTATCTACTTAATTTTTTTACATACTAGTTTCTGGCTAAAGTTGGTCATGAATTGGGCATGCACATGAACTGATAACATACGTCTGTTCTTTTTTAAATGTGGATCGATTATGCTATATAAAGAAGCTATATAAAGAAGCTATATAAAGAAAGGTGAAAAAAACAGTGTTACAGCTGTCAAGTTGCGGTGCTAGTGGGGACTGCGCGGCAAAAAATGTACTGCGCTCGGGCGCACTAAACACATGAACTTTGACCTGTGTCAATCGCCCGAAACATGCGCCTGCGTACTAGCCCGAAATACGCGCCTGCGTACTACTGTGATGGGCGTGGCAGAAAACAGGCGATTTCGCGCGAGCGACAATGCTATGACGTAATTATAACCTGAAAGAGATCCTGAACGAGTAAACACTAGCGTCTTTTCAAACTACTATCTTACTGGCAACATGAGTGGTTGCTTGGACAGAATACAGTGTAGGTGCGAATGTGATTGCCTGGAGCCAGTAAAGGAATGGCTAAGGTCAAATAGAAATATGTTGACTTCCATAATTTCTGGAACACTAGTAAGTCAAGTAGTTATTTTTGGAAACGCTGTCCTTTTCAAGCTGTACGGTTAACAGTTTGCTGTAGGTTGGTGGTTAGTGATTGATGCAAGTGTAAACCACTCCACTCCAATCTATGCTGCCTATTACGTCTGTGGGATTGTGTCTACCATCTCTCTCCTCATGTAAGTTATTAAGGTTGGCTTAGTCTAGCTTCTTCACTTTGGGTCTGATCCACACCTACTTAAAGATTGTACAGCAGAATGTGATGATTACCTAACACTTTTGCTCAGTCTGGTGAGCTGCCAGCTGCCATGATTGAATGCAGTATTAGTCCTGAATTGAGGCAGCTCGGGCAATTTTAAGATGGTCAGTAAAAGAAGTGATAAAATACCTGTTGTCTAATTCACTCTTACCTATAAAGTCATTGAGAACATGAAATGAATGATCACATTTCCTGGATTAGGACGTCCCCATTCTATTAATTTTATGAGCTGCCCAGCTGCGTGATCTAATCCAAGGTGCCTTCTATTTCTTTCGAGATGGTAAATGGTGTGCATTCGAGGGCATGTTCTAATCAAGGGAATATTGTCTGTGAACATGTAATGTCGTCAAGTTGTCCAGTCTTTTCTTGTGACTTTGTGAAACACAGATACGATTTCACTCACCGCATTGCACCAAATGATCGTTCACTGGTGCTGCTGGTCATAGCTGGCATAAATAGCATGAAAATGTGCACGCACCTCCTAATGCACCATACCAGTATTAGTAATGTACTGGAAGAAGTCCACTTTGGCCAGACTGGCTGGACCACAAAGCTGCTACTCCTCGATTAGCCTCTCTGCCTTCGGACCCACCCACCTTCATAGAGATACCACAAGCATGGGAGGGTTTCTTTATCAACTCGGGAGCGGTTTATTCTAGGGGACTGCTTCTTTTGAATGGTTTATTCTAGGGGACAGTGCTTCTTTGAATGGTTTATTCTAGTGGACAGTGCCTCTTTTGAATGGTTTGGACAGTGCTTCTTTGAATGGTTTATTCTAGGGGACAGTGCTTCTTTGAATGGTTTATTCTAGGGGACAGTGCTTCTTTGAATGGTTTATTCTAGGGGACAGTGCTTCTTTGAATGGTTTATTCTAGGGGACAGTGCTTCTTTGAATGGTTTATTCTAGGGGACAGTGCTTCTTTGAATGATTTATTCTAGGGGACAGTGCTTCTTTGAATGGTTTATTCTAGGGGACAGTGCTTCTTTGAATGATTTATTCTAGGGGACAGTGCTTCTTTGAATGGTTTATTCTAGGGGACAGGGGGCATCTGCTGACTGACGAAACTGCCCCCTCCCTCCCTCTCCGGGAATAATACAGAAGTCAGTGTTGATGTGTTTGTCATTTAACACAAAAACAACATTTTTTATTTATTGGATTAGCATGTCAAAAAAGAATGGAAACAAGATCTATACACCCAGACGATCCTTTACCATCAAAACTCTTATGTATGGTGTGGTCACATGGTACAGGATCGTCAAATTGTGGAACAGATGGAATAGCCTCACCTCGGTTCTCTCTCTCTCTTTTTGTTTTTATAAAATTAAATACAACATTCTTCTTGTTCTTATGTTTATCTTATGTTTATGTTTAGTATGTCGAAGAGAGTATATATATATATGGGCCGATAAAAACAGAAATGCATAAAAGTGTGTGCCCTCAACCAACTATATACTCCCATCTATATTTAGATCATGCAAACCTGTATATGCAGTGGATTTGGTAATTAGGTCAACTAACACCATTGCGGTAACAAATATTTTGTCATATTTGATAGAGACACCTTGCAGTTAAATGTCCCGTTTCAGATGCACATCAGATGATGTCTGCTGCTATTCATTGATATATACATCTCCCACTTCCAGCTGACCTGATCCCCTCCCTTACTTCTCTTACCCCCACACTTTCCCCGCATCCTCATCCTCTTGCCCCACCATTTCTCCCCCCCCCCCCCCCCACCAACTCAACTGCCCTAGGATCAATGCAGTGTCTACGGGTCAGGTGTTGGGAGACACTTACACCGAAGGCTGTCTGGGTCGGAGGGGAGCACGTGCCTGGTTGTTTGTGGGGTTTATATTGGCCTTTGCTGGCTTGCTAGGATCCGTGTTGATATTCATCCAGGAGTTTCTACTTCCAGGTAATCAAGACTGCTATATATACAATGATGCACCTGGTAAAGGTCATCCCTAATTACATCTCTTTCTTGTTGCTGAAAAGCATTTCACTGCCATAAGAATAAGTTCAAGATCATTTAGTTCTTTCAATCCAGCTGCCTGATGTTATATTAGCTAACTCAGTACTATAGCTCTACACATTTGAAGTAGAGCAGTGCAGATGAAGTGCACATAGCTAGTGTTCAGTATATCTTTGGCAGGACAAGGTTATCATATTTACTGGTCACTGCAGATCTCTACCTATGTACTGACTGACATTAGCAATGGCTAGCAGTTCACTAATTTGAACACTCTTATCTTCTTGTGTGTGATGAGTTCAGCAGTTACAAGTTCTCCATCAGAACCCCCAACCAACAGCACAGCAGCTGGTAACTTCAGCACAGACGGCCAGTACCCTTCCCCTTCTCCTTCTTCAGCCATGGATCCTCCTTTCTGGTGGCAAGGCATTGCCTTCTTTGTACAAAATCTGCTCATATTCATAAGGTATGTATAATACCATGTGTACACTGTGCTCATGTACTAACATTCATAAGGTATGTATAATACCATGTGTACACTGTGCTCATGTACTAACATTCATAAGGTATGTATAATACCATGTGTACACTGTGCTCATGTACTAACATTCATAAGGTATGTGTGTACACTGTGCACATGTACTAACATTCATAAGGTATGTGTACACTGTGCACATGTACTAACATTCATAAGGTATGTATAATACCATGTGTACAGTGCACATGTACTAACATTCATAAGGTATGTGGTATTATATGTAACACCATGTCTTACACCGCACATGTACTAACATTCATAAGCTATGTGTATTATATATAACACCATGTCTTACACTGTGCACATGTACTAACATATCATAAGGTATGTGCATTATATAACGCCGTCTTACACTGTGCACATGTACTAACATCATTAAGGTATGTGTATTATATATAACACCATATCTTACACTGTGCACATGTACTAACATTCATAAGGTATGTGCATTATATAAACCATGTTTTATATTGCGTACTAACACATTCAGTTCGTTGGTGTTCAAGTTTGGAAGAACTGAGGAGGAATCATGGTGATGTTCATCATTTAGAACCAGACAATGTGCAAGATCAACATTAGTAGCATATAATGACTCAAGTCTCATCGACATTGTATCTCCATGGTAATAATGACATACATGTACTGAATATCTTGTCATAATTCTAGACAAACACAGCACCCAATGCAGTTCCAATGGTTGTGTGTATATATGTACTACAAGCATTGTATATAATTCCAGACAAACACAGCACCCAATGCAGTTCCAATGTTTGTGTGTATATATGTACTACAAGCATTGTATATAATTCTAGACAAACACAGCACCCAATGCAGTTCCAATGGCTGTGTATGTACTACAAGCATTGTATATAATTCTAGACAAACACAGCACCCAATGCAGTTCCAATGGTTGTGTGTATACAAGCATTGTATATAATTCCAGACAAACACAGCACCCAATGCAGTTCCAATGGTTGTGTATACAAGCATTGTATATAATTCTAGACAAACACAGCATCCAATGCAGTTCTAATGGTTGTGTGTGTATACAAGCATTGTATATAATTCTAGACAAACACAGCACCCAATGCAGTTCCAATGGTTGTGTGTATACAAGCATTGTATATAATTCTAGACAAACACAGCATCCAATGCAGTTCCAATGGTTGTGTGTATGTACTACAAGCATTGTATATAATTCTAGACAAACACAGCACCCAATGCAGTTCCAATGGTTGTGTGTATACAAGCATTGTATATAATTCCAGACAAACACAGCACCCAATGCAGTTCCAATGGTTGTGTATACAAGCATTGTATATAATTCTAGACAAACACAGCATCCAATGCAGTTCTAATGGTTGTGTGTGTATACAAGCATTGTATATAATTCTAGACAAACACAGCATCCAATGCAGTTCTAATGGTTGTGTGTGTATACAAGCATTGTATATAATTCTAGACAAACATAGCACCCAATGCAGTTCCAATGGTTGTGTGTATACAAGCATTGTATATAACTAGACAAACACAGCACCCAATGGCTGTGTATGTACTACAAGCATTGTATATAATTCTAGACAAACACAGCACCCAATGCAGTTCCAATGTTTGTGTGTATATATGTACTACAAGCATTGTATATAATTCTAGACAAACACAGCACCCAATGCAGTTCCAATGGTTGTGTGTATATATGTACTACAAGCATTGTATATAATTCTAGACAAACACAGCACCCAATGCAGTTCCAATGTTTGTGGGTATGTACTACAAGCATTGTATATAATTCCAGACAAACACAGCACCCAATGCAGTTCCAATGGTTGTGTATATATGTACTACAAGCATTGTATATAATTCTAGACAAACACAGCACCCAATGCAGTTCCAATGTTTGTGTGTATGTACTACAAACATTGTATATAATTCTAGACAAACACAGCATCCAATGCAGTTCCAATGTTTGTGTGTATATATGTACTACAAGCATTGTATATAATTCTAGACAAACACAGCATCCAATGCAGTTCCAATGTTTGTGTGTATATATGTACTACAAGCATTGTATATAATTCCAGACAAACACAGCATCCAATGCAGTTCCAATGGTTGTGTGTATACAAGCATTGTATATAATTCTAGACAAACACAGCACCCAATGCAGTTCCAATGGTTGTGTATATATGTACTACAAGCATTGTATATAATTCCAGACAAACACAGCATCCAATGCAGTTCCAATGGTTGTGTGTATACAAGCATTGTATATAATTCTAGACAAACACAGCACCCAATGCAGTTCCAATGGTTGTGTATATATGTACTACAAACATTGTATATAATTCTAGACAAACACAGCACCCAATGCAGTTCCAATGGTTGTGTATGTACTGCAAGAATTGTATATAATTCCAGACAAACACAGCACCCAATGCAGTTCCAATGGTTGTGTGTATACAAGCATTGTATATAATTCTAGACAAACACAGCACCCAATGCAGTTCCAATGGTTGTGTATATATGTACTACAAACATTGTATATAATTCTAGACAAACACAGCACCCAATGCAGTTCCAATGGTTGTGTATGTACTGCAAGAATTGTATATAATTCCAGACAAACACAGCACCCAATGCAGTTCCAATGGTCGTGTGTACTACAAGCATTGTATATAATTCTAGACAAACACAGCACCCAATGCAGTTCCAATGGTTGTGTGTATGTACTGCAAGAATTGTATATAATTCCAGACAAACACAGCACCCAATGCAGTTCCAATGGTTGTGGGTATGTACTACAAGCATTGTATATAATTCTAGACAAACACAGCACCCAATGCAGTTCCAATGTTTGTGTGTATATATGTACTACAAGCGTTGTATATAATTCCAGACAAACACAGCACCCAATGCAGTTCCAATGTTTGTGTGTATATATGTACTACAAGCATTGTATATAATTCTAGACAAACACAGCATCCAATGCAGTTCCAATGGTTGTGTGTATACAAGCATTGTATATAATTCTAGACAAACACAGCACCCAATGCAGTTCCAATGGTTGTGTATGTACTACAAGCATTGTACATGTACAATAATAATAATAATCCACTGTAGTTTGAAGTTTACGAGGGAGACTTCTTCCACAGCTTGATTGTGCCGTCAAAACTACATGACACCAGAACCCCCAACTCCTTGCAAAAATGAAGATTTCTCTGGGGGGGGGGGGGTAAATGAAAAAGGGAAAAGGATCTATATATATAATAAAGCTATATTCAGCATGAACAGATTATAAAACATTAATTCCATCATTCTCGCAATACAGATGACTGATGTTAGCTGTGATATATATATAAAGGTCAATGACATGATCTCGAATGTGTCTATATAAGTGATGAGCATAAGCTATAAAATACTTCATAGCATGTCTGAGTGATGAGCATAAGCTATAAAATACTACATTTAGGATCATGTATATAATAATTATGAGTACATGTATATAATTATGAAGGTGATGATATATGATAATAGTGTCCAGCTGTTTTTGTAACAGTCTTGCTTATTAGATGATAGGAGTTTGTGTGGTATATTTATCTGCTAATTTCTATATTTCATGTACTACGGCTCATGTGTAGGAGGGACGCTGAAGTGATGAGGTATTCACAATTTGGCTTGCTTATACATGTAAGTGAAGAGATTACAAGTAGGATTACGATGGGTAGAGATGAAACAGGATCATCCATGGATTTTGATGCCGAAGTGATGAGGTATTCACAATTGGGCTTGCTTATAAGTGGAGAGAGTACAAGTAGGATTACGATGGGTAGAGATGAAACAGGATCATCCATGGATTTTGATGCTGAAGTGATGAGGTATTCACAATTGGGCTTGCTTAATAAGTGGAGAGATTACAAGTAGGATTGGGATGGGTAGAGATGAAACGGGATCATCCATGGATTTTGCAGTGGATGAGCAGGTGGCCACAATGGCAGCAACACTTGCTCACTTCCCTCTCATCCTTCCGAGGGATATACAGGCAAGAGGAGCAGCGTACTCGGTACTTCTTGAAGCGGATCCCGCAGGCATTGCAGTAGGGAATCCCATCCTCGGAATCTCTCCAAAGAGGCGTTTTCTTGGTCTTGCAAGAGGCACATGTCTTGGACTTGTGAGACGACTTGACCTTTGGGCTGGTGTAGTGAGCATATCCACGCTTCTCTTTGGGTATTTGAAGAAGGTGGCGCTGGTGGAGGTGAGGAGGGTAGGAAGATGAGGAAGGCTTTGCAGCACTCTCGCTGGTGGTCTCATGGTAGCCAGGGGAGTATGGTGGAGAAAAAGAAGAATCTGGTGAATCATCCTCTTCCTCAACACTATCTCTGTACGAGGCTGCAGATTTTGGGGGTAAGAGCTCCTTCAGCTCCCCCCTTGTAAGGGGGTAGCCATTGCCTCCATGGTGGTGATGGTGACGGGGAATGTGAGATTCTAGTGTGAATGGCTCACACACATCCTTAGGAAGTACCCACAGCCTCCTCCTTGCACCGGTGGATGCAGAAGGTCGACACTTGGAAGGTATGCTGGATGAGATGCGAAGAGAAGGAGACATTCTGTCACACTCACGCACCATCTTGAAGCTGATGATGGCAGACTTCTCCCTGCTAAGAGAGGAAAGAGCAGAGTGACAAGGATGAGCAGGCTTCCTTGGAGTCCTAGGTGTGATGGGTGGTACAGAAGGGGTCAAGTTGGTGGTGGTAGAAGTGAATTTGGAGGTAGTAATGGTGGCTGTGTCATCAAGGGCTGGAGTGAGAGGAGGGCTGTCTGGTAGATGGAAACACTTGCTGAATGCTGCAGGAGGTAGAGGCAGAGGTGGGAGGTGAGGTAGTTGATGCTCCTCCATCTTGAATAGTGTACACTGCAGCTGCAAAATCTTGATAGTCAGCTGGCACTGATAAAATTGAAGCAGCTGGTTTTTTTTGTAGCTGCTAAAAGCTGTTTTTCTGTTTCCTTAATACTTGCTAGGCAAACTGGAAGAACTGTTTTAGCACTCTGACTAAGTATCTACAAAAGCCTTGATGACCACTGAATACTGAAGCAACTTGCACACTAAGTAGTTTGTCAACCTTCTCAATTCACTTCTAAGGTAAAGTAACCACAATTTTAAGAGCAGCTGCTTTAGGTAGCATTTCCCACAATTTCAATAATTTGTACACCATGGTATTGCAGCAATAGCCTGAGCTAAAGCAGCTGTGTTGTGCTTACATAAAGTATTCTATTGTGTATCACCATAACACCATACCTTTGAGCTAGCTAATGGACTATAGTGTTTAGTTTGCATAATTCCACTCCTCATTCTACTCATGCAATGCTGTGACTCTCTTTAGCATCTAATTATATATATCTATATATATAGTCATGGCTATGGCCTAAGCACACTTAGTTGAGATACCTTTTAAGGTTTCATTCAAACTGAACCTACCACTGTGCTTGTGTGTCCATTCAAACGTGCAACCAACTTCTGGCTTCTGATCTCCCACACGTAAATGGAATAATCCTGAGAGGTCTGCACAATCACAGAAATGCAAGCATTGTTGCCATACAGAGGCTTTGATTTGCTATATTAGCATTTGGCAAAACTACACACACACACATAAACAATTCATTCTCCACTTACACTCAGAACTAATGGTGGAAAACAAAAACTTCCTGTCACACTTCAGCACCTACAAATACTTAGCCTCTGCCTTCTAGCTTCCACATGCTTTGCTCACAATGGACCTGATTCAAGTTTAGGATATCAAGATTGTCCTGTACAATTGGTGCTTTTCCTCAAGTCCTATCACATGTGCACAAATTGCAAGTGTAACAAGCTAATTGTCTCCAAACAAACATCGCTTCATGTCAAGCAGGGTGTTCATCTTTAGTCCTGATAAAGAAGCATGAACATTACAAGCTCCTGCACTTGAATAGATGCCTTAGAAAGTGCCAGCTAGCTGAGTTGTCGAGTGGCACTCCATAGTTTAGACTTACTCCATAGATATATTTTCCAGAAGGGTCCCAGCAATGTCTTGGTTGTGTCAGCTCATCATTTGTAGCTCCGTAAAAGTTGGCTATCTGTTGGAAGTGGCAGTACATGTAATATCAACTAGCAAGAAACAAAACAAAATATTATAACATTCTACCTATGTATGTATGTATGTATGTATGTATGTATGTATGTATGTATATGCACATGGAGTTATTAAGAAGAAGAAGAAATATACCATAAACTCGGGTTGTTTATTGCCTTAGGTGTTTAATGCTGTGAACTGTTAAGTGCTCCTCTTGGTGCTGTAATAAAACATCTTTGTTAGGCATCCCTGCACGAAGCACTGGTCTTACTGCCATTGAAGGAAAGGGGGGAAAACCACACCAGTTCTGCACATGTGTAGTAGCACCTTCGCCATGGAAATGTACATCACAAACATTGAGGCAAGAGCTTATACATGTAGCATGACCACATCAATTGTCCTTGTTTTCAGGATGAGCTTCTTGCTGGAAAGGGTTGCATTACAAGTCCTTCGCCCTGTCTTCTAGCATCTGTTATTTCGCATGTAACCTCCATGGTCTGTTTTCCAAAATGTTATGATGGTATATAATCCGAACATGCCCAACTCACAAAACTAATGGTGAGCTCATTGCAAGGGTTGTTCTCATCTTAGGATGGAACCATTCATTGATGAAAGGCACCAGACAGTTTTGTATGTTGCAAGTCTTGAAGTATACTTTGAAGAATGAAGCCACTCACAACGTGTATGCTTGAGAGGCCATCGCTAGCTCCTCTTAGTCTGCCTGTACTAAGCTCTTTCTTAGGCTGGCTTGTGACTGGATCATTGGCAAAAAATTTAATAGGGTGCATTATTTAGGAATGTTGTTTAGTATGCACATATTCAGTGTTAAGCACTGAACTTCATGCTGGTTTGTTTAGAAGTGTGGGCGCTAAGCAACCAGAGTTTATGTAAAGATATGGCAATACCGAGACGTTTAATATTAACTGTATAGCGGATAATTTCCGTGGGACAATATTTTCGTGGATTTCAAGTTCATGGGGGGGAAAATCCGTGGTTTTATAGTGAATTTTCTAATTACATATGCACACTTGACAACTGCACCACTTTTCAAATTTGGGCTGGAAAAGAAATCTGGCAACGACGAATTCTTTCGTAGTCGAGGGTGTGGTTCAAGGTTATCATGCCCATAAAGAAATTTGGGCTGCTGCCTTTTAGGGGAGCAATTGAAGTGCGCGTGAGACTGACGATCAGCACAGCCTCTTTGCTGTAGCTGAGCAGGTGTCTGGACATAGAGTTGGTCATGTTCCCAGAAATATACCTTCAGTCGGTTCTCTATGGGATGACGTGAATTGCGTAGCAACAGGTGTTAGAGTGCAGCTTGTGCTTTCTTAGCCTTATTAAAGTAGCGAACAGGGTCATGGGGGAAGAAATCGCTGGCTAGCTAACGGTCCAGCACTATTCAAGAAGGAATCTCCCCAGAGCCATGCTTAGGGGTATGTGCTTATATGTGGGCATGGTTCTCAATAATGCAGTTAGTCTATAAAGTCTTAACGCAGACCCATTAGTACTCACTTCGGGTTTGGCTCGCAATGCTACATCAATCTGAGGGTAAAAAAAATTCTTTTAACCACAAAGTTATGACCCACGGAAATTACCTGCTATACGGTATTGTATGTAGATGTAAACCACAAGATGCCACACCCCTTCCACTCCTCAAATACAGACGAAACAACGACCTATAATATTTCCATGCAGAAGTTTGTGAGCACATTTAGTAGTGCTTCTTGAACACATACAGTAGTGCTTCTTGAACACATACACTAGTGCTTCTTGAACACATACAGGAGTGTTTTTTTTAAACACATGCAGTAGTTTCTTGAACACATACACTAGTGCTTCTTGAACACATACAGGAGTGTTTCTTGAACACATGCAGTAGTGTTTCTTGAACTTGTACTCACTTGCTTGCCAGTTTTCCATGAAAATAAAATGAGCCTGTTCTTGTCTGTAATATGGAAGAAAATAAAACAACAACAACAACAACACAGCCATAAACTGGGTCATGATGATGGGGAAAACATGAGATGGTATACATTGTGGTACTTGTTTTTGTGGAGGAGCTGAAGTTTCGAGGATTACTGACACCCAATTGTTTCGCGGAATAAATTTTGAGGCATTGCAACACCTTACCAGACCTTATTACCATACAAAATAATTGTTTTCGTGTCTATGTTCAAGTCCACAAAACTTTAGCTTCCAGAGAGAGAGAGAAAAGTGCTACGTATGTGGTATCCATTTCCCTTTCAGTTACAAATGCACAGCAACTCACCGCTGGAGACGAGCAGGAATTGCCCGTCAGGACTGAAGGAGATGTGCATGGGCACGAAGCTGACAAATGTATCTTCAAGCACGTTCAAGTTGATGGCTCTACTCTGCAAGTATGAGAAGAGTGATGCTGTGACATGTACATATGTAGAACAAAGAAAGAGGGGTGTGTCATGGTGATGAAATGCCAAGTTTCAGCAGCACCACATACATAACATGCAGTGCTACGATTATGAATTAAAAAAAATTCCTATACTAAGAGTCTCAATGAACTCTCAGTTGACATAATTACATTACAAGAACCTTCTCAATAATCAATTTGAAATTGTACTCGCTCGACGTTTCGACTAGATGCTCTAGCCTTCATCAGGAGAAGGTTGTTATAACTATACTATGATATTTCCTCGAATAGAACATGCAGTACGCCCCCCCCCCCCCCCCCCCCCCCCCCATCCAAGCCGTGCGTACTATTCGAGGGTGTGCTTGAGGGCATGCTCTGTTAATTCAACATGACTGACACATGCAATAGTTGCACGAGATGACCGGAACCAAAATAAATAAATAAATAAATCAATAAATAAATGAGAGGGGGGGGGGGGGGGGGAGGAAGAAGAAAAGGTGGCCTTTATTGATAATAGCAAGTGTTTGAACTCCGAGTCCTCTCCTCTCCTTAATAGTCAGCTTCGTTGCTTGCAAAAGGATCGTTCCCATCTTTTCTTTTGGCCGTCTGGCTGGCGGTGTTTGCTGCAGCAGCTCCTGCTACTTGCCCGGGCTTTTAAACGGTGACTGCTGTCATCATGTGACCATTGTCTTGATTGAAATGCCACAACTTTTGAAGGTTTGATTATCACTTCAATGGTGACAGATTGCCAAGCTTTCTCCACCCACTTCAGACTGCATTTTCTCTGGAGCTACATGTATCAAACTGCTCCTCATGGGCTAATGGAGGGCGCACTACAAGGTATATATTTATTATTCCTAGTGATTTAGCCCGTGCAGTCCGTTAATTCTGACTCCACCCCATTCTGACAATCAAAATTCTACATTCTCTATAATTATTCATCTTAAATTTAGTGAGGAAAGGGTGTGTGGTTTAGCACCATGAGAAAGCAGCTGCTATGCAGTATATGTGTTGGCGACGTACTATATTGCAAAGTTAGCAAAGCTCAGGGGCAGACAAAAGACCAGAGCAGTCATAGGCAGAGTTTTGGTGTGTTTGTTTGTCTGCTTGTGTGTGTGTGTGTGTGTGTGTGTGTGTTGCTCAGCATTGAGCACTTCATCACTAGCTTACTTTAGATCATCACCTTCCACTGCTACTTCCAGTCCTTTAGATCATCACCTTCCACTGCTACTTCCAGTCCTTTAGATCATCACCTTCCACTGCTACTTCCAGTCCTTTAGATCATCACCTTCCACTGCTACTTCCAGTCCTTTAGATCATCACCTTCCACTGCTACTTCCAGTCCTTTAGATCATCACCTTCCACTGCTACTTCCAGTCCTTTAGATCATCACCTTCCACTGCTACTTCCAGTCCTTTAGATCATCACCTTCCACTGCTACTTCCAGTCCTTTAGATCATCACCTTCCACTGCTACTTCCAGTCCTTTAGATCATCACCTTCCACTGCTACTTCCAGTCCTTTAGATCATCACCTTCCACTGCTACTTCCAGTCCTTTAGATCATCACCTTCCACTGCTACTTCCAGTCCTTTAGATCATCACCTTCCACTGCTACTTCCAGTCCATTTCTAGTCCTTCAAGCAGATGGCGGTGGCTTCCTGTGTCACTGAGCCAGAGTATGCTAGGAAGGTGACAACTCACAGCCAAACCTCACTTCTGCAGAGTTGAAAGCCGAGTGATTTATCTCGGGATCAGTGCCTCACAAGCTCAAGAAACTTTAGGAAGTTCCACTAGAGAAGCCTGGCCCACTCATTGCCTTGTCTCCAATTCCTCAACTAGGACTCTCCAACAAGTCAACCAAGAAGGACATGGAGGACAGTTTTCACTTTCCTTAATGCCCCCCCTCCCAACATGCATGCATGAAACAGTGCAAAGTCTTTGAGTTTGCTCACCAGTGGGTGTGTATACACATATGTATATAATACATATATACATAAAGTATACATATATACATATGTATACATTATATATGTACATAATCCATATATAATACCATATAATATACATTAATACATATACGTTTATGACGTTTCATTACCCACACAATAGCGTTAAAAGTAATTTAGGTTTCTCATTCTCCATTTTCTGGAAAGTCTTAAATTAAAATTAAAAAATAGTTATTTCAATAATGTTGGTATTCAAATTTCCATTATTTCTCTGACAATTATCAGAGTGCCAAAGTGGGTTATGGTGTCTCGGCTTCTTTGCCAACTAATCGTAATAAATTTGACTCATGAGAAATAAAAATAATTTTACAAGTGTGCACAGTCTTCATTCATGACTCACGTACTTGGACAAGTTTTCCTGACGACAGATCGTAGCAGTGTAGGCGGTAGTCTCTCCTCACACCAATCACTACTTCATCGCGATCCTAATGTCATGAAGGGAATACGAGCTAGTAAATCTACTGTAGTTTTATTCATGAAGTTACTATCCCGGTGCAGTCGCAACCCAGACGGGCACGACCAGGTGGAGTTTGAATGCAAGATGAGTGGGTAAAAGGATCTGTACCAGCAACCAAATCAAAACCTCGCAGAGAAAAACAACGCAACTCCATCCAAACAAAAATTAGCAAATATTGATCAAATAATAGACTATTATAAATTTTTGGTAAATCTGCGTAAATTTTCCTCTATCTCTTTACATGTAAAGGCTACACAGAATGAAGCTATCAAAAAAGTTCAGAATGCCACAAATTCTCCTCAACATAACGAGCCATTGCTTTTGACATGTACAAGATAAAGACAGAGAGAGGGAGTGGCTGTTGTATGGCCATTGCCCAATTGATAGTCTCCTTGACACGACAGAACAGCAAGTTCTTCCTAACCTTAGCAAAACTCACTCCCTCTACTGCACCATTCAGCTCCAGTTTCTCCAGTAGCTCATACTCCACCTCCTTCCCATCACACAACCTATGCATGGAGACGTATTTGTTAGACGTAATTAATATGCCAATCCTCCTCCAACTTGTGTTGTGTTGCACTGCCTCTCATATATATTGCAGATGAAAGTGGAAAGACAATCACTATCCTAATTTTAACGTCCAATTTACAGTTTCTTAATGCTAAATAAATTCCTAAATAACACACACCACTGTTCATATGTAGTATTTAGCATATGTATGCAAGGAGATATTAGTATACTCAAGTGCAAATGACTCTGATTATAGCAAACCCAACACACCTGTACACGCAGAAAGAATGGTCATAGGACCCGTATAGCAAACCCAACACACCTGTACACGCAGAAAGAATGGTCATAGGACCCTGTCACAAAGAACCGCCCCGAAGGCGCCCACAGTGCTCGGACTACATACCTGAACAAAAGGAAAAGGGTAAGAAAACATTATCACCAAGCACCTGCCGTATGCACGGTTCTAGTGGAGTTCCCTAGGATAGATGAGAAACATAGTGCTAGTGATTACGATACTATTCCAACCTCAACTCAACTTTATGGGGTTGATGTTCAGGACCAGTTTGTGCTGCCACCTCCCAGCACTTTTGCTGCTCTAATCATTGCAAGCATGTAGAATATTTAGGGGAAAAACAACAAAACAGTGCATGCATATAGTGAGTTACTTGCTAGTAGATGGGGCACTGTATTTAGAAGAGCATATATTTTTTGTTATAATAAAACATCGCAGCTTGTCTCGGTAGATTTAACTTGACTGTGACCAAAGAAGAGAGAGCTAACTGTAATATTCCTCTATCATCTCGTCTAATCATGACATAGACATGCTCTTTCCCTGCATTCGGATGACGAATGGTTAGCACCATCTCTTGAAAACTTTGCAAGGCTGCTAAATCTTCCTTTGCAAGGCTACTAAATATTTCTTTGCAAGTCTGCTAAATCTTCCTTTGCAAGGCACTAAATCTTCCTTTACAAGGTACTAAATCTTCCTTTAAGGCTGATAAATCTTCCTTTGCAAGTCTGCTAAATCTTCCTTTGCAAGGCTACTAAATATTTCTTTGCAAGTCTGCTAAATCTTCCTTTGCAAGGCTACTAAATATTTCTTTGCAAGTCTGCTAAATCTTCCTTTGCAAGTCTGCTAAATCTTCCTTTGCAAGTTTGCTAAATCTTCCTTTGCAAGTCTGCTAAATCTTCCTTTGCAAGTTTGCTAAATCTTCCTTTGCAAGTCTGCTAAATCTTCCTTTGCAAGGCTACTAAATATTTCTTTGCAAGTCTGCTAAATCTTCCTTTGCAAGTCTGCTAAATCTTCCTTTGCAAGTTTGCTAAATCTTCGCTACTAAATCTTCCTTTGCACGTCTGCTAAATCTTCTGCAAGGCTGCTAAATCTTCCTTTGCAAGGCTGATAAATCTTCCAGTATCCATTACTGGAAGCTTCATTTCTGTGATACAACTCCAAATTGAATCCATCCTGTGGGAAGTTACCCTGTTGAAGTCTTCCTCAACTTCGTAACAAGCAACAGCATCTCACACACTCCGAGGGATATCATCTCCTGGACAAAGCTTGGTAATCAAGAAACTCCTCATGCACCTTGTCTAGCTCCTGACCTGTGACACTGAGCAGCTTAGGGGACCTCTAAATGAACGTACAAAATAGAGCAATCACACCACCTAAAGCCGTCCTGCTTCATGAAGGGGAAACCCCTTCAAAATGTATGTGCTGCTGTATAAAAACACAAGCAGAAGAATAACATTATCTCATGTCTATGTCAGTAATGTCGCCACCTTCAAGTTTCTTGCGTATCTCTGAGGCTGGGACAAGTCCAATGAACAAAAGTTCTCAAACGTGATCACTGCAGGTAATTTCACTCAAGTTCTGCCATCCTTCCTGAATAACTGCAGGTTTGACGCATTAAAAAAAATCCCCCCCAAAAAGTCGTTTTGTCAAAAGGGTTTCCATTTGGCTGTGAAGTATACAGATCAGTGGAGCATCACGTTGCATTAAAAAAACGGGTTGGAAGTGGTAAACAAGAGGTACGGAAGACTGTCTGGGGGAGAAATAAGTGGACCTCAAACATCGGATCTTCAAACAACTTGCTAAGCCTTGTTGCCTTCAACCTTCAGATTCTTCAACCTTCAGATTTATATGAATTGCTGGCAGAGAACATTTGCAATATTCTTCCACCAGGCTTTTGGAGAGCAAGCCATCTTTCCATGACTTCACTTGGTGAAGCTTCTGCGTATAGTGCCACAGAGTGTTATGCACACTGTGATGATCTAGTTGCCACTTCCACTGCTGCCAGTAACAACGATAATCAACACAGCACTCTTCTATAGCACTCTTCTCTATCAGTTCCAGATAACTGGCCAAAGATTTCGGCAACCTTTTGTGCAGCATTGTGGATACCACAACAACAAGGACATCCAACAAAGTATGTGAATTATGTGACCCTTGATTTCCTAGTCCCAATAGTACTGTTGGTATTGTGTACACCAAAAGCAGATGATGATTCAGGGGCACTTCATCGCCATACTGCAGTGTCACGTGTTGCCTTAAATTCTTCCTCCAACTCTGAGGCATCAACTTCTGTTGTCAGGCAAAGATCAAAGAATTTCTGCACTGCAGTGAAACCTTGATAATCTGAATAGGCCTGTCCCTAGGGAGGGGGGGTTTGGATGGTGAATTTGTTCGGATTACTCAAAAACTGTATAATTTGTAGTGTACATAGTTGTAATGACTTATACAGCACTGCATGTACACATGTAACTATAACTACAGTGTATTCATTGCAATAAATTAAACAGAGAAATATTCAGTTGGCTTCTTCTGAGTACGTGTAATGGTGGTCAGTCTCTTTTCTTACAGTACTTACTGTATACTGGGAACAGTGTGCATCCCATTGTGCCCATAGGTTTACTTGTGTGCATATACCACAAAAGTTGTATACACCACAAAAGTTGTATTCACACCACAAAAGTCTTATACGCACCACAAACAATAGTTTGGGTTGTACAAATCTATTCACTTGTAACTGGCCAGCCTACAGTATATGAGGGGGGGGGGGGGGGGGGGGCATAGTTCAAAATACATCCATTTTTTGTCCTGTGAGTGATTGTTTTTAGCAATAAGAATCAGGGGAATTTTTTTGCTGCAGTAGGATGACCAATGTGGTCAGCAAGGCAGTGTAGCAGAACCTCAGCAGCTGTTGCTCTGCCATGCATGGCATCCGTAGTGGATATGAAACCTCATCGAGCCTAGACGTTGCAGATAATGCTTATGAGTTTTGCCTTCAGAATGCCTTCAGAATGCCTCTGTATATCAAGTGCTCCTCAATGGCTTATGGACACTTCCTTACAAACTGAAAATGACCGTGAAACAAAAAGCAGGGTTGCCTCCTACGAGGACTGGTACGTTATAGAAGACGAGGATGAGCCTGTTTTTCCTAGTGGTTAGAGCTATTTTTGGTTTCTTTGGCATTGGCTCACCCTGTGATTCCAACCCCGGGCACTCTGCTGTCATTTGCTGTCATATAGTGTACAGACTCGCTTAGCATCGTGTAGGCACGTGCTCTACTAGTCCCACCCCCTGACTAACCTGGGGGTCCAGAATGATCGTACGCAGTCCCGGTGTCCCAGGGAATTTGGCATCCCCACTTTTTGGCACCCCTAAGCCAAATGCCCTAGGGTATTTGACATCCCACGCGACACTCGACCAGGGAAATGTGCATCCCCACCAGTGTCGACAGCAACAGCAAAGAAACTGGGCTAGGGCTAGGGCTAAGACTATGGCTAGGACTAGGGCTAGGACTAGGAAGGGCTAGGGCTAGGAAAGGTTAGCACTAGGTTAAGGCTAGGAAGGGTTAGCACTAGGCTAAGGCTATGAAGGGTTAGCACTAGGCGAAGGGTTAGCACTAGGCTAAGGCTAGGAAGGGTTAGCACTAGGTTAAGGCTAGGAAGGGCTAGCGCTTAGGGCTAGGAAGGGCTAGTACTTAGGGCTAGGAAGGGTTAACACTAGGTTAAGGCTAGGAAGGGTTAGCACTAGGCTAAGGCTAGGAAGGGTTAGCACTAGGCGAAGGGTTAGCACTAGGCTAAGGCTAGGAAGGGTTAGCACTAGGTTAAGGCTAGGAAGAGCTAGCGCTTAGGGCTAGGAAGGGCTAGTACTTAGGGCTAGGAAGGGTTAACACTAGGTTAAGGCTAGGAAGGGTTAGCACTAGGCTAAGGCTAGGAAGGGTTAGCACTAGGCTAAGGCTAGGAAGGGTTAGCACTAGGCTAAGGCTAGGAAGGGTTAGCACTGGTTAAGGCTAGGAAGGGCTACTAGTAAGAAAATCAAAAGTGGTTCTTCAGCATTGCTTTGAAGGCCTTGGATGGCACGATATAGAATTGAATTTCTAAAAATTCTGTGTCGTATTCTTCCACCCTCTTCACAAGCTCTGGGGCTAGGGCTAGGGCTAGGGCTAGGGGCTTCATTTGCATACATCACCTCCTAGACATCAATGGCTTAGTGATGGGTGCATTATTGCTGACCTCCATGACCCCTGGTTCTACATCATCATGTATTTAATCTGCGTACTATATACACGCTCAAGCCTGTGGCGGAAGAATATGCCAGCAAGGGGTGCCAAATTCCCTGAGGGGATGACAAATACTGTACCATGTGATACCTGCCGTAAGAATGAGAGCGAGTGAAAGTCTCATGCGGGGAAATCCAAGTCACACCCACACGAGGGTGAGTTGGAAGGTCTGCGTATAAACAATATCTTGACATGATCCATTAACGTCCATGCTGGTGATAATCTATTTCCTGCCCCCTCATCAGGAGAGTACTAGGTAATAGAATATGTTCCTGCCCCCTCATCAGGGGATTCAATTAGGTACATAGAATATGTTCCTGCCCCCTCATCAGGGGGTTCAATTAGGTACATAGAATATGTTCCCCTCATCAGGGGATCTAGATACACAGAATATGTTCCTGCCCCCTCATCAGGGAACTCCACTAGGTACACAGAATATGTTCTTGCCCCCTCATCATGGGATTTTTCTTGAGCCCCACCTGGGCCATAAGGGGGTGGACTTGCCACCGCAGTGACTGAGAGGCAGCGTGGCTGGGCTCTTCCTCACTGAGAGGCAGCGTGGCTGGGCTCTTCCTCGCTGAGAGGCAGCGTGGCTGGGCTCTTCCTCACTGAGAGGCAGCATGGCTGGGCTCCTCCTCACTGAGAGGCAGCGTGGCTGGGCTCTTCCTCACTGAGAGGCAGCGTGGCTGGGCTCTTCTTCACTGAGGGGCAGTATGGCTGGGCTCTTCCTCACTGAGAGGCAGCATGGCTGGGCTCCTCCTCACTGAGAGGCAGCATGGCTGGGCTCTTCCTCACTGAGAGGCAGCGTGGCTGGGCTCTTCAGCACTGAGAGGCAGCGTGGCTGGGCTCTTCTTCACTGAGGGGCAGTGTGGCTGGGCTCTTCCTCACTGAGAGGCAGCATGGCTGGGCTCCTCCTCACTGAGAGGCAGCGTGGCTGGGCTCTTCAGCACTGAGAGGCAGCGTGGCTGGGCTCCTCCTCACTGAGAGGCAGCGTGGCTGGGCTCTTCCTCACTGAGAGGCAGCGTGGCTGGGCTCCTCCTCACTGAGAGGCAGCGTGGCTGGGCTCTTCCTCGCTGAGAGGCAGCGTGGCTGGGCTCCTCCTCACTGAGAGGCAGCGTGGCTGGGCTCTTCAGCACTGAGAGGCAGCATGGCTGGGCTCTTCCTCACTTACTTGGAGTGATGACAGAAGCTCTGGATGAGCTTGTCCCCTTCCTCCCGATCCATGTCCAGTATGTAGGCGTGTCTGTCCATACTCCCACACAATATCACACCCCTGCATAAATTACATCATCAAAGATGCAAAATATGAATGCATTAATAGAGCACATGAAGCCCACGTTGCGCGAAGTTGCCTGAGCCACCATCTGAAGCATGACCTGGTGCCCATGACTCGGTGTGTAAACTCTTGCTAACTTGCCTTGATAAAAGTAACTGATGCTGACTGAAACTCTCACAACACACTTTAACTGGTATGTAGGTTGGGATGGTTAAGATGACATCACATTGAAATGTCACACAGAGACTTTATTTAAACAAAAGATGGTTTTAGTACTTAGCATTTAGAGATGCAAAGATTATGTCATGTTTCTTGTCTGCACACACTCACACACACACACACGTGTATCCATGGATAGCTATTGCTTTACTCTCTGCTCCATGTATGCACAGGCAATGACTATAATCTTAGAGTGCATGTTGAATGTGATCATGTGCACACCCAGTGACCCACTTCTTGGTTGGGTGAGGGTGCATGTTGAATGTGATCATGTGCACACCTGGTGACCCACTTCTTGGTTGGGCGAGGGTGCATGTTGAATGTGATCATGTGCACACCCAGTGACCCACTTCTTGGTTGGGTGAGGGTGCATGTTGAATGTGATCATGTGCACACCCAGTGACCCACTTCTTGGTTGGGTGAGGGTGCATGTTGAATGTGATCATGTGCACACCCAGTGACCCACTTCTTGGTTGGGTGAGGGTGCATGTTGAATGTGATCATGTGCACACCTGGTGACCCACTTCTTGGTTGGGTGAGGGTGCATGTTGAATGTGATCATGTGCACACCTGGTGACCCACTTCTTGGTTGGGTGAGGGTGCATGTTGAATGTGATCATGTGCACACCTGGTGACCCACTTCTTGGTTGGGTGAGGGTGCATGTTGAATGTGATCATGTGCACACCCAGTGACCCACTTCTTGGTTGGGTGAGGGTGCATGTTGAATGTGATCATGTGCACACCCAGTGACCCACTTCTTGGTTGGGTGAGGGTGCATGTTGAATGTGATCATGTGCACACCCAGTGACCCACTTCTTGGTTGGGTGAGGGTGCATGTTGAATGTGATCATGTGCACACCTGGTGACCCACTTCTTGGTTGGGTGAGGGTGCATGTTGAATGTGATCATGTGCACACCCAGTGACCCACTTCTTGGTTGGGTGAGGGTGCATGTTGAATGTGATCATGTGCACACCCAGTGACCCACTTCTTGGTTGGGTGAGGGTGCATGTTGAATGTGATCATGTGCACACCCAGTGACCCACTTCTTGGTTGGGTGAGGGTGCATGTTGAATGTGATCATGTGCACACCCAGTGACCCACTTCTTGGTTGGGTGAGGGTGCATGTTGAATGTGATCATGTGCACACCCAGTGACCCACTTCTTGGTTGGGTGAGGGTGCATGTTGAATGTGATCATGTGCACACCCAGTGACCCACTTCTTGGTTGGGTGAGGGTGCATGTTGAATGTGATCATGTGCACACCCAGTGACCCACTTCTTGGTTGGGTGAGGGTGCATGTTGAATGTGATCATGTGCATACCCAGTGACCCACTTCTTGGTTGGGTGAGGGTGCATGTTGAATGTGATCATGTGCATACCTAGTGACCCACTTCTTGGTTGGGTGAGGGTGCATGTTGAATGTGATCATGTGCACACCCAGTGACCCACTTCTTGGTTGGGTGAGGGTGCATGTTGAATGTGATCATGTGCATACCTAGTGACCCACTTCTTGGTTGGGTGAGGGTGCATGTTGAATGTGATCATGTGCATACCTAGTGACCCACTTCTTGGTTGGGTGAGGGTGCATGTTGAATGTGATCATGTGCACACCCAGTGACCCACTTCTTGGTTGGGTGAGGGTGCATGTTGAATGTGATCATGTGCATACCTGGTGACCCACTTCTTGGTTGGGTGAGGGTGCATGTTGAATGTGATCATGTGCACACCCAGTGACCCACTTCTTGGTTGGGTGAGGGTGCATGTTGAATGTGATCATGTGCACACCCAGTGACCCACTTCTTGGTTGGGTGAGGGTGCATGTTGAATGTGATCATGTGCACACCTGGTGACCCACTTCTTGGTTGGGTGAGGGTGCATGTTGAATGTGATCACGTGCACACCTAGTGACCCACTTCTTGGTTGGGTGAGGGTGCATGTTGAATGTGATCATGTGCACACCCAGTGACCCACTTCTTGGTTGGGTGAGGGTGCATGTTGAATGTGATCATGTGCACACCCAGTGACCCACTTCTTGGTTGGGTGAGGGTGCATGTTGAATGTGATCATGTGCACACCCAGTGACCCACTTCTTGGTTGGGTGAGGGTGCATGTTGAATGTGATCACGTGCACACCTAGTGACCCACTTCTTGGTTGGGTGAGGGTGCATGTTGAATGTGATCATGTGCACACCCAGTGATCCACTTCTTGGTTGGGTGAGGGTGCATGTTGAATGTGATCATGTGCACACCTGGTGACCCACTTCTTGGTTGGGTGAGGGTGCATGTTGAATGTGATCATGTGCACACCTGGTGACCCACTTCTTGGTTGGGTGAGGGTGCATGTTGAATGTGATCATGTGCACACCCAGTGACCCACTTCTTGGTTGGGTGAGGGTGCATGTTGAATGTGATCATGTGCACACCCAGTGACCCACTTCTTGGTTGGGTGAGGGTGCATGTTGAATGTGATCATGTGCACAGCTAGTGACCCACTTCTTGGTTGGGTGAGGGTGCATGTTGAATGTGATCATGTGCACACCTGGTGACCCACTTCTTGGTTGGGTGAGGGTGCATGTTGAATGTGATCATGTGCACACCTGGTGACCCACTTCTTGGTTGGGTGAGGGTGCATGTTGAATGTGATCATGTGCACACCCAGTGACCCACTTCTTGGTTGGGTGAGGGTGCATGTTGAATGTGATCATGTGCACACCCAGTGACCCACTTCTTGGTTGGGTGAGGGTGCATGTTGAATGTGATCATGTGCACACCCAGTGACCCACTTCTTGGTTGGGTGAGGGTGCATGTTGAATGTGATCATGTGCACACCTAGTGACCCACTTCTTGGTTGGGTGAGGGTGCATGTTGAATGTGATCATGTGCACACCCAGTGACCCACTTCTTGGTTGGGTGAGGGTGCATGTTGAATGTGATCATGTGCACACCCAGTGACCCACTTCTTGGTTGGGTGAGGGTGCATGTTGAATGTGATCATGTGCACACCCAGTGACCCACTTCTTGGTTGGGTGAGGGTGCATGTTGAATGTGATCATGTGCACACCCAGTGACCCACTTCTTGGTTGGGTGAGGGTGCATGTTGAATGTGATCATGTGCACACCCAGTGACCCACTTCTTGGTTGGGTGAGGGTGCATGTTGAATGTGATCATGTGCATACCTAGTGACCCACTTCTTGGTTGGGTGAGGGTGCATGTTGAATGTGATCACGTGCACACCTAGTGACCCACTTCTTGGTTGGGTGAGGGTGCATGTTGAATGTGATCATGTGCATACCTAGTGACCCACTTCTTGGTTGGGTGAGGGTGCATGTTGAATGTGATCATGTGCATACCTAGTGACCCACTTCTTGGTTGGGTGAGGGTGCATGTTGAATGTGATCATGTGCATACCCAGTGACCCACTTCTTGGTTGGGTGAGGGTGCATGTTGAATGTGATCATGTGCACACCCAGTGACCCACTTCTTGGTTGGGTGAGGGTGCATGTTGAATGTGATCATGTGCACACCCAGTGACCCACTTCTTGGTTGGGTGAGGGTGCATGTTGAATGTGATCATGTGCACACCCAGTGACCCACCTCTTGGTTGGGTGAGGGTGCATGTTGAATGTGATCATGTGCACACCCAGTGACCCACCTCTTGGTTGGGTGAGGGTGCATGTTGAATGTGATCATGTGCACACCCAGTGACCCACTTCTTGGTTGGGTGAGGGTGCATGTTGAATGTGATCATGTGCACACCCAGTGACCCACTTCTTGGTTGGGTGAGGGTGCATGTTGAATGTGATCATGTGCATACCCAGTGACCCACTTCTTGGTTGGGTGAGGGTGCATGTTGAATGTGATCATGTGCACACCTGGTGACCCACTTCTTGGTTGGGTGAGGGTGCATGTTGAATGTGATCATGTGCACACCCAGTGACCCACTTCTTGGTTGGGTGAGGGTGCATGTTGAATGTGATCATGTGCACACCTGGTGACCCACTTCTTGGTTGGGTGAGGGTGCATGTTGAATGTGATCATGTGCATACCTAGTGACCCACTTCTTGTGCATGTTGAATGTGATCACGTGCACACCTAGTGACCCACTTCTTGGTTGGGTGAGGGTGCATGTTGAATGTGATCATGTGCATACCTAGTGACCCACTTCTTGGTTGGGTGAGGGTGCATGTTGAATGTGATCATGTGCACACCTGGTGACCCACTTCTTGGTTGGGTGAGGGTGCATGTTGAATGTGATCATGTGCACACCCAGTGACCCACTTCTTGGTCGGGTGAGGGTGCATGTTGAATGTGATCATGTGCACACCCAGTGACCCACTTCTTGGTTGGGTGAGGGTGCATGTTGAATGTGATCATGTGCACACCCAGTGACCCACTTCTTGGTTGGGTGAGGGTGCATGTTGAATGTGATCATGTGCACACCCAGTGACCCACTTCTTGGTTGGGTGAGGGTGCATGTTGAATGTGATCACGTGCACACCTAGTGACCCACTTCTTGGTTGGGTGAGGGTGCATGTTGAATGTGATCATGTGCATACCTAGTGACCCACTTCTTGGTTGGGTGAGGGTGCATGTTGAATGTGATCATGTGCACACCTGGTGACCCACTTCTTGGTTGGGTGAGGGTGCATGTTGAATGTGATCATGTGCACACCCAGTGACCCACTTCTTGGTTGGGTGAGGGTGCATGTTGAATGTGATCATGTGCACACCCAGTGACCCACTTCTTGGTTGGGTGAGGGTGCATGTTGAATGTGATCATGTGCACACCCAGTGACCCACTTCTTGGTTGGGTGAGGGTGCATGTTGAATGTGATCATGTGCACACCTGGTGACCCACTTCTTGGTTGGGTGAGGGTGCATGTTGAATGTGATCATGTGCACACCTGGTGACCCACTTCTTGGTTGGGTGAGGGTGCATGTTGAATGTGATCATGTGCACACCTGGTGACCCACTTCTTGGTTGGGTGAGGGTGCATGTTGAATGTGATCATGTGCACACCCAGTGACCCACTTCTTGGTTGGGTGAGGGTGCATGTTGAATGTGATCATGTGCACACCCAGTGACCCACTTCTTGGTTGGGTGAGGGTGCATGTTGAATGTGATCATGTGCACACCCAGTGACCCACTTCTTGGTTGGGTGAGGGTGCATGTTGAATGTGATCATGTGCACACCCAGTGACCCACTTCTTGGTTGGGTGAGGGTGCATGTTGAATGTGATCATGTGCACACCCAGTGACCCACTTCTTGGTTGGGTGAGGGTGCATGTTGAATGTGATCATGTGCACACCTGGTGACCCACTTCTTGGTTGGGTGAGGGTGCATGTTGAATGTGATCATGTGCACACCTGGTGACCCACTTCTTGGTTGGGTGAGGGTGCATGTTGAATGTGATCATGTGCACACCCAGTGACCCACTTCTTGGTTGGGTGAGGGTGCATGTTGAATGTGATCACGTGCACACCCAGTGACCCACTTCTTGGTTGGGTGAGGGTGCATGTTGAATGTGATCATGTGCACACCCAGTGACCCACTTCTTGGTTGGGTGAGGGTGCATGTTGAATGTGATCATGTGCACACCCAGTGACCCACTTCTTGGTTGGGTGAGGGTGCATGTTGAATGTGATCATGTGCACACCCAGTGACCCACTTCTTGGTTGGGTGAGGGTGCATGTTGAATGTGATCATGTGCACACCCAGTGACCCACTTCTTGGTTGGGTGAGGGTGCATGTTGAATGTGATCACGTGCACACCCAGTGACCCACTTCTTGGTTGGGTGAGGGTGCATGTTGAATGTGATCATGTGCACACCTGGTGACCCACTTCTTGGTTGGGTGAGGGTGCATGTTGAATGTGATCATGTGCACACCCAGTGACCCACTTCTTGGTTGGGTGAGGGTGCATGTTGAATGTGATCATGTGCACACCCAGTGACCCACTTCTTGGTTGGGTGAGGGTGCATGTTGAATGTGATCATGTGCACACCCAGTGACCCACTTCTTGGTTGGGTGAGGGTGCATGTTGAATGTGATCATGTGCACACCCAGTGACCCACTTCTTGGTTGGGTGAGGGTGCATGTTGAATGTGATCATGTGCATACCTAGTGACCCACTTCTTGGTTGGGTGAGGGTGCATGTTGAATGTGATCATGTGCACACCCAGTGACCCACTTCTTGGTTGGGTGAGGGTGCATGTTGAATGTGATCATGTGCACACCCAGTGACCCACTTCTTGGTTGGGTGAGGGTGCATGTTGAATGTGATCATGTGCACACCCAGTGACCCACTTCTTGGTTGGGTGAGGGTGCATGTTGAATGTGATCATGTGCACACCCAGTGACCCACTTCTTGGTTGGGTGAGGGTGCATGTTGAATGTGATCATGTGCACACCCAGTGACCCACTTCTTGGTTGGGTGAGGGTGCATGTTGAATGTGATCATGTGCACACCCAGTGACCCACTTCTTGGTTGGGTGAGGGTGCATGTTGAATGTGATCATGTGCACACCCAGTGACCCACTTCTTGGTTGGGTGAGGGTGCATGTTGAATGTGATCATGTGCACACCTGGTGACCCACTTCTTGGTTGGGTGAGGGTGCATGTTGAATGTGATCACGTGCACACCCAGTGACCCACTTCTTGGTTGGGTGAGGGTGCATGTTGAATGTGATCATGTGCACACCTAGTGACCCACTTCTTGGTTGGGTGAGGGTGCATGTTGAATGTGATCACGTGCACACCCAGTGACCCACTTCTTGGTTGGGTGAGGGTGCATGTTGAATGTGATCATGTGCACACCTAGTGACCCACTTCTTGGTTGGGTGAGGGTGCATGTTGAATGTGATCATGTGCACACCCAGTGACCCACTTCTTGGTTGGGTGAGGGTGCATGTTGAATGTGATCATGTGCACACCCAGTGACCCACTTCTTGGTTGGGTGAGGGTGCATGTTGAATGTGATCACGTGCACACCCAGTGACCCACTTCTTGGTTGGGTGAGGGTGCATGTTGAATGTGATCATGTGCACACCTAGTGACCCACTTCTTGGTTGGGTGAGGGTGCATGTTGAATGTGATCATGTGCACACCCAGTGACCCACTTCTTGGTTGGGTGAGGGTGCATGTTGAATGTGATCATGTGCACACCCAGTGACCCACTTCTTGGTTGGGTGAGGGTGCATGTTGAATGTGATCATGTGCACACCTGGTGACCCACTTCTTGGTTGGGTGAGGGTGCATGTTGAATGTGATCATGTGCACACCTGGTGACCCACTTCTTGGTTGGGTGAGGGTGCATGTTGAATGTGATCATGTGCACACCCAGTGACCCACTTCTTGGTTGGGTGAGGGTGCATGTTGAATGTGATCATGTGCACACCTGGTGACCCACTTCTTGGTTGGGTGAGGGTGCATGTTGAATGTGATCATGTGCATACCTAGTGACCCACTTCTTGGTTGGGTGAGGGTGCATGTTGAATGTGATCATGTGCACACCTGGTGACCCACTTCTTGGTTGGGTGAGGGTGCATGTTGAATGTGATCATGTGCACACCCAGTGACCCACTTCTTGGTTGGGTGAGGGTGCATGTTGAATGTGATCATGTGCACACCTAGTGACCCACTTCTTGGTTGGGTGAGGGTGCATGTTGAATGTGATCATGTGCACACCTGGTGACCCACTTCTTGGTTGGGTGAGGGTGCATGTTGAATGTGATCATGTGCACACCTGGTGACCCACTTCTTGGTTGGGTGAGGGTGCATGTTGAATGTGATCATGTGCACACCCAGTGACCCACTTCTTGGTTGGGTGAGGGTGCATGTTGAATGTGATCATGTGCACACCCAGTGACCCACTTCTTGGTTGGGTGAGGGTGCATGTTGAATGTGATCATGTGCACACCCAGTGACCCACTTCTTGGTTGGGTGAGGGTGCATGTTGAATGTGATCATGTGCACACCCAGTGACCCACTTCTTGGTTGGGTGAGGGTGCATGTTGAATGTGATCACGTGCACACCCAGTGACCCACTTCTTGGTTGGGTGAGGGTGCATGTTGAATGTGATCATGTGCACACCTGGTGACCCACTTCTTGGTTGGGTGAGGGTGCATGTTGAATGTGATCATGTGCACACCCAGTGACCCACTTCTTGGTTGGGTGAGGGTGCATGTTGAATGTGATCATGTGCACACCCAGTGACCCACTTCTTGGTTGGGTGAGGGTGCATGTTGAATGTGATCATGTGCACACCCAGTGACCCACTTCTTGGTTGGGTGAGGGTGCATGTTGAATGTGATCATGTGCACACCCAGTGACCCACTTCTTGGTTGGGTGAGGGTGCATGTTGAATGTGATCATGTGCACACCTGGTGACCCACTTCTTGGTTGGGTGAGGGTGCATGTTGAATGTGATCATGTGCACACCCAGTGACCCACTTCTTGGTTGGGTGAGGGTGCATGTTGAATGTGATCATGTGCACACCCAGTGACCCACTTCTTGGTTGGGTGAGGGTGCATGTTGAATGTGATCATGTGCACACCCAGTGACCCACTTCTTGGTTGGGTGAGGGTGCATGTTGAATGTGATCATGTGCACACCCAGTGACCCACTTCTTGGTTGGGTGAGGGTGCATGTTGAATGTGATCATGTGCACACCCAGTGACCCACTTCTTGGTTGGGTGAGGGTGCATGTTGAATGTGATCATGTGCACACCCAGTGACCCACTTCTTGGTTGGGTGAGGGTGCATGTTGAATGTGATCATGTGCACACCCAGTGACCCACTTCTTGGTTGGGTGAGGGTGCATGTTGAATGTGATCACGTGCATACCTGGTGACCCACTTCTTGGTTGGGTGAGGGTGCATGTTGAATGTGATCACGTGCACACCTAGTGACCCACTTCTTGGTTGGGTGAGGGTGCATGTTGAATGTGATCACGTGCACACCTAGTGACCCACTTCTTGGTTGGGTGAGGGTGCATGTTGAATGTGATCATGTGCATACCTAGTGACCCACTTCTTGGTTGGGTGAGGGTGCATGTTGAATGTGATCATGTGCACACCTAGTGACCCACTTCTTGGTTGGGTGAGGGTGCATGTTGAATGTGATCATGTGCACACCTAGTGACCCACTTCTTGGTTGGGTGAGGGTGCATGTTGAATGTGATCATGTGCACACCCAGTGACCCACTTCTTGGTTGGGTGAGGGTGCATGTTGAATGTGATCATGTGCACACCCAGTGACCCACTTCTTGGTTGGGTGAGGGTGCATGTTGAATGTGATCGTGTGCACACCCAGTGACCCACTTCTTGGTTGGGTGAGGGTGCATGTTGAATGTGATCATGTGCATACCCAGTGACCCACTTCTTGGTTGGGTGAGGGTGCATGTTGAATGTGATCATGTGCACACCTGGTGACCCACTTCTTGGTTGGGTGAGGGTGCATGTTGAATGTGATCACGTGCACACCCAGTGACCCACTTCTTGGTTGGGTGAGGGTGCATGTTGAATGTGATCATGTGCACACCCAGTGACCCACTTCTTGGTTGGGTGAGGGTGTATTGAATGTGACCCACTTCTTGGTTGGGTGAGGGTGCATGTGAAATAGTGACTCACTTCTTGGTTGGGTGAGGGTCCAAGCAGAGTATAGCTGCTGTGCCCACGTTGCACATGTCAGGGATAGAAGGAATGGGAGGAGCTTCATGCTCAAAGGGGAGGGGCAGCTCCAGAGTGCCCAGCTGTGACTTGGCTCCACCAAATGTGAGCACTGTGGTAATGGCATCACATTAAAAACGATAGCAACATCCACACCAGCAGAAACAACATGCACATTCTGACACATGCTATTCAGACATGTAGGTAATCTATGCTGTCGTGGAGATGTAAAGCAACTGTGGTTTTCCTTCAATAGTGAATTGAACATTTGTTAAGAATGTCTCACCTCCATTCTCTGCGAGGTTCACAACCAGAAGGTTCACACCATCAAAAAGACCAGCCAGAGAACACCAAAGCTGCAACATCATCACATGTTGGAACAAGATCTCATCAATAGTTTGACACCTAGTAGTGCAGTAGCGTAAAACATGAATAATTCATTAGCGGGTGTACCTCATTTGCATATTCATGATTTCCCACACTAAACTGCAACCATGAAAGAAACACACACACACAGAGAGAGAAATAAAATGTCACATAGCAAATAAGAATTATTAGCCTTGTGTAAATGCTGTGACAGCTGGCTGAAGATAAGCCATGATCGGAAGAAAGAAAAGAAGTTTTAAAAAAGTATCTGGTCAAGCATTTCTTGGACTCACCAATTGTTTCACCAAAGAGTCCTTCAACTCTAAATGTTTCTCCTTCAGTGCATGGTCGTCTAGATACATGGAGAATTAACAATGAGCAGACCATCACTACAGTACACAAATGCTTGAGTGGAAGGCAATCACTATGTACTATACACACTGTATGTATAAACACTGAGAGGGAAGGTTTCGGGGGTGCACATTTTCAGTCAAGTGTAGGCATAAGTTTTTGAGAAAGGAAGATTGTCACATGCACGGTGAGAAGGGAAGATTGTCACATGCATGGTGAGAAGGGAAGATTCTCACGTGCATGGTGAGAAGGGAAGATTGTCACGTGCACGGTGAGAAGGGAAGATTGTCACCCATGCATGGTGAGAAGGGAAGATTGTCACATATGCATGGTGAGAAGGGAAGATTGTCACATGCATGGTGAGAAGAAACTTACAGGAGTATATATTTGCACGAGTATTAATTCACGAGGATCCTCGTGCTCGTGGAAAACATGAAGTTTTATAGCAGGTGAAGGTCTCCTGCTATACAGCGTATTATACGATATTTACCATATATATTTCTGGAGTGTAGGTCGCACTGGAGCATAAATCACGCGGCAAAAATTAGCTATCTATGCATCTATGTATCCATCTATGCATCTACGTATCTATCTATGCATTTATGTATCTATCTATGCATCTATGTATCTATCTATGCATCTACGTATCCATCTATGTATCTATCTATGCATTTATGTATCTATCTATGCATCTATGTATCTATCTATGCATCTACGTATCCATCTATGTATCTATCTATGCATTTATGTATCTATCTATGCATCTACGTATCTATCTATGCATCTACATATCTATCTATAGATGCATCTATGTACCTATCTATGCATCTATGTATCTATCTATGCATCTACGTATCTATCTATGCATCTACGTATCTATCTATAGATGCATCTATGTACCGATCTATGCATCTATGTATCTATCTATGCATCTACGTATCTATCTATGCATCTACATATCTATCTATAGATGCATCTATGTACCGATCTATGCATCTATGTATCTATCTATGCATCTATGTATCTATCTATGCATCTACGTATCTATCTATGCATCTACATATCTATCTATAGATGCATCTATGTACCTATCTATGCATCTACGAATCTATCTATCTATGTATGTATTCACCAAAAACCTTCAGCCATTAACAATATATATGAACAGGTCACACCCACCTCAAAATAAAGGAGGGTTATTTCATATGGAAAGGGCTACCATGTGAAGAGAAAGATCGAGAAAATAATGGCAGCAGATTCGAAGCTAAAAGAAAGGCAAACTGTCTGCAAAGTAAGAAGGGACTTCATGGTTAATAGCCGACAGGAAGGGATGATGGAGTTTAATTCTGACATTGTATTCAGCACGCTCTAGCTAAGGAGGTAACTTTAATCAATCTTGGAAAGGTAAATGCACACGCTGCTTCTCTCTATGGACAGAGAGAACTGGTTATATAGTTGGGAAGGAAAACTGATACATACAGTCAGCAGAGGAGAGATGTGCTAATGATGGAGGCCATGCTGAACACACTAAACAGTGCCAAGAGTGTCAACTATCACTTCAGCTAGTTCTTGTCAGCTTCTGCATAGTCTTCTTTGTAGTGCTAGCAGGACTCTCAAAGCTGAGGCCCTAGATCGGGCTAAGGAGGTGAGAAGCACTGCCTGATGACCTGATGACCTCACTCTTAGTGTAGTGTTCCTCCCATCTTCAAGGGAACCTGCTTCCAAGTACTCGTAACAAAACTCCTCCCACAGCCACACTTGCACACACCCATTTCCGGTTCGGAGTTTGCCATCCCATTGTGTTGCAGGGCATCAGGTTGTTCAACCTTGCACGAGTTTAGAATCTACGGAATATTTAAGTGCAATGCAAGCTACATACTTACCCATATCAACACATCACAATCCAAGCACTATTACATCATATGATAACATTGATAATTTACAGATCAGTACATGTACTGCCTTAGGCCTTCAGCTATGTTAGGGCTAGGGCACTAGCTAGAGCAATGCAATCTAACAATGCTGTGATTTCAAGTTTCATTCCAAATCAGGAAGAATTTTTTCACATCCTCTTCTCCTTCCATCACTCCTTCGCCCGCCACCCAATGCCTAGCAATCAAACTACAGTGTCACAAGAAAGGGAGGACCATCAGGAGTTGGCTGGTGCTCAATATTTGAAGTAGTTCACACATTATTATTCAACAAATTGCATTATCATTATCGGAGGAATGGAGTCAGAATACCAAGGGTCCTGGCTTCCTAGTGACCTCATGGAGTCAGAATACCAAGGGTCTGGCTTCCTAGTGACCTCATGGAGTCAGAATACCAAGGGTCCTGGCTTCCTAGTGACCTCATGGAGTCAGAATACCAAGGGTCCTGGCTTCCTAGTGACCTCATGGAGTCAGAATGCCAAGGGTCCTGGCTTCCTAGTGACCTTATGGAGTCAGAATACCAAGCTGGCTTCCTAGTGACCTCATGGAGTCAGAATGCCAAGGGTCCTGGCTTCCTAGTGACCTCATGGAGTCAGAATACAAAGCTGGCTTCCTAGTGACCTCATGGAGTCAGAATGCCAAGGTCCTGGCTTCCTAGTGACTGCATGGAGTCAGAATACCAAGCTGGCTTCCTAGTGACCTCATGGAGTCAGAATACCAAGGATCCTGGCTTCCTAGTGACTTCATGGAGTCAGAATACCAAGGATCCTGGCTTCCTAGTGACTTCATGGAGTCAGAATACCAAGGGTCTTGGCTTCCTAGTGACCTTATGGAGTCAGAATACCAAGCTGGCTTCCTAGTGACCTCATGGAGTCAGAATGCCAAGGGTCCGGGCTTCCTAGTGACCTCATGGAGTCAGAATACAAAGCTGGCTTCCTAGTGACCTCATGGAGTCAGAATGCCAAGGTCCTGGCTTCCTAGTGACTTCATGGAGTCAGAATACCAAGCTGGCTTCCTAGTGACCTCATGGAGTCAGAATACCAAGGATCCTGGCTTCCTAGTGACTTCATGGAGTCAGAATACCAAGGATCCTGGCTTCCTAGTGACTTCATGGAGTCAGAATACCAAGGGTCTTGGCTTCCTAGTGACCTTATGGAGTCAGAATACCAAGGGGCCTGGCTTCCTCAAGACCAGAATACCAAGGAGCCTGGCTTCCTCAAGACCAGAATACCAAGGGGCCTGACTTCCTCATGACCAGAATACCAAGGGTCCTGGCTTCCTGGTGACCAGAATACCAAGGTTCCTGGCTTCCTAGCGACCTCATGCAGTCAGAATACCAAGGGTCCTGGCTTCCTAGTGACCAGTATACTAAGGGTCCTGGCTTCCTAGTGATCAGAATACCATGGGTCCTCCTGGCTTCCTAGTGACCAGAATACCAAGCCTGGCTTCCTGGTGACCAGAATACCAAGGGTCCTGGCTTCCTAGTGACCAGTATACCAAGGCTCCTGGCTTCCTCGTGACCAGAATACCAAGGGTCCTGGCTTCCTAGTGACCAGAATACCAAGGGTCCTGGCTTCCTAGTGACCAGAATACCAAGGAGCCTGGCTTCGTAGTGACCAGAATACCAAGGGTCCTGGCTTCCCAGTGACCAGAATACCAAGGGTCCTGGCTTCCTAGTGACCAGAATACCAAGGGTCCTGGCTTCCTACAAGGGTCCTGGCTTCCTAGTGACAAGAATACCAAGGGGCCTGGCTTCCTAGTGACCAGAATACCAAGGGTCCTGGCTTCCTAGTGACCAGTATACTAAGGGTCCTGGCTTCCTAGTGATCAGAATACCATGGGTCCTGGCTTCCAAGTGACCAGAATACCAAGCCTGGCTTCCTGGTGACCAGAATACCAAGGGTCCTGGCTTCCTAGTGACCAGTATACCAAGGCTCCTGGCTTCCTCGTGACCAGAATACCAAGGGTCCTGGCTTCCTAGTGACCAGAATACCAAGGGTCCTGGCTTCCTAGTGACCAGAATACCAAGGAGCCTGGCTTCCTAGTGACCAGAATACCAAGGGTCCTGGCTTCCCAGTGACCAGAATACCAAGGGTCCTGGCTTCCTAGTGACCAGAATACCAAGGGTCCTGTCTTCCTACAAGGGTCCTGGCTTCCTAGTGACAAGAATATGGCCTGGCTTCCTAGTGACCAGAAAATACCAAGGGTCCTGGCTTCCTAGTGACCAGAATACCAAGGGTCCTGGCTTCCTACAAGGGGCCTGGCTTCCTAGTGACCAGAATACCAAGGAGCCTGGCTTCCTAGTGACCAGAATACCAAGGGTCCTGGCTTCCCAGTGACCAGAATACCAAGGGTCCTGGCTTCCTAGTGACCTCGTGCAAATGCAAGTGCCATGCACACAAATGAAAAATTAGAAATTAGTAGCTCATTTTCTTCTGAAAAAAAGAAAGAATAGAAAATGGACGTAGCTACAAAACTACAAAAATATTCAGGTGTCTGCAAATTCGTCTGTGGTTAATTGAATTTGAATTTAACTTGTGTCTGGGGCTGTTGTTAATTCATGCACACTCACCTAATATTTCCTGGAGCGCACTAGTCTTGAGTGTTGTGTCATCAGCAACAAAAATCCTCCCACTGCATCACAGCAAGCAATAACTAATGGGTACCACACATGAGTCAGTGAGAATTGCATTCACCACCATTGAAACTGATATATGAAAATTAAGCAGAATTGCTGACCGACCTCTCTTTCTCCAACTCTTTCAGTGAGCTGGTGAAGTTGTGTTCATGCAGGAACTGGCAGATCAGCCTAACTACAGCTCTCTCTTCCATCCTGAGCCTGGGCGCTGCACAATTCCAGTAGGTGGGGCTAATGATCGGGTTCAAGAGTTCAAAGGTGGACGATGGCGGAAGATGGGAGGGAAGACGAGTTTACGTCTGCCATTCTTCAGTTGCAAGTGCTTCATAATTCTCGTGTACAAGGTGGGTAAGAGTCAATATCTAAGAACAATCTCAAACTTTAGTGTTTTGATAAGCATTGGGTATACTATTTCGTACTCGTAGAACTGAAAATAAAATACGAAGAACAGTCGTCTTTCAATACCGCAGCAACAGCCGAGGCGAAGGATCTGAGGGATGTAGTGAAAAGGTGAGATCCAGTTAGTTTAGTTAGTCGGACCTTTTGTCTACACGTTAGCACTCTGCAAGCAAGGATAGAGCTGGACATATTCAGACTCTGAAATTCAACAACTTACCTGACTTGTGTGTGTGTGTGTGTGTGTCGGTGCATGTGTGAGGCTGACCAGCAAGCCGAACTAACCTTGGACATCTTTTAGCCTTCGACATCTTCAGCCGTGTAATACCCTTTATGTGGCTAGCTATAAAGTGTATGTTCCATTTATGCATCATGGAAAAAATTGTTCTCATTGATCTTTGACTTGTTATGAAAATTAGAAAGTGATACATATGCAGGGTTTCATTTGGGGGGGTTGGAATCTTTTTGCCCCCCCTTGGAAATTGTATTATTAAAATTCTTATTGATGTTGATAAGTGCTTTACATCATGCCCCCCCTTAATATCCAGATTCCTCCAGTTGTGGACAATTTTCTAAATGAAACCCTGATATGGTCGGTATCTTTATGACAGTGCACAAGCTCTAGAGCTTATGGCTAGGACTATCCCTGACCATGCTGGCTATTATAAAAGATGTCTGACAAGCCTGGTTAACTTTAAAGTAAAGAGAAGAGACGCTTGGAAGGCCATGGAAACTTGTGGGTTACTGAGGTTCCTCTGCAAGTAGCGACCACCATGAAAGCTCCAGGAGCATATTTTGTTAAACTTCAATTCTGATCACATGGTCTACAGGAGTCACCAAACACGAGTGTGAAGAGCTTAGCATTGACTCATTATTAAAAATCGACCATAAGGATTTTGAATAATAAATGCCTAAGTGGAGATTTTACGGTTTTGTACAGCTGGAAGATTTGGCAATGGTTGAATTTGGCAGATTGAGTCTCAACCAGTGTGGAAATTAATGCTAAAGAATTTAAATTTGGCTGGATGGGTTGAACGTTATGTACGATGAAAGGCATAGCAAGTGCAAGTTTTTGTCCAGGAGGTGCCTGAAGTCCTGATCGAGAACATCGTTCAGAGACATCAATGTTCGGTATCCGAGTGTATAGGTGAAGAATTACCTTGTAAAAGGGAGAGAGAGATAGTGATGATATGCGATGGCAGTGTACGAAGGAACACAGTGGTGTACCACGTACCTAGGAAGGTACCAGCTGCTTGTTCTTGGTCTTGTATTGACAAAACCTTTGTTTGAAGCCTCTCTCTCTAGCGGAATACTCGAACAGCATCAATTATTCTTCTTAGCATGAGAAAATCAGCAGACCCCACCTATCAGATAACAATGACATCGTGACAAACCCTATGGCAGAATTTAGTTAGGCAGTGCCTCTGTCAATCCAGATTCCTTGCCAAATTCTCTTGCTCTATGGCAACATTTTCAGGCCTGCTTCCTGAACCGATCGTAATATTCCGGCCGGCAGCAGTGTCTCAGATAGTGCCTTGGACATGTCCCTGCAGATACTGTAGTTCGGTGTAATCAGTACCGTAATGGTGCCGGCAGCACTGTCCCGGGTCAAGCTGTCGCGGGTCAAGCTGTCGCGAGTCAAGCTGTCGTGGGTCAAGCTGTCGCGGGTCAAGCTGTCGCGGGTCAAGCTGTCGCGGGTCAAGCTGTCACGGGTCAAGCTGTCAAGCTGTCGCGGGTCAATCTGTCACAGGTCAAGCTGTCCCAAAACGTCTGCTTTGAAGTTATTTCTTGTCACTCATTTCTCTTCTCTGTGGAATCTTATAATCTTCTACTCGACAGTTCTGGATACAGTTCATCAAAGCTTAACTATCCATACCTTTAGCATTTCCACGTGTGTTCTTCATCCTGAAGGCAAGTGAAAACTAATTAATCCTCGAGCAACCTTGCTTTGTTGAACAGTGCCCCTTGATTGGCTGATTACAGGAACATGAATCAAAATCATGCCCGTCTTGTCTCCAGCAGGTTGGCCATGAGTGTTTCCATATATTTATCTCTCTGCCAGTGGAACCGTCCTTACCAGTCGGAGAAGTTGAACCAGTTCAAGTCTTGCAGCATTGCATGCTGACTGTTGCAGGTACTGGGGCTGGGGTCAGATGTAGAATCTTCTGGGGACATATCCCAGAAACTGTCACCACAAACAGTTTTTGTATTGCCACCACAAACAGTTCCCATGGGAACCAAGGCTTGACTAATACAACCACAATTAGATAGGTGCCATTCATTCACACAAGTCCATGTAAGGATGGTGCTAAAACAACTTTCTGGTTGACAGTTTCCAAGGAACTGTGTCTTTGTGCAATGCAGGACACAGTTCTGTGTGGTGTAGTGGGATAAGTGTGGGCCATTGTTATGGAACAATAAGTGTCTGCAACAGCTTCTCCTGTTCTCTCTTGACATCTATACTTTGTCTAAGCCAATTGTTGTTGTTATTATTATTATTACCCACCCATTTTGTTATTATTATTACCCATTGTTGTTGTTATTATTATTATTACCCATTGTTATTATTATTACCCATTGTGTTGTTGCCCCATTTTTGTTGTTGCCCATTGTTGTTGTTGTTATTATTATTACCCAATGTTGTTATTATTATTATTACTCAATGTTGTTATTATTATTACCTAATGTTGCTGTTGGTCCTTTCTTAATTAGATTTTTTATTGATAGTTTGTTAATACAAAACTAGGTATTTTTCTGGGATTCCTCCTCAATCTGTTTCTTTAGCTGATTTGTAGCTGATTTGTGCATGCTCATGTGAGATTCACCGTCACCTTCGTTTTCATCCTGCTAGTGTAGATGCATGTTGGTGAGTGTGATCCTCTCAGCTAGCTAGTAGTGTGGATGCATGTTGGTGAGTGTGTTCATCCTCTCAGCTAGCTACTAGTGTGGATGCATGTTGGTGAGTGTGTTCATCCTCTCAGCTAACTAGTAGTGTGGATGCATGTTGGTGAGTGTGTTCATCCTCTCAGCTAGCTAGTAGTGTGGATGCATGTTGGTGAGTGTGTTCATCCTCTCAGCTAGCTAGTAGTGTGGATGCATGTTGGTGAGTGTGTTCATCCTCTCAGCTAGCTAGTAGTGTGGATGCATGTTGGTGAGTGTGTTCATCCTCTCAGCTAGCTAGTAGTGTGGATGCATGTTGGTGAGTGTGTTCATCCTCTCAGCTAGCTAGTAGTGTGGATGCATGTTGGTGAGTGTGTTCATCCTCTCAGCTAGCTAGTAGTGTGGATGCATGTTGGTGAGTGTGTTCATCCTCTCAGCTAGCTAGTAGTGTGGATGCATGTTGGTGAGTGTGTTCATCCTCTCAGCTAGCTAGTAGTGTGGATGCATGTTGGTGAGTGTGTTCATCCTCTCAGCTAGCTAGTGGTGAGTGTGTTCATCCTCTCAGCTATCTGGATGCATGTTGGCGAGTGTGTTCATCCTCTCAGCTAGCAAGTAGTGTGGATGCATGTTGGTGAGTGTGTTCATCCTCTCAGCTAACTAGTAGTGTGGATGCATGTTGGTGAGTATGTTCATCCTCTCAGCTAACTAGTAGTGTGGATGCATGTTGGTGAGTGTGTTCATCCTCTCAGCTAGTTAGTAGTGTGGATGCATGTTGGTGAGTGTGTTCATCCTCTCAGCTAACTAGTAGTGTGGATGCATGTTGGTGAGTGTGTTCATCCTCTCAGCTAGCTAGTAGTGTGGATGCATGTTGGTGAGTGTGTTCATCCTCTCAGCTAGCTAGTAGTGTGGATGCATGTTGGTGAGTGTGTTCATCCTCTCAGCTAGCTAGTAGTGTGGATGCATGTTGGTGAGTGTGTTCATCCTCTCAGCTAGTTAGTAGTGTGGATGCATGTTGGTGAGTGTGTTCATCCTCTCAGCTAGCTAGTAGTGTGGATGCATGTTGGTGAGTGTGTTCATCCTCTCAGCTAGCTAGTAGTGTGGATGCATGTTGGTGAGTGTGTTCATCCTCTCAGCTAACTAGTAGTGTGGATGCATGTTGGTGAGTGTGTTCATCCTCTCAGCTAACTAGTAGTGTGGATGCATGTTGGTGAGTGTGTTCATCCTCTCAGCTAGCTAGTAGTGTGGATGCATGTTGGTGAGTGTGTTCATCCTCTCAGCTAGCTAGTAGTGTAGATGCATGTTGGTGAGTGTGTTCATCCTCTCAGCTAGCTAGTAGTGTGGATGCATGTTGGTGAGTGTGTTCATCCTCTCAGCTAGTTAGTAGTGTGGATGCATGTTGGTGAGTGTGTTCATCCTCTCAGCTAGCTAGTAGTGTGGATGCATGTTGGTGAGTGTGTTCATCCTCTCAGCTAGCTAGTAGTGTGGATGCATGTTGGTGAGTGTGTTCATCCTCTCAGCTAACTAGTAGTGTGGATGCATGTTGGTGAGTGTGTTCATCCTCTCAGCTAACTAGTAGTGTGGATGCATGTTGGTGAGTGTGTTCATCCTCTCAGCTAGCTAGTAGTGTAGATGCATGTTGGTGAGTGTGTTCATCCTCTCAGCTAACTAGTAGTGTGGATGCATGTTGGTGAGTGTGTTCATCCTCTCAGCTAGCTAGTAGTGTGGATGCATGTTGGTGAGTGTGTTCATCCTCTCAGCTAGCTAGTAGTGTGGATGCATGTTGGTGAGTGTGTTCATCCCCTCAGCTATCTAGTAGTGTGGATGCATGTTGGTGAGTGTGTTCATCCTCTCAGCTAGCTAGTAGTGTGGATGCATGTTGGTGAGTGTGTTCATCCTCTCAGCTAACTAGTAGTGTGGATGCATGTTGGTGAGTGTGTTCATCCTCTCAGCTAGCTAGTAGTTATGGATGCATGTTGGTGAGTGTGTTCATCCTCTCAGCTAGCTAGTAGTGTGGATGCATGTTGGTGAGTGTGTTCATCCTCTCAGCTAGCTAGTAGTGTGGATGCATGTTGGTGAGTGTGTTCATCCTCTCAGCTAGCTAGTAGTGTGGATGCATGTTGGTGAGTGTGTTCATCCTCTCAGCTAGCTAGTAGTGTGGATGCATGTTGGTGAGTGTGTTCATCCTCTCAGCTATCTAGTAGTGTGGATGCATGTTGGTGAGTGTGTTCATCCTCTCAGCTAACTAGTAGTGTGGATGCATGTTGGTGAGTGTGTTCATCCTCTCAGCTAGCTAGTAGTGTGGATGCATGTTGGTGAGTGTGTTCATCCTCTCAGCTAGCTAGTAGTGTGGATGCATGTTGGTGAGTGTGTTCATCCTCTCAGCTAGCTAGTAGTGTGGATGCATGTTGGTGAGTGTGATCCTCTCAGCTAGTTAGTAGTGTGGATGCATGTTGGTGAGTGTGTTCATCCTCTCAGCTAACTAGTAGTGTGGATGCATGTTGGTGAGTGTGTTCATCCTCTCAGCTAGCTAGTAGTGTGGATGCATGTTGGTGAGTGTGTTCATCCTCTCAGCTAGCTAGTAGTGTGGATGCATGTTGGTGAGTGTGTTCATCCTCTCAGCTAGCTACTAGTGTGGATGCATGTTGGTGAGTGTGTTCATCCTCTCAGCTAACTAGTAGTGTGGATGCATGTTGGTGAGTGTGTTCATCCTCTCAGCTAGCTAGTAGTGTGGATGCATGTTGGTGAGTGTGTTCATCCTCTCAGCTAGCTAGTAGTGTGGATGCATGTTGGTGAGTGTGTTCATCCTCTCAGCTATCTAGTAGTGTGGATGCATGTTGGTGAGTGTGTTCATCCTCTCAGCTAACTAGTAGTGTGGATGCATGTTGGTGAGTGTGTTCATCCTCTCAGCTAGCTAGTAGTGTGGATGCATGTTGGTGAGTGTGTTCATCCTCTCAGCTAGCTAGTAGTGTGGATGCATGTTGGTGAGTGTGTTCATCCTCTCAGCTAGCTAGTAGTGTGGATGCATGTTGGTGAGTGTGATCCTCTCAGCTAGTTAGTAGTGTGGATGCATGTTGGTGAGTGTGTTCATCCTCTCAGCTAACTAGTAGTGTGGATGCATGTTGGTGAGTGTGTTCATCCTCTCAGCTAGCTAGTAGTGTGGATGCATGTTGGTGAGTGTGTTCATCCTCTCAGCTAGCTAGTAGTGTGGATGCATGTTGGTGAGTGTGTTCATCCTCTCAGCTAGCTACTAGTGTGGATGCATGTTGGTGAGTGTGTTCATCCTCTCAGCTAACTAGTAGTGTGGATGCATGTTGGTGAGTGTGTTCATCCTCTCAGCTAACTAGTAGTGTGGATGCATGTTGGTGAGTGTGTTCATCCTCTCAGCTAGCTAGTAGTGTGGATGCATGTTGGTGAGTGTGTTCATCCTCTCAGCTAACTAGTAGTGTGGATGCATGTTGGTGAGTGTGTTCATCCTCTCAGCTAGCTAGTAGTGTGGATGCATGTTGGTGAGTGTGTTCATCCTCTCAGCTAGCTAGTAGTGTGGATGCATGTTGGTGAGTGTGTTCATCCTCTCAGCTAGCTAGTAGTGTGGATGCATGTTGGTGAGTGTGTTCATCCTCTCAGCTAGCTAGTAGTGTGGATGCATGTTGGTGAGTGTGTTCATCCTCTCAGCTAGCTAGTAGTGTGGATGCATGTTGGTGAGTGTGTTCATCCTCTCAGCTAACTAGTAGTGTGGATGCATGTTGGTGAGTGTGTTCATCCTCTCAGCTAGCTAGTAGTGTGGATGCATGTTGGTGAGTGTGTTCATCCTCTCAGCTAGCTAGTAGTGTAGATGCATGTTGGTGAGTGTGTTCATCCTCTCAGCTAGCTAGTAGTGTGGATGCATGTTGGTGAGTGTGTTCATCCTCTCAGCTAGCTAGTAGTGTGGATGCATGTTGGTGAGTGTGTTCATCCTCTCAGCTAACTAGTAGTGTGGATGCATGTTGGTGAGTGTGTTCATCCTCTCAGCTAGCTAGTAGTGTGGATGCATGTTGGTGAGTGTGTTCATCCTCTCAGCTAGCTAGTAGTGTGGATGCATGTTGGTGAGTGTGTTCATCCTCTCAGCTAGCTAGTAGTGTGGATGCATGTTGGTGAGTATGTTCATCCTCTCAGCTAGCTAGTAGTGTGGATGCATGTTGGTGAGTGTGTTCATCCTCTCAGCTAGCTAGTAGTGTGGATGCATGTTGGTGAGTGTGTTCATCCTCTCAGCTAGCTAGTAGTGTGGATGCATGTTGGTGAGTGTGTTCATCCTCTCAGCTAGCTAGTAGTGTGGATGCATGTTGGTGAGCGTGTTCATCCTCTCAGCTAACTAGTAGTGTGGATGCATGTTGGTGAGTGTGTTCATCCTCTCAGCTAGCTAGTAGTGTGGGTGCATGTTGGTGAGTGTGTTCATCCTCTCAGCAAGTTAGTAGTATGGATGCATGTTGGTGAGTGTTAAGTAATGCCCCACTAAAATCAACGCCCTCAATTTTGCACCCACGTGTCTGACCAGTAATAAATTTTTAACGCCGAGTTATTGCCTGCTCCTCTAGCCACTCGTACCATTTTCAAATTTTTTTGCTCTTTGCAACTCTGGAGTTGTTTCTGTGGAGGTTGCGGCGATTCAGATTTTTGAGGTCCCTCCGCTTTAGGGTCTAGTAACTTGCCTATAGTTATACTTAATGAAGCATTTTTAGTATTAAAAGAGAGCACACAGAGAGACCTATCTTTTGAGCTATATATCAAGCCCATACCATGAAGTTTGCAGAATCTACGGAGCTCTAAAGTTGTAACCACGGGTAAAAATTTTTTAATTTTTTTTTATCGTCTCCCCTTAAAACCCGTTAGAGATTGTTCATAATATGTCGCGAGGGCTTTGCATCCCCTCCAGCAGTTTATAATGTCCGCCTGGTCACATCATTCTGCTTCGAATTATTGAAATAAATTTCACTCCCAATTACAAAACCACACCCATTAATTAATGAACCTTAAATCTCTAAATGACTTGCCAGATATAGCCATTGCATAAGAAAGTTCCTCGCTGCCTCTAACCTTTCCACAGTCGTCTTCCTTAGAGAAACTAATTTCTGCTGAAACAAATAAAGCACACCAACACACATCGACCGACTGATTGCGACCGGAACTAATAGAAATTGAGTCTATTCAAGCAAAGTGATGCGTGGTGATGCAACATCATGTTCACTAAGTGATGCATGGTGATGCAACATCATGTTCACTAAGTGATGCATGGTGATGCAACATCATGTTCACTAAGTGATGCATCGTGATGCAACATCATGTTCACAAAGTGATGCGTGGTGATGCAACATCATGTTCACTAAGTGATGCGTCGTGATGCAACATCATGTTCACTAAGTGATGCGTGGTGATGCAACATCATGTTCACAAAGTGATGCATGGTGATGCAACATCATGTTCACAAAGTGATGCATCGTGATGCAACATCATGTTCACAAAGTGATGCATCGTGATGCAACATCATGTTCACTAAGTGATGCGTCGTGATGCAACATCATGTTCACTAAGTGATGCATCGTGATGCAACATCATGTTCACTAAGTGATGCATCGTGATGCAACATCATGTTCACAAAGTGATGCGTCGTGATGCAACATCATGTTCACAAGGTGATGCGTGGTGATGCAACATCATGCTCACTAAGTGATGCATGGTGATGCAACATCATGTTCACTAAGTGATGCGTCGTGATGCAACATCATGTTCACAAAGTGATGCATGGTGATGCAACATCATGTTCACTAAGTGATGCATCATGATGCAACATGTTCACAAAGTGATGCGTCGTGATGCAACATCATGCTCACAAAAATAACGTGTCACTGGTACAAGTGGCATATATATTGTAAATCAGCCTCTAGGGATTGCATCCACTCACACACACACTCACACACACACTCACACACACACACACACATACACACACACGCATATATACATGGCCCGGCCACACACACATATATATATATATACATGCACCAAATATGCACTGTTGTGGTTGCTTCTAAAGGTCTAGGATCAGAAGTTGGTGTTGTCTGAAGTAGTGGGCACATTCTAGCCAACCCAATATGTCCAGGGGCTATACTAAACACCTTCTTTTTTTAGTTCCATTTTCTGTCTTCTTGCTGTTTGTGTCTAACAAGCAGTCCACTTGTGTAAGCCCATCACGTTATCTTCACGAGTACATACTTACTTCTAGTTAGTGAGACTAGTTGTAATAGCTCTACATGTGTGGTGTGGAGATATTTCAAGATGCTTCCAGTGCACACCTGTGCATGAAGGTTGTGTGTGGTTAATGTTAATATGTGCTGCCCTGTGCATGAAGGTTGTGTGTGGTTAATGTTAATATGTGCTGCCCTGTGCATGAAGGTTGTGTGTGGTTAATGTTAATATGTGCTGCCCTGTGCATGAAGGTTGTGTGTGGTTAATGTTAATATGTGCTGCCCTATGCATGAAGGTTGTGTGTGGTTAATGTTAAGGGGGTCCGTCTGCACATTTTAATTTTAATATTTTTTTAACCTGTGGTTACAACTTTAGAGCTCAGTAGATTCTGCAAACTTCATGGTATGGACTTGATATATAGCTCAAAAGATAGGTCTCTCTGTGTGCTCTCTTTTGATACTAAAATATGTTTCATAGGTATAACTATAGGCAAGTTACTAGACCCTAAAGCGGAGGGACTTCAAAAACCTGCACCCCAAAACCGCCGGCCAAAACCATTCTGAGTTGCGAAGTGCAAAAAAATTAAAAATGGTACGAGTGGCTAGAGGAAGCTCTAGAGCATACAATGAGTATATTGAGTAGGCGTGAAAAATTGATTACCTGGTCAAGCGCGCGGGTAGAAAATTGAAGGCGTTGACAAGGCGTCGCCAAATCAACGCCTTCAATTTTCCAACCGCGCGCTTGACCAGGTAATCAATTTTTCACGCCTACTCAATATACTCATTGTATGCTCTAGAGCTTCCTCTAGCCACTCGTACCATTTTTAATTTTTTTGCACTTCGCAACTCGGAATGGTTTTGGCCGTTTTGGCCGGCGGTTTTGGGGTGCAGGTTTTTGAAGTCCCTCCGCTTTAGGGTCTAGTAACTTGCCTATAGTTATACCTATGAAACATATTTTAGTATCAAAAGAGAGCACACAGAGAGACCTATCTTTTGAGCTATATATCAAGTCCATACCATGAAGTTTGCAGAATCTACTGAGCTCTAAAGTTGTAACCACAGGTTAAAAAAATTAAAATTAAAATGTGCAGACGGTCCCCCTTAATATGTGCTGCCCTATGCATGAAGGTTGTGTGTGGTTAATGTATATGTGCTGCCCTGTGCATGAAGGTTGTGTGTGGTTAATGTTAATATGTGCTGCCCTATGCATGAAGGTTGTGTGTGGTTAATGTTAATATGTGCTGCCCTATGCATGAAGGTTGTGTGTGGTTAACGTTAATATGTGCTGCCCTGTGCATGAAGGTTGTGTGTGGTTAATGTTAATATGTGCTGCCCTGTGCATGAAGGTTGTGTGTGGTTAATGTTAATATGTGCTGCCCTGTGCATGAAGGTTGTGTGTGGTTAATGTTAATATGTGCTGCCCTATGCATGAAGGTTGTGTGTGGTTAATGTTAATATGTGCTGCCCTATGCATGAAGGTTGTGTGTGGTTAATGTAAAGCTGCCCTGTGCATGAAGGTTGTGTGTGGTTAATGTTAATATGTGCTGCCCTGTGCATGAAGGTTGTGTGTGGTTAATGTTAATACATATTATGTGCTGCCCTATGCATGAAGGTTGTGTGTGGTTAAGAAATCTGGTGAGACAAATGAAATTCTTGTCTCAGTAGGTGTCTGTGTGTACATCTCTAGTAACTCTGCCATGCTGGGCCATGTATGCATCCCTAGTAACTCCACCATGCTGGGCCATGTGTACATGCCTAGTAACTCTGCCACGATGGGCCATGCTGGGCCATGTGTGCATATCCCTAGTGAATTGGTCATCCACGGATGACATGCAATTGACACCGACAGCACCTGGCATGCATGTTTAGCGAAGGATTCGGCAATAAAGATGTCAACACAATGTTTTAACTGGTTAAGGGTTGTTGTTGTTGCTGGGTCTGATTTTGTGTGTGTGAGGAGGAGGGTGTGTGGTTATAGTCTGACAGTATTTCAACTCGATACCATGTTTGCCAGGATAAAGGTGTAGTACTACAAATGTCCTCCGCAAATTGTATAAGGTGACCAAGCTCAACAGTGGGTATGGCCTCAACAAGCACATGCATTATTCTGAAGCTGCACTAGTGAGTAGTGCTTCATGGCTACAACCAGCAAGAAGGTACGAGCCTCACCACTGGCTCCAAGCTGTGTCAACTCTTACGACGCTGAAAAGAACAGAATTGAGCAGAGAATCCTTCGGCTTAGCTGTCGTGGATATAATTAACAAAGACAAACGTGTACGAGGGCAAACCAGCAGCTAGTATCCCAGCTAACGCAGTAATTATGTAGGTACTCTATAATTTACCTCTGTCTTTGTTCTCTGCATGAGGGAACACCTTTTACGCATTCCAGCCAAGTCATTTAAACTGCTGGCATTCCTCTCCTTCTCCTACAATTGGTGACACAAGACACGGCCATTTAATGCTATATATAATTAGTTGCTCTGCATCTCTCTGTATACGGGCAAACCAATATCGAGTGTTGCCCGTCCTTATTAATGTCCTATGTACTGTTGGTTCTAGCCTTCACTGTGTCTGAGTGACCTATTGTTGCTTGTGCCTCAGTGTTTGCTGTTGGTTCTAGCCTTCACTGTGTCTGAGTGACCTATTGTTGCTTGTGCCTCAGTGTTTGCTGTTGGTTCTAGCCTTCACTGTGTCTGAGTGACCTATTGTTGCTTGTGCCTCAGTGTTTGCTGTTGGTTCTAGCCTTCACTGTGTCTGAGTGACCTATTGTTGCTCGTGCCTCAGTGTTTGCTGTTGGTTCTAGCCTTCACTGTATCTGAGTGACCTATTGTTGCTTGTGCCTCAGTGTTTGCTGTTGGTTCTAGCCTTCACTGTGTCTGAGTGACCTATTGTTGCTTGTGCCTCAGTGTTTGCTGTTGGTTCTAGCCTTCACTGTGTCTGAGTGACCTATTGTTGCTCGTGCCTCAGTGTTTGCTGTTGGTTCTAGCCTTCACTGTGTCTGAGTGACCTATTGTTGCTCGTGCCTCAGTGTTTGCTGTTGGTTCTAGCCTTCACTGTGTCTGAGTGACCTATTGTTGCTTGTGCCTCAGTGTTTGCTGTTGGTTCTAGCCTTCACTGTGTCTGAGTGACCTATTGTTGCTCGTGCCTCAGTGTTTGCTGTTGGTTCTAGCCTTCACTGTGTCTGAGTGACCTATTGTTGCTTGTGCCTCAGTGTTTGCTGTTGGTTCTAGCCTTCACTGTGTCTGAGTGACCTATTGTTGCTTGTGCCTCAGTGTTTGCTGTTGGTTCTAGCCTTCACTGTGTCTGAGTGACCTATTGTTGCTTGTGCCTCAGTGTTTGCTGTTGGTTCTAGCCTTCACTGTGTCTGAGTGACCTATTGCTGATCGTGCCTCAGTGTTTCTGCCATTGCTTGGGTCCAGGCAGACTGGTAGATCCACCTACAGCACCCTCCAGGCTGTACACTACATTGGCCCAATTACCCCTCAACCCTCTAGCTGGCCTAGTATGTGGGCTCAGCGATCCAAATTGATTGTGTCTGCATGTTGACGGTTAATGCCTACTCAGCATTTGTGATTCATTATCTTGCTGGCTGATGTTAGAAGTACCCGCCCCTTACGGAAGTACCCGCCCCTTACGGCCAGCATTTATAACGACGTTAGAGGAACAGGAAGCGAGCTTTGTGCCAGTGGGGTAGTGTTCCTTTTGTTGCTCATTCTCATTGTCCTTGAGTGTGCTAGTTGGTAAAGGGTCTCCAACTCTAAATCTAGAGGTTAGCTAGTGATTATGTCACTGTACAATGTAAGCCAAATTGGGGTGGGTTGAGGTTACAGAGACCCAAGGGACTGGTATGCCATCCATCTAGTATATGATTTATTCTTCCTCTCCCTCTCCTATGTATTTGCATTGGCTGGAGTGAAGGCTGAAGTCTGCTATCTCTGCCTCCAAGATTAAGATTGCTCAGCAGGCACGGGTCATCTCTGAACAGAAGGTCCTCCTCAGACGAGCGGGATGCCCTCACGCCTTTGTCCTCTCCGATGCCGGTCGCATCTCCAAGGACAGTGAGACAAGATCCAGTGGGAAGACTCCCAGAAAGGAAACCTTGCTCAACTCTGGCAGCATGGATTTGTTTAATTCCAATCACCAGTGGTCCGATTCTTGGTATCAGGACCAGCCTGCGCCTCACAACGAGTCGTGTGGAAAGGACAAATTCCCAGACTCGGAACAGACGGTGTTGCCATGCGACCAACGCGAGGCAGAACTTGATAAAAAAGCGAGCATACCAAGAGAATGGAATTCGCTCTCTAACAGGGTTGAGAGCAGATCTGAGCTGGACCGAACTCAAAACGATATCCAGTCTAATCCTTCGTCATCGTTCAGCCACGTACCGCTCATCCTTGAAGAAAACTCCTGCCACATCATCTACTCTCACACGCATACCCTCAACCCACTTCAAAAACCTGTCGAACTGGTTTCCAGTGCAGTCAGGCATGGCCAAAGAACTGGCAGTCCTTCCCTGACTGCAGCACTGGCAGCTCGTTATCCTGCTAGAGGCCTCAGTCTGCGAGGCAGCAGAAACAGCAGTCGGGTAAGGTATAGAAACATTGGTCAGGGAACAACCTCAAGATTACTCACGAGTTCCCACAATAGGTCCACCAATTATACTCGTGAAGGTAATGACAATCACTCTAGCACCAATGAGGAGGCCCTTGATTCCACCTCTCCTTCCTTTCTAGCTGGCTCTGCAAGCAGGCTGGTGCAATCCTTCGATGGACGCAGCGACGGTGAGCGTGTGGATATGGAAGGGGACAATGAAAATCCACTTGAACTGGAAGACGAGCCGATGAGCTGCAGCATGTTCGCGACCTGTCCACAGGACACTACCGGCTCCACCACCACAAAAATGGCGGGGGCCACCCTTCACCAGATCACACTGGCCAATGCCCACTCGGTGATCCCGCGGAAGCATCCAGCAAAAGTGAACCAGATTGCCGAATTGCTGAGCACGAGGAAGAGGTCTAGGACTGTGTCTTCTTTGGACAGCTTCATGGCAGACGGAGAGATGATGCACGTGGTGCCTGTCACTCCGGGGACACGGCTGGTGAGGAATATTCTCGACAGTGAAGGGTGGCTGGCTGCACAGTCACCTCCGAAGAGAGGGAGCAGACTCGGAAAGAGCAAGAAGGAGGGAGAGGATACAGGGAGGAGGGAGGATGGCAGAGGGTATTTCATCAGACAGAGAGTGTCTGTGGACGACGGTCGCCTGCTGACCGCATCGAGCAACGGTCAACAGCAGAAGCGAGCAGCAGAAGCAAGTGCTGCGGGTGGCAAGGATGGTGCAGGACCGAACACAGGCAATGTTCAGAGGGAATGTGGCGATGAGAATAGGACGGCATCCGATCAGATATTGACCAACCAGACTGAACACAGACCTCAAGTTGCTACGACTGTCAACGCCTTAGTGGGAGGTGCTAAGCAATCGACAACATACGATACCAATGAGTGAGTTCGTATTTGTTGTTGTTGTTGTTGTTATTGCAGGACTGTGCGGACAATAATGTTGGCAGTTTATGAGTAGGTAGTGGAGGAGATCTCTACTCCAATCATTACCAGTTGTTTTGACATGCATAATGAACTACTGTGCTAGCAATCTACTGTAATGAATGCTGGGCATTGAGAGGTGAGAGAAGAAAAAGGGGTGGAAAGCATGTTGCTGAACCAGTAACTATGTCCATTATCCCCTTACCTGTCAGTCATGCAGCCCATTCCCACTCACCTGCTTATTATTATTATTATTTTAATTTTTTTTTCTTTTTAATGTATGAGGGCCTATGGGGAGCTAAGCTTTTGAGGGCTCGCGTGGGGGTATTAGGGTCTTGGTTTGCTGTTTGTCCTATTTCAGGTGGGCTTGTTATGCTATCTGGTAAGGGATTGCATCAGCTATTAACTAGATCTAGCTTCGAATCTGCTGCCGGGCATTCTCTTCACTATGACAACCATTCCAGATTTAACATAAGCCACATTATGTAAGGCGGGTGAGCGTATGATGGATACATAGATGCATACCCCATGTGGTGCGGCAGTACCAAGTCTCCCATCCAACTCCTCCCCACTGAGGACTTGCTTAGCTCGCCAGTTACAATGAACTCCACATAATATTGCATTTGTGTTCTTGCAGAGATGCAATGAGGATGGCCCAGAGAACTGGACTGCTCACCAACTACAAATGTGACACCAAGATCCTCAAGAAGGCCGACAGAGATAAACTCGATGCAAAGGCTTGTCCAGATTGTGGCAAGGTAGGAATGCTATTCACACACACAGGCAATATGTTGCATCTCGGGGAGAGAGACCAGTTTAAATCTATACCTCTTTCTTTCGCTTTCTTGCTCCATAACTAATAAACAAGCTGTGTTGGTGTACTCACCCCCTCTACTGCCAACCCTGTTTTCAATAGCTGTATAATGCTTCCAAGAGAGCTCTCAGTGCCGTGACTTTGAACTCACTCTATTGTCAGGTTTACGATGAATGTGATGTAATAGTGTGTAGTATAGAGATGGGCAAAGAGAGATGGTGGAAATCCATGAATAGAAGCATGATATCGGAGTATTTGTTTTTGTACTCCTGGATGTGCGTCAGAGTGCAATGCGGCTCGAGCAAGCTAACATTTACACACACTTCAGGCATGGAAAAGGTAGGAGCATTTAACATTCGTTGAAGGATTTCACCCAGTTCGTTGGCTCTAATCATGTCCGATATGGCCACCCTAATAATGGAGGAGGAGTTTATAAGGTCAAGCTCGGCACTAGGCATGTATGTAGGTGTGGTTTCCAATTATGGTTCTGGTCAGCAGAACACAAGAGGGGGCGCAGTTCATAGTATACAGCCTTCAAAGACATGCCATATATATAAGATAAGCTCCCCCCCTCTCCCCCGAGGAGTGATGGTCCCCTTAAGCAGTAGTCATGCGCACAGGAACTTGGGAACTGCCATCGTAAAGGAATGGGCTAATACGCCATGCTAAAGGCCCCAAAACTTCCTCATCCCCATCTCATGCAGGTAATTTTAGTGTCAAAAGATGGTCTCTACATGTGATGAGTTTATTTTTGGATATTTGGTTGTTTGGGGCAACATTTTGCAACATTTCTGCCTAAATATTTAAAAAAAATGTTCCGCCAACTTCAAGTTTTTGCGAGTCATATTGTGATAGCTAACGGCTGCCTCACAATATGTCTCTAAGCCTTTGTGCCCTTGGCTATGATGCTAAGCCTTCGTGTCTTGCCTCACAATATGTCTCTAAGCCTTTGTACCTTAACTCACCTCACAATATGTCTCTAAGCCTTCGTACCTTACCTCACCTCACAATATGTCGCTAAGCCTTCTTGTCTTGCCTCTCAATATGTCGCTAAGCCTTCGGCTATGATGCTAAGCCTTTGTGTGCCTTGGCTATGATGCTAAGCCTTTGTGCCTTTGTGTGCCTTGGCTATGATGCTAAGCCTTCATGCCTTGGCTATGATGCTAAGCCTTCATGCCTTGGCTATGATGCTAAGCCTTCGTGTGCCTTGGCTATGATGCTAAGCCTTCGTGTGCCTTGGCTATGATGCTAAGCCTTCATGCCTTGGCTATGATGCTAAGCCTTCATGCCTTGGCTATGATGCTAAGCCTTCGTGTGCCTTGGCTATGATGCTAAGCCTTCGTGTGCCTTGGCTATGATGCTAAGCCTTCGTGTGCTTTGGCTATGATGCGCTAAGCCTTCGTGTGCATTAGCTATAATGCTAAGCCTTTGTGTGCCTTGGCTATGATGCTAAGCCTTCGTGTGCCTTAGCTACATGTATGATGCTAAGCCTTCATGTGCCTTGGCTATGATGCTAAGCCTTCGTGTGCCTTGGCCAATATGATGCTAAGCCTTCGTGTGCCTTGGCTAAGCCTTCGTGTGCCTTGGCTATGATGCTAAGCCTTCGTGTGCCTTGGCTATGATGCTAAGCCTTCGTGTGCCTTAGCTACATGTATGATGCTAAGCCTTCATGTGCCTTGGCTATGATGCTAAGCCTTCGTGTGCCTTGGCTAAGCCTTCGTGTGCCTTGGCTATGATGCTAAGCCTTCGTGTGCCTTGGCTAAGCCTTCGTGTGCCTTAGCTATGATGCTGCTAAGCCTTCGTGTGCCTTGGCTATGATGCTAAGCCTTCGTGTGCCTTGGCTAAGCCTTCGTGTGCCTTGGCTATGATGCTAAGCCTTCGTGTGCCTTGGCTAAGCCTTCGTGTGCCTTGGCTATGATGCTAAGCCTTCGTGTGCCTTGGCTATGATGCTAAGCCTTCGTGTGCCTTGGCTATGATGCTAAGCCTTCGTGTGCCTTGGCTATGATGCTAAGCCTTCGTGTGCCTTGGCTATGATGCTAAGCCTTCGTGTGCCTTGGCTATGATGCTAAGCCTTCGTGTGCCTTGGCTATGATGCTAAGCCTTCGTGTGCCTTGGCTAAGCCTTCGTGTGCCTTGGCTATGATGCTAAGCCTTCGTGTGCCTTGGCTATGATGCTAAGCCTTCATGCCTTAACTATGATGCTAAGCCTTCGTGTGCCTTGGCTATGATGCTAAGCCTTCGTGTCGTGCTATGTCACTTGGAGCTGTTCGCAATATCAGTGTGGACGTATTCATTGAATGTGAACTTTGATCTGGATGTAGAAACTCATTTATGACCATCCAACGCTGATATTCATGACCAAGCTACTCTCCATATTGGACAATGAAGATGGCGGCCAATACTTCAGTGACGAGGAGCCCGACCTTTTTAAAATGAAGCCTTTTAGCTCTACTGAGGAGCAAGAGAAATACATACATATGGCATGCAACTTGTTTTTGCGTAGGAGGCAATATTTAGGAAGTTGTTGCGTTGTAACCAACGGAAGACTAATTCAAGTCTAAATTTCAACAAGTCAGTTAACAACATTCAGAATGTTATAAAAATGACCCGTTAATGCTAGTGGGTGTGTCATGTTGTGAATCAGCCTTACCCCCTTGAACCAGCTATGCAGCTAAGATTATTGTGTGGGTGTATTATATAACCAAGAATGAGAGAGGTAGCATCTTATTGTAGCCTGCCAATGTGCAGCTAAGATTATTGTGTGGGTGTATTATATAACCAAGAATGAGTGAGGGAGCATCTTATTGTAGCCTGCCAATGTGCAGCTAAGATTATTGTGTGGGTCCATTATATAACCAAGAATGAGTGAGGGAGCATCTTATTGTAGCCTGCCAATGTGCAGCTAAGATTATTGTGTGGGTCTAGTATATAACCAAGAATGAGTGAGGGAGCATCTTATTGTAGCCTGCCAATGTGCAGCTAAGATTATTGTGTGGCTCTAGTATATAACCAAGAATGAGTGAGGGAGCATCTTATTGTAGCCTGCCAATGTGCAGCTAAGATTATTGTGTGGGTGTATTATATAACCAAGAATGAGTGAGGGAGCATCTTATTGTAGCCTGCCAATGTGCAGCTAAGATTATTGTGTGGGTGTATTATATAACCAAGAATGAGTGAGGGAGCATCTTATTGTAGCCTGCCAATGTGCAGCTAAGATTATTGTGTGGGTCTAGTATATAACCAAGAATGAGTGAGGGAGCATCTTATTGTAGCCTGCCAATGTGCAGCTAAGATTGTTGTGTTGGTGTATTATATAAACAAGAATGAGTGAGGGAGCATCTTATTGTAGCCTGCCAATGTGCAGCTAAGATTGTTGTGTGGGTGTATTATATAAACCAAGAATGAGTGAGGGAGCATCTTATTGTAGCCTGCCAATGTGCAGCTAAGATTATTGTGTGGGTCTAGTATATAACCAAGAATGAGTGAGGGAGCATCTTATTATAGCCTGCCAATGTGTCCAGGCCGTAGCATAACAGGAAATACACGTAGAGAAGCCTCTCTCCATTTATAAACCTGATAAATTTGCCTGGCATGGTTAGGAGTGCGTTTTCTTTACTTAATGAGATACCGTCATCTTCCTGCACTGATGTGATTCATGGTTGTCTTGTCTTGCTGGCAGTGGTTTGAGAGTGACGATGCTCATGGCGACATGCGTGCTCACCTACGCAACACTTGCAGGCACAAGGCGCTGCACCTGCCCCCCGACAGTGACCCCCGCATGTGGGATATCAGCTTCCCCAGCACAGAAGAATGCGACAAAATTAACATGTAGAATTTAACCCACACACCCAATCTATTTCCACATTGTCAGCATTATGTACTAATTAATGTAAATACACTAACATTCTATTTACTGTCTCTAATACATTAATACTCATTTTAACTTAGGAATGAACATATACAACATGTACTACGTCTTTAATACATTAATACTAATACATTAATACTAAGTTTAAATGTGTTCTTCCTCTTGGTCCTTAGCAAAGTTGATGAACACCTGCAGTGATGGGTAAGTATGCATCACTGACCAGTCAGTACCAATCATGCACTCATCAATGCCACATAGTATTTAGGTCAATAGCTCTATGTGGGTGCAACACCACACTGTGTGAAGGCAGGTTGAAGTAGGTTAACAATAGCATAGCTCTATGGGGACACACTGGACCTACACCACACTGTGTGAAGGCAGGTTGAAGTAGGTTAACAATAGCATAGCTCTATGGGGACACACTGGACCTACACCACACTGTGTGAAGGCAGGTTGAGTATAGCATAGCTCTATGGGGACACACTGGACCTACACCACACTGTGTGAAGGCAGGTTGAGTAGGTTAACAATAGCATAGCTCTATGGGGACACACTGGACCTACACCACACTGTGTGAAGGCAGGTTGAAGTAGGTTAACAATAGCATAGCTCTATGGGGACACACTCCACACTGTGTGAAGGCAGGTTGAAGTAGGTTAACAATAGCATAGCTCTATGGGGACACACTGGACCTACACCACACTGTGTGAAGGCAGGTTGAAGTAGGTTAACAATAGCATAGCTCTATGGGGACACACTGGACCTACACCACACTGTGTGAAGGCAGGTTGAGTAGGTTAACAATAGCATAGCTCTATGGGGACACACTGGACCTACACCACATTGTGTGAAGGCAGGTTGAAGTAGGTTAACAATAGCATAGCTCTATGGGGACACACTGGACCTACACCACACTGTGTGAAGGCAGGTTGAAGTAGGTTAACAATAGCATAGCTCTATGGGGACATACTGGACCTACACCACACTGTGTGAAGGCAGGTTGAAGTAGGTTGACAATAGCATAGCTCTATGGGGACACACTCCACACTGTGTGAAGGCAGGTTGAAGTAGGTTAACAATAGCATAGCTCTATGGGGACACACTGGACCCTGTGTGAAGGCAGGTTGAAGTAGGTTAACAATAGCATAGCTCTATGGGGACACACTGGACCTACACCACACTGTATGAAGGCAGGTTGAAGTAGGTTAACAATAGCATAGCTCTATGGGGACACACTGGACCTACACCACACTGTGTGAAGGCAGGTTGAAGTAGGTTAACAGCATAACTCGATGGGGACATTCTGGACCAACATCACACTGGGTTGAAGTAGATTGACAAGAGCTCTATGGGGATACACACTGGTGATGAGCGTGGATTCACAAATTTTGTGGGGAAAAAATTGTGGTTTTATAATCAACTTGCTAATTACACTGCATGTTTGATAACTACAATTTGGGCTTGGAAAAAAACTGGCAATGGCAAATTCTTAGCAGTACAGGCTGTTCTAGGCTATATACCACACCTAGAAGGAAATTTTATGCTGCCTTGGGAAAGCAACTGCAGTGCTTGTGTGAGACTGCCAATAATCAGCACAATCTTTTTGCTGTGGCAGTGCTTGGAGGACCATTGGAAAAGCTAATTGTGCAGCACAATTCAAGGAGTGATCTCCCTAGAGATGCTGAGGGTGTGTGTTCATATGTGGGTATGTTTCTTAATAAATGCAGCTTGCAAGCTGGAAGCGTTGACTTGCTCGTTAGGGTTTGTCTCATGATATTATAGTAATCTGTGAGTTATATTAATCCATAAAATATTGCTGCATAGAAATAGAAATTGCCTGCTAGGTAATATCACACTGGGTTGAGGCAGGTTGAAGTGGATTGACAACTCTTATGGGAGACACTAGACCAACACTACACTGGGTTGAGGCAGGTTGAAGTAGGTGGACAATAAACACACTGGACCATTCAGGCAGGTTGAAGTAGGCTGACGATAACTGTGGGGGCACGCACTGGACCAACGTCACACTGGGTTGAGGCAGGTTGGAAGTACAATAGTTCTATGAGAATATGCATTGGACCAACATCAGTGGATTGAAGCAGGTTGACAATAGCTCTCTGACATCACACTGGGAAGGCGGGTAGTAACGTACTTGTGATACATGGCGACTGAGTGCAATATACAGTGCATATGTAGATTCATCTATATAGTGTGAAAGTTACAAGGGTATGTTTCAGTGAGGAGGCCATTTGAATGTGGTCTTTGCACACATCACCTCACTGCTTGCACCATGCATGCTCCAGACTTGCTGCTCTATGTCCGCCAGCTGGGAGTCACTTCATGGCATCAATGTTGGAGAAGCAACTCCTTGCACTCACAACTACACTACCTGTACTGTACACAGGAACGCCTTCGTAGAACACATGCACCCCCAGCTGCGTGAAGTTGTGAAATTAACTCCTCTATCTGACTGCCTGTGGTGCAGCAGAGTTTTGGTAGCCTCTCCTGACAAGCGCTGAAATCGACCAATGGTAGCTGTTTGGCTTGTGCCGAGTCAGTATATAGTCATTAGACGGTCATAATTATTCTCAATGAACTCCCAGCTGAACTCTCAGCTGACATAATAACATTACAATAACCTTCTCAATAATCAACTTCAAATTGTACTCTCTTGATGTTTCGACTAGATGCTTTATTCATGAAGGCTAGAGCATCTAGTCTAAACGTCGAGAGAAGACAATTTGAAGTTGATTATTGAGAAGGTAGTCTGTTTAAGCCTACTAGATTGGGTCAAAAAAAATTAAATATTTTAAAATCATTTTGAGTATTTGCTGACATTTCCTTGTTTTTAGTGCCATCCTGTAAACTGAAATACCTCCGTCTTCTGAAGTATTTCCATTGAAATGTTGCCACTCACTAAAAACAAAAAGCTTGATTTAAAGAAAATCCTTGTTACCAATTTTTCTGTGACCAGATTTGGGAAAACTGACCAATAGCAAATTATTATTCCTACACGGATTCCAATTTGCACGCTAATCCCTTCCCCCCCCCCTTTTTTCCTGCAGGAATCGTCAGAAGAACCCCTTCGTCTCAAAAACTGTGCATCTATACAATAAGCCTAAACAACGAGGCTACGTAGTCTGTCTAGACTTACCCACTGTTGCCAAGAGATGCTTCACCATGTGGCGTCTAGATAGATTACGGAGATTGAATAATTAGCAATAGATTTCTCAGTATTACGCAATGAAGCCATGAAGCGTGAAGCAAGTGTGTGAAACAAACACTGATATCTTGAAAGCTGTGGTTAGTCTATATAGAACTTACAAGATTCATAGTTCAGACATCTTGGTTACCCATGGTTACATAATGTGAATTCAAAATTTGCTATAACGTTGTTTTTTTTGCAAATCAGGTCACATTTTTTCCTGTTTTCCTTCCTGAAAGTCCTTCCTGAAAGAGCTAATAACTTTTCAGCTATTGTGATCACTGCTAATATAAACTTCATACGTCCTTTCAACGATTGTTTTGGTGTTTTCTTTGCAGAGGCACAGGGTTGTAAAAGGTTCAGAACTCCTTTGTTCAGACAAACACATATACAGTGTATTATACACACACTGACAAACAGCGTGATCTCTTGCCCAGCTCCTCACATGCATTCCTTCCTGCACACATCTATAAGTACACACACACTCATAATATTGATGATTGGACTGGCTCTTCTTGGCACTTGGCCAGATATCATCATGGATAGATGTCATATGGTAAAACCAGACACTAGGCCATCGGGCTGCCAGAGGCTCATACCATGTCCACACTAAGTAAGTACTAGGCATATATATACACCATCAAACAGGATGAGATGATTTGTGCCAAGAAGGAAGTCAGCAGGCTAAGCATCACACCAACTGGCCTATGTAATTATAGATGATTTGTGCCATGAAGGAAGTCACCAGGCTAAGCCCACCATCACACCAACTGGCCTATGTAATTATAGATGATTTGTGTCATGAAGGAAGTCACCAGGCTAACCATCACACCAACTGGCCTATGTAATTATAGATGATTTGTGTCAAGAAGGAAGTCAACAGGCTAACCATCACACCAACTGGCCTATGTAATTATAGATGATTTGTGCCATGAAGGAAGTCACCAGGCTAACCATCACACCAACTGGCCTATGTAATTATAGATGATTTGTGTCAAGAAGGAAGTCAACAGGCTAACCATCACACCAACTGGCCTATGTAATTATAGATGATTTGTGCCATGAAGGAAGTCACCAGGCTAACCATCACACCAACTGGCCTATGTAATTATAGATGATTTGTGCCATGAAGGAAGTCACCAGGCTAAGGATTTGTGCCATGAAGGAAGTCACCAGGCTAACCATCACACCAACTGGCCTATGTAATTATAGATGATTTGTGCCAAGAAGGAAGTCAACAGGCTAAGCATCACACCAACTGGCCTATGTAATTATAGATGATTTGTGCCATGAAGGAAGTCACCAGGCTAACCATCACACCAACTGGCCTATGTAATTATAGATGATTTGTGCCATGAAGGAAGTCACCAGGCTAAGGATTTGTGCCATGAAGGAAGTCACCAGGCTAAGCCCACCATCACACCAACTGGCCTATGTAATTATAGATGATTTGTGCCAAGAAGGAAGTCAACAGGCTAAGCATCACACCAACTGGCCTATGTAATTATAGATGATTTGTGCCATGAAGGAAGTCACCAGGCTAACCATCTCACCAACTGGCCTATGTAATTATAGATGATTTGTGCCATGAAGGAAGTCACCAGGCTAAGCCCACCATCACACCAACTGGCCTATGTAATTATCGATGATTTGTGTCATGAAGGAAGTCACCAGGCTAACCATCACACCAACTGGCCTATGTAATTATAGATGATTTGTGCCAAGAAGGAAGTCAACAGGCTAACCATCACACCAACTGGCCTATGTAATTATAAATATGATTTGTGCCATGAAGGAAGTCACCAGGCTAAGCCCACCATCACACCAACTGGCCTATGTAATTATAAAGATGATTTGTGCCATGAAGAAAGTCACCAGGCTAAGCCCACCATCACACCAACTGGCCTATGTAATTATAAATATGATTTGTGCCATGAAGGAAGTCACCAGGCTAAGCCCACCATCACACCAACTGGCCTATGTAATTATAAAGATGATTTGTGCCATGAAGAAAGTCACCAGGCTAAGCCCACCATCACACCAACTGGCCTATGTAATTATAAAGATGATTTGTGCCATGAAGAAAGTCACCAGGCTAAGCCCACCATCACACCAACTGGCCTATGTAATTATAAAGATGATTTGTGCAAGGAAGTCACCAGGCTAAGCCCACCATCACACCAACTGGCCTTAAAGATGATTTGTGCCAAGAAGGAAGTCACCAGCACTCACACTAACTGGCCTATATAATTATAAAGATGATTTGTGCCATGCAAGTCCACCATCGCACCAACTGGCCTAATTCAATTCCTGATACAGAATCAAGGGAAAAGGCCTTTTAGCTCTTGTTCATATATGTTGACCACACCGTACCTGTTCTAAAGTGGTCTGACTGACAGAGTAGTCGACTATGCCAAGTCGTTCCTTGTTGTTCTCCAGGTGTCTGAACAGAGTGGACCACTTCAGCCCAACACTAGGAAGTTGGTATGTAACTGCACCCTACAAGGATGCAATGCATATGGTGTGTGTGTGTGTGTGCATTGTATAGTCTCATTATATATAAATGTACTGAAGTAACACACTCATGCACACACAATACCTACACACCTGATGTTCCTCCAAAAGGACTGCCCCAGTGAAAGTTTCCTTGATAAAGATACGGAGAGAGGTGGTGTCGTTTGGGGCTAGGGAGATAACCTCTTGTTCTTTCCTAGGGGCTGAAACAGACTCGGCTGGATCAGCAGAGGGAGAAGAGGCACCGCTGCGAGGGGAGCGAGAAACAACAGGACAATATTATTATTATATTAGTTTGAATTACAAGCTTGAGTTGAGTATGTGGAAGTAAAGGCATCATTTGGAAGACATGTCGGAGACTCGGTGTCAACACTGAGTGGCTAATAAGTGCATGCACCTAACACAACTGCAGAAATTCTGAACAACAAGTGACCACACCCACACTGTAGGTTTGCTGCCAGTTACATGGTGGTGGACATCTGCAACTTGTTTGTAAGAGAAACTTCAGTCCTCTAGTTGAATATTGCAAGCCATTTACAGTCTTCTAGTTGAATATTGCAGAAGAAACTTCACCCATTACAGTCTTCTAGTTGAATATTGCAGAAGAAACTGCACCCATTACAGTCTTCTAGTTGAATATTGGAAGAGAAACTGCAGCCATTACAGTCTTCTAGTTGAATATTGCAGAAGAAACTGCACCCATTACAGTCTTCTAGTTGAATATTGCAGCGGATCAAGTGCCCAGGGAGCTCAGCAGAAAACTTGTAGTTCTAATTAATAAGTACATCAAACAGAAAGAGATGTTTATTATGAAGGTGTGCTGTCTATGGTATAGTATGTATCAAGGCTGAGATTTTTTGTTTTGTAATCTGCCAGCAAAAAAATTACAACTTACATGCAACTCAAATCAAGTAATTGAACAATGCAAGTAACAGATTGAATCAGCCATTCTGTATCCAGTCAAAGCTTCTCCTGTTCCTCCTCCTCCTCCTCATTATTATCTGCCGCAGGTTACCTGATGCTTTCTTCTTCTGCTTCTGTTGACCATGACTAGGCTTTCTAAACTTAGCACTCCACCAAAGATCAATAGCGGCACCAGGGGAAAATCTTGCAGTGAATTTTGTCCGCATTCAGACTAGTAGGTATTGCCACCAAGTGAGGCGGCTGATGGAAGAACACACAGTCAGCATAATACAAGTAACGGGCTTGCAAAATAGCAGCGTGTTTGTGCGCATGTGCATATGTTAGTGTTGCTCGGACATTTTGACAGAGCAAATTGATTATTGTTCAGACAAATAATGAGATTACAATGACTTCCTCAAAAGTCATTGTAATCTCATTATAATGACTTTCCCAATGATCTACTTGAAATTTACTCACTCAACGTTTCGGCTACCATACACTGCACACAAGTATACGGTTTCCCTTAGTGACCCACACAAGCCTGTACTTAGTGCTATGCATATTATGTATTACCACATACATTCATCTTCCACATAGAGCTACCCACTCACTGCCTCACAGCACATATGTACAGTTGAGATCGCCTGTCCCCTTCTCCTTCCTCCTACCTGGATTCTTCAAATCTACTTCCTACCTATCCTAATAAAGTCAAGTTTCACTTGCAAACCCGACGAGCTCATTGTCTCACTGATCAAACATGCTTTATCTTACCTTGTAGAAGTTTTGGTGCTTTGTCGCCTGAGGGAGAACCGTCTTCTCACAACCACTTCCTCTGCTTGTTCTGACCGAGAAATTTGGTCCATTTTCACTTTAGCATGGAGGGTGTATCCCGAGCCAAACCTAGAGGATGGAGGAGACAGGAGGAAGGGGAGGGGGAGTGTAGATTGGACAGTGAAAGGTGAGGAAGGATGGGGGGGGGGGGGGGGGAGAAGGGGAGAAAAAATTGTTCCTACTTTCATCCAAAAGTGAACTTAAAGAGTTCTCACTTGTTCTTGATGTGCTGGATGCTGCCTAAACACTTGAAATCTCCATTGACCATGATGGCTAGTCGGGTGCAGAGAGCCTCACACTCATCCATGCTGCATAGAGGAAGGCCCAGCAATGGGAGAGAGGGAGAGGTTAGGCCAGGAAAGAGTGTCTGCATGAGACATGCTTTGCATGTGATGAGTAGATGAAGAGAGGGTATGTCAGGAGATAGGATGATTGTGAGAGGTGAACAGTTAGCTTGCTGTGAGGGTGAAGGTGACTACGAGTCTGCTAGTGAGCATTACATATATATATATATAATATACATACATAATATGTACATGTATATACACATATACAGTGCTACTGTTCCAGAGGATAGTTATACTAACAAACCTACCACAGGAGTTATAGACAACTTGAAAGCTTTCTCATAATTATATGCAGAGAACATTCCAGAATGTCTTCTATGCCTGAAGAACAATTCTTTAGTTTTTAATTAACGATTAAACCTTAAACTGCTGGGAGCTGAAGTCAAATTAGTTTTTTCAGTGATTACAAAAATTATGTAAAATGCAATCTGCTTGTGGGTATTTGATATCTATCCAAGATCTACACTGATAGAAGAGAAGTCTCAGTGCTCCAAGTAAGTAGTTAGCTGCAATGCTTTATTGAGTTATTTAGCTCAGCCCTTCTAGCAGATTATTTAGTACCAAAAGCTAGGTAGCTAAACTTGCAAGTCCCCTTGATATATCTTGACACTGCTGCTACATGTAGATATCTGCACTAAGCTCAACAACAAAACAAACACCCTACATGCCATTGGCCAGCTGCCTAAATATTATAGTGCTAAAAGCAGCTGTAACTATAGCAACTGCTACTGGTGCCAACCACCACAGTTAGAGGGTTAATTAGAGGGTTAATTAGTGTGTAAATATCAGCTGAAAATATTTTCAATAGTAGATACATTTTAATCCTTGTATCAACTTTATAAAAAAAGAGCTTTAAATAAACCATCTGTGCACTCTAAGCTGTGCCACCATGCGTAACAAAGGTCAGAGTGTGCTTGCCAAAACATTTAATTAAGTCAATCAGCTGCTAGAAGCATGCAGCTAGAATCACATGAAAGTAGACCTCTCTGCCAAACAATTGTAATTGTAAAAGCTGTCATCTTTTGGGCATCATGCAACGCCCTTGGCTGGGCTGTCCAAAGGCTGACTATAAAAGCAACAATACTACTGCTCAGCATGTATTGTATAGCCAGCAACTCGATCAAATTGAAAACTGAAGAAAAACTGAGCCAAAGCCATTGAGAGCTCAACAAATAAAGTGATGCAGAGACAACTCTTTCTATTGCTGTGTGTGGTGTTTCTAGTGGCAGGCCAGCTAAGTCCTGTCCAGGCCACGGACTTTGCAGGAGAACTTGGACTGGATGTACCAGGCCATCGTTACAGGAGGGCGCACCAAAACGTGGAAAGTTCTGCTGAAGTCAACGAGGGAAGTGGAATTAGAGATGGTGAAAGTGAGGCTGCCAGGAATGTCCGAGAGTTCCTGGAATTATTTATTTCCAGTCTTTCAAGCTTGAAAATGTCAGTGCAGGACACTATCACGGGGGTGTGCTTCCAGAACGGTTGCTTCGGAGCTAGCGACGACTTGTCTGACTGTTTATCCTGCGCAGCACAAAATATTCCACGTCCGCCTCTCATTACAGCCAATGACATCCCTCCCCTCCTCCTCATTCTTTAATACACACCACAGAAGAGGACAGTAGAATGCCACTGGCCCATCTTCTAACACTCAGTAGATATGCATGCAGCTAGTCCTGTATATTGCTACTAAGTATAGTGGAGTTGTATATTGTACATAGCATATATAATAGATAAGACTGACTTGAAGTAAGCCATACACCAGATGCCTTGAACAATTGGTGGGTGTGATAATGGGTGTGTTATGAATATACCTGTGTGAGGTGAGGATAATGCTGCGGCCTTCTTGGATGACTTTGGTCAGGACGTCCCATAAGTAGTGACGAGTGTTGGGATCCATGCCAGTGGTGGGCTCGTCCTAAAGATTGTACATATCCAGTACGTAAGTAATATAGCAGCTGGTATAAGTTTAGCTATTTGTGTTGCTCCCAAGACAACAGGGATTGTGTACATATCAGGAAGTGGGGAAGCATGCCTTATAGACCCATAGTTCAAAATGGTGGATGCTAAAACACAAAACACCAAGTGTCATAAACTCATAGCACGTGCTTCATGCTTGTGTGCCAGTCATAAACGAATAGCCCGTGCTTCATGCTTGTGTGCCAGTCATAAACGAATAGCCCGTGCTTCATGCTTGTGTGCCAGTCATAAACTAATAGCCCGTGCTTCATGCTTGTGTGCCAGTCATAAACTAATAGCCCGTGCTTCATGCTTGTGTGCCAGTCATAAACTAATAGCCCGTGCTTCATGCTTGTGTGCCAGTCATAAACTAATAGCCCGTGCTTCATGCTTGTGTGCCAGTCACAAACTAATAGCCCGTGCTTCATGCTTGTGTGTCAGTCATAAACTAATAGCCCGTGCTTCATGCTTGTGTGTCAGTCATAAACTAATAGCACGTGCTTCATGCTTGTGTGTCAGTCATAAACTAATAGCCCGTGCTTCATGCTTGTGTGCCAGTCACAAACTAATAGCCTGTGCTTCATGCTTGTGTGTCAGTCATAAACTAATAGCCCGTGCTTCATGCTTGTGTGCCAGTCACAAACTCATAGCCCGTGCTTCATGCTTATATGCCAGTCCATAGAAGCCATGGGCGAGGCGAGTTTGAAAGGGTGAGCCTTCCCCACACGGCTTGGTAGAGAGCAAAGTGTGCCTCCTCTACACAGCTTGGTAGAGAGCAAAGTTGCATGGCTTGGTGGTGAGCAAAGTGAGCCTCCCTGCATGGCTTGGTAGAGAGCAAAGTGAACCTCCCTGCATGGCTTGGTGGTGAGCAAAGTGAACCTCCCTGCATGGCTTGGTGGTGAGCAAAGTGAGCCTCCCTGCAATGGCTTGGTGGTGAGCAAAGTGAGCTTCCCTGCACAGCTTGGTAGAGAGCAAAGTGAGCCTCCCTGCATGGCTTGATGGTGAGCAAAGTGAGCCTCCCTGCATGGCTTGATGGTGAGCAAAGTGTGCCTCCCTGCATGGCTTGATGGTGAGCAAAGTGAGTCTCCCTGCATGGCTTGATGGTGAGCAAAGTGAGCCTCCCCTGCATAGCTTGGTGGTGAGCAAAGTGAGTCTCCCTACATGGCTTGCTGGTGAGCAAAGTGAACCTCCCTGCATGGCTTGGTGGTGAGCAAAGTGAACCTTCCCTGAGGAGGTCTATGGAACATGCTGTAGTAGCATGCATCACCATGTGTTCATCCCATGCAGCACAAGGCAAGGTGAAGCAATTGAGTTGTCCGTCAATATATATGTCCACACACTGGCAAGACTAGAGAATAAATTATTATTTTCACTTTTTGACGTCTAAAAATGATATTCCTTTCCTTTACTGACATTAATTTTCCACATTTTGCATTTACCTATTCATACCCAGCCCATAACAACCCCCCCCCCCCCCCCCCCACACAATAGCGTAATAAAGGACACCTTCAAAAGCCTCTCACAGGAAAGATAACCCTAACACTCACAGACAGTTGTGTGCACGCCATAGCTAAAATAGATGTGCTTGAAGACCTGAAGAACAAGTTTTGTTTCTAAACAACAATTGTTTCAGCAAATTTTCCACAAAGAATTTCCCCAAACTTGACCTATTCTTCAAAAACTCCATGCTCCAAAATGAAAGAGTTAAATTTTATGCCTACAATATAATGGCCACCGCACATACCAGGGAGCTCATTTCTTGCTGAGAGGAAGTAAATTACTTTCTTAGTCAATTCATGACTGTTGCGTAGTGGCCCTGAATATTCAATGGAGGAAAGGAAATGATCTCCCATAACAAATGTGAGTGGCCTCATGTGCACACGCTCATATGGAGGAAAGGAAATGGTCATCACATCTGTTCCACCATGATTAAGAATGTTCTTTTATTCCACTTGATCTCAGGAGTATAGCTTTCTAATGGCTATTACAGTTAGGCTGCTAGCCCTGACTCTACCTGAGCCATGAGGCGATTTTATGCTGGCGGGTGCCCTTAAATAGAGAACCTAGGCTCCCTACAAAGTGACCACTGCTGGTGGGTGCCCTTAAATAGAGAACCTAGGCTCCCCACAAAGTGACCACTGCTGGCGGGTGCCCTTAAATAGAGAACCTAGGCTCCCCACAAAGTGACCACTGCTGGTGGGTGCCCTTAAATAGAGAACCTAGGCTGGCGGGTGCCCTTAAATAGAGAACCTTGGCTCCCTACAAAGTGACCACTGCTGGTGGGTGCCCTTAAATAGAGAACCTAGGCTCCGTACAAAGTGACCACTGCTGGCGGGTGCCCTTAAATAGAGAACCTAGGCTCCCTACAAAGTGACCACTGCTGGCGGGTGCCCTTAAATAGAGAACCTAGGCTCCCCACAAAGTGACCACTGCTGGCGGGTTCCCTTAAATAGAGAACCTAGGCTCCCCACAAAGTGACCAGGCACCCGAACTGGGCTTCTCACAGAGCATGGCCTAGGTACCTGGCAGCTCTTGTCACAGAGCATGGCCTAGGTACCTGGCAGCTAGGCTTGTCATGGCCTAGGTACCCGGCAGCTCTTGTCACAGAGCATGGCCTAGGTACCCGGCAGCTAGGCTTGTCATGGCCTAGGTACCTGGCAGCTAGGCTTGTCACAGAGCATGGCCTAGGTACCCAGCAGCTGGACTTTTCCTCCATAGCAGAGTCTAGGCAACCAGCAACAGCAGTAGTCAACTCGTAAGAGAGAACTTGCTAACTTGCCAGAGGAAAGAACTGGTTGCATAGTCCATAGAGGAGAGAAGTGCTAATGATACCGGACATGAATACATAAACAGTATTATGATATAAGGACAAGAATAATGCCTACAGTTACTTCTGTCAAGAGATACACGATGGTTTTGATGACTCCTTTAACCTCTGGAGCTTGATGGAGATTGGGTTGCTCCCGAGGATACCATAGCCTTCTTCAAAAGTGTATTAGTGTGTTGGAGAGTCACTGGAAGAGGGAACAAGCCAAGTAGGGGTGGGGTGGGGGGTTCCAAGCTCTAGCCTTGAAGGCAGCCAAGCTAACTAATCTGAGTGACCGCCAACCAATAGATACACATGCAGATCATTATGTTAATTTTCACAGAGTATCTATCCATGTGCCAGGAATGTAGGGTGTACATTGACTGGCTGTTTGTTGGCATGGTCCCCTTAGAAACACCCTCATTCACTCATTTATAGGTCAATCCACACACACATCTCTAGTATTATAGGACATAAAAGCTTGTACTGATTATTAAGCATGGCATTGAGGAGTGAAGCAGCACCTTGCCAAGTATTATGTTTCCTGGCTTTTTATTTGTAGATGTTTATGATAAGTGTACACACAGAGATGCCTAACTTAACTGGATGGCCTCACAACACAACAGGCTGACTGGTTGTGAAAGAGAAATGCATGCATGCAACATGCTGAGAGAGGAGACTGTTTGGAAGTAGCTTCCCCTGAAGATGGGAGGCACACTAGGAGTGAGATGTTATCAGGCAGTACTTACTGGCTGACAGAATTATTACAGAGTACCTAAGGCAAGATCATGCAATAGCATTTTTTGGAGATATTTTGCACTCTTGATCTGTTCACGTGTTCAGATGTCCTCCATCACCAGCATATCTCTCCTCCATTGACTACACACAGTCAGATATCTCTCCTCCATTGACTACATGTAGTCAGATATCTCTCCTCCATTGTCTACATGTAGTCAGATATCTCTCCTCCATTGACTACACGTAGTCAGATATCTCTCCCCCATATACCAACACTCTATATTACTGTAGCCTGTTCTCTTTTGTCTGAGAGAGCAGCACCCACGAGTGGCAGGACACACAAGGAATTGTTGTTTTTACCCTGCCAAGCTTGGTACACAGTACCTCATGACAAATGGTGCTACATTGAGGAATTCAGTAGCTATATAGTATTGCAACTCCAGCATCATAGCTGTTCCTTTGTAGCCATCATTTTTGTACCAACATAAATCCGTTTTGTTAAGGGCACGTGATGTTCACATTTGTATAGGCGAAAATATGGTGGGTGCATACACAAACACATCATACACATCATAATATATTCATCCCAGATATATACAGCCATGCATGGCAATGCTAACTTTCTCGCCCAACTCTCTAGTGAGGCCTCACTCGCTTGCTCATCAATCAAGCACCTCTTTTACTTTTAGTTCCCTCAATTTGTTAAGCATTGGTCATGACTAGGTCTCCTCTTGCTCAATACTGTAGTTAGTTTTTTTACACTGATAGTCTCACACACAGAACACTACAGATAATATTCAGTCGACAAACACTCAGATAGGCATGAACATACAGAGACAGGAAGAGCTAGACAAATAGAGCCAGAAGACCACAGACATACAGAGCCAGTCAGCTATCCAGTCAAGACACACACACACAGGCTGCTATATTGCAGGATAAAACTCTCAATGAACTCTCAGTTGACAAAATAACATTATAACCACCTTAAAATCACCTTCTCGATAAGCAATCCAGTCAAGACACACACACAGGCTGCTATATTGCAGGATAAAACTCTCAATGAACTCTCAGTTGACAAAATAACATTATAACCACCTTAAAATCACCTTCTCGATAATCAACTTCAAATTTTATTCAGTCGATATTTCGACTAGATGCTCTAGCCTTCATCAGGAATAAAAAGCATCTAGTCAAAAAGTCGACTGAATACAATTTGAAATTGATTATTGAGAAGGTGATTATAAGGATAAAACTGCTCGATTGCTTACCAGCAAGACTATGGGTGGGTTTCCCACCAGAGCAATGGCTGTGCTCAGCTTCCTCTTATTGCCACCACTGAAGGAAAAATGGACAAAGGTCATTATCTAGTCATATCGAAGGTTATTCCTAATGCCATACTTGTAACTCACTGATTTCTCACCTGTAACTGCCACACCTCTTGTTGGCATGTTTCTTGAGGTCCAGCCTGTGTATCTCCGTGTCCACTACCTCCTTGATCTGATGCTCAGGGATGCCTCGCAGTCTGGCAAACATCACCAGCAACTCTTGCCCAGTTAGATGATCAATCAGAGCATCAAACTTGTGACAGAGAGGAGGGAGGGAGGGTCCGCCCGGAGGGGAAGGGGAGAGGAAAATGTGGAAAGTGAGAAGAGGGAGGGGGGAGTGGGGAGAGGAAGGGATGTGTGAAGGGGAGAAGGGGAGAAGGAGGGAATGGAACAGAGGGAAGCAAAGAGGAAGGAGGGGAGAAAGTAAGGAGGGGAATGAGGAGGGGTGAGTGTGGGAACACGTGGGAACATGACCATATTCCTCTGCTGTACTAACCTGCGGACAATAGCCAATCCTCCTCTGCACCTGGAGGAGGTAGGTGGGTGTGACGACATGCAAGAGTATATATATGATGATGTCATAGTCATTAATCAAGTCTCCCCTTAACTACATATAATTATAGTTGTTGCAGCCACAATGTGTTCAAGCTCATGCTGCAGCCAGACATTATATTCTGTAATAATGTACAGTGTAACAGTTGACCTTAATTACCTGTCCAGTAGTGCGAACGTCATGTAATTATGTCTAATGAACCAAGGTGTGTCAATCAGCTACTCAGTGTGTGATGTATTATGTGTTGATGATAACATTGAGTCAGTATGTGACAATGTATCAGACATTCTGCCATGCACATGTAGTGCATGGATGTATTCAGCACACACATCATAATAATGTTGAATGAACACACGTTCTTTAAGGACATCCTGATGTCGTATCCTGCGATGATGGAAGTGCCCGATGTCATTGGAATATCGCCAGTCAGGATGCTAAAGGTGGTGGTCTTGCCAGCTCCATTGACCCCTAGCAAGCCAAAGCACTCTCCACTAGGAATGCCCAGACTGATACCACAGACAGCCTTTTTGGCTTTACGTATTGTACACCCAGAGAGATGGGGGCCATAGGTCTACATGTATAACAACAACAACAACAACAGGACAAGAAATCCACAACCAGAAGCAACATGTGGTAATAACGACAATGACCACACCCACAAAGTGAAGAGGTACGTGTGCAAGACTGATTCTATGTAATGTACATACCTTGACCAAGTTCTTGATGACTATCACGTCTTCACCAGTGGTACCCTCCCCCATCACCCTCACCTTCTCTGCGTGTACATCAGTATCCTGCGATGACATCATCTCAACATCACACGTGGCAATGTACATGTATTGTGTATCATTGCACGGGCTTCCCCGCTCCCCCAGGAGGGAATTTTAACTTACTTCTCCTGGAAGTAGTGCTTGCGACCAATCAGCAGCTGCACTGATTTTTCCAGCACACAAGTGCCTCAGTTCGGGGTAGAAGAATTTGTGCTGGAGGATAAGACATATGGAGAGAAGGCAAGGTGTGCTTGCTGGTATGGGCTGAGCATGTGGTGATGTGTGCATGTGGTTTGAGTGGTGATGTGTGCATGTGGTGTGAGTGGTGATGTGTGCATGTGGTGTGAGTGGTGATGTGTGCATGTGGTGTGAGTGGTGATGTGTGCATGTGGTGTGAGTGGTGATGTGTGCATGTGGTATGAGTGGTGATGTGTGCATGTGGTGTGAGTGGTGATGTGTGCATGTGGTGTGAGTGGTGATGTGTGCATGTGGTGTGAGTGGTGATGTGTGCATGTGGTGTGAGTGGTGATGTGTACATGTGGTACGAGTGGTGATGTGTGCATGTGGTGTGAGCGGTGATGTGTGCATGTGGTGTGAGTGGTGATGAGTACATGTGATGTTAGTGTGATGTGAGCACACCTCTATGAGGATGGTGATAGCAAAGAAGACACAACCCTCTATGAAGAGGTAGAGACAGACCACACCCACTCCAGGGTATTCAAAGGTCAGAGGGTTATTCACATAGATGCCCAAGCTGTCGCACTTGCTTCGGCTGCACAAGGAGGCGTGAAGACTGAATGATGCGCACACTAGGCAGAGAACATGAAGCAGACAACCCTCACCTTAGTCGGCCCAGGCAATTGTCTTTGATGTTCTGGTTGACGTACATATCATTGAGGGCAGAAGCCAGCCTGAGTAATGAAGCAAGTGCATGTTGCTTTTAAATCATTATAGAAACCGACGTTTCAAGCACTTCTTTCAGCTTTCCTCACCAGGAGGTATAGAAATGTTGGCTATGATAACTGCTTGCTTAGCTACTATAAGAGGATGTTGAGTATTTGCGTATCGTGTCGTCAACTGATCATCATCGTTATTCTAGCTCTCAATCAATCTTTGCTCCACCTGCAGTATTCTCACTCGGCCATTAAAAGGTCTCTTCCCCTCAAGCCAGCCTTTACTCCATCTTTATGCTATTCCTTGCCCCCCCCCCCCCCCCCCCCCCCTTTTGAGCCTTCTCCTTGACTCCACCCTCACTGTCCACACCGAGACAACTCACCCATATGTAGGATGCAGTAGAAATATGTGATGAAGAATTTTGGAGATGCGGTCACCATCACCTGTCAGCAAAACTTTCACCAGCACCACAGTAGTTAACAGCAGCTGCAGCAGTGGCGATGAACAAGAAGAACATAGCAAAGAAGCTCTACAAGTTCACTCACTCAATCATATATCTACCCACCAACACACCCACCTGATCATTCCCACCAACACACCCACCTGATCATTCCCACCAACACACCCACCTGATCATTCCCACCAACACACCCACCTGATCATTCCCACCAACACACCCACCTGATCATTCCCACCAACACACCCACCTGATCATTCCCACCAACACACCCACCTGATCATTCCCACCAACACACCCACCTGATCATTCCCACCAACACACCCACCTGATCATTCCCACCAACACACCCACCTGATCATTCCCACCAACACACCCACCTGATCATTCCCACCAACACACCCACCTGATCATTCCCACCAACACACCCACCTGATCATTCCCACCAACACACCCACCTGATCATTCCCACCAACACACCCACCTGATCATTCCCACCAACACACCCACCTGATCATTCCCACCAACACACCCACCTGATCATTCCCACCAACACACCCACCTGATCATTCCCACCAACACACCCACCTGATCATTCCCACCAACACACCCACCTGATCATTCCCACCAACACACCCACCTGATCATTCCCACCAACACACCCACCTGATCATTCCCACCAACACACCCACCTGATCATTCCCACCAACACACCCACCTGATCATTCTCACCAACACACCCACCTGATCATTCTCACCAACACACCCACCTGATCATTCCCACCAACACACCCACCTGATCATTCCCACCAACACACCCACCTGATCATTCTCACCAACACACCCACCTGATCATTCCCACCAACACACCCACCTGATCATTCTCACCAACACACCCACCTGATCATTCCCACCAACACACCCACCTGATCATTCCCACCAACACACCCACCTGATCATTCCCACCAACACACCCACCTGATCATTCTCACCAACACACCCACCTGATCATTCCCACCAACACACCCACCTGATCATTCCCACCAACACACCCACCTGATCATTCCCACCAACACACCCACCTGATCATTCCCACCAACACACCCACCTGATCATTCCCACCAACACACCCACCTGATCATTCCCACCAACACACCCACCTGATCATTCCCACCAACACACCCACCTGATCATTCCCACCAACACACCCACCTGATCATTCCCACCAACACACCCACCTGATCATTCCCACCAACACACCCACCTGATCATTCCCACCAAACACACCCACCTGATCATTCCCACCAACACACCCACCTGATCATTCCCACCAACACACCCACCTGATCATTCCCACCAACACACCCACCTGATCATTCCCACCAACACACCCACCTGATCATTCCCACCAACACACCCACCTGATCATTCCCACCAACACACCCACCTGATCATTCCCACCAACACACCCACCTGATCATTCCCACCAACACACCCACCTGATCATTCTCACCAACACACCCACCTGATCATTCCCACCAACACACCCACCTGATCATTCCCACCAACACACCCACCTGATCATTCCCACCAACACACCCACCTGATCATTCTCACCAACACACCCACCTGATCATTCCCACCAACACACCCACCTGATCATTCCCACCAACACACCCACCTGATCATTCCCACCAACACACCCACCTGATCATTCCCACCAACACACCCACCTGATCATTCCCACCAACACACCCACCTGATCATTCCCACCAACACACCCACCTGATCATTCCCACCAACACACCCACCTGATCATTCTCACCAACACACCCACCTGATCATTCTCACCAACACACCCACCTGATCATTCCCACCAACACACCCACCTGATCATTCCCACCAACACACCCACCTGATCATTCTCACCAACACACCCACCTGATCATTCCCACCAACACACCCACCTGATCATTCTCACCAACACACCCACCTGATCATTCCCACCAACACACCCACCTGATCATTCCCACCAACACACCCACCTGATCATTCCCACCAACACACACCCACCTGATCATTCTCACCAACACACCCACCTGATCATTCCCACCAACACACCCACCTGATCATTCCCACCAACACACCCACCTGATCATTCTCACCAACACACCCACCTGATCATTCTCACCAACACACCCACCTGATCATTCCCACCAACACACCCACCTGATCATTCCCACCAACACACCCACCTGATCATTCTCACCAACACACCCACCTGATCATTCCCACCAACACACCCACCTGATCAGTCCCACCAACACACCCACCTGATCATTCCCACCAACACACCCACCTGATCGTTCCCACCAACACACCCACCTGATCATTCTCACCAACACACCCACCTGATCATTCTCACCAACACACTCACCTGATCATTCCCACCAACACACCCACCTGATCATTCCCACCAACACACCCACCTGATCATTCCCACCAACACACCCACCTGATCATTCCCACCAACACACCCACCTGATCATTCCCACCAACACACCCACCTGATCATTCCCACCAACACACCCACCTGATCGTTCCCACCAACACACCCACCTGATCATTCCCACCAACACACCCACCTGATCATTCCCACCAACACACCCACCTGATCATTCCCACCAGCACACCCACCTGATCATTCCAACCAACACACCCACCTGATCATTCCCACCAACACACCCACCTGATCATTCCCACCAACACACCCACCTGATCATTCCAACCAACACACCCACCTGATCATTCTCATCAACACACCCACCTGATCATTCCCACCAACACACCCACCTGATCATTCCCACCAACACACCCACCTGATTATTCTCACCAACACACCCACCTGATCATTCCCACCAACACACCCACCTGATCATTCCCACCAACACACCCACCTGATCATTCCCACCAACACACCCACCTGATCATTCCCACCAACACACCCACCTGATCATTCCCACCAACACACCCACCTGATCATTCCCACCAACACACCCACCTGATCATTCCCACCAACACACCCACCTGATCATTCCCACCAACACACCCACCTGATCATTCCCACCAACACACCCACCTGATCATTCCCACCAACACACCCACCTGATCATTCCCACCAACACACCCACCTGATCATTCCCACCAACACACCCACCTGATCATTCTCACCAACACACCCACCTGATCATTCCCACCAACACACCCACCTGATCGTTCTCACCAACACACCCACCTGATCATTCCCACCAACACACCCACCTGATCATTCCGAACACACCCACCTGATCATACCCACCAATGCACCCACCTGATCATTCTCACCAACACACCCACCTGATCGTTCCCACCAACACACCCACCTGATCATTCCCACCAACACACCCACCTGATCATTCCCACCAACACACCCACCTGATGATTCTCACCAACACACCCACCTGATCATTCCCACCAACACACCCACCTGATCATTCCCACCAACACACCCACCTGATCATTCCCACCAACACACCCACCTGATCATTCCCACCAACACACCCACCTGATCATTCCCACCAACACACCCACCTGATCATTCCCACCAACACACCCACCTGATCATTCCACCAACACACCCACCTGATCATTCCCACCAACACACCCACCTGATCATTCCCACCAACACACCCACCTGATCATTCCCACCAACACACCCACCTGATCATTGCCACCAACACACCCACCTGATCATTATCACCAACACACCCACCTGATCATTCCCACCAACACACCCACCTGATCATTCCCACCAACACACCCACCTGATCATTCCCACCAACACACCCACCTGATCATTCTCACCTCTCCACATCCACCCAACCATCTCTCACCTGCTCACACCACTTCTCCCTCCACCCTCAACTACTCACAACCGCTCACCACACCCCTCTACCCACTCGAACCTCATCACACCCATCCACCCAATACCTTAACTACCCATCCACCATACTGCCCCCCTAACCACACCCACCCAACCTCATCACTCGTCCACCGGATCATGGCAATGTTACTCACTGTGGTGAATAGGGAATAGAAAACGTAGAGTAGGGAGTAGGCAGCCAAGGAGTTGGAGAACAGGGTGGAGAAGATGTATGTGAGTGGGATGCTGGCCCAGCAAGTCAGGAACTGCAACACAAGACAATATTATTACATACATGTATTCAAAAGAAATGTGAAGCAACTGGACCACGTTCAAGGCCCCTCAACTTCCTCCCCATTCCTCCCAATCTTTAACATTCAAAAGAAAGGTGAATCAACTGGACCACATTCAAGGCCCCTCAACTTCCTCCCCATTCCTCCCAATCTTTATCATTCAAAAGAAAGGTGAATCAACTGGACCACATTCAAGGCCCCTCAACTTCCTCTCCATTCCTCCCAATCTTTATCATTCAAAAGAAAGGTGAATCAACTGGACCACATTCAAGGCCCCTCAACTTCCTCCCCATTCCTCCCAATCTTTAACATTCAAAAGGAAGGTGAAACAACTGGACCACGTTCAAGGCCCCTCAACTTCCTCCCCATTCCTCCCAATCTTTATCATTCAAAAGAAAGGTGAATCAACTGCACCACATTCAAGGCCCCTCAACTTCCTCCCCATTCCTCCCAATCTTTAACATTCAAAAGAAAGGTGAAACAACTGGACCATGTTCAAGGCCCCTCAACTTCCTACCCATTCCTCCCAATCTTTAACATTCAAAAGAAAGGTGAATCAACTGGACCATGTTCAAGGACCCACAACCTCCTCCCCATTCCTCCCATGCAAGCGATGTTAGTCCACAAGACAGGCCTCTCTGTGTACTTTATAAAGACATTAAAATATGAGGGGGAAGTCTGTATTATGATTGGTGTAGCACATATTCTCCCATTAGGGACCATGGTTATAATTACTCCTGCACTTCCATTACTACTGGAAGAATAGTTACTATATATTATGTAAAGAGCTTTATGACATTAAAAAGCTGATGATCGCAACTGCTGATCACAACTGCACCTTCAACGGTCTCTTTCTTGCCAATCCTGCTTTTCTGGAAGCTCTTCTGCTGCAGGAGGCTGCACAGGAATCCATGCCTACTCCTTGATGAAACACCTACCCTTTAAGAAGGAGATGCTCTTGGGTGGTTTTCTTTGCTATAGATCAAGTCTGACGTAGCCTTTGCTTGCTTATTTGAAAGGGGCAGAGTCAATCTAATGTGCTCCCAACAAACTCTACATAGTTACCGTCTCTAGTCAATCCTATCTAGTTTGTTCTTAAAGTATTCCTGATGCAGTATGTGTGTAATTAATACAGCATACATATAATTATGCTGCATGCATACCAGTGTGTGTGATACAGCATAGATATATGTGTATATGATACTATATGCATACCAGTATGACGAACACAGCCCCCAATGAAGTCCCCTTGAAGGCATCCAGTTGAAATGCTGCAAAGATGACAACAGAGAAGAGGACTGGCAGAAGAGCGTTGAGGAGGTCCCAGGCAAAGGAGGCCAGCCAATAGCTGCTGGCTCCCACTCCACTCACAAACTGGAGATGCTTAGCCTGAAGGAGTGGCGATGGGAGGGGTGGGAGGGAGTGGTGATGGGGATGGTGTGGTGAGGGGGGAGTAGTGATGGATGGTGTGGTGAGAGGGGAGTGGTGGATGGTGGGGTGAGAGGGGAGTAGTGATGGATGGTGTGGTGAGAGGGGAGTAGTGATGGATGGTGGGGTGAGAGGGGGAGTAGTGATAGATGGTGGGGCGAGAGAGGGGAGTGGTGGATGGTGGGGTGAGAGGGGAGTAGTGATGGATGGTGGGGTGAGAGGGGAGTAGTGATGGATGGTGTGGTGAGAGGGGAGTAGTGATGGATGGTGGGGTGAGAGGGGAGTAGTGATGGATGGTGGGGTGAGAGGGGAGTAGTGATGGATGGTGGGGTGAGAGGGGGAGTGGTGATGGATGGTGTGGTGAGAGGGGAGTAGTGATGGATGGTGGGGTGAGAGGGGAGTAGTGATGGATGGTGGGGTGAGAGGGGATTGGTGATGGATGGTGGGGCGAGAGGGGAGTGGTGGATGGTGGGGTGAGAGTGGATTGGTGATGGATGGTGGGGTGAGAGGGGAGTGGTGATTGGATAGTGGGGTGAGAAGGGAGTAGTGATTGGATAATGGGGTGAGAGGGGAGTAGTGATTGGATAGTGGGGTGAGAAGGGAGTAGTGATTGGATAATGGGGTGAGAGTGGAGTGGAGATGGGTGTGGTAGGAGAAGTGGCGATGAGAGGGGAGGTGTAGGAGGAGAGTGACAATGGTAGGGGGGTAAGGGGTAAGGGGTGGGTGAGATGAAGGACGTGGGAGAGTGGAAGTGGAGTGAGGATGGATAAAATAGAGAGAGGGAGGAGACAGATTAAGGAATGAATGCACCAGGATATCCGAGTGCACACTGGACCACACACACACACATGCACACATATGCGCATGCACACGTACATTGAACACGCCCACACACACACCGCACCTTGGATTCTTTTTCTTTGACCAAGAACAGAACAAAGCTGGCCAACAGCAAGCCATAGCCAAAAACAATAAAGATGGAGAGAAAAAATCCTGTAAAGTCATTCACGGCTGCCATGGCCTAATGAGAGGAGAGGGAAAGAGGGAGGGGAAGGGGGAGGGGAGGGGAGAGGGAAGAGGGGAGGGCGGGGGAGGGGAAGAGGGGAGGAGAGGGAAGGGAAGAGGGGAGGGAGAGGGAAGAGGGGAGGGGAGAGGGAAGAGGGGAGGGAGGGGGAGGGGAAGAGGGAGGAGAGAGAAGGGAAGAGGGGAGGGAGAGGGAAGAGGGGAGGAAGAGGGGAGGGGAGGGGGAGGGGAAGAGGGAAGGGAAGAGGGGAGGGCGGGGGAGGGGAAGAGGGGAGGAGAGGGAAGGGAAGAGGGGAGGGAGAGGGAAGAGGGGAGGGGAGAGGGAAGAAGGGAGGGAGGGGGAGGGGAAGAGGGAGGGAGGGGGAGGGGAAGAGGGAGGAGAGGGAAGGGAAGAGGGGAGGGAGAGGGAAGAGGGGAGGGGAGGGGGAGGGGAAGAGGGAAGGGAAGAGGGGAGGGAGGGGGAGGGGAAGAGGGGAGGGGGAGGAGAGGGGAGGGGGAGGGAGGGGAAGAGGGGAGGGTGATACAATAAATATATTTTGAGCTTTCAGGTGTACACACACACACACATACATACATGTTTATATCCGCTGCACTTACGCTGGAGGTATCATTGCGTGGTAAAGGGTGGTTGATGACTACGAGGGAGAGATCCTTGTTGCCCATGACTTGCTTGAGACGCAAACTTTGGTATGCATTCAGAGCAGCAGCCGGCATGTGGAAGGGCTGTGTGTGTGTGTGTGTGTGTGTGTGAGGGGTGGGATGGGGTGGGGTGGAGGGGCAAGGGAAGAGCAATATATGTCAAGTGCTGACATGATGCAGTACGATGTGGTGTGAGGTAGTATAGTGTGCAGTATGATGTGGTGTAAGACTCTATAATGTGGTGTAATGAAATATAATGGGTGTGAGACAGTATAATGTGTGAGGCTCTATAATGTGGTGTGATGCAGTATGATGCGGTATAATGTGGTGTAATCAACATGTGGTATGATGGGAGCTTGATGTATGCAACCGACGTAGTATGCTGTGGCACAAGCTGGTGTGATGTGGCATAAGCTGGTGTGATGTGGTGTAAGTGGCACATGCTGGTGTGATGTGGCATAAGCTGGTGTGATGTGGCATAAGCTGGTGTGATGTGGTGTAATGTAGCATAAGCTGGTGTGGTGTGGCATAAGCTGGTGTGATGTAAGTGGCACAAGCTGGTGTGATGTGGTGTAAGTGGCATAAGCTGGTGTGATGTGGTGTAAGTGGCATAAGCTGGTGTGATGTAAGTGGCATAAGCTGGTGTGATGTGGTGTAAGTGGCATAAGCTGGTGTGATGTCTGGTGTGCACACACTGGCTGTCATTTTAAGAAGCATATTGCCACTCATGTGGCAGGTGTGATGTGGAGTGCAAATGCCTTACTGCATTGTTGTACCACACAGTGACTGCAGGAGTGGGCAATTGCTCAGGATACACTCTAGAAACAGCAGGTTCATCTGCTCCACACAAGGACTCATTGCAAGATAGAACCTTGAACAAGGTAGGACAGAGGGATGCGGAGTAAGAGGAGGATGGGAGAGATGGGGAGGGAGAACAATGACAACAACACAGGTAGAGCACACACACATGTACATACTTGCAGGAAATCTGCAGAGAAAGAATCCACAGAGAAGCAGTTTGACTGGTTTGTGCAGAGGATTCCATCCGACTTGTTTGATATCGAGTAGACTGGACATGTGTCCACTGGTAGGGAAGAGTTACGCGCTTCCAGACTTTGAAATAAAGTACAATTGTTCCCCTTACAGTCACAGATGCTGATGATGGGGTCTTGGGCAGCGACTGTGAACCCGGCCTGGTAGGAACGAAAGAAAGTGATCCGGTCCAACCCCAAAGAGCTCTTGAGCAAATATTCAGCCACGTAAGAATTCATAGTGTCCAGAGGAGATGAGGTGTCTGAGAAGAGGCTGAGAGAGGGAGGAGAGGGGCAGAAGTATTCGTTGCTGATTTGTGGGTGAGGCAAAGAACGAGTGCAAGAGGGCACCTTTGCACTGGTCGCATCACAGCAGCTGGGAGAGGGTAAAAAAAGGAGAGGAGAGATAAGAGAGAAGAGGGAGGTGAGGAGGAGAAGGGAAGAATGATGGAGAGACGAGGGGGGGGGGGGGGGCATGAGGAAAGAGATCATCAAGATCATGTATGACTTACATGTACAGACAGAGCATGTAAGTGTGGTTTAGTGGCCATGTAGGTGAAGGAGTCAAACTTACCTGAGACATGTATCTATGCACTGATGGTACCCAAAAGTGGTATTAGCCTTACAAGCTTTACTAAGCTCCCCCTGCATACACAAACAATAAGAATAAGGGGCTTGGAGAGGGGGAAGAGTTTGACACAAGGTGTGTGCTTACAGTAGTCCTAGAAGCACAGAACTTGTCCAGCAGTTGGTGCTCATACTTGCAGCAATCTCTAACATCATTGACAGGAGTCACTGTGTCCAATATACCACTAGCTCCTTCACTAATGTCCAGGTAGTCAGTCACCAAAAGATCTCCAGCCGAAAAGCCCTAGGAAGGAGGAGAAAGGGGAGGAAGGTGGAAAGGAGGAGGGTCAGAAGGATGAGGTAGGGGAGGAGAGAAGCAAGGAAGTAAGGGAGGAGGGGAGGAGGGAAGAGGGGAGGAGGGAGGAGGGAAGGAGGGAAGAGGGGAGGAGGGAAGAGGGGAGGAGGGAGGAGGGGAGGAGGGGAGGAGGGAGGAGAGGAGGAGGGGAGGAGGGAGGAGGGGAGGAGGGGAGGAGGGAGAGGGGAGGAGGGAGGAGGGGAGGAGGGAGGAGGGAGGAGGGAGGAGGGGAGGAGGGGAGGAGGGGAGGAGGGAGGAGGGGAGGAGGGAGAGGGGAGGAGGGAGGAGGGGAGGAGGGAGGAGGGAGGAGGGGAGGAGGGGAGGAGGGGAGGAGAGGAGAGGAGGAGGGGAGGAGGGGAGGAAGAGGAGGAAGAGGAGGAGGATAAGGAGAAAGGAAAAAAACAGCAAAGAAGAAGGAAGAAGGCTCACAGAAAAGTTCATTGTGCTTCCAAACTCAGCAAAGAATAGTTTGGTATCTTTTGGATCCAGGCCAGAGTTGTTCATGAGGAGTGCACGAGGAGGGTCATCCTGCACTCCAGGGGCGGTGGTCGCTACCAGGAGGGAAATGATGACAGCTACAAGGGGAACAGGAAACTGGATGATCAAGGCAGGGTAGAAGCGGAGACTGTTGTACACTCGCTTGAGGAACATAGCCCAGAACTGCTGCAACCAGAGGGTGATGCCTTTATTGGGTTCTGCAAAGTTTGTAAAGGTAGGGTAGTTGAGGAGGAAGAGGATGGCCAGAAGGAGGAGGAGAAATAGGCCAAGGAGCAGGCAGAGGAGTGAGAGCAGAATGAACTTCTTGGCCCAGTTCTTAGAGGACTTATGTTTACAGACTGTGCACTCACTGAAGTGGTAAGAGAGTTGCTGCAGGTCTTCAGTGAGCCCCACTTGGTCATTGTTCGTATTTGTATTGCCACTGCTGCATGCAGTATCTGTCACATCAATGACTGGGGAGGGTTGGTGAGGAGCAGGTGTGATATGTGTGTAAGTTACATCTTGTACAAAAACACTGTCAGTGTACACTCTAATCATCACACACCAGCTAGTGCCGCATCACAACAGTTAGTGCCCTATCACACCAGCCAGTGCCACATCATATAAGCTAATTCCACATCACACTAGTGCCACATCATACTAGCTATTGACACTAGTTATTGCCACATCACACCAGCTAGTGCCACATCACACCAGCTAGTGCCACATCACACCAGCTAGTGGTCCTTCTGATGATGATGATGTGATGATGATGATGTGATGATGATGGTGGTGATGATGATGATGTGATGATGATGATGATGATGATGATGATGATGATGATGATGATGATGATGATGATGATGATGATGATGATGATGATGATGATGATGATGATGATGATGGATGATGATGATGATGATGGATGATGATGATGATGATGATGATGATGATGATGATGATGATGATGATGATGATGATGATGATGGATGATGATGATGGATGACGATGATGATGATGATGATGATGATGATGATGATGATGATGATGATGATGATAATAATAATAAATAATATATATATATATAAAGACTGTAAACATGTAGACCACAACCAGTTAGATGCCCCTCAACCATATATAAATGGTAAAGGGTCATCTAACAGGTTGTCTACATGGGTATATGTGTCCCTCCTTTTTTAACAGGAGTCATGGTTAAAAAATAATAAAACATCAGGAGGAGGGGGAGGGGGAAGAGGATGGGGGTAAGACATGTGTATGTGTATGTGTAGCTTACCAGCGGGTTCATCATCAGGGTTTCCATCTCTCTTGATGTTGGTGGGACTCATGCTGCCATAACGTACGCTGGAGCCACACACATGCAAATCATGTAACCAACACTTGCATATACGTGTACCATACTTTAAGTAACTCCGAATTGTATGTGCTTGTATTGAAACATTTTTCCAAGAAAGAAGAAAAGAAAAAAGTTAGAATCTTGTTTTCTTGAATAATATAAAATAAAAAAATAATAATTGATACTTTAAAAAGTAAAGGGTTCCCCTTGTGATCTACATTGGCATATGCTTGTTTGTTGTTTTTTTACAAATCCATCCAACATCGTTTTAAATAAAAACATTTTTGCCTTGTTTTTATTTGTTGTTGTTGTTGTTGCTGTTGTTTCCTCTCTTTAAATATTATAGCTAAGGAGTCTTTTTCAATGATTTGTCACAGCTGCTCGGCTAACTCCAGAGGTAACTCCTGAGTTAACTCCTGAGTTAACGAATCATAGCAGATGTCATTCTTTGCCATGTCCATCACAGTACACATGCACACACATGCATGCAATACATGGCACCAGTAGTCTACCTGGCTTGATGGAGGTTTCTATTGAGCAAACTAACTGAATATTCACTTCATTGCACAGAAAATGTGCAGCAGCTGCTGAACCAGATCAGCTAGGCTCAATACTGCACACACACACACCAGCATCAATACTGCACACACACACACCAGCATCAATACTGCACACACACACACCAGCATCAACACTGCACACACACACACCAGCATCAATACTGCACACACACACACCAGCATCAATACTGCACACACACACCAGCATCAATACTGCACACACACACACCAGCATCAATACTGCACACACACACACCAGCATCAATACTGCACACACACACACACCAGCATCAATACTGCACACACACCAGCATCAATACTGCACACACACACACCAGCATCAATACTGCACACACACACACCAGCATCAATACTGCACACACACACACCAGCATCAATACTGCACACACACACACCAGCATCAATACTGCACACACACACACCAGCATCAATACTGCACACACACACACCAGCATCAATACTGCACAAACACACACCAGCATCAATACTGCACACACACCAGCATCAATACTGCACACACACACACACCAGCATCAATACTGCACACACACACACCAGCATCAATACTGCACACACACACACCAGCATCAATACTGCACACACACACACACCAGCATCAATACTGCACACACACACACCAGCATCAATACTGCACACACACACCAGCATCAATACTGCACACACACACACACACCAGCATCAATACTGCACACATACACACACCAGCATCAATACTGCACACATACACACACCAGCATCAATACTGCACACACACACACCAGCATCAATACTGCACACACACACACCAGCATCAATACTGCACACACACACACCAGCATCAATACTGCACACACACACACACCAGCATCAATACTGCACACACACACACCAGCATCAATACTGCACACACACACCAGCATCAATACTGCACACACACACACACACCAGCATCAATACTGCACACATACACACACCAGCATCAATACTGCACACATACACACACCAGCATCAATACTGCACACACACACACCAGCATCAATACTGCACACACACACACCAGCATCAATACTGCACACACACACACCAGCATCAATACTGCACACACACACACACCAGCATCAATACTGCACACACACACACCAGCATCAATACTGCACACACACACACACCAGCATCAATACTGCACACATACACACACCAGCATCAATACTGCACACACACACACCAGCATTGTGTTGACAATCTTCACAGATTTTTTCGTGTTTTACTGAATTCAGAAAACAGCGTAACCATTGCAAGGCAATTTGGAATGTTTGATAGTAAAATTGCTAGACAGATATTCAAGTTATGTAAGATACATGTAGATACAAAGATAGATGCTGAAGACATTTTAACTTGCTTTGAACCTGTTTTCTACCTTAGAAGAATTCAAAGCATACTGCAAGTATTCTTGGAGCTAATGGGCTGTAACCACTGCTTAGGGTGCTAACAAGCTGCCTAAATGGGTTTTAGCTGATGTGTGTGTGTGCGTGAGTGCATGACCTGCCTCCCTGATAGAAGCCTCCCTGATAGAAGCCTCCCTGATAGAAGCCTCCCTGATAGAAGCCTCCCTGATAGAAGCCTCCCTGATAGAAGCCTCCCTGATAGAAGCCTCCCTGATAGAAGCCTCCCTGATAGAAGCCTCCCTGATAGAAGCCTCCCTGATAGAAGCCTCCCTGATAGAAGCCTCCCTGATAGAAGCCTCCCTGATAGAAAACACAAAAATCAAGCTTGGCATTGAAATTAAAGTAGATATGTTTCACATCCAACACACATAAGTAGTCACACCTCCCATTTCTCCAAAACAGTATGTGGACCATCATACCTTTTTTCCAGTGTTTCATCTGTTCCTTCTCCGACCTTGATGAAAACCTCCTCCATGGTCGTGACTGACACACCAAAGCTTTCAATGCCCAAGACCTCCTTGTTTTCTGAACAGACAGAGAAAAAGAGACAATATGTGATGTCCGGCTGGTGCACGTCATCAAGAGCGTGCACAGTCCTCACCTTTTAACAAAGGCCACCCAACGAGACATACGTGTTTGCATTAATGCAGGATTACGCATCATGTGTGTGTGGGAGTGGTGCATGTGTGTGTGTATGTGAGTGTATGGCACATGCAGCATATATTGGATTGATTGTCAAAGAAAAGGTTTATCAATGTAGATCACAAACTTTACCTCAAACGTAACACAGACTGTATAATATTGGTCTGCATGGTTTTAAGATATAAGGTAAAGCATGGGGGGGGGGGGTATAAAACACTGTCGTTTGGTAATAGAAAAACACGTTAAAAATTGTCTTGTGTCTAGCTTTTTTGTTTGTTTGTTTCCTCTCTATAAATATCCTAGTCGAGCAGCCTCCTTCAAGAACTTGCTCAGGGCAAACTCCAGAACTATACCACTAAAGTATGGATCACAAGTAGTTTATCTGGTTTTTCTGGTTTTGTTCAAAGTCTGGGAAGCTAATTATTGCCACAAGCTTTTCACTGATGGTTCACTTCTTTGCAGTGGAATGTGCATCAGCTGTTGGTCAGCTCAGCTAGGCTCAACACTGCACATACACACACACACCACTGCTTACTGTTGACTTTTTACTAATTCTCATGCTTTATGAATCAAGAAACAGATATTCATTGCAAGTCATTGAAAGATTTGGAGTCTTTTGGGGTGGTATTAAAATTGTTATGAATGGACTTGTGATACTCAAGTTATGGGGTCCCCCCCAAAAAGAGATAAAGATATAGATCATAAATCCTTGAAGACAAATTTCTTTCAGTGTTGCTTGACATGCTGGTTTACTACCTCAGCCAAGGATTCAAGGCATGGTGGAGGGTTTTTTACAGCTAAAGACCACTGCTTAGATTAGAATGCTAAGAAGCTGCCAGAGTAAGGTATAGCTGAGGGAAGCTTTGCTTCTTTATGTGTGTGTGTATGTGTGTGTTTTTGCTATGTCATTTTGAAATATATATATGGATAGGCAGTGCTAGTGCACATGTACATTAAACTCTATTCAATGACCTTCTCAATAATCAACTTCAAACCACTGTGCATAGGCTGGTACACATGCACATCTAGCATGTGACATGTGATGTGTACATACCTACTAAACTCTAGCTACCACTGTGCATAGGCTGGTACACATGCACATCTAGCATGTGACATGTAATGTGTATATACCTACTAAACTCTAGCTACCACTGTGCATAGGCTGGTACACATGCACATCTAGCATGTGACATGTAATGTGTATATACCTACTAAACTCTAGCTACCACTGTGCATAGGCTGGTACACATGCACATCTAGCATGTGACATGTGATGTGTACATACCTACTAAACTCTAGCTACCACTGTGCATAGGCTGGTACACATGCACATCTAGCATGTGACATGTGATGTGTACATACTTACTAAACTCTAGCTACCACTGTGCATAGGCTGGTACACATGCACATCTAGCATGTGACATGTGATGTGTACATACCTACTAAACTCTAGCTACCACTGTGCATAGGCTGGTACACATGCACATCTAGCATGTGACATGTAATGTGTATATACCTACTAAACTCTAGCTACCACTGTGCATAGGCTGGTACACATGCACATCTAGCATGTGACATGTAATGTGTATATACCTACTAAACTCTAGCTACCACTGTGCATAGGCTGGTACACATGCACATCTAGCATGTGACATGTAATGTGTACATACCTACTAAACTCTAGCTACCACTGTGCATAGGCTAGTACACATGCACATCTAGCATGTGACATGTAATGTGTATATACCTACTAAACTCTAGCTACCACTGTGCATAGGCTGGTACACATGCACATCTAGCATGTGACATGTACATACCTACTAAACTCTAGCTACCACTGTGCATAAGCTGGTACACATGCTACACATCTAGCATGTGACATGTGATGTGTACATACTTACTAAACTCTAGCTACCACTGTGCATAGGCTGGTACACATGCACATCTAGCATGTGACATGTAATGTGTATATACCTACTAAACTCTAGCTACCACTGTGCATAGGCTGGTACACATGCACATCTAGCATGTGACATGTGATGTGTACATACCTACTAAACTCTAGCTACCACTGTGCATAGGCTGGTACACATGCACATCTAGCATGTGACGTGTACATACCTACTAAACTCTAGCTACCACTGTGCATAAGCTGGTACACATGCTACACATCTAGCATGTGACATGTGATGTGTACATACTTACTAAACTCTAGCTACCACTGTGCATAGGCTAGTACACATGCACATCTAGCATGTGACATGTGATGTGTACATACCTACTAAACTCTAGCTACCACTGTGCATAGGCTGGTACACATGCACATCTAGCATGTGACATGTAATGTGTATATACCTACTAAACTCTAGCTACCACTGTGCATAGGCTGGTACACATGCTACACATCTAGCATGTGACATGTGATGTGTACATACCTACTAAACTCTAGCTACCACTGTGCATAGGCTGGTACACATGCACATCTAGCATGTGACATGTAATGTGTATATACCTACTAAACTCTAGCTACCACTGTGCATAGGCTGGTACACATGCTACACATCTAGCATGTGACATGTGATGTGTACATACCTACTAAACTCTAGCTACCACTGTGCATAAGCTGGTACACATGCACATCTAGCATGTGACATGTAATGTGTATATACCTACTAAACTCTAGCTACCACTGTGCATAGGCTGGTACACATGCTACACATCTAGCATGTGACATGTGATGTGTACATACCTACTAAACTCTAGCTACCACTGTGCATAGGCTGGTACACATGCTACACATCTAGCATGTGACATGTGATGTGTACATACCTACTAAACTCTAGCTACCACTGTGCATAGGCTGGTACACATGCTACACGTCTAGCATGTGACATGTGATGTGTACATACCTACTAAACTCTAGCTACCAGTGTGCATAGGCTGGTACACATGCTACACATCTAGCATGTGACATGTGATGTGTACATACCTACTAAACTCTAGCTACCACTGTGTAGGCTGGTACACATGCTGATGTGTACATACCTACTAAACTCTAGCTACCACTGTGCATAGGCTGGTACAGGTACTAATACATGTATTAGCTATTTTAGGATTTCTTGGATTTAGTGGGTACTATATGGAACTCGCGACAAAATTATATATTCATGAGCACAGAAGTCAACAGGAGAAATTAAATCACTTCCACCTTTTCCAAAGTAAATCCTGATGGTTCAAGGTAGAAACTCAGTGAAATATAAAGAGATCCTTGCCAATCTTTGCGAAAGATTTCTTTAGTTATTCTTATGAACTTGTTAGTATTGTTACGCAAACTTGAAGAGCATGTGTTTAATTGACTACACACTGTAAGCTATAAGTGCCTAGTCCTGCAAACGCAACATCAATCACACACAAAAAAGTATTAAAAAAATATGCTACACACAGATATTATTGTACTGCTCTAGCGATATGGTCACGAAACTCTACTCCTGGTTTGATATGCGGGCAAGAAAAATGAATTTCTTTTTAAAAATGGCTGATGATCGTAACATTTTTTTTAAATGGCTGACAATCGCAACAATTTTTTTAAATGGCTGATGGTCACAACTATTTTTTTAAACGGCTGACGATCGAAACTTTTTTTTTAAAGGGCTGACAGTTGCATCTGCAACTGTCAGCCAGTACATTATTTTTCATTTTGCTTCCTCGTCTTGTCACCAGAAGTGAAATTTTACGCATCACTAGTGCAGTCTGCTGGGCATTAACGGTTTCTTCCCCCCGACCTTTACAAGCCCTTCCTCGGAGAAAGGCTGCAGAGGCATCTATGCTTACAGGAATTGATCTGAATCCCTTTGCACTCGAGAAATGAGATGGTTATGGCTCTTTACTGAAGTTTTGTTGTGGACATAGAGAGATGTAGCAATGCTTAACTTTTATTTGCTTATCCCAATGGAGCTAATTCCTTCACCAAACTGCAGCTTATTGTATTTGCTGATTTGAAGTCTGAAAAGTTATAGACAAAAATATAATTTTAGTAATAATAATAAAGTTAGCTGTTGAAGGTAGCTGTCAATTAAATTGGTTAAAAAAATAAATAATAATAATCGCTGTGGCTGAGGGGAAACTGTAGCCATATGGACTAGGGTAAATAAGAATGACGAGAAGGAAAAATATGCTATTCAGAAAGGAAACATTTCGGAAACAAGACTACTCTTATAGATTACTGTTAGATGACCCTTTACCACTTAAAATCATATACATGTCCACCATGTACTGCTACGGTAAAGGGTTGTCTAATTGGTTGTGGTCTATATGGGGACAGTCTTACTTAAATAAGTCAATCCTTTTTTGTATTTAATTATTATTATTCATCATCGTCGTCGTCATCATCATCATCATCATCATCATCATCATTATTATTATATTATTTATTATTATTATTATTATTATTATATTATTTTATTTTATTATTTTTTTATTTTATTGCTCAAATTGTTTTCTTTGGTTGGTTGTTTTTGTTTTGTTGTTTCTGGTTTTCTGGTTCAGCAATGGAGGACTTCATCAAGTGTTGAGTCCGGGGCTTTTTAAACACATACTCAAACTCCTCTTGCTGTAGTCGTACACTACACACATCAGCTCAGGCCATGTTGTGTTGTAGTGTGGACTCTACCCATGCAGGGTCAGCTACAGCCTGTTGTAGTTGTACACTACACACATCAGCTCGGCCATGTTGTGTTGTAGTGTGGACTCTACCCATGCAGGGTCAGATACAGCCTGTTGTAGTCGTACACTACACACATCAGCTCAGGCCATGTTGTGTTGCTAGTGTGGACTCTACCCATGCAGGGTCAGATACAGCCTGTTGTAGTCGTACAGTACACACATCAGCTCAGGCCATGTTGTGTTGCTAGTGTTGACTCTGCCCATGCAGGGTCAGCAACAGCCTCCACCATGGACTTAATAATAATTGCACGGGAGAGCCACAACAATCAGCAGCAGGTGTTTTGATCAGCTACAGCTTTCTTTGGACTTGGTAACAGTTTCCCAGGAGTGACAACTCCGCAGACCAACCGCAGAACTGAGCGTGGGTCATCCATTCTGCTTATAATACAGCACGTGCAGTCTGGACTCAATTCTAATTGAGCAGGTGAGGTGCATGTAGCAACCACCACCCATGTCCTTCTACTACAATCTAGAAATGGAGTAGTGATGGACGTGCAGTGGAACATTTGGTACTAAAGTTGTACAAGTGCACCTATTGTATGTAAGTCATGTGACAAGATAGAAGGTCCTGGAAGATGAATCTCAAGGGGTTTTTCTCCAAACTACTGGCAGTTATTGACTTACGTAGAAAATTCAAGGTGTACTTGGAGTCCTTTTGAAGTTAATAGTAGCTGAAACCACCATTAGGAGCTAAGAAGCTGCTGATGTGAGTTTAGCAGAGATATGAACTTAGGTCTTTCCGGGTTTCATTATAAAATAAGTATAAAACCAAAAAGGGGATCCTAGCGTACTTCCTGCTGCTGCTGCTGATAATAACTACTACTATTACTATTAATAGTAATTAACTATATACACATTTAATTTGTAGTTTATCATAGCCATCTATAGAAAATATATATTTCATAGCAAAAATTGAATCGCTTGCTAAATTAGTCCCAGTATTTAGGTAGCGAACTAATGGCTGGCATGGGATTTTAACTTGCCTTCCAACTGGTCAAATAGCTCAGGGAACTTGGGGGATTCCTTAGAAGGAAGTGTGAAACTGAGCTCTGCCCCCACATCCGTCACCTGTTCTGCCGTGATCACAAAGGATTTGACCATACGCTCCACCTTGGATGACACACACTTGGCTTCCTTCACTATAGTCAGGTGGTAACCCACGCCATACCTGCATGGGAAGACATGTGTCGATTATGAGCACCCAACAGAAATAATCACTACCCCTGAACTAAACCAACTACCCCTGACCAAACGACTCGTGAACTAAACTACCCCTGAACTAAACCACCCCTGAACTAAACCACCACTGAACTAAACTATCCTGAACTAAACTACCCCAAACTAAACCACAACTAAATTAAAATACATCGCCTATACCTGAACTAAACCACCCCAAATTAAACTACATATGAAAACTAAACTACCCCTGAACTAAACTCTCCCTAAACTACCCCTGAACTAACTACCCTAAACTAAACTACCACTGAACTAAACTACCTTAAACTAAACTACCCCTGAACTAAATTACCCTAAACTAAACTACCACTGAACTGAACTACCTTAAACTAAACTACCCCTGAACTAAACTACCCTAAACTAAACTACCACTGGACTAAACTACCTTAAACTAAACTAAACCTGAACTAAACTACACTAAACTAAACTACCCCTGAACTAAACTACCTTAAACTAAACTACCCTTGAAGCACTCTGAACTAAACTACCCCTGAACTAAACTTTCCCTGAACTAAACTACCCTAGGCTAAACTAAACTACCCTTGAAACACTCTGAACTCCCCTTGAACTAAACTTTCCCTAACCCTGAACTCAACTACCCCTGAACTAAATTAAAAAAAATAAAAACCCAGAACTACACTACAATAAAAAAATGTGGGTGAAAATTGAGGGCTAAGCTGTGTCTCTGCGCCATCTGCCCAAGGCAAGTCAGCCTGCCATGATGTGACACTCGCTCTCTAGCAAGCTTCACTAAGTTCTGCCTTGTTTAGAGTCGCACAAGGCAGGTCAGTCCAGGATGCTCGGCCAATGGAAACCTCCTTAGGCCTGCGATTAAGTTAGCGAACATGCCATACTGTTTTGAACTCAACAACTTATCAATGCTTGCTATCTTGTGCTTGTTTGAACTGTAAGGAACACTCTCGTCTGGATAGCCACACTTCAGCACATCCCTCACACGGGAGTACTACAATATTCACCAACCACACCCACAATGCGTGTAAACGAAATTGTATTGCAGCGTCAATTTGACAAGATGAACTTTGAAATCTAACAGTACAACGGTATTGCGTAGCGGCCAATATGCCTTCAATTGCAAAGGATTAGCGGGACAATAGCTTAACGCTCTGGGAAGAACTCTGTATAGGGAATGCTAGTAGTCCCTGACCAGTGAACAACTGGCAAGCTATGTATGCCACAACCACAGCTACACTCACCTTTTTTTGAGAAAAAGAGAGGACCCCGAGCAGCGTAGCTTGCCTTCAGCCATGATGGCGATACGATCACCCAGAAGGTCTGCCTCATCCCTAGAGGCAGACAAGTAGAGAGCAGGTTAGTTCCCAACTAAGACTATTAACTAACTCGTCATCCCCACACACCCTGCCCACCCCCCCCCCCCCCAGCATCATGTGTAGTCCCACAAAGCTCAAGTACGTACATGAAATGAGTGCTCAGGAGCATGCAGCGGTTTTCCTTGTATTTGTTGAGTAGATCCCAAGTGGCCCGTCTGGCGTAAGGGTCCATACCCGAGGTCGGCTCGTCCAGGATGACCACCTTGGAGCCTCCAATCAGAGCAATCCCCACACTATTGTATAACATTGAGACAAGTACTTTTATAGAGGATACTTGACCACACACACACTGTAGCAGCCAAACACTGTTCCGGGGATGTGGGTGTGGTGAGACTATAGTTCAATGTTGGCACCATGTCATGGGGATAACCATTTTATAATCACTGGATTCCTTCATTTTTCCTCGTGTGACATCGTGTTTGGCATCCATAGAGAGAGACATGTTCCAAGTTCAAAGTGTTGCCTACCTGTATAAGCTAGGGCAAGCTAGGACTAGGGCATCTTTCATGGCACTGGTCGCTAGGGCTAGGCTAGGGCTAGGCTAGGGCCAGTAATCATGGGGAAGAAGGATTAGTATCAGGTGGGCAACAACTCTGACTTGGGAAATCCGTAGTGACGGTATTAGACACACCTCCAAAATTTATAATATCCTCTGTGTAGAACAAGCATTGAATGGGTGCAAAGGAGAAGAGGATAAATCAATTAAAAACATGCACGCACGCTTCTCTTCTTTTTTAATAGATCAATCTATGTTGTTGTTGTTGTTGTTTTATTGTTGTTGATTGTTTTGTTGTTTCTCTATATTATTTTTGGGCAGCGGAGGATTACACAAAAAGTCAGAATTCTACAAAGCCCAATTCAGAGCTTCAGGGTCTCCCAGTTGCTCATTGCTTATTGTTGTCCACTACTCACATCAAACATGCCATGTCTTGTTGCTAATGTTGATGTAGGGTCAGCTACAGCCTCCTTCAAAGACCTGTAAAAGACCTGGCAACAGATGCACAGAAGAACTCCACCAACCAAACAGCAGATGTTTGGTAGAGAACATCTACAGCCTCTTTCTATACATCTTCCTTGGAGTAAGAACTCCACCAACCAGAACTGAGCCGGGTGCTTGTTCGGCTTGTAATAAAGCATGTACATTGGCTGATTACTCCAGTGATGACCTTGCCGACCGGTTCATGATTCTTATCAATTATTTTATTCCGCAGACAAGAAACAGTTCAGTCATGGATGTGCATGGGAACATCGAGTCTTAAAATTACTATGAATGGTCGTATTGTATGCAAGTTGTATGTGGGAGAAAACAGATAGATACATGGATGTATCCTAATAAGGAACAACCGGATTGACTGGTCAAATCAGAAGGAAACAAAGCTGGACCCTAGTAAACCATAACCCATTGGATGACCCTTTACCAATCATTATACAGACTTGAAAGTAGAACAATGGTTGGTTGTGGTCTACACATGGGTACAGCCTTTCTCCGTAGTCGACCCAATATAGGTGCTTGTTTTTTTACATTTTTTGTTTTTTTAATTGTTGTTTTAATTGTTGTTTTAAAGAATTGTTCAGCATTGTGGATGGAGAGCACTTCACAAGAAAAACAAGCAGGAGCCTCGCCTTTGAAACACTTTCTCTAACGGACTTCACGATTCAGCATATGCTGCACATACCCTGTTGTTGAGTCAGCCAGGGATCAGCTACAACCTGACTTGGCAACAGACGCACAGGAGAACTCCAGAGATAACCAAGTAGATGTTATTCTTTACTATACTTTATTTATTGAAGTAGTCACACACATTCCTGTACAGTTGCTTGTCGTTTGCTTCTCATTGACTATTCCTCAGTAAATTAAATGATTGCTAAATTCAATAACGTAACTTGATTGAGTCGGGGTTTTTTAAGAAAGGTCTGATTATTAAAAACAGCACAATTAGCTGGCTGGATTGCATCATTAACAAATGTTACTCATGCCTTAATTTCATCAATCAAGATGAGAATTAGTTGTGGACATGCATTGCAGCATTTGGTTGGGAGGTGCATTCAAGTTTTCATGAATGGACCTAGTGTACACAACGTTGTGCATAGAAAAAGATATATCTTTCATGATGAATTTCAAGGTCCTTTCACATTTTTTACGGTCTCTAGGTCTGCCAGTTTACTACCTTAGCGAAGGATTTGAGGCAAGCTGGAAGTGCTTTTGGAGCTGGTAGTGGCTGATACCATCACTTAGGATGCTCAAAAGCTGCCACTGTAGAGATATGAACTTTTTGTTTTGGGTGTTGACTAGTCCACCACTTAAAAAAATGGACCAACCAATATATATATATGGAGTATCCCAATATTCACATTATGCACTATTTATCGTATCCCAATAATTTATCATGAGTATCCCAATATTCATTATATGAGTATCCAATATGCACTATTTATCATTATATGAGTATCCAATATTCACATTATGCACTATTTATTGTATCTCAATATTCATTATTATGAGTATCCCAATATTCACATTAAGCATATTTATCATTATATGAGTATCCCAATATTCATTACTTATCGTATTCAATATTCACATTTATGTAATTATATGAGTATCCCAATATTCATTACTTACCATTATTATGAGTTTTCAATATTCACATGATGAATTATGAATTATTTATCATTATATGAGTATCCTAATATTCATTATTCATCATTATTTCCAAACTTTACCTCTCCATTTCCCCTCCACATGTTTTGTTGTTGTTGTTATTGTTGTTGAACTGCATGCATGCTTTGTATAGGGAATAGCAAGGTTTGTAAAATTTGGCATAAATACTACATGTGTGGAGGACAGCTTACAGGATGCTTTGAGGAGCCATGCACATTCAAAGAGCACTAGTAAATCACAGGTTAATCACCTCAGCTTTCTTTTCTGTCCTCCAGAAAGACGACTTGCTTGGATGTTTCTCTTGTCCACCAACTGCAGATCTTCAATCATCTGATTCACTTCTTTCTTCAAGCCTGTATGGATACCCTGTCAAAGAAGAGAGGGAAGGGTGACAAGGGCAGAACGAAAGAGAGGGAAGACAGAGAGAGGAGGGAGAGAGGAGAGGGAGAGGAAAGGGCAGAGGGAAAGCGAGGGAAGACAAGAGAGATTAGGGAGAGAGGAGGGGGGGAGGAGGAGAGAGGAGAGGGAGAGGAAAAGAAGTAGAAGGGAGGAAGAGAGAGGAAGAAAGATGGAGGAAAAGGGAGAGAGGGGAAGGAGAGAGAAGGGGGAGGAGATAAGAAGGACAAAGTGAGAGTAGAGAGAGGGAAGAAGGGACAATGGAAGAAGCAAAGAGATGGAAGAGAGAGAGGAAATCATTGATTTCCAGTAAGACATGAATAACATCTCACTCTATGCATACCTTGAGATGCATGAAGAAGTAGAGATGCTCGCTGACAGTCAGGCGATCAAACAGAATATTATGCTGTGGGCAGATACCGAGGTTTTTCCTGATCAAATCCATGTCAGTCGAGATGCTATGACCGTCGATAGTAGCCGTTCCTTCTGTGGGTGAGTACAGGCCTGTGTGTGCATGCATGTGTGTGCATGCATGTGTGTGCATGCATGTGTGTGCATGCATGTGTGTGGTGTGTGTGTAACTTACAAATTCATGCAAATACGTGTCTTTAGTGTGAACGTGTGTACATACAATTGCATACAAGTTTACAGCCAAATAAACCTGAGAACTTTACCTGTCAGCATGGACATGGTGGTGGTCTTGCCAGCACCATTGTGTCCCAATAGAGCCGTGATCTGTCCCATGTACATGTTGAGGGTCAACTTGTCAACAGCTCTCACTCGTCCCTTCTTACGGTTAAAGATCTGCTCGTACACGCACACAAAACCAAACAGAAAGTGAACTCCCAATAAGTGAACAGCAAATACTTACCTTCAGCATATTACCACTGCACTGCCCTAGCCACTTACTGCACGCATGTGCCAACTTCATGCCTCACATGATGTATTTGCACGTGCCATATGCATGCATGCATGCACATGTCAATCTTACATTTTGGGAGTAGATCTTGGTGAGGTTCTGGATGCTGATGCCAACCTGGAGGCTAGAGTCCACCTCTTCATGTGCCTCCAGGTCTTGAAACATAGCTTGCTCCATTGGGTCTGTCATCTGCACACATGGAAGATTATATGTCATGTGATAGTCACATGATCTTAATCTGGACTAACGGTATAATTATGCACTATGCACACATGTATATAGTATGACTGGATTTTTGAAAGTGTATACCATTCCATGTGTGCCTATTATAAAATTTAGGCTGCATATATACATGTGTATATATATAATATATATGCATATGTATATACAGTGGACTCCCTCTAATAGAGCACCCCATAATAGAGAACTCCCCTTATTAGAGCAGAAACCTCTGGGGCGGAATCATTTTGTCACTTTATGTATGAATTTTCACCCTTTAATAGAGCAGCCTCTCCCCTTAATAGAGCAGCTACAGGAGTTCAGCTGCTTTTCTTGTGTGTGGATGCAATGGAGACTGAGTTCCCAGACCCAGCTACTCTCCATCAAGAACCACCTGAGGAACAAGGTGAAGAACCTGCACAAGGAGCTCAAGGGGAAGAGGTCCAAAGATGGTGGTCACCTCCAGCAACCACATCTAGGCCCAAAAAAGTCTGGAAAGGCTTGTCAGTCAAAGAAAAGAAGGATCTCCTAGAGGCTTACAATGCTCTTCCTAAGGTAAAGGATTTAAGTTCTTTGGGATTGTGCCATGTTCATTCCTTTACAGTTGTCTCAATCTCAAGCAGCAGAAAGACTTGGCATCCCAAGATCTACCCTTGGCAAACTCCTCAAACAGCAGGACAGCATCAAGGACAACACAGGTGCAGGAGGAAGGAAACGACAACGTTCTACGAAAGATCCTGCTCTCAATTCTGCCATGCTTCAGTGGATTAATGCTGCACGTGAGAAGAATGCTCCTTTATCAGGACCTCTGGTCAAACAGAAAGAACAAGAGATGGCACAAATGTTAGGGAACAATTCTTTCAAGGCATCTGAGGGCTGGCTTTCCAAATTTAAGAAGAGGGAGGGCTTGTGCCACAAAAACCTCCATGGAGAGGCACAGGCAGCAGATGTGATTGCCCAGCAAAATTGGACGGAGACTGTCTGGCCTTCCCTGCAAGAGAGATTCCCTGCTGAGGACATTTGGAACTGTGACGAGTCAGGGTTCTTCTACAGAGCTTTACCTGATTCCACCTTGACTTTCAAAGACTGACACACGGAAGGGAGGAAAGAAGTCCAAGGAACGTGTAACAATCCTGTTCTGCTGCTCTATGACAGGGAAGAAGAAGAAACTCTATGTGATTGGAAAAAGCAAGAATCCAAGATGCTTCAAGAACACAGTGCTCCCCGTTGATTATGACGCAAATTCTTCAGCTTGGATGACTGCACTCTTTTTCTCAGACTGGCTCAAACACTGGGATAAAGACCTGAGGAGGAGGAGGAAGAAGATCCTGTTGTTGTCCGACAATTGCACTGCCCATCCTCATGATGTTGAACTCACAAACATTGAAGTTGCCTTTATCCCACCCAACACCACGTCTATTCTACAGCCTCTGGATCAGGGAATCATTGCTGCTGCTAAGAAACATTATCGTCGGGATATGATGCACACTGTTCTCCGGGAATTGGACTCTTCTGACAGAGCTACTGCTTCAGATCTAGCAAAAAGATTACTCTTCTCAATGCAATTCATCTTCTTGTGTCTGTTTGGGATCATGTCAAAGAGGAGACAATTCAGAACTGCTGGTGCCACTCTGGTCTTAGGAAAGAAGAAGAGGAGGAAGAGGAAGCAGCCGAATTTTCAATGGGTGACATTCCTATGGAACAAGATGCTTTTGAGACATGGGCCGAAAATGCAGACTCTGATGCTCTCATTGTGCAGCCTTTGACAGACGAGGCAATTGTCCAGATGTCCTAGCCGCTTTTTCGGCAGTAGCAGCAGATGAGGAAGAAGATGAGGAAGAAGAAGACGAGATCCCTACTCCAACTGTCTCCGAGATGAAGGCAGCCATGTGCTTGTACTGCACAGAGGTCTTCCAGGTCGAAATTATGACTTTGCAAAGCTGGCAGAGTTTGAAAGAGATGTGGGTAAGACCATTGGTACATCTCTTAAGCAGTCAACCCTTGAAAGATTCTTTGGAAAGCAATAAATCCGTTTCTGAGTGCTAAATATGCTCATTTCCTTCGGCAACGCAGGTCTAGGCACTGTTGTTGTTCTTTCTGTTCTGTGATTTTGGATTTTGGTTTGAAATTTTGCTCTCAACCCATTAAAGGCCCCCCCCCCCCCCCCCCCCCATTGGAAACTTGTTTTAGGAGACATCCCATAGAGCACTCCCCTTAATAGAACCATTTCAGCCGGTCCCAATGTCGCTCTATTATAGAGAGTCCACTGTAATATATATACATATATATAGAGAGAAAGAGAGAGAGAACCTCACCTTGCCCGTCTTGGCCCGCGTGCCACACCAGTAGGAGGGGAGAAAGGGGAACCACAATGGCTTCGAGAGGCCATATGTGCCCGGCTTAACAGCATTCACGTACCTTATGGAAGTAAGATAAAATACATGCCATCACACAAGGCAAATATCTCTTACCAGACATAGCAGTTATTGCTGGGACAAATACATCATTAGCACACCCCTCCTCCCTTCCTCCCTCCTCACCAAGCCACGAGCATGTAGAGGATAGCGTCTATTAGTAACATGACCAACACCCACGCCATGCTGAAGTTGTCATCTGCATTAATGGGTGAAGCCACATTGGCCCATGTGGCACCTGCGCCACTCAGCTCTTGTCGAGTCAAAACTACAACTCCAAATCCCAGGCACGTATTGGAGATGAGACAGAATCCTAACTTGGAGATACTGCATGTGTGTCCGTGTGTGTGTGTGTGTGTGTGTCCGTGTGTGTGTGTGTGTGTGTGTCCGTGTGTGTGTGTGTGAGTGTGTGCACAAGTGTGTGTAAATAATGGAAGGTAAAGAAACTAGAGGAAATAGAAGACAGAATAGGACACTGATCAGTAGTAGTAGTAAAGTTACTTACACAATTTTTTCTCTTTACATATACCGTAAAGTACGCAGCAAGCGCCCTCCACGTAGCAAGCGCCCACTATGCTGTTTTCAGTGATCTAGGATTTTGTAGGGTTCATGTAGCAAGCGCCCACTATATAGAAATTGATCGTAATAATTATAAGCACATGCGCCAAAATAGATTGATTCAACTGCACCGCGTGCGCAATACTACGCACACGTACCGACGCTGAGCGAAGACAGAGAGGAGAGAGATAGCGACGAAGATCCGTTCGCTGATTTGGATGAAGATGTGAACAACTTGGCGTCTTTCAATGAACCTGAGGAATAGCACTAGCTAAATGTTAGTTTCCAGAACAAAATAACATTTTACCCTAGACTAGAGATAGATATTTTTTGCTTGAACTCTTTGATTTGTTTCAAAACAGCCCGATGTGCGTTATATCAGTATACATGTCAGGGATATTCAATCAACAAAGAAGATGTGTAATGAACAAGGTTGGTGGGCCACTCAAGTTTGGGGGGCATTCTAGGTTGATGAGCACTCAAGGTAAGTTGACCACTCAAGGTTGGTGTGTCATTCAAGGTAAGTGGACCACTCAAGGTTGGCGTGTCATTCAAGGTAAGGGGACACTCAAGGTTGGTGTCACTCAAGGTAAGTGGACCACTCAAGGTTGGTGTCACTCAAGGTAAGTGGACCACTCAAGGTTGGTGTCACTCAAGGTAAGTGGACCACTCAAGGTTGGTGTCACTCAAGGTAAGTGGACCACTCAAGGTTGGTGTCACTCAAGGTAAGTGGACCACTCAAGGTTGGTGGTAAGTGGACCACTCAAGGTTGGTGTGTCACTGAAGGCAAGTGGACCACTCAAGGTTGGTATCAGCCACTCAAGGTTGGTGGAGACTATAAGGTTGATAGGCCAATCAAGGTTGGTGGGTAGACCATTCAGAGTTGATGGACCACTCAAATTTGATGCATGGACCACTCAAGGTTGGTGGCCACTACAGGTTGGTGGACCATTCAAGGTTGATGACCCATACACTCAAGGTTAGTGGACTATGCTTAAAGTTGTTGGAAGCACTCAATGTTGGTGGGCCACTCCAGGTTGGTGGGCCAATCAAGGTTACTGGGACCACTCAATGTTGGTGGGCCACTCCAGGTTGGTGGGCCAATCAAGGTTGCTGGGACCACTCAATGTTGGTGGGCCACTCCAGGTTGGTGGGCCAATCAAGGTTACTGGGACCACTCAATGTTGGTGGGCCACTCCAGGTTGGTGGGCCAATCAAGGTTGCTGGGACCACTCAATGTTGGTGGGCCACTCCAGGTTGGTGGGCCAATCAAGGTTGCTGGGACCACTCAATGTTGTTGGGCCACTCCAGGTTGGTGGGCCAATCAAGGTTGCTGGGACCACTCAATGTTGGTGGGCCACTCCAGGTTGGTGGGCCAATCAAGGTTACTGGGACCACTCAATGTTGGTGGGCCACTCCAGGTTAGTGGGCCAATCCAGGTTATACTTACAGGTTGAATGAGTCGAATCTTGAACTCAGAAAGAGAAATGGCACATAATTTGCAAACCATGCTACAAAGCCAATGACGACACCTACACGAGCAGAATTGAACCAGACACTGCACGATGGAGACAGAGGGGATGGGCATGGAAGAGGAAGAGAGAAAGAGGAGGGAGGGTGGAGATGAGGAGGGGGAAAGGAAAGCAAGAGAAAAGGATGTTATATGATAACAATCAACTCAATGATTACAGAACAGATGTTTCCACCAACTCGCTTTTGGCCTTCCTGAGGCTGGGGAAGGCCAAACCAAAATATGCTGCTTCTATAATTGTTTTTAGCCGGTATGAAGATTAAGAGCATGTAGTGTGTGCTTGTAAGGATGTGCTATAGAGGAGCGGATGTAATGTCCACACTAACTAACCATGCACTCACCTGACTAAGAAGCAGTAGGAAATCATGGAGATGATGAAGAAAGTGAGGAAGATGAAGAGCAGGAAAAAGTCACCGTTGATGAAGATGAATTGCTAATGAAGAACAAGACCTAATATAATGATTATCCCTTGAAATCCACACACCTTTGCAACATGCAACCATGCCTCATGAATTATGCATGTCCAAACCAACAGCATATGGCAGTGCCACTGTACAGACGGTATGTATGGAATACACACATCGGCGAATATGCCTTCATGGGATATTTTGAGGATAAGCTTTAGTACAAGATCTCCTAGCCCACACCCAATGCTACTGGTACTGGTCATTTGTGGATAAAGCTGGCATATATGAATATAGTATTTTACGGTGTTTGGAAACTGTTGCAGGAACAGGTGGAAAAAATAACAACAGATGATGCTCACTATGGTTTATACATGTCTTGGCGCTAGCAACATGTGGTGGGTTTCTGGTAGGATGGAGGGTGCTTGCAAAAATAACCATATTGAACTGAAAGGAAGTGAGCCTCTTTTTATGTTCACCACAAAAGATCACTCCCTCAAAGCATACCTGCACATTCTCCTTCAACACAGTGTACAGGAATGCCAGTGGGTCTTCTGTAATGGCACCCAGCAAACAGAGCCATTGCCATAGAGCACACACACATATTGGGAGAAGGATGCTGTGCTAAAAAGTAGACCTTAGCCCTAGAGCTTACACACATCCTAGGAGGAGGATGCTGTCCTAGCAAGAAGAGCCCTCACCCTAGAGCTTACACGCGCACCCTAGGAGGAGGATGCTGTCCTAGCAAGAAGAGCACTCCTAGAGTTACACACACCCTAGGAGGAGGATGCTGTCCTAGCAAGAAGAGCACTCCTAGAGTTACACACACCCTAAGAGGAGGATGCTGTCTTAGCAAGAAGAGCCCTCACCCTAGAGCTTACACACACCCTAGGAGGAGGATGCTGTCTTAGCAAGAAGAGCCCTCACCCTAGAGCTTACACACACCCTAGGAGGAGGATGCTGTCCTAGCAAGAAGAGCACTCCTAGAGTTACACACACCCTAGGAGGAGGATGCTGTCTTAGCAAGAAGAGCCCTCACTCTAGAGCTTACACACACCCTAGGAGGAGGATGCTGTCCTAGCAAGAAGAGCCCTGGTCCTAGAGCTTACACACACCCTATAACAGAGATGCTGTCTCAACCTGGCCCTACGCATATCCATGGAGAAAGGTGCTGTCCCAACAAGCAGAGCCATGGCTCTGATGATGTCCCAAGAGCCCTGGCCCTGATGATGATCCAAGATCCTTGGTCCTAGAGTGAACACATACCCTGAGACTGATGTTGTCCAACAGTATCCTAATCTCACACAGCCAGAGTGAGACCCTTGACTATCACCAGGATATATCTGGTCAGACATTCTGGTCAAATTATACATGCTCCTTGTGCTTATGAGTTTTGTTGCAACATCATTATTAGCAAGTGCTTCTGTAAGCTTTAAATACTGTAGTTTTAGTTGCATACATATGCAGTTGCATTGGCACTATTCAAATCCCAAACCCTTGACATGAGGAAGTTAGCTGGTGTGTGAGCCTGCATGTAAATGTGCCGCCATTGTTAGTCTTGAGTGATAATATACACATGCCACCTGACTGCATGCTGCGATTTTATTGGCACCACCAGAATTGTGAATGATGCAATGAGAATCTGGCAAGTCTACAAGAGACTCATGCACAGGTAAAGCCGCTGGCTCTGGCCATTGCCATAAAAGCCAACTTCAAGGCCAGATAGCCGAAGCTTGTCTCAGCTAAAACTCACATCAGCACTTCTTAGCAGCCATTATTAGTTTAAAATTTGCGTTCAATATGCCCCTTCATAGAAGTTTTAGTGCATGTATTATGGAACTAATACATGGAACTTCACATTTTCCAATGCACGTGCTGTTTGATTGCAGCAAAAAAAAGCGTAGTGTATATCATCTCACATTGAGTAGAATGCTGCAGATGATGACAGAAATCATGAGGAAGATGAATTGCTTGGTGTACCATGTGCTCCACAGGATCCACTGCTGTAGACCCATCATGAACATGGACTCCCTGATTCTTGATTCTTTCTCTAACACCAGCTCCTGGCAAAGCACACGCACACACACACACATACACAGAGTGATAACAGGGCTGGTGCACATTTGCAGTGGGAGTGTTTCAGTGCAATGCATATTGATTTTGAGTTATCTTTGTGATAATTATGTGAATATCATGTGATGCATCACAGCACACCGTGTAGCGAATTTATGCTGGACTTGAGGTGCAACACTCTCATCTGAAATGAAGTGCATCATCAGAGCTACAACTTGATGTGCTATATTTGTGATTGGAATGCTATCTTTGGGTTTCAGATGAGATGAGAGTGATTTAGGCTGTGAGAAACTTCGTTTGCATATGAGAGTATATACCTAAGACTTCTTGGAGAAACTTGAGGTGCCCTGTTGCTTCTACAAGCAAAAGTAGAAATGGCCACATGCCACTCTTCCACCTTGTTCCTCGAAGCTAGAAGCAAAAGCATGTCGAGTTCCTTGTCACTGCATAAAGTATGACAGCCATCATTATAGTCCATGGCTGGAGAGTGCTCTGGTTTGGAAAATTAGGGCTGAAGGTGATACATCAGTGGGTGGACTTCATATTTACAGGTCAACACATTGCACTCTGAACAAGACTTGATGCTAGTGTTGTGAACAGAATGTGATGCATTGCAAAAGGGATGTGGCACGACACAGTGGGATAGCCTAGCATCATAGTAGTACAGTCTTGAGACCTTAACACTCAATCATGTTGACTTTACCTTGACCGTGCTTCCAGCCGAGTACATGAATGCCAAGATAAACAGCAGGGGCAGGAACGCTTGCAAAATTGATAGGAACTCGTCGACATGATACGCAGGATAGGGGAATTGCTATGACAGATGCAATGACAACAAATACAATCATCTACACGAGTACAAAACACATATGTACATATATCTGAGCTTCCATTTTCAATTTAAGGGGGTGATCCCCTTTGATTTTATTATTATTATTATTTATGTGGGGGGGGGGGGGGCACAGGTACTAAACATATACAGTTGCTCTTTCCCTTGTTTTTAGAATTATTTGTTGTTGCAAGGTCTTTGAATGGCAGTTGGGACTGGAGGGACGCCATCTTTTTAATATATATATCAGTACATTTGATGTTCAGTTCACATTGTATCAGGTGTTTTTGTTTCCCCCTTTAGCAAGCAAGACTGTGAGGGGTTGAAGGGGTGGACTATGCCTTGCTTAATTAACTACAGTATTTAAGGGGACATCCCCACTTTTATTTCAATAATGAGTTCAAGTAAGTTAACAAAACATTGAATCACAGTCGATAAACAATATGCTGCAGCATCTGTTTCTTCTATCCTCCTTTGCTCCCCCTTGGCTACAGCACAGTAGAAGAGTTGATGCTGCTAGTGTTCCCAACTTTGCTGGAACATGTCATCCTCACCTCCCCTTGGAAATACCAGCTACTTTCATGACATCGAACCCTAGATTCAGGGAAGCAAACCCTAGATTCAGGGAAGCGAACCCTAGATTCAGGGAAGCTAACCCTAGATTCAGGGGAGCGAACCCTAGATTCAGGGAAGTGAACCCTAGATTCAGGGAAGCAAACCCTAGATTCAGGGAAGCAAACCCTAGATTCAGGGAAGCGAACCCTAGATTCAGGGGAGCGAACCCTAGATTCAGGGAAGTGAATCCTAGATTCAGGGAAGCGAACCCTAGATTCAGGGGAGCGAACCCTAGATTCAGGGGAGCGAACCCTAGATTCAGGGAAGCAAACCCTAGATTCAGGGAAGCAAACCCTAGATTCAGGGAAGCAAACCCTAGATTCAGGGAAGGCCAACTGAAGACTGAGAAATGCTGCTTGATCCCAAACTAACAGACATTTTGCCACTTCTCATCACAAAAGTGACGATGTGCATACTGCATGTGTGTGTGTGTATGCATGTGTGTGTGTGTGTGTGTGCATGTGTGTGTATATATATATATATATTTGTGCTTATGTTGACTTACTCGGACAGCAACATTGACAGGTTGGTAAGGTACTTCTTTCTCCATGGCTTTCCACTGTACAATGGCCTCTCCCACCAACTTCTGCAGGTGCAGGAAGCCTTCGGCCAAGTACCTAGGGGAGAGAGGGAGACGGGTAGGGTAGGACATCGTCACTCATCTTTGGCCATGAACTGCAGTCCTACACATGCGATCATTGTTTTGCCCATACAAGTACTTAGTTGTAAGTGGTACGAGTACAGTCACCGCAAAGCTTTTGGAAGGGAAGGTCAGATCATGTGATGTGGGAAGCTGTCACGGTGCAAGTCTATCCACGTTCCCTTTGCTGGCTAAAAATAGCAAACTATTCCAATATTTCCGACAATCTCCAACTCCTATTGACGCTCCACTCCTTCGTGTGTGATAATGCTGGAGCTCTCTGGCATACAAGCACAGACCGAGCTGTACAGTCCATAAGGAAAGTATAAGTATTCTACAGGCAGTGCGTCAACCACATGGAATGTGGTCACATGGAATGTGGTCACGTGCTTTGCGTGCAGCGCACATCACTCGGAGATGAAACTTGAATATATTGGAGTTCTGAAGATCAGCTTCTTGTGAGTCGTCACATGATTCAGCCTTGTTACCAAATAATGACGTAACATCCAGGAGTTGGGTTATCATTTGTTAGACTAGAAAATGATATATACATGGCAAATTAATCACTGTTAATTAAGACAGCTGGCCAAGTATCATTCTTCAAATTTGGCTGGAGCTAGCAGAGCTGGCATGATCCTGAGAGCACTGCCTAGGAGGATGAGGTGGGACTGCTGGGGTAGCATCGTGATGAGGAGAATCACCAAGGGAAAGGCATGGTAGCACACTTTCCAGCAAGTTAGGTGGACATGTTATGTCAAGTCATGTTTGTAGGTTCCGTATGTTATTATGTTATTGCAGTGCTGATCAATTGCAACCTCTCATCATCATCTAGCAAATCATCCTCATCTTCATCTTCAATCTCATCACCATTATCGTTTCATCAATGATACCTTCGACCAGGCCATCTTTGTCAAAAGAGTCATTTTCTATGTCCACCACGTGCCTACAAATCTTCCTCCACACGTCACCTATTGCATGTTGGAAACCTTCTGGAGTCAGCCATTGTGTCAAATCGTGTTGACCGAAGCCCATGCTAGCTCAATGGGGTTAAGTCTAGAGCATCTAGCCAAAATGTCGAGTATCGAGAAATTCATTGAACCCACAAAAAATTGTTTCAAGAGGCTTCATGTGTGGCTGCTGTGCAAGAGCTGCCAATTCCTTGGACTGCAAATATTCAATCTTTTTGTAGAGGTTCCTAGTAGTTTCTGGTTACACCCGAACAAACTTCAGTATTTTTGTTCCTAGCTCTAATCCTTGTCAGCTACTGTTTACAGGAACTGTGGGCTATAAGCACAGTGGAGTGCCATCTGAAGTTCAGCTTGGATGGCAGTCTAAAACTTGTCTTGTCCTATATGTAACATACAACTGCCTTGTCCTTTAAATGTCTCTCATTCACTATGATGTGACAAAGGAAGTGCCCATAGAGCTGTACCTGCCATGAATGCAATGTTGCATGCACTGAGTGATAAATACACCCATCAAACAGGAAGGCCTCATTTTCACAACAGGTTAGGGGGAGGGTGTGAGACTTAAAACTATGATCATTCTGTAAACCAATCATTATATGGATTTAATATGGTGTAAATGAGTAAAAATGGCAAAGGATCATCTGTGATAATTTAATGCTTGTTTCAGTTTTATTTTTGATGGGCCAATCCAATGTAGTTGTTGGTAAACATTTCCTTTCTAATTTCAAGTTGTATTTGTCTTTGTGCTGTTCCTCTCTATTGTTATGTCGAGGAGTAAAGAACTCACTATTGTCTAACTGACTCCAGCACCTTTAAAAAAGAATTGTTGTACATGACACAAATCAGCACACATCATATCATCTTGTGGCTCCTGTTGACTGTCCCCATAATGATGCAAGTGAGAGCAGGCAGAACAGTATACAATACTTGTTTGTTAGGCCAGGCTGTTGTATTGATGATTGCTTCTACTTGCCTTTTCCATGCAAGCACAAGATTCTGTGTCTAGCTACTGACCACTCAGTTCTTTGCCACTTGACAAAAGCAGCTGCAGAGGTTTAGTGATATTAATACACCACATGAGTTAGCTATAATCTTTTTTCTATACTTGGGCATCTTTCCAAAACAGTGCTGAATCAGCTCAGCTGCTAGGCTCTATTTTCACACACACACACACAAGCAAGCAAGCATGTTGTGCTGATGACCTTTTACCAATTTTGGGAGTTTAACTGTAGCGAGAAATAGTTTAGTCTTTGCAATGCATTGAACAATTTGGAGTCTTCTGGTAAATGAACAGACCTATTGTACGTAAGTTATGTGTGTGTGTGGGGGTGGAGGAGGGGGGAGGGGGTGAAAGAGAAAGTAGATAGATAGAAGATAGATCGAAGAGAAATTTTGAGGTTTTTAGGCTGCCAGTTTACTCCCTAGTGAAGGATTCAAGGCATGCTGGAAGTGCATTTGGAGCTAGAATTGGCTGAAACCAACCACCATAGGATATTAAGGAGCTGGCAGAGTAATAGACTTTGGGGTTTTGTGCTTTTCGCATACACCTCTTCTTTTTAAAGATCCCCAAGTGTGCACACAATTTAAAAATAGCAACCAATACACGAGTCATCACTTTCAATTTACGACAAGTGGCCAGTTCATAGACCAACGTATGACCATATGTCAATCTAGATAGACATGTATGGTAATGATGCAGTGGCTAACTTTCTCATTCAACTCCATTGTGAGAACTCACTCTACTCACCTAACCATCCCTACTCACCAGAAATGTGCAGTGGCAAACCTTCCCTCAACTTCACTGTGAGAGCTCACTCTACTCACCTAACCATCTCTACTCATCATAAAAACCTAAACGTGGTCCACCACGTGGAGCCATGGACAAACTCCAGAATCATATAAAGTTCAAAGATTTTGCCCACCTACTCCAAGCATTAGCCCTAGTGCATAGCCCGGGCCAGTATCGGACAGGAAAGATACATGCACGTAGGCATCAACTCACAAGTTTGTTACTCGAGGTCCAGGCAGTTCAAAACGAGGCTCTCTGAATTGAGTGTTCCACGAGCTTGATAGCCCCACTTCATGACGAAGACGGATCTTGTATGAAAGCTCATTTCCGATGAGGCTCTCAAATACAATACCTACACACAAGATGACCACCTGTACATCAGCCAGGTGTGTGTGTGTGTGTGTGTGTGTGTGTGTGTGTGTGTTGTGTATGTGTGTGTGTGTGTGTACATGTCTCCCTGCTTACAACACTACATAAGACTACCTGCCACCTGGTGTGTGTGCATGTGTCCACCCCATAACACATGTACATGTACAGGCACACTGTCACCAATATCATGTACTCCAGCCTCTAACAATCCAGCAATTAGAGCTAATTGCAGAGGAGAATGCAACTATGTACTATTCAATTACAGGAGCAAGCTTGTATGCAATTAAAGGGCAATGAATTTAGCAATTAGGACCTATGTCATTTAAATTAGAGGACTATGCAATCAGGTGATTAGAGGAGTATGCAATTGTTGGAGTATGAAATTAGAGGTGTATGTAATTACAGGAGTATGTAGTTAGAAGATGTAATTAAAGGAGTATGGATTGAAAATACGGAAAGGGGGGATGCAATTATAGGCATTTGTAATTATATAATTATAAGTAATTCAAGGAGCATAAAATTAAAGGAGTAAGCCATTGGAGGTGTACTGTATTTCTAATTTGCACCTGGGGATAAGTTGCAGTCCCAAATCTGCTTAGCACTTAATGCATTACCGGTTTTCCTGTGTACAAGTTCCAGCTAAGCTCTTATTAGTCATAGGTGGAGGAACCGGGGGAGGGGAGGTGAAGATTCCCCCCCCCCCCCCCCCCCCCCCCCCCCCATATATGATCCCTTGTATATGAACCTATAAATAACCTTGTACAGTCTTGTAACCCTTCATTTACTTACTACTAATTGGAGGGTTGTTGCTGCCTTCGCTCAATCTTTGATGCTTCTATCTTTGTTTGTTGATAACATAATATGAAAATAAATTTAATCACACACAGGCTAAGCTGCAGATTGCCGGACTTGAAGAAGCTACGGCACAGCTAAGCAGCAGAAGGACTCGCTGCATTTCAATTCTACTCTTACCAGCATCACAAGAGATGACCAGCAGCCTGGAGCTAGAGGTGTGGCTGAAATGCTTCTTGCTGGTTGTAGGCACGGACATAAAACTTATTAGTGCAGCTTCAGAATAATGCATGTGCTTGTTGAGACCACACCCACTGTTGGAACTAATACAATTTGTGGTATTAATCGCTTCCTTTCATTGAAGAGGAAATTTGCAGTACACCCGGCAGTATGTAATGTGAGGAATGCGTAATTAGAGGAGCATGCAATTAGCACTAGTTTACTAATGCTTCTCCAAACCTGGAAGCTAGATCACATGACTGGTTTTAACCCCAACCCTTCTACTCAACTCACCTGCACCATTGCGGTAGCAAGTGTTCTCCTGAGTGGAGTCTGCTACAGTCATCAACGCTGACACCATCTCGTCCTCTGTAGCAAAAGCCTTGATCTCGAAGGGCATTGATGCCAGGGACCTGTTTAACTGAGAGTGGACAAGGTCCATCACCGAATCAGCTGCATCCACATGAATGTTTGTCAACGAGAAGAACAAGAGCATTACAATGACCTTCTCAACAATCGACTTATATTCTCGGCATTTCAGCTAGATGCTCTGGTCTTCATCTACAAATGAATTGTGTGGAGAACTGAAGCACCTTGCCAACCCTGTGACCCTAAACCGCTGGATCACAAACACCTCGTGAAATTGACTCAAAGATGCCCGATTCAGAACATCTTGCAGAATCAATGCAACATGTCATTAAGCCCACGTCACAGTAACATGAATAATGCAATGTCGTTATCTATCTCTAACCCACTCGACCCATGGTGAAACATACATCGAATCTATTCTGAAATATGAAGCAGCCTCTAACCCACTACTGCCATTTTGACCTAATTTGTGGGTTTATAAAAGGAAAGGAAACTAGAATATATCCCTTGGGACCACACCCTTATAGAGAACCCTTTATCATAAAATAGTCGTGCAGACCACACCTAATTAGATGCTCTATACAATTTAAAATTAAATATTAAAACACACATGTACTCCAAGTATCACATGGATTTTAAAGCTGTACATGATTTAATAATAATGAGTCTTTTAATTAGGTGTGGTCTGCATGACTGTTATGATAAAGGGTTCTATATGAGGTGTGGTCTCAAGAGATATATTCTAGTTTCCTTCCTTTCTTTGACTAATATAGCTTGAAACATATTTTGTACTTGCGTATATATAATTGGGTAATTAAATGAGCTCCCTTATATAGACAGGCCAATAGGTTGTGGCTTTAGTTAATATAATTGTTTTGCAAATGAGTTCCTGTTGTGGGGAGGGACATACTCTTCCCTGAGAAATGTTATTCTTCTCCAAACTGCTGAAATAAGATTATATACACTAATCTACACTACTGTAATTCACTATATATGGTCTTTGCAGCATATATATGGATATACGTATAATATATATATACACACAATAAATGCTCTCTCCTGACATGTCCACTTTGTCTCACCCTACCTAGACATTGCTGCTCAGCTTTCCTGCTCCCTGACATGTCGACTATGTCTCAGCCTATCTAGACATTGCTACTCAGCTTTCCTGCTCTCTCCTGACATGTCCACTATGTCTCAGTTTATTTAGACATAGCTGCTCAGCTTTCCTGCTCTCTCCTGGCATGTCCACTGTGTCTCAGCCTATCTAGACATTGCTGCTCAGCTTTCCTGCTCTCTCCTGACATGTCCACTATGTCTCAGTTTATTTAGACATTGCTGCTCAGCTTTCCTGCTCTCTCCTGACATGTCCACTATGTCTCAGTTTATTTAGACATTGCTGCTCAGCTTTCCTGCTCTCTCCTGACATGTCCACTATGTCTCAGTTTATTTAGACATTGCTGCTCAGCTTTCCTGCTCTCTCCTGGCATGTTCACTTTGTCTCAGACTACATGTATCTAGACATTGCTGCTCAGCTTTCCTGCTCTCTCCTGGCATGTCCACTTCATCTCAGTCTGTGTTGATATCGCCGGTGCTAATCAGGAGTTTCCTGCTCTCCATTTTGTCTATGCATATCTAGACAGTACTGTTCTCTGGGCCTTGGCTCCCGCTGTCACCTCAATCTGTTTCTCACATTCCTCTCAGCAGTCTTTATGGCTGAATATCCTATGTTGGTGCGTGCATAAAATGATTCTTCATGGTCCGTGTGCAAATGATCATGATTTTCTACCAATGACCTCACTGAGGGGTAATGTGGTGAGTTTTCTGTGAGTACATGGTACACATTCTAACAGCATTATGCACTGGCAGTGCTTACCTCCCTGCCTCCCAAGAATCAAACAAGGAATCCGAGCCTTTGGAGTGATAAATTCAACAGATAAAAATTTAACTGTGATTGAGAATATTTGTGGTTGCAATCGTGTCTTCAGAAATATAAATTCCTTCCTGAAGCTTTAGTGCGGGTAACTCTGCTCAGTGACAGCCTCAAACCTGATATTATTATCAGTGGTTTCTCACAAACAGGAATTCTTGGAGCCATCCACTCATCTTCTACATGCTGAGGACATTGAAGAGCCTTTTAGAAATCAGCATTATTAAAGTTTATATTTTGGAAGCTATTAAAATCATCCAGCTTATAATTCCGCGCATTTGAGCTGCACCAATGAATTTTTACACGATTAGACCCACATAACTAACTCCGTATATGGTATATGAATCCACTTTCTATGGAAAAGTCAACATCCACCTCCCCAACTAACCCAACCTCCTTATTCCGACTACAAGCTGTACATCTTAACATGGTTACAACAGCATTATGTAGAGGGGTGACGTATGTGATCAGCTTTCCAATCAAGTTATTGTCAACTACCAGTGTGGCAGGTTACTACCTAGAGTGGTATACCTTCCTAGCACAGGAGACCAGTAATCTAGCTAGTAATCTGTTATCCCCATCTGTGCCTTGACAGTCACTTACTCTCGTTGGTCTGAGGAGAGTAGAAGATGTTGTAGAAGTTTCTCATTCCATCTTGCATCAATGGTACTTTGTCTGGGAGGCTGAGCTGGTCAGAGTCAAAAGTCACAAAGCATTGGTCTCTACTGTCATTCGCCAAAGCATACCTGTATGAGGGCACATTCAAAACAAGGTCACGTTAGATTTGGAACTAAATAGATGTCTTCTTGATAAGGGATCTATGGTGAGATTTCAACGAAGAGGTCAATAATGAGGGGTATATTTTCAGTGAGGTCATATTTTCAGTGGGTCAATAATGAAGGGTTATATTTTCAGTGGGTCAATAATTCAGTGAGGTCGATAATGAGGGGTTATAATTATAACGAAGGGCTATTCAGTGAGGTCAATAATGAGGGATTATATAACCGAGGGATTATATAATGAAGGGTTATATTTTCAGTGAGGTCGAGGGTTATATTTTCAGTGACGTAAATAATGAGGGGGTATGTTCACTATAAAAACATAGCCCACAGGGAAATACCAAATTAGGAAATGTGTTAAAAAGGGTGTGTCCCTACTTTAGAGCGTCCCTACTTTAGAGCGCCATAAATTCCACATGCATCAGGTAACATTATACATTAAAAATAGCTCTATCAGCACGATTTCATTTGACACTAAAATTATAAGTTGAGGTTTAAAGATGCCAAAGTTACATACACCCAAAGTGAGGGACCTAAATCTTACAAGTTCACTGGATTCAAAATGTCCAAAGTGGTTATGAGGTGGCCATGAACAGCTGAAACTTGCAGTGCGGGTTAGTGCTGCAAACTCCCTCATTGTTCAACAAAATTAAAAATGTGCACCACATTAGTGGGACCACATTAGTGGGACCACATTAGTGGGATATAATAATACAGGCAACCCAGTTCTCGCCAAGGTAGGCACTGGCTCACTGAGCTTACCTTAGCCTCATTATGGACACCACATGTTCAAGTTCCTACAAAACTTGGGGTTCCCCACCTCCTTACTCGACTCATTAATTAATCTGCTTACTCTAGGGTAATTACTTTCGGTTCCTTACTCCACTCATTAATCTTACTTGTGGTACAGTATACACTACTTGTGGTTCCCCACCTCCTTACTCCATTACAGGTTGCTCTTACCTGTGGTACAGTACACTACTTGTGGTCACTTCACTAACTTCACTTCACTAACTCTCCAAGGTTGCTCTTACTTGTGGTAGAGTACACTACTTGTGGATTTTCCTTGCACGGAGCACAGCCCTTACTTGGAGCCACTAGTGGTTTTCCCTTATTCCAATCACTATTTAATTAACTTGTGGGGGGGTGGGAAGAGAGGATATTTGTCCCTGCATGCAGGTTTCATGTTCCCAATGATGTAACTTGATAATTACCAGAGAAACCTTGCTTACTTGTATACTACATGTACAAATACTAGAGAAGCACAAGCCTTACTTGATGTTCACTAATTAACTATTGCTTATCATCTAGTTCAACTTTTTGGGGAGAGTAGGGTAGGGGTGGGTGGGGCAGAGAGAGAGAGCGGATATACAGGTTTCATGTTCCCAATGATAGCGGATGATGCAACTTGACAACCATTACCAAAAAGCTCACTAGAGTTCTTACGGTTAAAGCTGCTGGCTAGCAAGGCTGCATCTAACATTACTCGACTAGAGAAACCACTGCAGCTGCTAAAATGGCGAGGTTCGCAGCAGCAAGTGTCATCGCCATGTTCAATAACAAAACAAAATGGTAAGAATAGCGAGTAGCCATGGCTAGCGCTAGAATAGAGAAGGATTCAAAGCAGCTGGAAATGTTTTCAAAGTTAGTAGCAGTTAAAACCACCATTTTGGTTGCTTAGAAGCTGACTTTAAGCTGATGCATGTGAGGGTTTTTTTTTGGGGGGGGGTGGGTGGAGTGGATGGGGGTGCCGTCTGTCCACCATTAAAGTGGGTTGAACTAACACAGAGAGCACTAGCTTACATGAAGACCATTGTTAGAAGCTGACTTTAAGCTGATGCATATGAGGGTTTTTTGTTTTTTTGGGGGTGGGTGGAGTGGATGGGGGTGCCGTCTGTCCACCATTAAAGTGGGTTGAACTAACACAGAGAGCACTAGCTTACATATAGTACACTATGAAGACCATTGTTAGAAGCTGACTTTAAGCTGATGCATGTGAGGGTTTTGGGGGTTTTTTGGGGTGGATGGGGGTGCTGTCTGTCTACCATTAAAGTGGGTTGAACTAACACAGAGAGCACTAGCTTACATATAGTACACTATGAAGACCATTGTCTTTTAAAATGCTATACTTGTCTAAAGGAAAAGCTCTACTTCCAACCTGTAGTGATAACTTTGAAGGATACACTTTTCTATCCATATTTATTTCCTAAATAGCATGCAGGTGTTGTTTCTTTATAAGACACGTCTTCTTTGCAGCTATCGACTTACATAGAGCCTTGGAATATGCAATTTGTTGAAGCATTGGTCCTTTTTACTAGTGGCCAGGAAAACAAGCCACTCTCCATACATGCCCCTTATGCAATTTAGTTGTGCATTGTTGGCCTTGACTTGCAATCATTTTGGGAACTTTTTAAATCTGATTTCAACACCTAGCATTTCTATAATTGTTGTAAATATTACTTTTTAAGTCACAGCCGAAAAAACATCATTAAAAAAAACACCTTAGAAGTTGTTTCATGCCATCCACTGATATCAGCTGAAACATATCTACATAGCCCTGTCAATACGGCAGGCCAGGTCTGTCACACATATCTACAGAGTTGTCAATACAGCAAGCCAGGTCTGTCACACATATCTACATAGCCCTGTCAATACAGCAGGCCAGGTCTGTTACACATATCTACATAGCCCTGTCAATACAGCAGGCCAGGTCTGTCACACATATCTACATAGCCCTGTCAATACAGCAGGCCAGGTCTGTCAGACATATCTACATAGCCCTGTCAATACAGCAGGCCAGGTCTGTCACACATATCTACATAGCCCTGTCAATACAGCAGGCCAGGTCTGTCAGACATATCTACATAGCCTTGTCAATACAGCAGGCCAGGTCTGTCACACATATCTACATAGCCCTGTCAATACAGCAGGCCAGGTCTGTCACACATATCTACATAACCCTGTCAATGCAGCAGGCCAGGTCTGTTACACATATCTACATAGCCCTGTCAATACATCAGGCCAGGTATGTCACACATATCTACACAGCCCTGTCAATACTGCAGGCAGTTTGCTCATCACACCAAATTTGTGGCGCAACTAAGCAAGGGCAACTAGCACTAGAGGGTCAAGCTGTATGGTCTCCATATGATGTGTTGATGAGAAGGATTCCTTGAGATTGAAAGGTGAAGAAAATCTACAAATGAACACATTGAGATTTCCATGGAGCAAATGATTGCTGGTAAAAGTTTAGTCTAGCCCCAACTCTGGTGGTTTAGTGATGCAATACTGAGGTAATGAATGATGATACAGAGATAGAAAGTGTGTGAACTTATACAGTGCACAGTGGAATTTGAGGGTCCTGGAGTTAAGAATGCAGCACAAGGGGTATGACTTCTATGAACATGCTCTAGTTTCTTACACAGTCAATACAGTCAATAAAGTGGCACAAACGAAGATGGCTTATATCTGCATGCGTTGTATAGCGGAATGTAAACCACATGATACACATGTGATCCCCCACCCATTCCCTTTGATGTACCATAAGACAGACTTACCGTAAGATTATGATGAACAATACAGCCGATGTGGGAAAGATAAGCTCAAGTGCCGTCCCAATAGGCTTCCGAAGCTATATCAACAATACATACATATTTAGATCATGTGATATATATGTATAGTGAAGCAGCATGTGACATAGTACATACTGAAGCTTTCACAGATCGATGCAGCATGCACGCACACATGCGTGCACACAGGTTCTGTAGTCCTATCACAGCAAGAAATCTGGCTGTATAAATTACTTCGTTTTCTGGTTTGTAAGGAGCTACATCTATCACATGTTGATGCACACTGTCTGCATACTTGGAAATCTTGAGAAGTATTTGAGTATCGTCGTTTGGCATCATGGCCAGTGTGAGTAATTTTAGGGTGACCTGACGGATGGGAAGGTTTGGTGGTTACACCTCCTACAACTAAAACCAAACAAACCCTTACATTTCGTCCGCTAAAAAAATTATAAACAAATTAAAAAAATGCAAGGAAGTTTGCTTTAAAATAACCGAACTTGGGTTTCTCTAGTGCCACAAAATCAGCTTTGTCTTTGTGGAGATTCACGACCATCAAACCTATTTTGTGACAAGGTTGGTATGAGAGATGGGTCTTGATTCTGTATAATATAGCAAGGTAACCTCTGCCTAGGAAGGTATGTTTTCGCCCCAGTTTGTCTGTCTCTGTTTGTCTGTCCATTAGCAGGATTACACAAAAACTTACTGATGGATTTTTGCGAAATTTTAAGGACGTGTTAGGCATGGGGCAAGGACCAACCCATTAAATTTTGGTGGTGACCTGGTTTAAATGTTACTAGAAGCCACCGCCGCCAGACACAACATGGTACTTGGCATTATCTGCCATCTTGTTTAGTGATATACCTGCGCATGCGTCTTGGCAATGGTAGTTCACAAGTTATGCAACATGCCTGATGGTGACCAATGGTAGTTCACAAGTTATGCAACATGCCTGATGGTGACACTAAAAATAAAAATGACGCTAGCTATGTTAGAGCTCGCATAATGCGAGCCGTTTGCTAGAGGGGCTGACCCCCCCTCCCCTAAACACACACATACACACACACAGAGCACTTGCTTTGTCGACAAGTCAACCTTACAAATTTTGTTGAGAATGAGAAAGATTGTTGGGAGTGGTGGAGGGTTGAAGTCCCTGATTACTCTTTTTCCCAAACTACCAATGTTTGTGTGTCAACACTAACATTGATTAAGTGGTGGGTGAAGGTGTGATTGGAGAGATATTAAACTGTATTACTTCAAAATCTTTGTGTTGTTAGAGTGCATGCTCTAGCCACTGTCCTAGCCCTAGCATTGCTGAAGGCTTAATGCAGTATTGATCTGTACATTATTAATGTTATCATGATGTAATGTTGGGGTTGGATTGTGATATGGGAGGTATTCATGTATGCCTACAAGTTAACCTGATGCACTACGACATAATGGGATCGCAAACTCTGAACCGGAAATGGTCATGTGCAAGTGTGGCTGTTGAGAGGAGTTTTGTTACGAGTACTTGGAAGCAGGTTCTGAAGAGTATGGTCATCAGGCAATACTTTCTAAATAAAGAGAAGACCTTGCAGAAGCTGACAAGAACTCTGTTGTAGTTTGCACTCTTGACACTGTAGTGTTCAACTGTTGACTGTGTTCAGTGTAGTCTCGATCATTTTCTTGATGCATTAGTTCTCCTTCCTGCATATGTCAACTATGTAACCAGTTCTCTGTCCGTAGAGAGTAGCAGCATGTGTTCACCCCATGAAGATTGATCATAGTTTCTGCATATGACAAAAATGGTGTTGCACCGCACCTAGAGCATGTTAATGAATTGAGTAGCTTGTCAGAATGAGACCGTTCTTGTCAGTCATTTGCTAAGTCTTGAGATAGGCCATCTCTAAGTATTTTCAGATAAATAACTGACAATAATTGCTGAAAAAATGTATGCTGAACATTCGCTCAACACCCAATGTTTGAACAATGAAGTGAAAGGAGTTTAAACCTACAGCTGTAGCTGTACCTGCTGTACCAGTTGTACTGTGCAGGCACAGCATGCTGGTGATGGTAGAGTTTCCTGCTCGTTTCATCCCATTGATTTGCAGAAAGATTTAGTCACTTGTAGCTACTGCTTGATCAACATAAGCTTCCATTTCTATACCAAGACTCACACCAGCATGCTCTGTGCTGTGGTGGTCCATGTGGGCAAGCACTTCCTGTAGTATACTAGACACTCTTTGGCTTCCTGTGCTGCTATGTGTATGACAAGTGTTCTTGAGATGCTTACTGGAAGCCTTGCAACACAATGCTAGTTGTGAAATACTAATCTGTGCTTATGAAAGATGACTTAAAAGGAGGGAAGCAGCCTTTCCTGAAGATGGCAAACACACTAAGAGTCAGGTCACTGACTGAGAGAGTTATTAGAGGTGGAACGGAAGACCATGCAGTAGTGGAGAAGAACTTCGGGGGGTGGCTAATCTATTACAGGAAATGCTATATATATTATATATAATGAGATGCATTTTAGACCGATGATGTAAACTCTAGCAAATTTTGTGGTTTGTTTATAGTTTTGAGTGGATCACCAAGGAATATATGAGAGTCGAGTGCAGTTTTCTGCTGGTACACAGACTAAAGCATACGGTTAACAAGCAGCAGTTGCAAGTAACTACAATTTTGTCACAAGTCAATGGAGGAGCCTAGCAGAAATCTTCAATCGCTAACAAAAATCATATATCATATAGCGGATAATTTCTGTGGGGTAATATTTTCGTGGATTCCAATAATCAAACAAATTTTGTGGGGTGAAAATTCGTGTGTTTTTTATAATGAACTTGCTAATTACGCATCCATGTTTGACAACTGCACCTCTTTCTGGAAAAATAATCTGGTAATGGCAAAAAAAAATTGAAAGTAGAGATTGTGTTTCAAGGTGACCATGCCCATAAGGATGCTGGCTTAGGTAAGAAACTGCAGCGCTCACGTGAGACTGACAATCAGCACAATCTTTTTGCTGTGGCGGTGCTGAAGTCTGGTCGTAGAGTTGGTCATGTTCTCAGAAAGATATCTTCTATTTTTGCAACGAGGTGAGTGATTCATTGCATAGTTGCAGGTGCTAAGCGGCAGGTTGTCTTTTTTTTAGCCTTTTAAAAACAGGGACATGGAAAAAGAAATTGCTAGCTAACTAACGGTCCAGCATAATTCGAGGAGTAATCTCCCTAGAGCCACGCTGAAGGGTGTAGGCACTGGTCTCAATAAATGCAGTTATTCCATAAATAGTCTAGCAACTTTTAACACCCCACAATACAACAGCAATCAAATTCGTATTTTTTTAACAATGAAATCCATGAAAATATTGCCCCATGGAAATTACCCACTATAACATAGAGTGTATGCTTGATGTATAATTCTCAACCTCAGTCAGAGGTCACTCGATTTTTTTAGCTACTTACTTTTCAATATACAGCTTTAAGTATGTGGACAACATGATGGAGCTCCTTTAACCCATTCACTGATGTAACCGCCATATGGCCGTTTGAAAATGCTATCAAGAAACTCTGTTGTATCTTGGGCTATTTTTTAACTTAGTGCTAGCTTAATTGATCAGCGCATGCCCAAATCATAGCTGAGAAAATCCCTACATATTAATTCAGTTGCTAAGGTAAAATGAGACCAGCATCACAGCTGAATTTATGGTGTCTAGGCATTCATCTAGGGAAGCGTTGGCGGTACTTTTTGACCATAATTTCTGGCTGTTAGATGGTGAACCGATGAAAAAGGAGAACAAGTCTCTGCTTGCTTGTGGGAGCCTGGTTTGAACTGGGCTGAAGTTGAAACACTGAGATAGAATCGGCATGAGTGATGATTCTCTCGACATTGCAAGCTTCAGCAGAGAGGTAGAAAAGGAAGGAGGGAATGAAGAGACTGTTCATGGTAAGCCTAAACTATCTAGCTCAGTGAATAGAACCTATATCTGGAATTTAGCTGAAGAGTGCTCAGAGCAAAACATAATTCTTTGCTAGGTAACTGGAAGTTGTGTGTATGTATGTGTGTAGGCGGGTTAGCCAGTCAGAGTACTAACATCAGTCATTTCTCTGGCATGACTGGTTTGGTCTTCCACCCAAGCAAATCTCTCGGTGCGGAACTGTTTGATAGCATCCTTATTTAGCATTTCTTCATCTGGTGTTGATAATGATATTCATATCCCTGTCATCATTTTGTGCTTTGTTGCTAAGCAACTGTTTTCAAGGATCAGACTCTGAAAATATATGGTTGCTAGGGAGTTTAGTGATTTCTAAATGTAGTAACTCCTCCCTCTTCCAAATACAGCACTTTGTACTAAGATTCTCCACTCACTAATGGTTTTCTGATCTCTCCTCTCCCCTCTTCAGCTCCCTACTCTCCCAACACCTGCCAAGCTCCTTTTACTACACACATATATATATCCAATTTTCTCCAGACTTTATCAATTAGAGCCAACTCCCCTCGTGCCTTCTTGCTACTCCATCACATCATAATGATGTCATACATATATCCAATTTCCTCCAGTTACAGCCAACTCCCTCTTGCATTCCATCAAACATCATAATGATATCTTCCTCTTGTTCTATTCGGTATTCCTTTCTTCCTGCCATAGCACTATGGAACTCACTCCTGCTCTCTGTTAAAAATCCTCTTCCTCTCTCTCTTCCTTTAGAAGCAAGCTTGATCATGGAACAATCTATTAACTGCCCACCTCATTGTCAGATCATGTAATGCTCATAATTGATTTCTGCTATTGACTTTCTGCTATTGACTTTAATTTTCATGGAATTTTTTTTACATAAATAAAAGTAAAAAACCAAGGGACTCGCTACGCCCACCAGCTTGGCAGTAACTACTACAGCAGTCAAAACCAGAGGCAGCAACAAATAGTACAATGACTTCCCTCTTCCCACTGGGAGGCTGACAAATACATTTCCAGCAAGAAACTTCTTGATGGCCAGTTCTTGATTAAGGGCATACTTCGGTGTAACCTAACTGGCAAACTGTATATCATAAAATACAGCTCACTTAAGTGGTTGGTTTTTCGGACTAAAGCTCACCTATAGCTCCATGCTTTAACTAAACATAGTAAACCCTATCTATCACATGACTTTTCGGCAGGCACATGGAAACCTGGCAACTTTTTACTTGTTGTCATACGCTCTCCTTCACCTTCCATATCTTGCAAAATACCCTGACCCTAGTAGCACTTCTACTAGTCTTACTCTCCCTACCCGCGCTCATCTTCACCTTCCATATCTTGCAAAATACCCTAACCCTAGTAGCACTTCTACTAGTCTTACTCTCCCTACCCACGCTCTCCTTCACCTTCGCATATCTTGCAAAATACCCTAACCCTAGTAGCACTTCTACTAGTCTTACTCTCCCTACCCACGCTCTCCTTCACCTTCCATATCTTGCAAAATACCCTGACCCTAGTAGCACTTCTACTAGTCTTACTCTCCCTACCCACGCTCTCCTTCACCTTCCATATCTTGCAAAATACCCTGACCCTAGTAGCACTACAACTTGTCTTACTCTCCCTGCCCATAGCCTATTCAAATTGATCAGCAGTCCAGTGAAACAACAGATAATTGTACATACCCAGGAGAAATTGATTTAGTCAGCTTTACTTTTTTCTTTTATTCAAGTCCAGGTTATGTATTTGCTACACCATTATTCATAGCTTTCTTCTTGCAAGCTGATATCAATCTCTCTTTCCCAGTTCCCTCTTTTGTTGCATATAATATAACACTGATAATATATAACACTGATACCTGAAGCTTGAAGTTCTTCCACAATAACAGTAGAAACTGCCAACACACCCTAGAACAGCAGCCCGCCATGGTGAAAGGTCTCTTCTAGAAGTTCAGCTCAAGTAAATAGTGCTGGTGTTAAGTCTTTCTCATCACTCCAGACTTAAAACTAACTCTGGTCGGTCAGCTAGGATGCAGGAAATGAATAAAATTCCTAGCAACATTCAGTAAGTCACTAATCATCCCGCGCAATATTAACGTGTGTTTTTTTTTGCTTCCAAGGGTGGGGTTTCGTGGTTGTGAGCGAATACAAATTGTTTGCTGATTATAATGTGGCTGGATGGCAGACAGTGATTAAGAAAGAGACCCCAAGGGTGTTCCATACTCGTGGGCAAGTTTGGGTGGGTGGGGCAGGGGCAGGGGCAGGGGCAGGGGCAGGGGCAGACAAGAATAATAACACATACACTTTTAATGGAGAATCAAAGTATAGCTCAACCTCAGTAGGGTAGTTACAAATTGTGTCTTCATCCGATTTCTCAACCTAGCTACCAAAACATTTCTATTACACAATACCAGATATGAACATAAGTGTAGATACACAACTAAAAATGAGAGCTTGCTGAAGGAGAGCTAGCTTTAAGCTAGCAGCCTTAACATGCGATGGTAATGGGGTGGTCTACGAACATTTAGAGCATGGACATTGGAAGTGGTAAAAACAGGGATTACTAGAGTCAAGTTGATGATAAAATGATTATAGAAGAGATCTTTAAGCTTTCCTTTTGTAGTTATGATGGATGTTTCTAGGTCAAATGGTGGGAAGGGAGTTCCATAAACGAGGTAGTCTATTGAAGTAGAAGTGATTTGTGATTGAGCAAGTATGCAACATTTTCGAGTGAGTAGCAGATCTGGTGGAGTTGGTATTGAAGGTGATGAAATTGGTAATAGTGAAATGGTCAGAGGGTAACTTGATGCTGCTAAGGCAGAACAAGATATCGTTAAGTTCAAGTTAGTACATTAGTGGCAGGAGATGGAGTCTTGACTTTTAGTTGGACGTATAGTATGTATTTACTTGCTCTTCATTGGATATTCTCTAGCTTCACTATGATGAGTTGAGGGTGCCAGATTGGAGAGCAGTAAGAGTAAATGGGAATGGATGAGCTAAGTCTAAAGGATTTGACAGAATCAATAGTACCGAACATCCTACGAAGAAGGCCCCGGACTCTATAGGCTCTTAGCAATGTGGTTGTGGTGAGACTGCCAGGATAGATCCGAAGATCCCTATGGTTCACTTTGGTAGGAATGCTGTTGTTGTTGATAAGGTAGGTGTGTTCCATGCAAAGCTCATATTGGCAGAATCTGATGTGCACACATTTGGACTCCTTGAAGTTCAGTTTCCAGATGAGACTCCAGTCATGTAGAGAGTTAAGATCTTGGAGACAATTGCAGTCATCAGAGTTCTTGATTGATCTCCCCCATTTAGCATCATCTGCATACATTAAGAATTGGGAATATTGCGAGTATTCTGGAAGATCATTATACCAAAAAGAGCAGAGGTCCCAGAATGCTTCCTTGGGGAACACCGGATACAACTGGTAGCAATTCAGAGCGACTGCCTCCCAGACAAACGCAATACACCTTAGCCACAGAGTACCCGTAACACTTTTAGACCATAGTTTGACGAGCAACTCATTATGAGGAACATTATCGAAAAAGCTTTTGTAAAATCCAAGAATATCACATCAGATTGGGGGGGTTTTCCTTTGCATCCGAGGATGTTGTTTTGAAAGAATAACAGTTGTTGCAGAGATGAGTGTTTCGTGAGGAAACCAAATTGTGTTTGGGAGATATATACTGGATGTAAGAGGATGCAAGAGGATCAATGATCTTGTCGTAGATATGCGCTCAAAAAGTTTAGAGGTGGAGCAGAGGAGGGAGATTGGATGGTGGTTAGATACTGAGGCTCTATCACCTGACTTGTGGATGGGTGATATACAATGTAGCGCCATTCTGCTGGCATAGCACGTTTGGTCAACTGATATTGATCAAATGATGTAGGGGATACAAGGCCAGAGCACAATACTTCAGTACTTTAGGACCAATCTTGTCAATGCCAATTGATTTAGAAGCGTCCAGAGAAGATAGTGCTTCAAAAACACATAAGATTCAATGTTTTGAATAAGCAATCTAGAGATATTTATGCAGAGAAATCAGGCATTCAGGTTTTGAAGTTCCCTCCACTTTAGCTCCAGTAACTTGGCTATCGTTATACCTATGAAAAATATTTTAGTATCAAAAGAGAGCACACAGAGAGACCTATCTTTTGAGCTATATATCAAGTCCATACCATGAAGTTTACAGAATCTACGGAGCTATAAAGTGGTAACCACAAGGGTTTTGGGTGTTTTTTTTAATCAACTTGTCACCCCAAAGACGGATTCACAATCTGTATTGTGCTTCGCACTGTCTATTCAACCTGCGATTACATCATTCTGGTGTGCTTTATTTTGATTTTTCAGTAAAAGCTAAATCTGAACAGACGTCTGACGACGAAAGGCTTATCGAAGCAGTGAGAACCTTCCCTAGTATATGAGAACTTTCCCTCCTAACCGCCAAGAGCGCGGACTTCCGTTAATTAATGGGCGGGGTTCCTATTGGGTTTGCGATTCCGTATTGTGAACAGATAGAAGTGATGCGACACGATGCGACGCGCCTAGCAGCATATTGTGAACCAGCATTTATTTATAGAGTAGAAGTCACAAGGTTGAAATAAGATTTTAATAAGTTTATCTTACTGCTGTGTACAATGCTAGCACTCTGTAAACTGATCTTTATAGCAACATTAAATTGCTATAAATCATAAAGATCAGTTTACAGAGTGCTAGCATTGTACACAGCAGTAAGATAAACAGCACTACTAGTGGTGTGGACTTTTACAGTAGAACAAATGGGGTGATATAATCAGATGATGTATGGTATTATGACTAATGAATGAATGATTTGCTTTTTTTATTTTATTTTTTTATATTTTTTTTATTGCTTCTCAGTATCATAAATTTTGCAGAGGAGGGAGATGTACAGTTGCATATGTGAGTGTGAGTACTGCTGGTCAGCCAGGCCGGTGCACTGACTGCCTTGAACATGCGATGGTAAAAAAATAATAATAACTTGTAGTAGCTATGGGTGGGGCAAGAATTTAAATAAGATTAGACAAAAAATCAAAAACTTATTGTATGGGTGAGCAAGAGGCACAAGGACACTGTAAATGATAGGTACATGGAGAAGAGGGTCAAATGTGTTCAGGAAAATGGTTCCACAACTTTTCTTTGACTTTCTCTCTGATGATGGCTGAGGAGTTTTCCAAGTCAATCTGTGGGATGGTGTTCCATAATCTTGGCAAACGGTTGAAGTAAGAGAAATGAGCTGTTGAAGATGTTGAACGTTTGTGGCATGTATGTGGCTGACCTGGTTCCATAATTTTGTTCTAAATAACATGTAGTCTCTGATGTCGAAATGGCTTGCAGGGGACTTCAAAAAATCAAAAACTTATTGTATGGGTGAGCAAGAGGCACAAGGACACTGTAAATGATAGGTACATGGAGAAGAGGGGTCAAATGTGTTCAGGAAAATGGTTCCACAACTTTTCTTTGACTTTCTCTCTGATGATGGCTGAGGATTTTTCCAAGTCAATCTGTGGGATGGTGTTCCATAATCTTGGCAAACGGTTGAAGTAAGAGAAATGAGCTGTTGAAGATGTTGAACGTTTGTGGCATGTATGTGGCTGACCTGGTTCCATAATTTTGTTCTAAATAATATGTAGTCTCTGATGTCGAAGTGGCTTGCAGGGGACTTCAGATTCCTAACACAGAAGACTATGTCGTTAAGTTCATACTCCCCCATGAGCGGGAGAATCTTCAGTGCCATTAACCTGGACTTGTAATCCGATGTATAATCATTGAGTATATACTTCGTGGCTCTCCGCTGAATCTTTTCTAATTTAGTTATGTCCTTTATAAAGTGAGGTCTCCATACCTGTGAGCAGTATAGCAGCTGGGTACGAATAAGGGTGATGTAGAGTAGCTTCTTGGCATGTACTGATTGCACAGAGTGGAAGGTACGCCGTAGGAGCCCAAGGGTTTTGTATGCCCTGGATGCCAGATAGTCGTAATGGGCATTCCAAGTGAGATTAGAGGATGTGATGACACCAAGGTCCTTGTGTTCTTTCTTCCCAGGTATCGGATGTTCTTTGAGGATGTAAGTTGTATTCATAATGTTATCCTTTGAGCTGAACCGCAGGTGTACACACTTTCCCACTTTGAAGGTCAGTTTCCACTTCCTGCTCCACTCCCCCATACTGGCTAGGCCATCTTATAGTAGTAGGTGGTCTGATACACTCTTGATGTGTTTCACACACTTTGCACCCCCGAGATCACAGGTAACAGTTCAGAGCGGCTACTCCCCAGACATACACATTGCTGTCTCCCAATCAGATATCCCTGAAACCACAACCATAAATCACCACACACACCCATGCATCTGAGCTTGTAGAGGAGTTCATTGTGGGGAACACTGTCAAATGCCTTAGAGAAGTCTAGAAAGATTACATCAGATTGCAAGCATGAACTTACAGACTCGTGTATATTGCTGTAGAGTTGCTGCAGGGTAGAAACGTCCACTAAGGAATCCAAACTGTGCAGTGAGCTCCAAGAACTCTATGCATTTATTGTATTTAATGTGTTCAAGTTTTAGAAGTTGAGCTGAGGAGGGATATTGGTCTGTAATTCTCAACTGATCCTCTATCACCTGTCTTGTGTATTGAGACAGACAGAAATCTATATATATACAAATGCATGTTTACATGTAAACACCACTTGCTGGTGCCCTCTAACCCTTTCCTGGAGAGTTGACCTCTGGTGTTAGAGTGGGCACAGCTGGCTGGCATGTTGGGGAGGTGTTCCTAACAGACAGGCAGAGAGGCAGGCAGAGAGACAGATAGAAATCTAACTATAATATACAAATGCATGTTTAGATGTAAACACCTAAAACTACGTCAACATCAGTACAAAATTCTAGACATTAATGAAGACACTCGTAACTCAATATTGTGGGTAATTTTATTAACTGTTGATTAAAAAAAAGATTGTTATTAGGTTAGTTACTAAAATTAATAGTTCCACACTGTGCTGTAATATATATGTGTGATGGCCTTAACAGGCTCAGCAATATCAAGATAAAAAATCATAAAGTCTAGTTGTGGTGGATGTGCTCGTGGGATATACAACACGAGTCTTTGCTAATACATGATAACAAAAAATCATTGTGTTATGTCGTGCATATTATATACACCGAAGCCTGGCAGAACATGGTATTTCCTATACTACTACACAAGCTGCGCCAGAACCTGAAGTGTGCTGGAACTGGTAATCAGGTTCATGGAAAAGTGTGCTAGGGATATGTGCCCCAAAAAAGGCACCTCCCTCACCATCCATGGGGAATTTTCTTGTAAAGAGTATAGGGTGATGTATCCTCAAGTCACTATCTCTCGGGAGGCCATACCCCTTTCTCCAATTGAAGACAAGAACTCTTTTGGATTTAGTAAGTTGTTTAAGACATATTTTATAGTCACCACCAGAGGAAGACCCACTCACTCCATGAATTTCAGGAGTTTTTTTTATAGATGTAGGACACATCCCATAGAGGCTAGAGTGAGAAATAGAGTATGGGAGTAGTTTGAGACATAGCTTATGTCATTATCATGGGAGACCAGGGTCTTTTCACTCTAATTAGAGATAAGAATTCATAGGGTTAATAATGAGATCTATCATCGCCAGAGGAAGCCACATACCTTTCACCACTACCAGAGAAAATAATTCCCAGGACATAGGGAGATGTTTCCAAGACTAGGAATTCATTAGAGATAAGGATTTTTTAAAGGCAATTAGTGCATTTATATGAATGATGGATGTCCTTTGTGAACTTCTCTCCTTGTTTAAGGTTTCATTGATTTCACTCCCTTCATTGAGCTGATAGTTCTATTTTTTGTAACACACTTGCCTCTCGTATCCTAGTTAAGACTTCTACTCACCGAAAGGGCAATATCCTAGATTTAATGACTTTCCCAATATTTTTCACTGTAGACAATTTTATCTGTTCTGAGAAATCTGACCATCATCTCCATCTATACTGTCTTCTTATTAATCACACTCTCATACTTATAAATTCCTCTACAATTATTCTGAAGCGGACTTTGAAAGCTTAACTTGTTGACTTTCTTTGCTAACATGCCCTCCTTCTTTGCTGATGTGAACTCCCTCTGGTCTTCATCAAGTCTAAAAAACAATGTCTGCCTGTGATCACTTTACTTCCAAATTTGAACCATTGCAACACAAATATTCCAAGTGGCTCAACCCCAGAAATTAAGCACACACTGGGGGGGAAAATGACGCCTTACCTGGAAACATTCTTGGCATAGAGATCATAACTTTCTGACCTAGAAGGTAAACTTTAAGGCTTCATCTGAACATGACTTAGCTTCCATTCAAACCCAAAGAGTTATTTATCAAAGGCAAAACATATTCCTATAATTATTCATAACTCTTCTCTTGTATATGACACTAAAAGCAACAATTTTCAACCAATACTTTAATTATTACAATAACCTTCTCATGAAATTGTATTATCTCGATGTTTTGACTAGATGCTCAACCTTCATCAGGAATAAAGTGAACGTCGAGAGAATACAATTTTTAGTTGATTATTGAGAAGGTTATTGTAATGTTATTATGTCGACTGAGAGTTCATTGAGAGATTATGTTTTTGTCAAGGCCTCAGGCTGTGATAATATTACTTGAAATGTGTCTCCAAATCACATCAATACCCAAACACAAGGTTCACCCGGTTTTCAAAAAAGGTGACATCAGCTACGTAATTCCAAGCTTATCTCCTTATTATATATGTACGTTATCGAAAGTATTAGAAAAGATCATTTACAAGACCCCCTCCCTCCACCCTCTCATATCCATGGATCAATGAATAATAGTTCTTGTCTGACTGATCTACTCTCATCTCTCTCCACAATCTGTGAGCCAATTGAGAAACAACAGAGCAGATGTGTTATTTATCTAGATTATAGGAAGCCTTTGACTCTGTACCTCAGGCAGAACTTCTATTCAAGCTCTGGAAGTTGGGTATCACATGTCTGCTATGGTGCTGGTTGTATGCATATCTGGTCCAATAGGTAACTCTCTGTAGACATTGATAGGTCTTCAAAGTCACCAGTCCTGTCAAGTGTTCCACAAGGTAGCATTTGGGGCCCTCTACTTTTCTTTAATCTACATTCAGAAATCCATTTCATTCTTATCAACCCACCTTTTTGCTGACAACACCAAGTCAATTAAGTCCATTTTATCTTCCAACAATTGTGGTTCACTGAGAGACTTAAACTTAGATTGTGTGAAGAGTGGAACTTTCTACTTAACAATGTTCGGTGGCGAGTCTCTCACTTACCTGCTGAAAAGAAGTTTTCCAGCTATTCAATAGGTGGCTCAAAACTGCCTGTCACCAAAAGGAGTTAACATGTCTTCTGGTCTAGTCACATTGAGAAAATATACAAATCAGCATACATCTCTGATAAGACGCACTATAAGAGCCTCCATATCTCAAACTTAGTTGAAAAGAATGGTGAAGATATAGGACATCTTTTTCATGGTTCAATAAATAAAGAGCAGATAAGCCAACTTCATTTCTTTTAATTCCTTTCAGCAAGCTTAAATACAGCTTCTGTCTTTGTTCTCAATCACAGCTACTTCTATTTTGATCGTCATTATGGAACTCACTGGCTGAAGATATAGGACATCCTTTTCATGGTTCAATAAATAAAGAACAGATAAGCCAACTTCATTTCTTTTAATTCCTCTTCTACCCAGTCTTCCTCTTCCAGCAAGCTCAAGTACAACTTCTGTCTTTGTTCTCAATCACAACTACTTCTATTTTAATGGAACTCACTACCTTCCATCTAGTCTCGATCTACACGTTTTAATATTTCTGGAAGCATTTTCAACTCGGATTTCCCTTGCTCCTTTCATCACATTTATCCTTGCAACATGCAATTTATGTATTATATACAAATCATCTTATGACTCAACTCTCGTAATTTAGTCCCCACATTACATTTATTCCAGCTCCACCAGCTCTCGGTGTCTGTCCTTCAACTTACATAATATTGTCATCATGGCAGAAGTCAATAGCCAGTATTGAGTGAGTCAGTGGTGTGCAAAATAGTGGAGTTCCTAATTCTTATGGTGAAGGTATACATTCAAACAATACAATATCCATCAAAACTTATGAGTGTGGCTCATATTTATTGCTCTTCGATATAATTATCTCTAACATTGTGACATTGTGGTATATATGTAATGTATATATATAGGTCATCTCAAAAGTATATAATATACAAAAGGAGGAGCTTTCCCCCATTTTACCTCAAACAAACTTTCCTCCCGTTTTCTGGGATTAAAGTTTGTTTCCTAAACAACTCAATATTTGGAACAGCTATCATTTAGAAAACTAAAATCATTGGGTTTGGGAATCTGAGCAGAAGTGTGATTCAAGTATGATTATCCTCGACATTTTGATGCTGCTCAAAAAGTGACAACCAATGGAACTGTTGCTAAGTTTTCTACTAGGGGAACTCTATAATGAGGGAATATTTGGTGGAAAGAGGACAGCTCGCTCAGCTGAGAATATAAACATGTAAAATAAGCAGTTATCCATAGTCCAAGGAAGTCCATTTGTGCCTCTCCGCAGCAGCAACATTCACAGAGTATCCACAATGTATCCCGAGGACAAATTTGCATGCCTTTTTTTCTCATACAAAACTCTATCTCAGAGTGAGCTAACACTGCAGCAGAAAGTCAGAGACTTGAATCTAAAGAAACTCCATATGACTGATGAATGCCATGTCCATCTTTCAAGAACGATTACTCGGGTACTGAGAATCCAAGCAATCTGGAACTACACCCCAAAATCTTAAAGTCACCATGTGGGTGGCTATTGGGTGGTATGGTCTCACTGGACCTTACTTGTTTGAAGATAGCAATGAAGGCTAGCCAGTGATGGTCAACTCTTGTCAGACACTTGCATTCAAGCTTATCAAAGGAATCTTGATTCATATATACATGAACCAGTTCCTACAGGATGGAGTACCTCCATGTATGGCCAGATAATTTATACAGGGATAATTCTGTATAAAGATGTTGAGTAACCCCTTACTCTGCAGATTTTACAGCCCCAGAGTTCTTCCTCAGGAGTTATTTGAAAGACAGAATTTACTCAAGCCTAAAGTCAAGAGACCTAGTACAGTTGACAACCAGCACCAGCAAGAAATCCTCTGGAGACCTTCCCAAAAGTGTGAGCAATATTATCTGGATGCAGCAGACATCAGAGTACAAGGAGCTTAAGTCAAATTAGTGAAAATGTTAAAGGTGTTGGACCACTAAATATGAGACAATTAGACAAAATTGGACCCCATGAACCTTGAAGTGTTGGCTCAAAGGTCATATGCACCAAAATAGCTTGCTTAAAATGAGTGTATACACATTTTTCTGAGACATATGTTATTATATATATATCTGCTAAGTGGTGCAAGTTACAGGTCTTACAAAGTGGGTCACCAACAGTTTTTAAAGTGAATTGAACTGTTCAAGTCAGTAACGCCCCCCCCCCCCCCCCCCCCCCACACACACACATAAACAAAAATCGAACTTATTAAAAAAAATTTAAAGCATGATCCAATGCCTCCTATACACATATATACCAGGCACTTTTGCATCTAAAGGTGCTAAATAATTTAAGGATGATATATATCCACAGCAAGCTAACATAATAATTGCTACTATATATTTGCAAATGAAAACGTCTTCAACAATTATGGGACCAGGTGAGCAAATCTGGCTGCTGCACACACAATTAAGAAATAAATCAAATACTTTGCCAGTTTTATTATTCCTGCCAATACATCAATTACTTCCTATCCATACATAATTTACTTATATCCATACATTATATCCTACACCTATTTCCACACATCAAGATTTAAATACACGAACCAGAACTGGAACACAAATAATGCAAGTCTCATTCTCCTTGTCCGCCTCAATAGTTGACTTGTGGCTGAAACTCATCATGAACATAAACTTGACCACCCTCCCACCTTTTCTTCCCCCTCCTCCCGTCCCACTTTGAGGGGTCACTCGAAATTTAAGAAACAGCTTCCCTGGGAGCCTCTGGTGAACAAACTGAGGGTCGTCCTTGATCTCCGAATCTCCTTCCCCTTCCAACAACTCCACGACATCATCATTAGGACTCAGAAGAAACTCTCCCTCGGGAAGAGAGACAGCAGACATAATCTCTTTCACACGTTTGATCTCTTCAGGCAAACATTGGCCGAATGTGACTGTGACTGCATAATTGAGAGGGTTGGTCAGAGACAGAACCACTTCCATCTTTTCCTCACTCACAGTAGTGGAAGGACTCAATGATGATTCAGCTATGCGCACCTGCGGGAAGCTGTGCAGTGCCACCTGTTGTATCTTGAAACGGATTGAGTTGAGATTCAGTTCTGCCTTCATGAGAATGTGCTCACAGCCTTTGCAACGGTGCAGCTTCTTCCCTGTGAGAGATAGCTGGCATGGGGCCAGATCTTTGCTGTGCTCTGGCTGGAAGATTGGATCTCTGAGCTGCTGCTCCATTGTGGGAACTTCCTCCAGGTTCACTTCCTGCGTGTAGAGGTGATCGGAAGGGGGTTGAGGGTCGGAGGATTTAGCAGCCATTTTTTCTATCATTGAAGCATTCCATGTCCACTGTGAGTTGCCTCGTCTTGTTGAAGGGCTCTCAGATCCTGCGGCTGCCTTCAAGAACTTAGTGGGATCCAGGAGGCTTCCATAGGATCGCTGGCTCCGTCGACCAGTTATCGACTTTTTGGACTTCTCACGGAGAGCATTATCATTCATAGCATAATCTTTGTAGAAGGCAATGAGCGAGTCCAGCCTCTGCTGGTGGAGACTGGTCCTGTCCTTGAAGTCGATTGGCGACCGTTTGTCCTTAATGCCAACATCACGAGTGCTCCATTTGCAGTGGGAACAAGAAAGAAAATATAATTTTGTTCCTCCAGGGGACTTCAGACTAGAAGAAAGTGAGCGAGAGGGCGTGCCTCGAGGTTTGTCTATTTTCTGAGGTGACTGCTCTCCCAGAACCTCACTGGGCACTATCACTGAACGGGTAGTAAGCGTAGAAAAGCACTGGGGACACTGGAAGCACCTACTACAGCGACCTTTCTTTGACTTCAAGGCATCAGTCATGGCAGCTTCAAAACAGTGAGGGCAGGAGAAGCTCTCGATTGTGGACGACACGCAATCTTGGCATCTGGGAACCTTACAATGTCTACAGAAGAAGAGTTCACCCAGCGTGGAAAGCTGGGAGCACGAGCAGCCGTACAGAACCCTATCTTGATGAGACAACGCCAACGCCATTTCCCGTCTCTGGCCTTGTGCAACCGACCCTTACCTTCCTTTGTTGGGGGATGGTAAGGGTCAGCTTTGCATCGTAATCGCGGACTCGCTATTGTTCGAGGGGGCAGCTTTCTCCATCTCTGATATTGCTCCTCTTAGAAAAAGAGTTTCTGAAAAGTAACCTTGCAGAGAATGCACCACACACTCAGATATATATATAAACTACTTTATTTTGACTTGTAGACCATCAGTAATCTTTCTCCCTAATCATGGTCACCACTCATGTTTCTATATATATATATGTAGTGTAAAGTGATGTAGTGTAAAGTGATAATAAATAATAATAAGGACTTCATCCAGGAAGCTGACCTTGAGTAACTGGTTCTCCAGCTTTTTTGATTTGATGAATGATTTTACAGTACAGATATGTTATGGAGAGGTGACCAAGTAGGGGATGACATATGTTCATGTACTGAAGGCATACCAATAATAAATACTGGCAGCCTGGTTAGATTATGTGTGGTGAAAGTGATCAATTGTAATTGGATGGAAGTGGTGTGGACATACATTTAGAACATGGACAGACATGAGTGCAAGGAATAGTTTCATCAAAATTAGACATTTTATTTACTTAATCTTGAAAATATTGAGCCATTTAACTCATATACGCAGTCAGTAATTCTAAATTAGTCCAAAAATATACAATAACACACATGTATTGTGTTCAGCTGTTCAAAGGGGAAAGAAAGATCGCTAAGGAGAGAGAAGATCAAAATCCATCCATAACCTTACCATGCAACGACCACTTACCCGACCAATGCATACCACACATCGCCAACCTTCTTCAACAGCCCATTATTTACCCCTTCCACTCGTGCCACCTTTTCCTTGTCACCAATTTCCATCCACCATGATTCTGCACATCCCATCCATCAGCATTTTCTAATTCCTGTCAAATTCCTTACAGATAGCCAAGCAATGGGCCACATCCTCACCTACTCCGCTAGTACATATACAGCTCTCACTGACCATTTTGCACTTGTTCTTGTCCACAAACAAGCCAGCTGAATTGGTGTGAACACAATATCACACCTTGCTACCTTATACAGATCGCACATACCACTCGATACCTGTACCATCAAAATACATACTCATAATATTTTCCCGGTCCTTCTCATTTCTCACATTAATATTTTCCTTCCACTTGTGCACTGACCTGATATAACTTCCTATATAGCTCATAATTATTTTCTCCTCAAAATGTCATACCTTTCCACTACCAATTCCTCTATCCTTGCTTAGTTGATCGACTACCATTTTTACCAACCTGCTCTCTTCCATTCTCATCTCAGTTCCTCATTCCTGATGATTGCTTACACATGAATTTATAGTAGGACCAGCCAACTTGCCGGTATATCAGCTCTTCATATATATTATATATATAGTACTAAGCACCCTTTGTGGCCTACATTGACAAACCACTTTTCACTTATTATATTATTTCCTCTGGGACACTCAATTCGTCTCACTTTGAGAGAATACAATACTTTGTCTGTAAATTATGTAGTAAATATTGGTCTGGGACTACCCTTCTCTTCTCACTAAACCTTCACATCTTCCATCTCTATCCTCTTACCACTGTGATGATTTTTCTTCAAACTTCTTCACAATAACATAGATTTTCCTTCTAGCCTCCCACCATGTCAACCTACTCCCTGGTACAACCTCCGATCCTCTCACCCCTGTAATCATCTGCTAATCGCATACAGGACTCAGTCTGCTTACCTTTCATTTCCCCCTGCCGCTATAGGCCCTGGAACTCTCTCCCCAACCAAATATTTGTGGTTACAACTTTGGAGCTCCATACATTCTGCACACTTAACTGCAATTCTTTTGATATTAAAAATGTTGCATAGGTATAACAATCCCAAAGTAGATGCAGCCAAAGTGGGTGTACTTCAAAATCTTGAGTACCTGAACTGGCTGTAGTTTTGTGTGTTCGCATGTGTTCGCACTAAAACGTGACTAAGTCGGCAAGCGTGGGTGCTAAAAATCAACAACAAAAAATCCAGTCACAAGGCACAAAGGTTAAAAAAATGTGTCCCACTAATAATGTGCACAATGCAACTCTAAAATTATTTTGGCAAATCACCTCTCCTGCACAATTCACCAAAATGCTTGGAATGTCAGCAATCTCACCAAATGGTGGTCTCCTTCTTAAAGTATGAATTTAGGCAAGTAGATTGCTGACAATTTTGGATTACATGATGCACATTCCAAGATTTAAAAGTGAAATAGTCTTTCTTCCACCCATTGCACTCCTGTTTACCAGCCCATGGAGGACCAGGATGGCATTGCTGCACTGAAAGAGAACTTCAAGGGCATGATTTTCCTTGTCATGGTTAAAACATTGAGAGGTTGGGAGGTATACAAGACAGCTGGTTGCTTCGCTACCTGCAGGTGTGCGAGAGTTAGATCATGCCCACCACCTAATATTTTGGATGCTGCAACAAAGGCATACGAAGTATGGGACTCCACATCTGAGTTTACTTTGTGTATACCCTACCATTTATCCTATCATGCTTGCTTATATACCAGCAGCAATGCGAGAGAACCTAATGTTGAACTTATAAAGAACAGCACACTTCTCCGAATCCCAGCAAATTACAAATGCATGACCAGCAAACTTGAACTGAACTTTAAGTCCAAGTATAAAATGAACCCTGCTAGCATAGTAGGTACACTATATAGAAGGATGGTTCTTTACTGAAAATGATGACAAAACAAGATTAGATAGAGACGTTCTTAGAACAAAGGACCATACCCAACAGTCCAGACTCCTCCAATGTTTGTTTTATTTCCAGCCACTCTAATGGTGCCTCAATAACTGTACTAATTCCAAGGATGAAGTTGGTGCACAGCTTGAACTAGACAACCAAACCGAGCAACATAGCCTTAAAGACACTTCTCAATAGAATTAACGTTGAGAATACATGCTTAACGTGAAGAAATTCCTTTGCATGACTGTAGAACTGCATAAATATGATTCTTATAGCATGCTTATTAAAGTTTATCACAAATGCCTGGATCTGAACTTAAATAAGCATGCTTATTAAAAAGTTTACCTGGATTCTCAACACAATTATTAATTATTCGAGATTTTGTGAAATATCCTGGCGATCCTTTACCCATAGGTGGACTATGTCTTGGCGCAGCGCAACACTATTGGGAACTAAGCTAAGGGCAAGTGTTTTTAAAATAAATTTTTTGCAATTGGTATCGTACATGATATATGACATTACAGATGCTGTGCCCAACAATCTTAAGAAAATTAAGAATAAGCGGACCGTGCAAAGTATCAGCGTTTCCATGCTATTATGGCAACAACGGTGTTCCAACTCCTCTCTCACAAGATTTTTGTACTTTACCGAATATTCATCTCTCGACCCTCCAGACAGTAAAGCTAAGATCATTCCCTTGGCCATGTCCCCAGAAGCTGTGTGTATATCATATTGCAAGCCTACATTCATCAGCATTACTTCTTAAACAAAATGAGAAGGAACCTCCTAGAGGAGCATGGTCCAAATTTATGAATAGTGTCCGAATGTTTGCTGGAGGAGTGAAGGCACTTTTTCGAGATATGAAACTTGTCTATAAATACCATGATAGATATGGTAGGCTTCAAATCAAAACAGTGGCTCCAAGCGTCGGTGAAGATGGAAAAACTGACGTACTTTACTCCAGAGAAGAGCTCCAGTTTGTTTATCGAGTATGTTTCTGTTAAAAGTACTTTCTATTTTTATTTTCTCTTTTTTTCTGCATGGTGTGTAGAATAGGCGTGATTTTGTAAAGCTGCTGCCAATTGTTCTTTTCTTTTTCATCCCGTTTGTTGGATATGCAAGTCCAGTGCTGGGGTAAGCTCGGACTGCCTTTTCCTCATTCTATACTTTACCAGCTTGTGTGCTTATTCTGCAGTTTCATGTATCCTGACAAACTGTTGAGTCAGCACTTTTGGACACCCAGTCTGCGGGACAGAGTTCAAGCTTCTCTCAGCAATTCGAAGCAAAGTTCTTTTGTGGCTCTGTTGCATAAATTGGAAGAGGGTACTGGATTGGAAACTGAATTAGCATTCATTCCTGAAATGATAGAACATGTGAGTGTGTGTGTGTGTGTGTGTGTGTGTACATGCATGCGTGTGTGGTGTGATGTGATATTCTGATGGTGGTGCGGTGATCATGGTGGTAGGTGTTGGTGGTCATGGCTGTAGTATGATGCCGATCAAGGTGGTGTGGTGATGGTGGTTGTAGTGATGTTATGGTGGTGATGATATGTGACACCATTGTTCTCCTTGTGTTCCAGTTTTGCTCGAGAAATAGAAGTAGCTTCTTGCTCAACGAAGATGATCTCTATGATATCAAACAAGCACCAGTGGAGCACTTGGTGAGAAGATTTAGCACTGTGTAACCCAGTTGTTATTGTTTTGATGTTGTTGTTGCTATTATTGTTGCTGTTGTTCTTATTGTTGCTGTTGTTATTGTTTTGTTGTTCTTCTGCAAATTGTTTAACCTGCAAACCATTTTTGGGTACAGTATATACCTATTAGAGTGCATTAGCACTCTCTAATGGTTGATCCAGTTTTTAAAAATGGTGGATGACCAACCCTACAAAATCAAGGCATCTAAAGCTCGTGTTGGCGGCTTTCTAGCAGCCCTAGTGGTGGCTTCAGATCATTGTTACGTCTGCTTAGTTACGGAGTTACCCTGTGCAACTCTTGCCAAGTCCTTGAACAAGGATGGCTGATCCTCTACCACCCAGGGGACAATTGTACATCAACAGCAGCAACAGCAAGGGTACAACGTAACATCAACAACAGTGACAACAAGGGTACAACAGGGTTGTATACAGAAATTTTGCCAAGGGGGGGCGAACTTGAGATATGGAAAAATAAGGGGGGGGGGGGAGAGCCTGGATGGTGCGGAAAGGGGACGTGCACCCTGGGCTTCCGCATGGAGTACGAAAGTGTTTTACCCACAGGTATTTTTGCAGTACTAACTGTATATATAGCTGCTACTTATGATGGCATGCACTTTTTCTAAAATCTTTAGTACAACATTCCATCTTAAATATTTGCTGAAGTTGCATGCTACGGCAATCAGCATATATAGATTAGATATAGTCACTTGTCACTCGTATAATGGAGGTGGGCTTTTGTGAAATCGAATTATGTTGCATTCCATGCATTTTCTTACAAAATCATGGACAACAGGTTTCATACACAATTTTTCTCTAGTTCTCTAGTGGGGGGGGGGGGGGGGGGGGTGGAAATGGTTGGTCACTTGGTGCCCTAATTTTTGTTAATATTTTCTTAACATGTTCATAAGTCGTAAAAGGGGGGTCTGGGGGGAAGATCCCCCCATATTTTTTTTTGCTTTTACAATGTCTGAGGATAGCTATTTTGACTGACTACCAATGGCATTATGCTATACCGAACTATGGCTAGACTGTATATATTTCTCATGATATTGTAGCTGCTTGGAAAAAGGAGAGCATGTGTCATGACACGATGACATCACACACCACCACGTGCTCTCCTTTGTAGGTTTGTCACTTCTTTTGTTTCTCCTTCTTTCCCACTCCCTCTCTCTCAGTATTTTTAGTTCAGTCCATTATGTCATGGTCTTCAAGTCTAATCTTAGACATGATGTCATCACACGCCACCACGTGTTCTCCTTTGTACTTCTTCAGTTCCCTCCTTCTTTCCCACTCTGTCTCAGTATTTTTAACTCAGTCCATTATGTCATGGTCTTAAAGTCATCACACACCACCACGTGTTCTCCTTTGTAGGTTTGTCACTTCTTCAGTTCCCTCCTTCTTTCCCACTCTCTCTCAGTATTTTTAACTCAGTCCATTATGTCATGGTCTTAAAGTCATCACACACCACCACGTGTTCTCCTTTGTAGGTTTGTCACTTCTTCAGTTCCCTCCTTCTTTCCCACTCTCTCTCAGTATTTTTAACTCAGTCCATTATGTCATGGTCTTAAAGTCTCTATAAAAGAAACCTTACTAGCTGATTTCTCTTCATATTAATATGGATATTCGCTCATACTTTGCAAGTACTTCTCAAGCCTCTTCTCATGCTAATAGCAGCGATAGCGAAGATAGCAGAACAGATAGCTCTGAGCATGTCGAGGCATCTAGTCCTAGCCTTAGTCCTCCACCTTCAAAGAAAAGCAAGCAAAACAAACACCGCTCTTCTGTATCCACGAAGAGAAAATACTCTAAGAGCTGGGAGAAAGATTTCAGTTGGCTCTATTATGACGAGGATAGCGATGGTGCCTTTTGCAAGGTTTGCAAGCAATCTGGTCTGCAGCGTACTGGAGGAGTGTGGGTCACACAACCTTGCAGAAATTGGAAGAAAGCTGTTGAAAAAATGAAAGCTCATGCGAGAAGTGACTTCCATATCCATGCAACTCAAGCTCTTTTTGCAGCTAAAGGAGCAGCCAAAGGTGGAACAGTTGTACAGCAACTCCAGAATGTTTTAGCTCGCAAAAGAGCTCAGAACAGAGCTGCAGTGAAGTGCCTGATCCTACTCACTCATTTTCTTACGAAAGAACAAGTTGCACATTCGACAAAATTTGAGAAGCTGGTTGACGTGGTGGTTCGATGTGGCAGCCAACATTTGAAGCAATTCTTAGAAACTGCACCAAGAAATGCTGTGTACACATCAAGAGTAGCTGTGGTTGAATTCATCGAATCATTGGGGACATGGGTGGAGGAGTCGATTCTGAAGCGACTTCAAAAGGCACCTATGTACAGCCTCATGGCAGATGAGTGCACAGATGTCACCAACGTAGAAGAATTGTCTGTGTTTTGCTGCTGGGAGGAAGATGGTGTACCAGTAGAGTGCTTTCTGGAGCTTATTCCATTGAAGAAGGCTGATGCAGAGACCATCTATTCTAATCTCATCGATTGTTTAAAGAAGAAAGGTCTACAAGTCGGAAGAATAGTTGGATTGGGATTTGATGGAGCTGCAACTTTTTCTGTACGAAAGACCGGGGTTCAGGCACGTATCAAGAAACATACTCCTCACGCTCTGTTTATACACTGCCACTGTCACTTACTGCAGTTGGCTTGTGTACAAGCTGCCAGTAAAACTCCTGGAATTGCTCATGTTTACAGAACATTGACTACTCTTTGGAAGCATTTTCGCAATTCCCCCAAGCGAGCAGAGTGTCTGAAGGAGGTACAGCACGTTCTTGAACTTCCAGAAATGAAAGTGATCAAGCCATCTGACACACGCTGGCTGGCACATGAAAGGTGTGTCAAAGCTGTCAAAGCAAGTTATTCTGCAATTGTAATCACCATTGGGAACATCTACGAGACGTCCCACGAGCCAGAAGCTCTTGGAATCCATGGTGCCCTCTGCAAATTGTCTACGATTGCAGCTATATATTTGCTTGATTTCACTCTACCACAAGTAGCCAAGCTCAGCAAAGCACTTCAGGCAGAGCAGCTTGACCTCTCGTTGATATCATTCCTTGTTGATGCTACTGTTAAATCCTTGAATGATGCAGTTTTGCCTGGAGCGAACTGGGTGTTGCAGCTTCTTGAAAACGTTGAAGACTTGAAGTCATCTACAAAGGTGTCTATTGACGCTGATAAAATACTTTCGTTCCAGAATGTTGTTGGTAAGCCTTTTGTTGCTGATTTAAAGGCCAACATAACAAGCCGATTTTCTTCATCCAACGCTGTTGTATCAGCATTGTCTATATTCGATCCACGGAAAGTTCCAAAACCAGATTCAGTATCTTTTCCCACTTATGGAGACACGTCTGTTGAGAAACTGATTGCTCACTACGGAGAAGATAGAGATGCAGAAACATTGGATGGAGAAGAAACAGTGAAGACAGCCATGTTTCCACTGAAATACTTACAGAGTGGAAAACATTCCGCCAGCTGTTAGTCAAGCAACCACGGGATACTACTGCATCACAGCTGAAAGAACTTGTTTCAAACGACATGCTCAAGGCCATGTTTCCCAATTTGCACAAGATTGCCTCCATCTGCTTATCGATTCCAGTTTCTACTGCTTCTGTGGAGAGAAGCTTCTCACAGATGAAGATGATCAAGACTCGTTTGCGTAATTCTCTAAGTGACTGCAGCCTTTCTCACCTTATGAGGATTGCTATAGAGGCACCAGAAGTACTCTCTGAGAGCGACCTTGAAGAGATTGTGGACGTATGGCAGAGAAAACCAAGAAGAACCTCAGTTTGACATTCCTATCATTTGAACCTGATATCATAAGCTTATTACACCTTTCTTGTATTACACCTTTCTTGACATTATTAAAAAAAAAATCTCTAATTTCAAGGGGGGGGGCGAGAATGATACAAGGGGGGGCGAATGCCTCCCCCCGCCCCCCCTAAATACACCCCTGGTACAACGTAACATCAACAACAGTGACAACAAGGGTACAACGTAACATCAACAACAGTGACAACAAGGGTACAACGTAACATCAACAACAGTGACAACAAGGGTACAACGTAACATCAACAACAGTGACAACAAAGGTACAACGTAACATCAACAACAGTGACAACAAGGGTACAACATAACATCAACAACAGTGACAACAAGGGTACAACATATCAACAACAGTGACAACAAAGGTACAACGTAACATCAACAACAGTGACAAAAAGGGTACAACATAACATCAACAACAGTGACAACAAGGGTACAACATAACATCAACAACAGTGACAACAAGGGTACAATGTAACAACAACAGTGACAACAAGGGTACAACTTAACAACAACAGTGACAACAAAGGTACCACATAACATCAACAACAGTGACAACAAGGGTACAACATAACATCAACAACAGTGACAACAAAGGTACAACATAACATCAACAACAGTGACAACAAGGGTACAACATAACATCAACAACAGTGACAACAAGGGTACAACATAACAGCAGCGACAACAAGGGTAAAACAACAGTGACAAGGGTACAACGTAACATCAACAACAGTGACAACAAAGGTACAACATAACATCAACAACAGTGACAACAAGGGTACAACTTAACATCAACAACAGTGACAACAAAAGGTACAACATATCATCAATAACAGTGACAAGGTACAACATAACATCAACAACAGTGACAACAAAGGTACAACATAACATCAACAACTGTGACAACAAGGGTACAACATAACATCAACAACAGTGACAACAAGGGTACAACATAACATCAACAACAGTGACAACAAGGGTACAACATAACATCGACAATAAGGAATGGAATGTGGTTTGTGTAGTGTTCTAGAGGAAGAAACGAGTTAGAAAGTGTTTAAAGGTGCTGGAGACCTGAAGCTTGGAGTTGGATCCATAGAACTTGATTGCCAACTGCTCAACTACTAGAAAGCAGTTCACACACAAATGACGGTATTGGATTCACTTATCAAAAAAAGAAAGAAAACAACAGCGACCCAAACAAGATAGATGACCCTTTACCATTTAAAAATCTATCAAAATATGTGTAATGATTTGGTGAAGAGTATTTACAGTCGACATGGGCACAGTCTTCCTATCAATCAAATACAGTTGTTGTAAACATTTTGTTTTTGTGGACAGGGAGTGGTCACTATCTCACCACAAAGACCCACATAGACCTGCTAGAGATATGGATTTTTTCATTGTTAAGTTTTTGTAGTCCTACTAACCTTCGAAAGTTAAAAACTGGTTTAAACGAAGATGGGTAAGATTATGCGTCGTGCAGACACACCAGGCGGAGCAGAGAAGTGTAGAAGTGCTGGAAATATCTAAGATACTTGAAGTTCAGAGAAGAGAACACATCTTTGGCAATTTCCTTGGTATGAGTTCACTCCTTTTTCACTGCTAGCTTCTGCATAGCTTTCTTTAATGGCTCTCTCTCACAGTCTCTGAACTGTTTGCTTCCAAAGAACTCTCTCTATAAACATGATAGCCTCTTTCAAGAGTGACCTAGCAATCCCATGCATGCATAGCTCTTCAGCTGGTTTCTCTTCAGAAGTCAATTGGAAATTGTCTCAGGGTCAGCCGCGTCCATAAGCAATAATTCGTAGACCACGAGTTCTACGAAAATGAAATATTTTCTTACGGATTATATTAAACACGAAGTATTCCAGATGTATGATTTCACCATATTGTGATGGGTGTGGCAGGAGCACTTGTGCGTTGGCTGGGAAGTGCCACTTGCATTTCTGCCAGTGCGTTCTCAGCAGCAGAGACTCGGCAAGTACCTGGCGTATGTCTTCACTAGTGACTGGCTGATAGCACTGGAAGGAGGAGTGAAGAAGCTCTCTGACGATGAAATCTTGTTGGTGAGTGTACTGTGGGTTAGGCCTGTCTTGCTCTGCAATGCACACCGTTAGCTGTTCAGGATGGTACATGCGAACCCCATCTTGCTGTGGTTCAGGGGTGTTTGTGAAGGCAGCAGTGGGCTCTTTCCAGGAAGTTGTGATATGTGTGCATTTATGAATGTTAGCATCTAGTCGAAACGTCAAGTGAATTAAAAAAAATTGATTGAGAAGGTTGATTATTGAGAAGGTGATTTTAATGTGATTTTAATGTGTGTATGATTTTAATGTGTGTATGTTGTATATATGTATGTATGTAATGTATGTATGTGTGTGTTTGTGTATGTGTGTAAGTATGTATATGTATGCATGTACATATGTACATACAGACATTGTAGCTTTGTCAAAAAAGTGAAAGATGGTGTTTATCTATATTACAGTGAGTAAATCACGTGCATGTAGACTCCGTTTACCAGTTATGTACACCAAATATATATTTTAAGATTTGCACAGGATATGGATCACTTGTTATAATTTGGTAAAGGATGGTTGAATCTGTTTGCTCTAAATTGGTATATTCTTGTTGTTGTTTTTTTGACAAGTCTAAAAAAAATTTCTTATACATAAAGAGTAGAGCAAAAGAAATGGTGGACTGCCTCACATCATACGTGTGAAGTGGGTCAAGTAGTTGTGTTGTCCTTCAGATGTATGCATACACAGCAACAACAACAAAAGTTGTTGTTTTTGGTTAATATATATATATATATATTGGATTGACCTGACAAAAAAAGGAACACGGAAACCAGCCAGACAACCCTTTACCATCTAAAACCTAATATTTACATGATTTTAAATGGTAAAGGATCATCAACTGGTTGTCTATCTTGTTTTCTTTCTTTTTGAGAACCAATCCAAAACCTTCCCCCCCTTCTTCCTAATTTTGTTGTTGTCTTTTTAAATGTCTTTCTAACTCCAGAACTAACCAATCATAGCAGACATTGATCTTTACCATGTTTATTACCAAGTCACACACACACACACACACACTCACACACACACACACACACACACACACACAGGATCGTGAAGGTCTGTACACATGCATACACAGACACAGGATCACAAGTAGTTGACCTCTTTCTGGTGAAGGTCTGTACACATGCATACACACAGACACAGGATCACAAGTAGTTGACCTCTTTCTGGTGAAGGTCTGTACACATGCCTACACACAGACACAGGATCACAAGTAGTTGACCTCTTTCTGGTGAAGGTCTGTACACTGCATAAACATAGACACAGGATCACAAGTAGTTGACCTCTTTCTGGTGAAGGTCTGTACACTGCATACACATAGACACAGGATCACAAGTAGTTGACCTCTTTCTGGTGAAGGTCTGTACACTGCATACACATAGACACAGGATCACACGTAGTTGACCTCTTTCTGGTGAAGGTCTGTACACATGCATACACACAGACACAGGATCACAAGTAGTTGACCTCTTTCTGGTGAAGGTCTGTACACATGCATACACACAGACACAGGATCACAAGTAGTTGACCTCTTTCTGGTGAAGGTCTGTACACATGCATACACATAGACACAGGATCACAAGTAGTTGACCTCTTTCTGGTGAAGGTCTGTACACATGCATACACATAGACACAGGATCACAAGTAGTTGACCTCTTTCTGGTGAAGGTCTGTACACATGCATACACATAGACACAGGATCACAAGTAGTTGAACTCTTTCTGGTGAAGGTTTGTGGTGCCAACTAATGCCAGAGTGAACCAACCGACTTCTTCGTGGCAAAAATGTGCTAGTCTCAATAATGCGTGTTTATTCTTTTGATGATCCTTTACACCGGTTATGTGATTGATAAACAGGTTAGTCGCTGCAATTTGTTGGGTAATTGGAATCGGTATAAAAATTGACCTATTATTGGGTGGTAAAGTAGACAGGTGATAGATAAATAGATGACACAAGATCCTTGGAGACAAATTTTACTAGTTTTTGGGCTACTGGTTCACTATCTTGGAGAAATATTCAAGTCACGCTGGAAGTGTTTTTGTAGCTAACTATCTTAACTATCTTGGAGAAATATTCAAGTCACGCTGGAAGTGTAACGCTGGAAGTGTTTTTGTAGCTAACTATCTTGGAGAAATATTCAAGTCACGCTGGAAGTGTTTTTGTAGCTAACTATCCTGGAGAAATATTCAAGTCACGCTGGAAATGTTTTTGTAGCTAACTATCTTGGAGAAATATTCAAGTCACGCTGGAAGTGTTTTTGTAACTAACTATCTTGGAGAAATATTCAAGTCACGCTGGAAGTGTTTATGTAGCTAAACGTGGCTGCCACATAAGATGCTAAGAAGCTGCCAAAATGATTTAGCTGAGATATATATGAGTTGTTTTTTGTCTGTATGTTTTTGGCATCTGGCATTTTGTCAAACCAATATAGGCATGCTATGGCACTCCCTAATGTATAGCACTCCCTAATTATAGAACTCCCTAATTATAGCACTCCCTAATGTACAGCACTCCCTAATGTACAGCACTCCCTAATTATAGCACTCCCTAATTATAGCACTCCCTAATGTACAGCACTCCCTAATTATAGCACTCCCTAATGTATAGCACTCCCTAATTATAGCACTCCCTAATTATAGCATTCCCTAATTATAGCACTCCCTAATTATAGCACTCCCTAATGTACAGCACTCCCTAATTATAGCACTCCCTAATGTATAGCACTCCCTAATTATAGCACTCCCTAATTATAGCACTCCCTAATTATAGCACTCCCTAATTATAGCACTCGCTAATTATAGCACTCCCTAATTATAGCACTCGCTAATTATAGCACTCCCTAATTATAGCACTCCCTAATGTACAGCACTCCCTAATGTACAGCACTCCCTAATTATAGCACTCCCTAATTATAGCACTCGCTAATTATAGCACTCGCTAATTATAGCACTCCCTAATGTATAGCACTCCCTAATTATAGCACTCCCTAATTATAGCACTCCCTAATTATAGCACTCCCTAATTATAGCACTCCCTAATGTATAGCACTCCCTAATTATAGTACTCCCTAATTATAGCACTCCCTAATTATAGCACTCCCTAATTATAGCACTCCCTAATTATAGCATTCCCTAATTATACAGCATTCCCTAATTATAGCACTCCCTAATTATACAGCATTCCCTAATTATAGCACTCCCTAATTATAGCACTCCCTAATTATAGCACTCCCTAATTACAGCACTCCCTAATTATAGCACTCCCTAATTATAGCACTCCCTAATGTACAGCACTCCCTAATTATAGCACTCCCTAATTATAGCACTCCCTAATTACAGCTCTCCCTAATTATAGCACTCCCTAATTATAGCACTCCCTAATTACAGCACTCCCTAATTATAGCACTCTCTAATTATAGCACTCCCTAATTATAGCACTCCCTAATGTACAGCACTCCCTAATTATAGCACTCCCTAATTATAGCACTCCCTAATTATAGCACTCCCTAATGTACAGCACTCCCTAATGTACAGCACTCCCTAATTATAGCACTCCCTAATTATAGCACTCCCTAATTATAGCACTCCCTAATTATAGCACTCCCTAATGTACAGCACTCCCTAATTATAGCACTCCCTAATGTATAGCACTCCCTAATTATAGCACTCCCTAATTATAGCACTCCCTAATTATAGCACTCCCTAATTATAGCACTCGCTAATTATAGCACTCCCTAATTATAGCACTCCCTAATTATAGCACTCCCTAATGTACAGCACTCCCTAATTATAGCACTCCCTAATTATAGCACTCGCTAATTATAGCACTCCCTAATTATAGCACTCCCTAATTATAGCACTCCCTAATGTACAGCACTCCCTAATGTACAGCACTCCCTAATTATAGCACTCCCTAATTATAGCACTCCCTAATTATAGCACTCCCTAATGTACAGCACTCCCTAATTATAGCACTCCCTAATTATAGCACTCCCTAATTATAGCACTCGCTAATTATAGCACTCCCTAATTATAGCACTCGCTAATTATAGCACTCCCTAATTATAGCACTCCCTAATTATAGCACTCCCTAATTATAGCACTCCCTAATGTACAGCACTCCCTAATTATAGCACTCCCTAATTATAGCACTCCCTAATGTATAGCACTCCCTAATTATAGCACTCCCTAATTATAGCACTCCCTAATTATAGCACTCCCTAATTATAGCACTCGCTAATTATAGCACTCCCTAATTATAGCACTCGCTAATTATAGCACTCCCTAATTATAGCACTCCCTAATTATAGCACTCCCTAATTATAGCACTCCCTAATTACAGCACTCCCTAATTATAGCACTCCCTAATTATAGCACTCGCTAATTATAGCACTCGCTAATTATAGCACTCCCTAATGTATAGCACTCCCTAATTATAGCACTCCCTAATTATAGCACTCCCTAATTATAGCACTCCCTAATTATAACACTCCCTAATTATAGCACTCCCTAATTATAGCACTCCCTAATTATAGCACTCCCTAATTATAGTACTCCCTAATTATAGCACTCCCTAATTATAGCTCTCCCTAATTATAGCTCTCCCTAATTACAGCACTCCCTAATGTACAGCACTCCCTAATTATAGCACTCCCTAATTATAGCACTCGCTAATTATAGCACTCCCTAATTATAGTACTCCCTAATTATAGCACTCCCTAATTATAGTACTCCCTAATTATAGCACTCCCTAATTATAGCACTCCCTAATTATAGCACTCCCTAATTATAGCACTCCCTAATGTCCAGCACTCCCTAATTATAGCACTCCCTAATTATAGCACTCCCTAATTACAGCACTCCCTAATGTATAGCACTCCCTAATTATAGCACTCCCTAATGTATAGCACTCCCTAATTATAGCACTCCCTAATTATAGCACTCCCTAATTATAGCACTCCCTAATTATAGCACTCCCTAATTATAGCACTCCCTAATTACAGCACTCCCTAATTATAGCATTCCCTAATTATAGCACTCCCTAATTACAGCACTCCCTAATTATAGCATTCCCTAATTATAGCACTCCCTAATTACAGCACTCCCTAATTATAGCACTCCCTAATTATAGCACTCCCTAATTATAGCACTCCCTAATTATATAGCACTCCCTAATTATAGCACTCCCTAATTATAGCACTCCCTAATGTACAGCACTCCCTAATTATAGCACTCCCTAATTATAGCACTCCCTAATTATAGCACTCCCTAATTATAGCACTCCCTAATTATAGTACTCCCTAATTATAGTACTCCCTAATTATAGCACTCCCTAATTATAGCACTCCCTAATTATAACACTCCCTAATGTACAGCACTCCCTAATTATAGCACTCCCTAATTACAGCACTCCCTAATTATATAGCACTCCCTAATTATAGCACTCCCTAATTATAGCACTCCCTAATGTACAGCACTCCCTAATTATAGCACTCCCTAATTATAGCACTCCCTAATTATAGCACTCCCTAATTATAGCACTCCCTAATTATAGCACTCGCTAATTATAGCACTCGCTAATTATAGCACTCCCTAATTATAACACTCCCTAATGTATAGCACTCCCTAATGTACAGCACTCCCTAATTATAGCACTCCCTAATTATAGCACTCCCTAATTATAGCACTCCCTAATTATAGCACTCCCTAATTATAGCACTCCCTAATTATAGCACTCCCTAATTATAACACTCCCTAATTATAGCACTCCCTAATGTATAGCACTCCCTAATTATAGCACTCCCTAATTATATCACTCCCTAATGTATAGCACTCCCTAATTATAGCACTCCCTAATTATAGCACTCCCTAATGTATAGCACTCCCTAATTATAGCACTCCCTAATTATAGCACTCCCTAATTATAGCACTCCCTAATGTATAGCACTCCCTAATTATAGCACTCCCTAATTATAGCACTCCCTAATGTATAGCACTCCCTAATTATAGCACTCCCTAATGTATAGCACTCCCTAATTATAGCACTCCCTAATGTATAGCACTCCCTAATTATAGCACTCCCTAATTATAGCACTCCCTAATGTATAGCACTCCCTAATTATAGTACTCCCTAATTATAGCACTCCCTAATTATAGCACTCCCTAATTATAGCACTCCCTAATTATAGCACTCCCTAATTATAGTACTCCCTAATTATAGCACTCCCTAATTATAGCACTCCCTAATTATAGCACTCCCTAATTATAGTACTCCCTAATTATAGCACTCCCTAATTATAGCACTCCCTAATTATAGCACTCCCTAATGTATAGCACTCCCTAATTATAGTACTCCCTAATTATAGCACTCCCTAATTATAGTACTCCCTAATTATAGCACTCCCTAATTATAGCACTCCCTAATTATAGCACTCCCTAATTATAGCACTCCCTAATTATAGCACTCCCTAATTATAGCACTCCCTAATTATAGTACTCCCTAATTATAGCACTCCCTAATTATAGCACTCCCTAATTATAACACTCCCTAATGTACAGCACTCCCTAATTATAGCACTCCCTAATTACAGCACTCCCTAATTATAGCACTCCCTAATTATATAGCACTCCCTAATTATAGCACTCCCTAATTATAGCACTCCCTAATGTACAGCACTCCCTAATTATAGCACTCCCTAATTATAGTACTCCCTAATTATAGCACTCCCTAATTATAGCACTCCCTAATTATAGCACTCCCTAATTATATAGCACTCCCTAATGCAGAGCTAGAAATAAGGTTTAATGTTGGTAGGACATGATGTCCTACCATAATAAGATTTGCTAGGTCATTTTCTAATATTGGTCAGTCATTATACTTCTACTAAATGTTGGTATACTTGCAATAATAATAGTATGATTCATAAAATAAAAAAATGACAATACATACATGAAAAGTTAAGTAGGACAAAAATGTCACTGCATGTTCTCCATCCAGTTATCCCACCTTTAGATTGTCACCAGACTCACTACTTCTGTCTGACTCATTCTCTTCATCTTCATTCACTACAAATGCTGAGGTGCTTGGTGTAGCAGTAGCAGGCTTTCTTCCTGTACTTCTTCCTTGGCCACTGGTTTGGTCTAGTTGTACTTTCCCACCATAACTCAATGCTACTATCAGCATTGAAATCATTTGTACCTGTTTCCTACAATCACCAGACCTCAGCCTAGTACATTGCAATTAGCCTAGGGATACAATTAGCCAAGGGCACCAAGTAGCCAAGGGCACCAATTAGCCAAGGGCACCTCACAGCTTGCTATTAGCTAACCACTATGTTTTTTCCCCCTCCTTTCTCTTTTTCACAACTTAAGTGAATTTTACTTCATGGTAACCACTGCAGCTGCAACACTAAGCAGCTGACTAGTATATAGTAGCCACTTAGCTTGTTATTTACCGTTAGGACAATCTGGCAGAGCAAGTAGTGATTTGGTAGGACAAATTGGTGAATTGCTCAGAAAATGACTGATGACCGCCTGGCTCTGCAATGTATAGCACTCCCTAATTATAGCACTCCCCACTCCCTAATTATAGCACTCCCTAATGTACAGAATATGCTCAAGCAAAAAAAAAAAATCTTGAGATATCCACTTTTCACCTCTATTATGGTCTTACATCATAAAGAACACTTTGACGGTCTTTGTGGAACTTAGCACCATCACAAAAGTTGGAAGATCATTTTACCTGCCAATCAAGCAGGCAAGAAATAGGCCCCTCTAATTATAGGCAATCATGGTTCCTAATTATAGGCAATCATGGCTCCTCTTACTTCAGGTCTTGATGATTCATGGTCATGCTGACTCGGCATAAACCTAAACAGGTACAGTTGACATCAATCACTTCTTTGTCTGATGTTATCACAGCTCTTTCTTCTTACACCGAGCCACAGCCAGCAAGATGGCAGGTGAGCTAACCTCACATGGCACAGGCTTCATGTGTTCTACCAATATGTTCTTGCTTACTTATAAACTCGTTACGTAACTCTCTGGCTCTGTGACAACAATGGCGGAACTAGGAAGGATATCTTGGCTAAAATGCCCTTTGGTATCTTTAGGCTGCTGGTTCCATCTGAAACAGAAGTCATCGAAGGAGAACATGCACGTTAGCTAGGCATCCTTCTCCTTTGAAGAGAATCAAGCTACACCACCTCGAGACAGTGCCAGCATTATGCACATGTGACCGAGTCTGGAAGCTGAACAAATACCCAAGGGAGACCTGCCACTCCCCCCCCCAAATTAACTTCTCGAGGTTGGTAATATATGTAACTGATGAAATATTTTCGTATTATGTTGTGAGCTTGGTGGTCATCACTTCAATAAGAGCGTCTTCACATGTAGAGGACGTGCAACCGTGGAATTAACTCACCTGGCTGGCCATGGGTCAGTGGTAAGAGAGGTTTAATAACCTGGCCTACCATGTATCAGCGGTGAGAGAGGTTTGAACTGTCTTGCCATGGGTCAGTGGTGAGAGAGGTTGATAACCTGGTTTGCCATGGGTCAGTGGTGAGAGAGGTTGATAACCTGGTTTGCCATGGGTCAGTGGTGAGAGAGGTTTGATCACCTGTCTCGACAAAGAAGTAACCAGTGTTAGCCGTTTGATTTGTGGATGTTCAGCACGACTACATCTAGAGTATGCTATTGTAGTTTTACAGATCTCGAGGCTTTTGGATGGGAGGGTTCTATGACTTGTCAAGCCCAAGAATGCCACTAGAATCCATATCCTAGCCCTAGAATTCCCCAGCTCCGGCGCCGACCGTGGGAGCCTCAATGTCAGTCGCTCTCAAACCCGGAATAGCCCCAAGCATCCCAGGAAAGGGCATCTGGACATGGCTACATATCTAGTCCTTGTGGTGTTGCCAAGTCATGTGATGTACTTGCTCCTTTCATTTCAGGCTGGGTTTTTACTGATGATAACCCTTACCAAATACACGCCCTTGAGGTTGTTTCAATGACTGTTAATGTGCAGGCGTGCTTGGAGAGAGGCCTGCATTCTGATCTTGAGGGAGGTGCAGAGGAGAAAAGGTTGGAAATGAAAGACAAGCTTGATCAATGGGTCTTCACTACAACACAATATAAGAGTGAGTTGCTGTTGTACGTCTTGTAGCAGAATATCATATAAATATGTCGATGTGTAATAGTTTATAAGTTTATATAATTATGTATTAAAAACTTACTCAAGTTCTTATTCTCTCTACAGAATGTATAATGTAATTTTAACCCTTTCCTCTCCTCCCTCGTTCTCCCCTTCCTGTCCCATCCAGAATGTCCCACGCTACTCCTGGCCTATCTCCCCGTGGCACAGTATAAAGGAAGAAAGAACTGATTACTCTTGCATGACCCAACTCTTTTTCAATATGTCTAGACAAATGTTTGTTTGTTTTGCACCCCTAAGAAACTTGTGGCTATTAAATTAAAATTGATTTGAACCCCAAGAAAAGTGTGGTGTTAATCGAGTGTTAATTGACAAACTATTACACTTTTACTTGCTAAATGATGTTAGCCATTGCTTAAGTACAGTATCTGTAGTATGCATAATAAAGTATAAAAACAAAAACAGTCGCCCAGACCTTTCCCAGCTTAGGGATCAGGTAAAGGGACTGGCTACAGTGATTACAAGCTCTTAGTTACCTCAGCCGTTGTTTTTCACTCAGTGTGTCTTTCATTGAGTGTGTCAACTATTATTAATGAATAACTTTGCACCTTTTTTGACAGCGGGTTGTAATTGATGAGCATATTTAGCATTCGGTGGGCTCTATCCCGGGTTGTAAACCTTACGCTTGTCATGTACATAACGGCTTCCTTCGGACAAAATGTCGTATGAAATGTCGGACAGCGAATCCTGCAGCGGTAGCGAAGGAGCGAGAGAAGATGTCTCGGACACTCTTCAATTCCTATTGCTCAGGGACGTGGAGGTTTCCGGGCGAGAGCTAGGAATGGGGTCGTATTCGTCAGTGCTAGAGCTAACCTATAGAGGATTAAAGTGCGCTGGGAAAAAGCTCCACCGCAACCTCTACGACCAGGGACTCGCCATTGGTCCCGAGATTCTTGAGAGATTTGGGATTGAATGTGAACTCTTGAGTCAGTTGAGGCATCCCAAAGTTGTCCAGTTCTTGGGCCTCCATTATGAAGAGGGTGGGATGGATGTCCCCATCTTGGTCATGGAGTTCATGCCCTGGGCACTCTCGGACACCATTGAGCAGTATGGGAAGTTACCAGATGAGATCAGCTTCTCCATTCTCAGTGATGTCTCTACCGGTCTCCACTTCTTCCATACCCATCACCCTGTCATCATCCACCGCGACCTCACTGCCAATAATGTCCTTCTCACCCCGGACATGTCTGCAAAGATTTCTGACCTAGGCATGGCCAAGATCCTGAACATTGCTCCAGCGGAGAAAACCCGAAGGATGACCACATGTCCCGGGACTGTGAGCTACATGCCCCCCGAAGCTCTTACAGCGAACCCCCAATATGATACCAAGCTTGACTGCTTCTCTTTCGGTGTCCTTATCACGCACATTTTCTGTGGGGAGTGGCCAATTGCATCCGAATACCTCCAACCAGACCCACTGAAGCCAGGACACCTTTTCCCTCTCACTGAAATTCAGAGGAGGGAGAAATACTTGAAGAGAATGGGGGAGAACCACACTCTATCCAGTCTGACGAGGCGATGCCTAAGAAACCTGCCTTCTGAGAGGCCTGATGCATCGGAGATCTTAGAGAAGATGAAAGAAGCCGTGTTGAACTTCCCGACGTCGTACGAGAACCGGATTGAGATGTTGAACCAGATCAAAGCTGATGGAATAGAAAAGACACAACTCAAGGCAGAGGTGGAGCAGCTGAGGCGAACTTTGCACGAGAAGGAGTGTGCCATCGAGCAGCTCAACACCTCATGTGGGCTGGAGGTGGAGCGCATGAAGGAACAGGTGATGAGGCTAGAGCAGGTCAGGGCATTGCACGAGTTGCAACTTTCCCAGCTGCAGTCGGAGAACAGCCGGCTTCAGCACCTCCTTGCCTCCAAGAGAGAGGAAATTAGTATTCTGAGAACAAGGGAGACGACTTTAGCGTCAGAGCTGATGCTGGTCAACACCAAGCTGGAAGAGAAGGCAGCGCAGTCCCTGCAGAAGATAAAGAAGGTTCAAGCTGAAGTAATCAAGAGCAGTCTGGAGAGAGAAGAGGCTCTTAAGAGGTGTGTGTGTGTGAGTGTATAGTATTTGTGGAATGTGTGTGTAGTGAGTATTTGAATGTGTGTGTAGTAATAGCGTGTGCGGTGTGTGTGGGTACATCCTTGTGTGTGGGTGTGCTTCCCGTATGGTAATTGTAAATGTGAACCTCTCAGCAGGGGTGACAGTCAACATGAAGTTATCTCTGCACTACTATAGTAACTATGAGTCAGCTGGCATGACGGTCAACGTGAAGTTATCTCTGCATTACTATAGTAACTATGAGTCAGCTGGCATGACTGTCAACGTGAAGTTATCTCTGCACTACTATAGTAACTATGAGTCAGCTGGCATGACAGTCAACATGAAGTTATCTCTGCACTACTATAGTAACTATGAGTCAGCTGGCATGACAGTCAACATGAAGTTATCTCTGCACTACTATAGTAACTGAGTTGACAGTCAACGTGAAGTTATCTCTGCACTACTATAGTAACTATGAGTCAGCTGGCGTGACAGTCAATGTGAAGTTATCTCTGTACATGTACTACTATAGTAACTATGAGTCAGCTGGCATGACAGTCAATGTGAAGTTATCTCTGCACTACTATAGTAACTATGAGTTGACAGTCAACGTGAAGTTATCTCTGCATTACTATAGTAACTATGAGTCAGCTGGCATGACAGTCAATGTGAAGTTATCTCTGTACATGTACTACTATAGTAACTATGAGTCAGCTGGCATGACAGTCAATGTGAAGTTATATCTGTACTACTATAGTAACTATGAGTCAGCTGGCGTGACAGTCAATGTGAAGTTATCTCTGCAATACCATAGTAACCACTAGTCCTATGAACCAGCCACTCGGCGTGTGTGGATGTTGGGATAGGAGCAACATCAGGTGAAAGACGCCATCTTTATGTCGGTCCTCCCCTGAATACTATTGAGAGATAATGTTGATTTACTTTGGGTAATGGTTGCTGTGAGGTTCCTTACCATCCACCAACATAAAGAACCATGGCTGGTGAACCATGGGTCAAGCCTGGCTGGTGCAGTGCTGAGTTATGGGTCAAGCCAGGCTGGTGCAGTGCTGAGTTATGGGCCAAGCCAGGCTGGTGCAGTGCTGAGTTATTGGTCAAGCCAGGCTGGTGCAATCATAGCCCCAGGAGCAAGTATGGATGGTACTCTTGCTTGCCTAGACTGAAGCCTTATTATAGCCCTGTCTCTCAAGAAGCTGATAACTGGTGAGGATAGCACTTGTCTTAGCTTCTTCCCGTCAAACTCTACACTCAATTTTGTTTATGCACAGTCAGCATGGAGTTTGCTTCGTGTCCTCGACGAAATGCATCACGAGTAAGCGTGAACTATAACCACAGGTATTGGAATAGCAACGGCCCTTCTGACTAGCTGGCACCAAACAGAATGGTAGCCTTGTGATAAGTAAGTGTAACCAAGCGGGCGGGATCGTGTGCACGCCTGGCGGGATCGTGTGCACGCCTGGCGGGATCGTGTGCACGCCTGACGGGATCATGTGCATGCCTACCATGCAAGCTGCGGCAACAGTACTGTCAAAAATAAACATGGGGTGTGGCTAGCCCCTTCCCAGAACAAGAAGTGGGTCCACGAGATATCCACCCCTCCCTCTCTCTCTCTTTTTAATAAAGCTGAAAGCATTGAGTACTGCACATATCACCATCATGGGTATGTGTGCCAGCTTTGATATGGCCAAAGTATGCCTTGATGTGGTCAAACCACGCCTTGATGTGGCCAAACCACGCCTTGATGTGTTCAAACTATGCTTTGATATGGTCAAACTATGCCTTGATATGGTCAAACTATGCCTTGATATGGTCAAACCACGCCTTGATATGGTCAAACTATGCCTTGATATGGTCAAACCACGCCTTGATATGGTCAAACTATGGTCAAACTATGCTTTGATATGGTCAAACTATGCCTTGATATGGTCAAACTATGCCTTTGCCAAATGATCACAAATTGGGCGTTGGCTAGGACTATATTAAGACCTCAGTCTGACTGGGCAACCAAAGGGTTAAGCCGTGAGCATTTTGTGCACTTGATCGACCACACCCACTTTCCAGTTGTTCCCAGCATTGATAAAGGTAAGCTGGCAAAGTCAAAAAAGAGAACTTGAGTTGTGGATATTTAGAAGAAACTTGATGACGGCACTCAATTAACAAGCACTTTGCCAGTGAAGAGACATCGGAAAGTCAACCGCACATGATATATATATTGCAGTTTCCTTCTGAAGCCAACGATGTCTGCTTTGAAGAAACCCTTTACCTTTCACACAGTGCCTACACCAAGAATATGTAATAGTAACATCATACATGTAGGTTGGGAGTATTAAAACACATAGTTATGAACACCACAATTCTGAAGGGGTTCGCGTCTTAGGAGGCCTACTCTATGTTGTAATCACAGTGATAATGGATCTCCCCCCCCCCCCATTTTTGTTTTGTTGTTGTTGCAGGATGACGAGCCATCAGCTGCAGACTGCATTGAAGGCCTCTTTTGGGTGTCACGATGCGAGCCGGCTCTCGGGTGAGTATGAGGACTTCTTTCTGAGCAATGCGGATGACATTGCTGAGTTGATGAAGAAGCTACCGCGCTCTGGCAGCCTCACCCAAC